>JAJHZJ010000150.1:488982-1121446 GCA_023548195.1 Bettongia penicillata ogilbyi
TTCAAATAACTCTGAGGTTCCATTTCACACCTATCAGATTGGCTACAATTACAGGAAGGAAAAATGGCAAATGCTGGAGGAGATGTGGGAAAACAGGTACATGAATGCATAATTCGTGGAGCTCTGAAATAGTTTGGCCAATCTGGAGAACAATTTGGAATTATGCTTAGAACCATGCATGCCCTTTGTCCTAACAATATCACTCCCACCATACTGATGGTCAACTGCCATACTGAAGGTAAGTTCTTCAATTTGAAAAGGCTACAAGCCAAGAACAAAGTGGAGGGAGTGTTGCTGCATGATTTTCTGTTTGCAGATGATTGTGCACTCAGTGCAGACTCTGAAGCTGAGATGCAACAAAGTATGGATCCATACTCTGCTGTCTATGCTAATTTTGGCCTAATAATTAACACCAAGAAAACACAGGTGCTCCATCAGCCACCACCACACCATCCATATGTGGAACCATCAATTGCAACAAATGGAGTTGTGAATGCTGTGGATAAGTTCCCTTACCTTGGTAGTGTACTTTCCAGGGATGTACACATTGACAATGAGGTTGATGCACGCATTGCCAGAGCTAGCTCAGTGTTTGGGGGGCTCTGAGGAAAAGTTTGGGAGAGAACAGATATTAGTCTGACTATCGAACTGAAGGGTTACAGAGCCGTTGTACTGACCTCATTGTTGTATGCCTGTGAAACATGGATAGTCTTCCAGCTTCATGCCAGGAAACTGAATCGCTTCCATTTGAACTGTCTTAGGAAGATTCTGAGGATCACCTGGCAGGATAAGGTACCAGACACTGAAGTCCTTGCTTGAGCTCAACTGCCAAGAAATCAAACCATGCTTCAGGCAGCATAACTCTGATGGGATGACCTCGTTGTTCGAATGCAAAATGTACACTTTCTAAAAAGACTATTTTATGGAGAACTCACATGGCACAGGTAGTTACATGGTGGTCTGAGGAAACAATGCAAGGACACCCTCAAGGTCTCTCTCAAGAACTTTAGATTTGACTATGCAACATGGGAGACACTGGCATAAGACCTCTCAGCATGGTTGTGTTCTATGAGCAAAGTAGAGTTGAGACAGCACAAAGTAAATGTAAGATGCGCAAATTTGGAACATCCATCCCAAACATTCATATGAACTATCTGTGCTCAACCTGTGGTAGAGCATTCTGATCTCATATTGGTCTGATCAACCACAGTCAGAGACACTGGAACTTCACTTTGTGAAGTTGTGAAAACGACATGGTGATGTCATTTTGGTCCTTTTTGAAAATGAAGGACAGCAACCAACCACTCCTAGTTCTGTATGCTAAATAGATCAAAAGAAAAGGAAAATAACTTACATGTAGAAAATACTTATAGCAGCTCTTTTTGTGATGGCAAAGAATTGGAGAGGATAGAATTGAGGGGATACATACCCATCAATTGGGGAATGACTGGACAAGTTGTGGCATAATATATGATTGTGATAAAATACTATTGTGCTGTAACAAATAATGAGAGGAATGTTTTCAGAAAAATCTTGGAAGATTTATATGAACTGATGCAAAGTGAAGTGGGCAGAACTAGAAAAGCACTTTATGAAGCAATAGCAATATCATAGTCAGTTGTGAAAGATTTAATAACTGTGATCAATGCAATGACCTTCTACAACTCTATAGGGTCCACATATAGAACTGATGGATTCAGAGTATACTGAAGCATTTTTTTCCTTCTCTTTATTTTCACTGTTTTTTGAAGCATGACTAGTGTAGAAATATGTTTTCCATGACTTCATATGAATAACAAGTATCATATTTCTTGACTTCTTAATGGGTGAGAGGATAGAGAAAGGGTACAAATTTGGAACTGAAAATAAAATAAAATTTAAAAAAAAGTCTATCCTATAAATCCTTTGTGGAGAATCAACCCAACACATGAGTCATTCCTTGAACAATTCTGCTATTCATTTGGTTTGTTTGTTTGTTTGGCCAGGCTGGTCATAGATTTCAAAGCACAAAGATAGAACCTTATACTTAGTTGACCTAACCATGGATTTATGGATTAGCGTACAAATGAATTTAGTAGGAAGTGCAAGAATTTGACCTTATCCTCTTGCCATTACCCAGGGTCTTGATGTTGGTCCTGCTTCCAACAGCTGATAAAGAAAATGAATGATCTTAAGTAATCATCCCTGTTCAGGACTATGCAGACTCATTCTGAGTGACCTGGTTCCAGTGTCATTGATGAGAATAGATCACTGCATGTATCAGTTGTTCTTCCTGTTTCCCTCTAAAACTGCTGTTTGAATATTCTGGTTTAATTGGGCTCCATACCAAGCTTTCTTCAGATTAATTTTCTGCTCCAATGCTCTTTACTTTGGGAAACAATGTATTCATAATCTCCAAAATGTCCTCTCCCCCATGATGCTTTGCAGCCAAGTTAGAACGACAAATCAAGGCTGCCTGCGACTTTTATGTATATCTAGTGGCAAGGGAATTGAGCATTTGCTAGCTGTGGTAGTTTCCGAGTCTTTTGGACCTCCTTGTGGCAACTACTTCACATCAGATAAATTTCATATTAATCATAGTCATCACTGAAGCTGCCTTGTTCTCAATTTTATCCTTAATTCTCATTTCGTATTCATTTTGACCTTTACTTTACCTAGTCAGTTGTTTGACTGCCTTGAGATACGCACTTCAAAACATGTCCCCACTAGTTATTTCCTGTCTGTAAAAATATAATCAGTTTTACTTTATGTGATTTAGTTCACTCTCATATGCTTTTCTTTAAAAGGGTATGCATGATATATTGGCATGGGGATCCAAAAACTTTATAAATCTTGGCCCTCTTTCATTCATTAATTTCAAACTATGATAAAAAACCAACTCTGCCCATCGCCTACTCTTTTCATTGAAGTCATGAGTAGGCAGTTGGTTGTGCTGATCTCAGTCTTCCCTGGCATTTCCCCACTTCTTTATCCATTGAAACAGATGTTGTCACATAAATTGCAATGATCATTTTTATGCATCAAAATCTTGTTTTATTGATAGCATTGGTTTCATATTGTCTTACTTTTTTAATATGTCTTTCCTTTCTCCCCTACTCAGAAAACTGCCCCTTGTTAGAAAGATTAAAAAAAAAAACACAGAGGAAAAAAATTAGTTCAGCAAAATCAAACAAGCCACCAACTGTGCACAATATTATATATGATACACCATACCCTCAATCCTTTGTTTTTTCAAAGATGGAAGGGTGATGCATTTTCTCCACGTTTCTCTGGGGACAAGCTTGTTCTTTACAATTACAGAGGATGCTATTTCACTTTTGTTTTTAAATTCCATTTGACTCACTGTCTTCATTTCAAACACAAATACACACACACACACATATACTCCAAAAAACTCTTAGTTCAATTTTAAGATTTAATAACTGAAGTATAAATGCTATTTTTATTTTTAAAAGCTCATTTAAAATTTTGATTATCAAGTATTCTGGAAAGCAATTTAGAACTATGTCCCAAAGACTATCAAGTTATGCATGCCATTTGATCCAGCAATACCATGACTAGAGGGGCATCTAGATGGTACAGTGGCTATAGCACCAGTGCAGGAGTCAGGAGGACCTGAGTTCAAATCTCACCTCAGACACTTGACGCTCACTAGCTGTGTGACCTTGGGCAAGTCACTTAAGCCCAATTACCTCATCCTGAGTCATCTCCAGTCATGCTGATGAATATCTGGTCACTGGATCCAGATGGCTCTGGAGGAGAAGTGAGGCTGATGACTTGCACAGCCCTCCCTCACTCAAAACAAAGTCAAGTGCAAGTCATGTCATTATTTCTCAGATGGTATGATCTTCTTAGGCAATGAAGGATGAACACACACCATGGCTGGAGCTGTAAGATAAAAGAAAGAGAAGAAGACAAGAGAATGCATCTGTATCAAAATATACACATATACATACACACACACACACACACATATATATATATATATCAGTTCTTTTTATAGTATCAAAGAATTGAAAACTGAAGTGATACCTATCAAATAGGGAATGGCTACATTATACGAATGTAAGGTATATTATATGAATGAAATGGGATACCACTATGCTATAAGAAATCGTAAAAGGTATGGTTTCCAAAAAGCCTGGGAGCATTTGTATGAACTGATACAAAATGAATTGAGCAAAACCTGGGGATCAATCTACTTCAATACTGTAAAGATAATCACAGGATGAACGTGCTATCTCCAAGTAGAGAACTTATGGACTCAGAGTAGAGAGAGAAGCATATTTTTTCCTCTTTATTTTTTCTTGTTTTTTTTCTCAGCATGGCTAATGCAGAAATTGTTTTGGCTGACTACATATTTGTAATAGATTTTGTTTTTCTTACCTTCTCACTGAGTGCATAAGAGGGAGAAAATTTGGAACTAAAAAATTAAAATGTCTCTCTGCTTTAGAAATATATAAGAGAAGTTAAATTTTTAAAAACAAAGCAAAGCATTGTCAAGGGAACTTTGGGGATTCCCAAGATTCTTCTGAGGGTATGTATGATCGAAACTTTTTTCAAAATAATACTAAGACATTATTTTCCTGTAAAAGTAGTTTCCCCTTTTCCAACTAAAAGAAAATTTAATTATTTAAATATCTCATACAATTACTACTTTTGTGAATGTTGAATAATAAAGTTTGAATTTTAATTTTAACAATATGAGGAACTATGTCATTAAGTATTCCATGTGCAACAGTTTCTGGATGACATTTTTTTCCATGGAGGTAGATTGCTAGAAAAGGTCTTTTTGCTTGGTCACTTTGGTCTCCTGTTCTCTTTCCATGAGTCACTTTCCTGTGAGGTCACATTAAAAGTCTCTTGTGCATCAAAATATCATTTCATGCCTCCTTGTCAGCAGTCCTACCTCAAAATAAGAAGTGAATTTGTTGGGATAACTGACATGCAGAAAAGCAGTAGGGCATGTACTCAGAAGGGAGATTTAATGACAGATAGTAAAGAAAATGGTCATGGGGAGACCAGAGGTTAGAAATGGACTGTATGCCTGGGGACACAGGAAAATTTCTACCATAGAGAAATATTTCTGTCATCTGTATCTCTAGTAGGGATTGATACGTCTAAGAATGATACAAAAGAGAAAAATGGAAAAGGGTATCCAAAATCTACAAGGCAATAACATAGAACATTTTTAGAAGAGGGAACTTAAAATGGGTACTTTTGATGCATTAAATTAATGAGAAACGTTGACTACAGAAGGAATAAGAACCATAAATCAAAGAACATAGTTTAGAACAGACAGAAAGAAAAGAGAATGAATGATGGAACTTGCTAAAGTAATCCTTTAAAAAAAAGATTAAGGAAATGAAACAAACCTAAAAAATAAATTAAATTGAAGATTAGGAGAGGACAGTGGATTTTAATTAGTTAATAAAAAAAGAATTAGTTGTGAGATAGACAAAGAAGAGATAAAACTCTCTATATTTGTTAATGAAATGATGGGTTACTTAGAATATCCTAGTGAATCAGCAAAGAAACTGAAACGATAGTTTCAGTAAATTTGCAAACTATTTCACTTTTATCTAATAACAACAATATCTAAGAGGTAATAACAGAGAGAAAGCTTCCTTTCAAAATAGCAATGAAACTGAATAACCCAGTTTTCCATACACTAGAAAACACAAATTATTTGGAAATCATTTTATCTATCTATACAAAAAAATATAGTTTTGGAAAACTGAAAACTTGTATTGAAGAAATTATGCTTAGATTAGCACCTCACAACATATTCCTTAATGAATTAAAGATGGATATTTGAAATGAATATTCAAAACTGAGCCACCAGAAAAAGAAGTGAATATATATGTACACACATACATATAATGTGTATACATATACATATGCATATATATACACATATATGTGTGTGTGTATATATGTGTATATATACACATCCAACAGAGTTGAATGTGTGTGTGTATTTACATATATTATATGTTCATACCCACACCTACACTCCCACCCATGTCTTAACAAAAGGATTTGTTCTGTAAACTTTGGGTTGAGTCAAAGGGCTGCACTAGAGCACCTAGAGGGCCACATGTGGCCTCAAGACCACAGGTTCCCTACCCCTGATATAATGCATATATTTCCTATCTGTGAATATTATACCTTTTATAGATATTGGTATTTACTTTATTTACTGAATAATTTAATTTGCTAAATAAATTTATTTACTAAATAAAACAAAGGGGCAATCACAAAAGATTAAATATATAATTTTGATGGCATGCAACAGAAAAGTTTACACAAAAATAAAATTACTACATATAGACTAAGAAAGGAATTGATGAAATGGGGGAGGCAATCTTTGCCTCAAATTGCTTAGATAAAGGTTTGATATTCAAGAGATAAAGACAACTGATACAAACACATATAACGAATAGAGTGAAGATCGGAAAGATTTATGTGATGAAATATAAAATGAAGTAGAGAAAGCCAAATAAATACTGTACTCAATGACTGTAACAATTCAAATGAAAGAATAGTAACTGCAGGAAACTGAATGGGGCAAAACTTCAAAGAAGACGACTGACTCCAAAGAAGGCATATGTGAAGATATCCTCACACTACTCCCTTGCAGGGCTGAGTGGTTCACAAGTATGGAGAGTCTTTTCGGAGTTTTTTCCAGTGTACTGACTGTATTTGCTGATAATTATTTTTTTCTTCCAGTTCCTTTTACCCAAATAATCTTTAATATATAAGATAGTTCTCCCAGAGATGGAAAGGGATGATGGGACGTGGTTCTTTTTTTTGCAATGTGTAAACAAAAGGTATAAATAAAGTTAATTTTTAAAAGAAATAGTAGGGCGGAGTCAAGATGGCGGAGTAGAAAGACTCACGTATGTGAGCTCCGAACCCACAGCCGATAGATTTAATGTAAAAAGAGCTCCCCACAAGTTGTGGATCACTACAGGGTGTGCAGAAACATAGTGGAAGAGATTTCCGTTCCAGAGAGCCCTGGAGAGCCATACCCAGGGTCCGTTGCACCCCAGAAAGCAGACCCCACCCAAGCGCTGCCCTGGACACACGGCGAGAGGAGCAGATCGGAGCAGGCTTCAGGGACGGAACCTGCGGCAGCCTGGAAGGTCCCTCTGCCCACAGACTCTACAGGTCAGTGAGAGAGATATCTAGGCTGGCCAAGAGGGGAGCGGGGTGTCTCCATGGCTCAGGCCCCCTCAGGAGGAAGCAGCGGAGGCAGAGGCAGCAGCGGCGGCCCCCAGGACTCCCTGAGCAGGCAGGATCTTCATTACTGAAAGTCTCTGCATAAACCACCTGAAGGAGCTGAGCCTGGGAGATGGCCCTGCCCCCACCCGCCCCATAACTGAAGATCTCTGCATAAAGCCCCTGAGGGAACTGAGCCTGGGAGGTGGCGCTGCCCCAACCCCAGCACCAGAACTAAAGCTTACATTGAATAGCAGCCGTGCCTGACGTGGAAAGCCCATTTGAATCTCAGACCCCAAGGACTAGCTGGTGGATATAGGCAAGGGTGGACAGGAATCTCAGAAGTCAAGTAACTGGCTGGGAAAATGCCCAGAAAAGGGAAGAAAAATAAGACTATAGACAGCTTTTTTGAGCAGATGCAAATGATCTCACCTTTTGGATCTGATGACGAGGACATATTCTTGCCATCAGGGAAAGACATGGAGGGCGGGGCCTCTGTATCCCAGACATCCCAGGGGGTTGTTGGGTGGGCTCAGGCCTTGGAAGAGCTCAAAAAGGATTTTGAAAAGCAAGTTAGACAGGTGGAGGAAAAACTGGGAAGAGAAATGAGAGAGATGCAAGAAAAGTATGAAAAACGGGTCAATACCTTGCTAAAGGAGACCCAAAAAAAATGCTGAAGAAAATAACACCTTGAAAAATAGGCTCACTCAATTGGCAAAAGAGGTTCAAAAAGCCAATGAGGAGAAGAATGCTTTCAAAAGCAGAATTAGCCAAATGGAAAAAGAGGTTCAAAAGCTCACTGAAGATAATAGTTCTCACAAAATTAGAATGGAACAGATGGAGTCTAATGACTTTATGAGAAACCAAGAAATCACCAAACAAAACCAAAAGAATGAAAAAATGGAAGAGAATGTGAAATATCTCATGGGAAAAACAACTGACCTGGAGAATAGATCCAGGAGAGACAATTTAAAAATTATGGGACTACCTGAAAGTCATGATCAAAAAAAGAGCTTAGATATCATCTTCCATGAAATTATCGAGGAAAACTGCCCTGACATTCTACAACCAGAGGGCAAAATAGGTATTGAAAGAATCCATAGATCACCACCTGAAAGAGATCCAAAAAGAGAAACTCCTAGGAGCATTGTGGCCAAATTCCAGAACTCCCAGGTCAAGGAGATAATCTTGCAAACAGCTAGAAAGAAACAATTCCAGTATTGTGGAAATAAAATTAGGATAACTCAAGATCTAGCAGCTTCTACATTAAGGGATCGAAGGGCGTGGAATAGGATATTCCAGAAGGCAAAGAAACTAGGACTGAAACCAAGAATCACCTACCCAGCTAAACTGAGTATAATACTTCAGGGGAAAATATGGTTTTTCAATGAAACAGAGGACTTTCAATCATTCTTGATGAAAAGACCAGAGCTGAAAAGAAAATTTGACTTTCAAACACAAGAATGAGAAGAAGCATGAAAAAGTAAACAGCAAAGAGAAGTCTTACCATAAGTGAACTGTTTACATTCCTACATGGAAAGACAATATTTGTAACTCTTAAAACTTTTCAGTATCTGGGTAGTTGGTGGGACCACACACACACGTACATGTATGCACGCACACACACATACACACATGCACACACATACAGAGACAGAGAGCACAGAGTGAATTGAATAGGATGGGACCATATCTTAAAAGAAATTAAGGTAAATGGTGAGAGAGAAAGGTAGGGGGAGAAAAGAGGGTGAAATGGAATGGGGTAAATTATATGTCATTTAAGAGGCAAGTAGGAGACTTTTTAGTGGAGGGAAAAAGAGGAGAGCTGAGAAAAAAAAAACAAGAAGTTTACCCTCATCACATTTGACTAAAGGAAGGAATAAAATGCCCACTCATTTTGGTATGAAAACCTATCTTACAATACAGGAAAGTGGGGGAGAAAGAGATAAGCAAGGTGGGGGATGATGGAAGGGAGGGCAATTGGGAGGAGGGAGCAATTTGAAGTCAACACTCGGGGAGGGACAGGATCAAAAGACAGAATAGAAACAATGAGGGGCAGGTTAGGATGGAGGGAAATACAGTTAGTCTTACACAACACGACTATCATGGAAGTCATTTGCAAAACTACACAGATAGGGCCTAAATTGAATTGCCTGCCTTCCCAAAGGGAATCGGTGGGGAGGGAGGGATGGGGAGAATGTGGAACTCAAAGTTTTAGGAACAACTGTTTAGTATTGTTGTTGCTACTAGGAAAGAAGACATACAGTTAATGAGGAATAGAAAGTCATCTGGCCCTACAGGAGAAAAGAGAAGATATGGACAAGAGAAGGGAGGGATGACAGAAGAGAGGGCAGATTGGAGATAGGGAAAATTAGATTGCTTGGTGTATTGGGGTGGGGGAGGGGATAAAAGGGGAGAAAATTTGGAAACCAAAATTTTGTGAAAATTAATGTAAAAAGTTAAATAAATAAATAAATAATTAAAAAAAATAAAATCAAATTAAAAAAAATAAAAGAAATAGTATATTGAAGCCTCCACTAGGTCCCACAAAATATTAGGGATAGCAATGCAAAAGAAAATGGTTAAAGATGTGCAGTACTTGTAAAAGTTAAGTTTAAGTGAATGCAATCAAGGAGAGGAACATAAAAAGGAAGTAACTGGAAATAAAAAGTAGTAACTTTATACACACACATACACACACACACACATACACACACCCCAATGAAGCCAAAGTGCAGGAGAAGAAAATGGAAATAGAGACTGCAGATGGTACGTGAAACTGCTAGTGGTAAAAGGGGATAAAACTCTAGGAGGTTTCATCCTGCTGAAAGGATCATCCTTCCTAGGAGAGTGAATCAGGTGATAGGGATTATGTTTTTGAAGTCCCCAACCCACTCTACAATTCTGGGAGTCTATGATTCTTGCCCAATGTTTTCATTAGTGACTTGGATGAAAGCTTACACTGCATATGAATTTGCAGGTGACAAAAATGGAAAGCTAATCCAGAAGTACAGAATCACAAATCTGGTGATTTGGAAATTATTTTAGCTATTATCTACTCCAAGTCATGCTGATATGGAAGATAGAATCTCATGGAGGATAAAGTCGAGATTCAAAATACTTTTTTAATATCTTAATTTCACCAAACATGTAAAACTAGACTAACTTTCAAAAATAAAGTTTGCAAATATATATTAAGTGTCTAGATCCCCTGATTACTCTGTTGAAGGAGCGTCCTTCGACAGAATAAAAAACTGTTGTGGTCTTGATTCTATCACTGAAACCAAATGGGACATTCCAAGCAGACAATAAAACGTTCCAAGAAGTCTTTATGGGAGAGTTATCATCTAGGTGGCAACTACTGATGAGCAGCTAGATTTAATCTTCTCTTTTTCCATTGTGAATGTCTAACTGTTTTCCTGAGTTCAAATCCAGCTTCAGATACTTACTAGCTGTTTGATTCCGGCCAAATCACTTCACCCTGTTTGCCTCAGTTTCCTTCTTTATCAAATGAGTTGGAGAAGGAAATGACAATCCAGTCGAGTATCTTTGCGAAGAAAACTCTAAATGGGGTCACATAGAGTCAGAGACAACTTAAAAATGATGGAAACGAAAGATTTCACCTCTAGTTCTGTTTCTTCATCTGTTAAAGGAGGTGGATGGATTAGAAGAGACCTTTGAGGTCCCTTCCAACTCTAATTTGTAGCTCCTATGACAATTTCTTCTTAATAACAAAGAAAAGAAAAACTGACTTTAAATAGAGTTCTAAATTTTTCCCCAACAGAATGAATGTTTTGTTCCAATTAATCAACAAAATCACCAAAAATTAATCAACAAAATTAATCAATAGATTATTCAACAACAAATATTATGTCAGATGCTAGAAGCATAAGGACAGAAATAAGGAATACCCTGCCCTCAAGCAGATTATATTCTACTTGAATGGTATCAAGTAACCAGTATTTGAACAGAATGGTACTCGTTTACCTAGATAGGGGAAAAAAAATCATTTTTCTTAAATATAGGAAAGATTGTCATGTGGTCTAGAAGTAGACTTATTCTGTGTTATTTTAGAGGGCTCTACTATGATGCAAAGTTAGAAATAGGCTGTTAGGTGGCATAGTGGATAGAACACTGAATTTAAAAGTCAGGAAGACCTGAGTTCAAATGTTACTCCAGGTCCTTACTGCCTTTGTGACTTGGGTGAACCACTCTCTGAGCTTGACCTTCCTCATCTCAAGTGGGGATTAATAATAGCAACTTCCTTTCAGGTTGTTGTGCTGAGGTAATACATGAGAAGTGCTTTGTAAACTTTAAAGTAATATTTATGTGATGTTAGTTATGATGATTTGAATTCATTATCATAAATATTTTTCTAACAAGTAGAGATGGATAGCAGGCTTTATATAACATGGTGAGTTCCTCGCTGAAATACCACTTCCTACGTAAGGCTTTTTTTGATCCTGGAAGTTTCTAGTTTGCACCATGCCACTACCAATTACTAGTATTTACATTGTACATATTTTGTAACTATGTGTATAAGCTCATTTTGTCACACAGTAAAGTTTAAGCTCCTTGAGGGCTTTTGCTGTTGTTCAGCATTTTCAGTCATGTCCGACCCTTTGTGACCCCATTTCAGGTTTTCTTGGCAAAAATATCAGAGTATTTTGGCATTCATTTTACAAATGAGGAAACTGAGGCAAACAAGTTGAAGTGACTTGTCCAGGGTCATACAGCTAGACTATATTTGAACTCAGGAAGACATGTCTTCCTGATTCCAAGCCTGATGCTCTATCCACTGTGCCACCTGACTGCCCTCCTTGAGGACAGAGACTATTTCATACAGATGCTTCATAAATGTTCATTGTTAATTTCATTGATCCCGGAATTTTCATTATGCATCCTTACAAAGTACTTTAAAGGTTACAATGTGTCCTCAGAGCAAACTCAAACCTGGACACATTCAAACAGAGGCCACACAGCTGTTTCCTAGGAACGTTGTAGAAACATCACAGTGTAGCAAAAACAACCTTGGACTTGACAAGACTTCGAACTTCTGCTCCACTGCCTGCCTGCCTTGCACCTGTGGCTCTACGGCCCTCAGTTTCCTTATCTATTGAAAAAAATAAAGCTCCAATCTATTCATGGTTGACCTCCTGGAGATGCTTCAGAGACAGAGTTTTGTAAATCTTGATCTGTATACTAAGTAAATGTTTTGGGGTAAATAACCTGCCAAGTCCTTTCTAATAAAAAGACTCATAATCTGTGACCTATTTGTTTTCCAATGAACAGAGAGCTCAGTTTGAATACCCCGTGACTGGAAAGTACTCCCATCAATTCAAGCATCACTTTCTGCATGAAGTGTTCTCTCATCCTCCTGAACTGCAATAACTGCCCTGGACTTTTTGAACACACTCTCACATTGCTGTGAATATACTTCATTATGAGAGGCAAGAACTATTTCTTTCTGTGTCTTTGTATCCCCTATCCAGTTGCACACTGCCTGGCACATTTAATTCAATTCAATAAACATTTATTAAGTATCTACTATATGCTAGGCACTGTGCTAAGTACCAAGGAAGCAAATAAGAAAAGACATTCCTGAGGAGCTTATAATCTAATAAGAAAAGCCAGTATATAAAAAAAACAGAGAGAGAGGTGGGGAGGGAGATACCAAGAGGTATCTGGTACAGGGGTATCTTGTTCTGTAGAGTTAAAACCAGGCAAACCTTCAGATTCAACATGGAGTATTCCAGAAGTTCAATATGTGCCTTTTATAAAGGAAGGCTTTGGAGGAGTTTAGTACTCCACTTTGTAGCCTTCTAATCAAAGGGAAGAAGAGGCTGAGGGAGGTGGTATCCAAGGCACATAGTAGGTACTTACCTGCTTGTTGATTACCTGGATTGAGTGAGTTAATTTAATGCTATACCCAACATGGGGGAAAGCACGAAACTACTTAGTTTATCTTCATCACAGACCTGTCAAATTTCCCAGAATAGGAAGAAAAAAACCCATCATTTTAATGCTTTTTGTGGAATAAAACTTGTTGGAAATTATTCAGGACTAGAAAGGTTTCTTCAAATTTGGGACTCACAGCATTCCACTTTGTCACCTTCTTGTGCTTTGCTGTATTGTTCTGTCTTCCCTAGAGATCCTTCTATCTTGTTTTGCTTGCCTTCTGTCTCCTGTAACTTGGCACAACTCAAGGAAAGGACATGCAGGCTGCAGTCTGGACCTGCACAGTACCTAATTAGCTACATTAGTCAAAAGAATCATTGAATGTAGCCAATCACAAGTGACTGTTGGGCCAACCTCTGACCTCTTCAGAGGCCCATCACACAGTGACCTGAGGAGGGAGGTGGACATCCACAACTTTGGGGCATGTGTCCCTTTAATAGATCACTGTGTTGAGTTCTGGGTTCCACATTTTAAGAGAAACAATGGCAACTTGTATTGTTCAGTGGAACAACTGGATAGTTGGGAACATGGGAAACCACATCTAATGAGAAGTGGTTGAAGGAACTGAGGATACAGGTAGTATGGTATAATGGAAATAACACTGAATTTGTAGTCAAAATGGATCTGGGTTCAAATCTGACCCCTACCACTTATGATCTTTGGGAATGAAATCAGGCAAGTCATTTAATGTCGTTCAAGCTTTCATTCCTCATCTGCAATACAAAGGATTTAAACAATGACTGTGAAGAAGAGATGAGAAAATATTTCTCTCTCCTTTTTTGTACTGGTTACTGGACTATAAGATAAGGAATAACATTATCTACCATCGGACTCAATTGGTATGTTTGGTACTTTTTGGTGAAGTGGTTTTCATTCTTTCCTCTTTGAGGAGGGCTGTACTTGGAAGTGAAGATGATGTAAAGTTAGAAGATATCAATGACAATTTAAAAACATTTAAAAATAAAACAAGGTTTCAGATCTAAATCTATAATCCCACAACCATATGTTCAGTGAGAAGAAAAGAAGATTAAGGGTAGACATGATAGCTGTGTGGTTGGCATGTGGAGGGCTTTAATGAAGAATTTTTTTGGTTGTTCCAGAAGAACACACTAAAACCAGAGGGTGAATGTGGGCAAGGATATATATTGTCTCAATATCCTTGAGACAAAAAGTTATATCAACTTTGAAAAAAGAGAGTTCAAACTACAAGACAGAGAGCTTCACTTTGATTCCTGCCAAAATTCTAGAATGTGTTTGTAAAAAGGTAGTTTGTGAACATTTAGAAAAGGAAGCAGTGATTACTAAGGGTCAGCAAAGTGGAGACAGAGCTTTAAATAGGTTTTGAAGTATCTAGAAATTTCTTTATAGTTTTATAGATGTAGAACTTAAAACCATCTTAAAAAACTTAAAGTCAACACAAAAGTCATCTCCTACACTTCTTAAACTGTGGGTCACAACCCCATATGGAGTCATGAAAAATTTGGCAACAGTAAAAGATTTCTGAATGCAAAATGACCAAAAATTAATTTAAAAACAAATGCATAATGAACCCAAGGTATTTATTGCAGCACTTGCCTGTGTTTCATTTTGTAACTTCATTGCAGTCCTGGTTCTGAACACACAGCATGCGCACTTTGCACTGCACATGTCCACAGGTCATGTGATGCCAACAAATGCTGCCAAAATGTGACTGCTGAAACATGAAAAGGGGTCTAAAGTAGAAAATATTTAAGAAGTCATAATCTATATCAGTCCCCTTATTTTGCAGATTACACCAAAGAATATGGAGATAAAGTGAATTGTCCAATGTCATACCAGTAGTAGTTGTCACAGGCAGGATTCAAATCCTGGTCCTTTTGACAGATGGAAGAGTCTTTCAAAAAGGGAGAAAATATTTCAATAATATGTTTTGCCAAGAATAGGTAGTGACAGACTGAGCTTATTTCCTATTTTGGTGGTTATTAGATGCTTTCAGAGGTGTGCTACAAATACAATATATCTTGATTTTAACAAGGTATATGATAATTCTCTCATGGTATGCTCATGGAGAATTGTGGGCTAGATAGTACTAGGTTTAGATGAATTTGTAACTGGTTGAATGACTAAGCCAAAAAAGTAATAATAAATTGATCTATTTCCACATAGAGGTAGAATGCCCAAGGATATATCCTTGGTCTGATTGTGTTCAATATTTTGTTAATCAGTTTAATGAAGCTATAAATTGTATATGCACTTTCAAAATACACCCTTAGGGTGATGAGGTGGAATATCAGGATAAACTTAGTACTAGAAATACAACCAAAGCCGTCTCTCCACAACCTTTCATTGCAACCGTCCTTTATTGGTAACTACCAAGCTACTACTGAGGTACAAATCCCAGCACTACATAACATATCAGTTAGATACAAAATCAACCAATGGAAACACCTGGAAGAAGGAGTCAATAGACATGTATCCTCATGCATTTAAGTAATTTCACAAGAACATCCAAATCTCTCAAGAAAGCTGAACAATACAGTGGTTTCATTCCCATATGCTATAGATTCATGCTTTAATTTACTCTGGGAATAATTCAAACTCTTCAAAGATCATCCAGTCAACTTACAGCTACAAACATTGTTAGTAGACTTCTGTCAATTCACATATGCCCCTGGTGGCAGAGAATATCTCACCCATAGGTTCTTGGTTCTGTCCATTTCTATAGTTCTGATTCAGCTCTTTGTTCTCATCCCCACCCCTGCCCTGACTATAGTGTTAGCAACTTCTATAGAAATAATATTAATACCATGTTTAATAAATGACATAACGAAGGAAGGGATGGTTAACACGCTGCGTGACAGGGTCAGGATCCAAAAATTTCTGAGCAGGCTATAACACTGTGTTATAATTCAATAAGATAAAGCTGAATGGAGTAAATGTGAAGTCTCACAGTTGATTTAAAAAAATAAGCTAAATAAATATACAATAGGGAGGCATTAGTGGGTCAAGGCTTATGGCAAAAAGGTGTTTTGGCTAATTGTAAGCTCAATAAGGGTCACCAGTATAACGTGGCAACTATAAAAAGCTAACACAGTGTTTAGTAACCTTAATAAAGGGATATGCATAATTTCAACACAGGATACCCTGTTTAGATTACATATCTATTATGGTGATTTTTAGGCACCATATTTTAGGAGAGGTATTGACAAGATGGTCAGCTAGGTGACACAATGGATGGAGTGCCAGTTTTGAAGTCAGGAATCTAGTTCAAATCCAGCCTCAGAAACTTAATAGCTATACGACCTTGGATAAAATAAATCATTTAACCCTGTTTACCTCAGTTGTCCCATCTGTAAAATGAGCTGTAGAAGGAAAGAGCAAACTACTGTAGTACCTTTGCCAAAAAAATAACCCTCAAATATGGTCACAAAGAGTTGAAAACAACTAAACATCAAAAAAAGGGGAATAGCTAAGTGACATAGTGATAGCGTGCTAGCTTTGGAGTCAGGAAGACATCTTTGTGAATTCAAATTTAGCCTCATCCACTTATCAGATAAGCCATATAGCCCTGTTTGCCTCAATTTCTGCCTCACTGTAGAGTGGGCTGAAAAAAGAAAATGGCAAATCATTCCAGTATGCTTGCCATGAAAACCCCAAGTGGAGTCAAAAAGGGTTGACAACAACTGAACAGCAACAAATTGACAAGCTACAGAGTATGCTGAGAGAGGTTGTCAGAATAAGTCCTTTGAATCCATACTATGTGATAATGGATAGAAGGCAGTGGAAATATTTATCTGGGAGAAGAGAAAATATAATAAGGCCATACAAGCCATCTTCAGTAATTTGAGGGGCTGTCACATGGAAGAAGGATTATACCTGGTCTTCTTGGCCCCAGAGGGTGAATCCAGGAGCAATGGGTATAAATCATAAAAAGGAAAATTCTAGATTGATGCACAAACAAACAAACGAAATAGTTCTTTTTAATGATTAGAACTGTCCAAAAATGTCTTATTGCATTTTTTCATAGGATGCCTCAAGTTATTCTCCATCATTGTAGGGTATCAGCTACAGGGTGAATGATTAATTCTCATGCATCCCATGGAATGGATACTTGCTCTCATATGTATTTGACTGAGTAAGGACTGAAGTCCAAAAATTTTTGTGATTATACGAACATGATTAATTGGATAAAACGAAAAGACATGGTCAAAGAACCAGTTAAATATAGATATATACATATATATATACATATATATGCATACATATCACATATAAAAATGTATACTATACATGTGTATGAATATATACATATACATAAATAAATATAGATATAGTAAATAGGTAGACCAACAGATAGATAGATCACATACTATGAATATGGCTCATGGGGCTAGATGTTCTTGAGATGCAAGTGCACTTCAAAGGGCCATCAATCTCAGGCTGAAAGGAACAGCTAGGTCATGTAATTCAACACTGAACCTCTAGAGATAAGGTCATTGAGATCTAGAGAAGTTAAATGACTTATTCAAGGTTACAGGTAAGCAAGTGACTGGGCTGAGATTCAAACTGTGGTTGTGAGCTGAAGTAGGGCTCTCTGGCTCCAAATTCAGAATGCTTTTCTTTGCACTATAGTCCCTCCAAAGAACCTGATCACAGATGAGGACAACTGAAGGGGGGAAGGCAGAGGGTATGGAAGCCATTATGAAAAAAGTTTCCCCGAATTGGTTCTTAAAGCAAAGAAGGACCCCAAGATGGAGATGGTGGGAGTGGGCATGGGTGATATCCATTAGAGCCATGAAGCTTGACACAAGGAAGAGCAGAGATGGGAAAATGAAGCATGGGTGTGAAAGTAAGAGTAGTCTAGTTGACTAGAACTACAGATACGTTGTATGATACAAAGCTAAAAGGTAGGTTATAGACAGATTCTGGAACGCCTTCAAGACCAGGATCAGGATTTTCTACATTATTTAGTGGTCAACAGGGAGCCATTGAAGGCTGTTGAGAACAGGAGTGACATGATTATGTATAATAGGGCACTAAGAATATGACTGAGAAAAATGAAAAGGGTCTCGAGTTGACAATTGCTGCATGTTTTGGGTAGTTGGAATTGATGGGGTTTAAATACGGATTGGATATATGAAATGAAGGAAGCTGCAAATATTTCTTGTTCAAACATGTCTGAGTGATTGATCAGTTGTTGGTCAAGCAACAGAAAAGGAAAATAAAGGAGATTGGAGAAAAATCAGGTTTTTCATGTAAGATAAATTCAAATATTGCAACATGAGTACCTAGAATAATAAATCCAGTAAGGGAATTTGGTCTTAAGGGGAAGATGCTGTGCATTCGGGATTTATTGAATTTAAAATGATGGTGGTAGTAGTAAGCTGGTTCAGAAAACAGCTGTGGGATAAGAGGCTAAAGGTGTCCCCTTTGGGAGTCAATGTGTAAATGGATACTTCAAGGGGGAGCAATAAAATAAGCATTTTGTGTGTGTGTATCTGAAAACTTCCTGGTGTAGACACCTTGCTACTCTGTCTAGACATAGGGTAGGTAGCAGGCACAAGGGTTTCACACCAAGTCTGAAAAACCTGATTATCTGCCATGCTTGGAGTAGAAACATGGAGGTTGGCAGAGTGGAACAACCCAAGTTTATAACAATTGGGCTCTCCTGTATCATGGACAAGTCATTTGACAAGTCAGTCTCTTTCTTGGAATCTAACATTTCTTTATCTCGATCTGAACCCTACACTTGTCATCAGCTCATTCCGTTTCAAGCTAACAGAAAGGAACTGGACCATCACAGCAGCCTTTCTACCTCATTGTATTTCCTACACATTCTTTATAAATAGACTTAAGCTAGGCACTATGTTCTTTAAATTGTAATTTTATGTTGCCATGGAAATAGGGTTTTTAAGCTTTGCTACTGAAGTATCAATGGTAGGTATTATCTATTTTCCCAGGTAGGTGATTTTTCTATTCACCCCTGCAAATTAAGGTCTCTTTTGAGCAGGTTGGAATAACCAGTGAATAGTATTTCCTTAATGGGATTGATAGATCATTTTCTTGGGATCCTGATGGATACAAGTTCATTGTCATCTTTCACTCAGGGTCATAGATCATAGGTTTAACATTGGGAGGTATTTAAAAATTGGTGGATTCATAGATCTGGAAGGAACTTTAATAAGGAGTCTTAGAAACAACTTGAAAAGACTCATGATAGAAAATGCTATACACATCCAGAGAAAGAATTACGGACTATGAATGGAGATCAAAACATACTATTTGCTCTCTCTTTTTTGCTTTGTTTCTTCTTTCTCATGGTTCATTTCATTGGTTATAACTCTTCTTTGCAACATGACTAATGTGAAAATATGTTTAAAGTGAATGTATATGTAGAGTCTTTTCAGATTGCATGCTGTCTTGGGGAGGGAAGAGTGGAGGGGTAGAAAATTTGGAACTCAAAAGCTTGTGGAACTGAATGTTGTAAACTAAAAATAAATACATATTTCTTTTAAAAAAAGAAAGGGCCTTAGAGTGTATCTAACCCAACTATCTTCATTCTACACACAAAGAAACTGTGACCTATAGAAGATAAGTGACTTGCCTAAGGTAACTTGTAGCAGCTCAAGGATTTGAATGTAAGTTCTCAGAATCTAAATTCTTGGCATGTTCCACTAATCTTCTGTTGTATTGGTTGATAGCAAGCCATTATCATACAGTAGAAGAAACATTGACCTTAGAGCCAAAATATTTGGGTTAAAGTCCTAGCTCCAATCTTTCCTATCTATATGGCTATGAGCAAGCCTCTGAACCTCAATGACTTCCAGTTTCCCCATTAACAGAATGGGAGCACATTAAGAGAGGCATATTGCCCAAGACAAAAGTGTTGGTCAGATTATATCCAAAATATTGCATTCAGTGCTGACAACTAAATTTTAGGAAGAATGTTAACTATAGAATACATCCAGTGGTGATAGGGGACAGAGATGATCATGAGGGGCATCGAGCCTGTGCCATGGGAGGAATTCCCGAATAAACTGGGCATATTTCACCTGGAGAAGAGAAAACTGAAGGATCATATAGCAGATGTCTTACAGGGTTGTTGTAAGAAAGGATTAGCTTGGATTGATCAGCTTGTCCCCAGAGGGCAGAACTAGAAGCAACAGGTGGATGGTTTTGCAGAAAGGCAGTGTTGGGCTCTATGTGAAGAGTAGCATTCTAAACATGAGAATAATGATAGCTGACATTTATAGAGTGCCTCAAGGTTTGCTAATCTTCTTTCCTGTCTTTCTTTCCTTCCTGCTTTTTCCTCTTCCTTCCTTCCTTCCTTCCTTCCTTCCTTCCTTCCTTCCTTCCTTCCTTCCTTCCTTCCTTCCTTCCTTCCTTCCTTCCTTCCATTCCTCTCTCTCCCTCTCCCTCCCTCCCTCCTTTCTTCCCTCCTTCCCTGTAGATCTTCAATTCCATTTATATACAGAACTTTCAGAAAAGAAACTCTCTCCATCAATCCTCCCTCCCTCCAGATCTTCAATTCCATTTATATACAGAACTTCCAGAAAGGAAACTCTCTCCATCAATGCAGATCTATACCTTCACTGCAATTTTTAGTTTTAGATAATTCCTGGGGGTTTGGCTATGGAGTAAAAGGACTTGTCAGCATGGTACTTCCATGCTGAGAGAGAGAGAGAGAGAGAGAGAGAGAGAGAGAGAGAGAGAGAGGGGAGAGAGGGAGAGAGAGGGAGAGAGAGGGAGAGGAGAGAGAGAGAGAGAGAGAGAGAGAGAGAGAGAGAGAGAGAGAGAGAGAGAGAGAGAGAGAGAAGGGGAGAGAGAGAGACAGAGAGAGAGAAGAGAGAGGGAGAGGGAGAGAGAGAGAGAGAGAGAGAGAGAGAGAGAGAGAGAGAGAGAGAGAGAGAGAGAGAGAGAGAGGAGAGAGGGAGTTATAGCTACAGATTAAGTATTCTCATATAGATTCTATTATCTTCTCTATTTTATAAATTAGGAAACTGATGTTTGAAGAAGATAGATGATTTGTCTAGGCTCACGTAGCTAATAAATACCTGAGGCATGATTTGAGCACAAACCTTCCTGATTCCAGTTCTAATACCTCATCCATATTCACTCAGATAATGCTTTCTCCTTGTCATGTCACCTGTAGAACCACTGAAAACAGGAATAGGTTCCCTCATTAGGGAGTGAGTTCATTAGGTAGATAGATATTCAAGCAAAGAGTGACTAATAACTTGTTAGTGAGATCGTGCGAGAATGGTGGGGGGGGGGATTCCTTCTCATGAGCAGATTGGACCACGATGGTATCTGAGGCCACTTCACTCTTTAAGGTTCTGTGATTACTTGATTGTAGAAACATAGGTTATAACTAGAAGGCATCTTTGGGAACATCTAGTCAAACTTTTTCACTTTAAAGATGGAGAAACTGAGACCAGAGAAGTGCCGCTCAAATTGACGAGACTGGTATTTGAATCCAGGTCCTCTGACTCCAAAGCCATCATGCTTCCTACCATGCAAGCTACATCTCTTCACAAGGTTGCTCTAAAGAAAACATTTGACAGATGAAGAGGCAAACTTCAGAAAAACCTGGAAAGACACATATGAACTGATACTGAGTGAAGTGAACCAGGAGAACACTGTACACAGTTAACAGCCATAGTGTGAGAGGACTGTTTCTGATAGACTTAGTCCTTCTCAGCAATGTAAGGTCCTAAAACATTTCCAAAGGATTCCTGGTACAAAATGCCATCCATATCCAGAGAAAGAACTATGAAATCTGAACACAATGAAGCAGTCTATTTTCTCATTTGTTATGTTTTGTTTTTTTCATGGTTTCTCCCTTTCATTTTAATTCTTCTATGCAACATGTCTAATGTGAAAAAGTCTTTAGTAGGAATATATGTGTAGAAGCCATATGAGATTGCATGCCATCTTAGGGAGGGAAGGGGGAGAAAGGTGGAGAAAATTTGAAGCTTACAGAAGTGACTGTTGAACAAATGAATAAATGGAGGTCTAGAGAGAGAAAATAGCTCATCCATAGTGAAGAATCGAGTCAGAATTTACCAATTCTCAAAGGACAATAGATATTACATTCCTCATCTGACAAATGAGGAAACCGAGTTTCAGAGAGATGAAGTAGCTTGCTTAACTTCATACAGCTAATAAGTCTTGAGCCCTCTTGACCCCAAGTAAAGCACCCTTTGCATTTTACCTGCCTTTTATAGGTTTCTTTTATGCATAGCTTAATGGAACCCAGGAAAATCTACGTGTCACCTTAGACTGAAGGCTGACTTGGCTCCTGCCAGTTAACAAACAAAATGGTGAATAATTGTGCCAAGGCTGAAGTCACTGTGAGCTTCTCAAAATGATGGCAGTGGTCTGCAACTTTCTGTTTGGAAAAAGGATCACTTCCTCTTTAGACTTTGGGAAATTCTCCTTTGGGAGCATATGAAGCTAGGAATTAGCCCAGGCTTTAGAAGGGAGAAGAGCAGGAAAAAAAGGGAAGAAAATAAGAAAAAAAACTCTTAATAGAGGAGCTAGCTGCCACTGAAGGAGAAAATTAGTCAAACACAGTCAATTGCTGACTGATTTTAGATGACAGGCTGCAGAACACTCTGAAGCCCCAGCAATCGAAAACCTGTTTCAGGAATGAGCCAGTTACAGATGGAGCCACTGTTCTATTATTAAAAGGAATGGATCCATTCAGGGACTATCATACATAACCCAAAGAACCGCCTGGGAAATTGATACTTCAGCTATTTTATGAGAGTAGAAACAATCTGAAATCCTGGATAGAGTCATTGGATTGTGGAAATGTCAGCCCTAGAGTTTCAGGAGTTTCAACCTCTATCATTTTACAAAGGTAGAAACTGAGACCCAAAGACAAGAAATGATTTGATCAAGTACAAACAGTGAGGTAGTTGCTGAGCTTGGATCTAGGTGTTCTGGTACTTAGCCCATTATATCTTTTATTATCTATTGCAATCATTGGACCATAAGATCATATACTTGGAGGTAATCTTGGAGATCAATCATCTACTGAAATTGCTTCATTTTACAGATGGAGAAACTGAGGCCCAGGGAGGTCAAATGATGTACAAGTTTTTTCAATGAGGAAATTACATTCCATAGAGAGAAGTGAGACCAAAGGATCAGAGTTCTAAATCCCAATGGGACCTTAAGGGTTGTCTAGTCCAACTCCCACATTAACTAGATTTGCATGGTGCAATAAATAGAGTTAGAGTCAGGATGACCTAAGTTCAAGTCTTAGACATTTACTAACTCTGTGACTGTTGAGGAGTCACTTAACTTCAGTCTCAGTTTATTGATCTGTGAAGCAGGGATAATAATAGTGTTACTTCATAGGGTGTTTATGAGGATAAGATGAGATCACAAATACAAAGTTCTTTGCAAAATTTAAAATACCACCTACATTGTCGTAGTTATTTCAATGGTGAAGAATCTTCAGGGTGAGGTGATTTGCCTATGATTACATAGGTAGTAGTCATAGATCCTGTGGCTCTAAAGTGAGAGCCCATTCTATACTACTCTGCCTCCTTCCAACATTTCTCTTCCAGCTTACACATTGTGTAACAGTTGTGTCTAACTCTACATGACTCTTATGATTTTCTTGGCAGAGATACTGGAGCATTTTTACATTTCTTTCTCTATTTCATTTTACAGATGAGGAAACTGAGGCAAACAGGGTTAAGTGACTTGCTCAGGGTCACATAGCTAGTAAGTGTCTAAGCCTGAATTTGGAAGGCTACATGGGGAAGATTAGTCTTCCTAACTCCAGGTCTAGCATGCTATCTACTGAGCGACCTAGCTGCCCCCAGTCTTGCACATTGCTCCTGAATAATCTTGTGTCATGAACCATAGAACCAGACAAGACTTTAGAAATCACAGGATGGAGACAAGATGGTGGAGTAGAAGCAGGGACCTCCTTCAGCTCTCCCCTAAAACCCCTCAAAAAACCTGTAAAAATGACTAAACCAATTCTAGAGCAGCAGAAGCCCCAAAATGACAGAGTGAAGTAAATTTCTAGCCCAAGACAATCT
Organism: Bettongia penicillata ogilbyi; assembly: GCA_023548195.1. Classification (NCBI taxonomy): domain Eukaryota; kingdom Metazoa; phylum Chordata; class Mammalia; order Diprotodontia; family Potoroidae; genus Bettongia; species Bettongia penicillata. The sequence continues at coordinate 513,207 of JAJHZJ010000150.1, forward strand.
GGAAGGTTGACAGTAAGGGTCTATCACACCAGGCTGGGAGCAAAGAGTAGCTTGGCATGGGACACGTAGAGTGGTCAAAAGGGGACTGAATTGCTGGTGACTGCAGTGGTTTCCAGACTTCTCAATTCACAAAAGGCAAAGATAGCTTAGAAGGCCAGTGAGAAAAGTCTCTTACCTGACTGAGAGGAGAGCTTGATCTGGCCCCAGCCCAAATCCCAGGTCCAGCCTGGCCCTACCCTCAGGGTGGTAGCAGCCTCTGGTAAAGCAGGGCCTTCATCTGGAGTCCTCCACTTAACAAAGAGGTCAAAAGTCAAGTAATTGGGTGGGAAGATGGGCAAATGGGGAGAAACTGACTCTAGATTATTATTTTCTCAATGAAAAGATATTTTCTTACATCATTGCTGACAAGGAAGGTCAAGGGATATAACCAGAAGACAACAAAGTCAAGGCTCCTGCATCCAAAGTCTCCAAGAAAAATATGAATTTTTATGAGACCATGGAAGAGCTGAAAAAGGATTTTAAAAATCCAGTAAGAGAAGTGGAGGGAAAATTTGGAAGAGAAATGAGAGCGATGAAAGAAAGTCATGAAAAACATGTCAACAACTTGCTAAAGGAGATTCCCCCCAAAATATTGAAGAAAATAACACCTTTAAAATTAGACAAACCCAAATGGCAAAAGAGTTCCAAAAGCCAATGAGGAGAATGCGTAAAAAAGCAAGATGAGTCAAATGGAAAAATAGGTCCAAAAGCTCACTGAAGAAAATAATTCTTCAAAAATCAAAACGGAACAAATGGAAGCTAATGACATTATAAGAAATCAAGAAGTGAATGTTGAAAACTGAAAATTAATCAATTTAATTAGAAAAGAGAAATCTCATAGCCCAGTCTCCATATGAGATCACATCTTAAGAGGAAGAAGAGGCCCTATGAATTATTTAACTCAGTCCTCTCACTTTATACATCCTGAAACAGGATCCCAGAGTAGTTAAGGAATTTATAGTCCCAGAGTTTGGGGATCTTGAAGGGACCCTACAGGTCATCTAGTTGGACCCCTTGGTTAAACATACTCAGAGGTGGTTAAATGACTTGTTCAAAGTGACATGACAGTATGTGACCCAGCTGAGCTTTGAACCTGTTCCAAAAATCCTCTGAGTCCAAATCCAGCTGCACTTCAAGGGCATCATACAGACTCCCATTTTATGGAATCCCGTTCTAGAGCTATGGAGGTCTAAGGAAAGATCACTTCATCCAATACCCCTGTTTTGCAGAGGAGGAAACTGAGAATAAGAAAGAGACAATTGCAAAGTAGTAAGGAGCAAATTCAAGATTCCAAAAAAGTTCTTTTTCTTTCCAGATAATGCTTGTTAATAGATCATAGATTTTTACTGATAATAAAGCTTGACCAAGAATATCACACAGTAAGTCACTTTATGGCAGAACTGAGAATGTAGTAAAAAGTAAGTAAAAACTGATTCATATTTTTCCTGGGCCTATATGCATTTAAGATCATCAGTAGAATTACAAAAAAGAATTATGATTACTCATAGGCAGAAAACACTTTAAAATCTGCAAAGATTTTTTTCCTCATGAGATAAACATTAAAAATACTATTATCCCCATTTTGCAGATGAGGAAGCAGTCTCAGGAACATAAAATGATATCCAACATCATCCAAGTAATGTCAAAGTTAAGATTGAAATCCAGGTTCTTGACTCCAAGTCCACAGATCTTTCCACTACCCCTATTATTTCCAAAGCTGACACATGTGACTATTTTCTAAATGATGGTCTATTTTCCACACCACACTCTTAGGATCCATGAAAATCAAAAAAGATGCACAGTTATTTGACTAGGATAAGATGAATGATATGGAAAAGAAGTGCATTTTTCCTCCCTTTAGAGGCCCCAGGATTTACTCTGGGCACAAAGAGTATATCTGATAGTCTTTATTTACTGTGTTTACATCTTTGCGTTGAACTTGTGGGCCTGTATTTAAAGACTAGTGTTTAAAGCCCTGCTTCTGTCACTATAGTTTTGACCTTAGGCAAATCAGTGGAGCTCTTGGGTCTCAAGTTTCTCATTTATAAAATGGGGGGTGTTGAAGTAGCCACCCTCTAAGTGCCTTCTGACTCTAAATGGAGGTTACTGGGACCTAAGATTCTCAGCATAGATGGCCACAAATATGGTTCATCCCCTTTTCATGATCATTTTGTGTAAATGGGAAGATACCACCAATGCATGACATGATTTCAGATTCTCTAGCATGACATCCTTTGCTGTTAAGACAATTCTACTGTCACAATTATTGACCAATCTCTCCTTATCTTCTAATTATTTATCATTAGTTCTTGAAGGTGTGAACTGGTTCATTTTTTTGCTTTGTATCTCTAGGACCTGGCATAATGAGAACCCCAGAAAATTTTCACCATGAGATTATGTCCACTTTAAAATTAATTTTATTTTTTGGAAACTGAAAGTGTAAGAAAATAAAAACAATTCAGAAAGTCTAGACTTACTCAGAATAAGCACTTAATATATGACTGCTGATTAACTGATTGATTAATATTTGTAAGGTGAAGTGCCTCGTAAGGTGTGCTCTCCCTCAAACTCCAGACCAAATAGTTTGCCTCAAGAAAAAGAAGGAAACAGGTCACACAGATGCTTTCAAAAGGGAGGTTTCAGTAGTTGACAGGGCAGGGCCTTTTCAATTCAAAATTGGGCAGCCCTTCAGAAAAAGTAACTATCCCCAAATGAACTTTGGTGCCATAATATCTGGCATAGATGGATTGTGGGAGGTTTTATTTTATGCAAATCTGAGGGGGAACAGTAGCATATGATGTAAAACAGAAGGTGCTTTTTTTTCCCACTGTGATGAATCATAATATAGCAATAATCCTAATTGCTTGAATTTCTGAAATGCTTTAACTTTACAAAGTATTTTCTTCAGAATATCCCTGAGAGGCATTCGGAAAAGTCATTCATTTTATAGATAAGGAAACTGAGCTGTGAGAAGAAGTGAATTGCCCATGAAGTGCTACCTGATACTTTTGCTTTTCCAAGTCTGTTTCAAAGTCTCTTTCATGGACTCACTATCCCATGCAAGTGTCAGAAACATCAGCTGGTCTGATGGAGTCCCACACCTGCCCTCTGGGTCACTGTACTATGGAGGCCTACCCCTCAGACTGGCAGTCCTAACCAGGATAGAGGAAAGATTCATAAGGTCTTAACTGTCCTTGCTTGTGTCCCCAAGCAAGTGCACCAGCCCTGCATCTCCTCCTGCCATGCCAGTGATCCAGGAATCACCTTTCCCCGACTGCCTTCCCACCTCTGTGTGTGTCTATCATTTATGTAACTTGGGACTTCTGTGCATGAGACATCTAGAACCGTATTTTGCAAAAGAGATGAATCAGTGGAAGGAAGTCCTTGATATGAGAACACAAGAATGGTCATCACGGTGGTTATTTAGTCATGTCTGACTCTTCATGACCCCATTTGGGGTTTTTTTGACAAAGATATATGTCTGAGGCCATATTTGATCTCAGGAAGAGAAGTCTTTCTGACTTCAGGCCTGGCAGTCTATCCACTTCATCATGTAGCCAGCCCCTAGCTCATTATGGTTGATGTTGGCAATTGTATTTCTAACTGATTGAAACTGTTCGTAATCTATTTATGTGCTCTTTCTGAGGAAGAAACTTCACTATTCATGACTTTCAATGGTCTTTCTAGACCTCTAGAGAGTGGATAGAGGGTCAGGCCTAGAGTCAGGAAGACCTGAATTTAAATCCAGCCTCAGACAATTACTAGCTTGTAACCCTGGGCAAGTCACTTAACCCTATTTGCCTCAGTTTCCTCATCTGTAAAATGAACTTGAGAAGGAAATGACAAAGCAGTATCCTTGCCATGAAATCCCAGATGGGGCCACAGAGAGTCAGACATGTCTGCAATGACTGATCAACAACATTCTCTAAACTGATTCTGCCACCGTTCCCCTCTGAGCTGCTGCTCTTCCGCAAGCCTAAAATTCCCTTCGCCTCTTCTCCTCTACCACATAGAATCCCATGGACTTTGTGGACAAAGCCTTTCCCAATCTCCCCAGTCGTTCCTAAACACTCTCATTTCTGTGATTAGGTTATATTTACTGGTCTGTGTATACGTTTAGTACATCCCTAGTCATTCATCCAGTTAACTCACATTTGAATGTCTTTCAGGGTAGGGAAATAAGGATATTTAGCCCTAAGCCTCAGTTGCCCAGGGCAGTGCTGGGAGAAGAGGTGCAGGCTGGCGTCTGAGCCCAGCACCATGGCCGCCTGCCATGCTTTGCTCAGTGACCCCATGTCCCCCTCCTCCAACCTGGGGCAGAATGGGGGCCAGGTTTCATATTTCTTGCTTTCTCAAGGGGGTTGAAGAAGCAAGAGAATTTTGAATCTAAATAAAAAATAAAATTTAAAAGTAAAAAAAAGGATAAAATACAAGCTCCTCAGGACTTGTTTGAAGGACCTTTTCAATCTGACTCCAAACTACCTTTCAAGCTTCATCTATATTTTAACCAAATTGGATTACCAATGTTCATTAAGTTCATCTGGTCACCTCCTACATCTATGCATATTCCCAGTCTGTCCCCAGTGGCTGGAATATGGCTGTCTTCATTTTCCTCTTTCAGATTCTCCATTTTAGAGGCAGATGTGAGACAAGCACCCAGTTCTAACTTTATCCATCATGTCTTTCTTCTGCAAACAGGGACATGAAAGTCCAGGTACTTGCAACTTGGGTTTGCTTTTCATTCCATCATCTCTGGAGAACTTAGTGTGCTGCAGGGCTCCATCTGGTTCTGTAATAAAACATAAATTATTAAAACTATAAAATATTGATGAACTGTTCTATAAAACAGGGGGACTTTAGCGTATTGATTATGAATTGAGAAAGTCATAATGAGTTTCAGAAGGAAAAACAATCAGAAAATGATTGTGCTTTGTAGTCTCCCCTCACCAGCTTCCAGAGAGATCAAAGATAAAACATAATATGAGATTACACTCCGCTATCTGGCCCCGCTGTCATCTTGTGAGCTCCACATAGTACATTTAAAATCCTAACCTCTGCATTAATTGCCTATGCCTTCAAGAGAAAGGGTTCTGTCGCTGAAGGAAACAGAACATTTCAAGGAGAAAAATCACGTACTTTGCTTAGGGAAGGAAGAAACTTGGTTTGTCTTTGTGAGATCAGAAGGTTAGCACCCCAGATGTTTTTAATGATACAGTGTTAGTGATGAACCTATATTATCTCAAATAAAACAAAGCTTTTCAGAATGTTGTATCATAGCAAATAGAATGTTAGCACTGGAAGGAGTTTTAGAATATAAAGCATAATATCTGGGAGGGATCTTCAAATATAGAATGTTAGCATTTGGGAGGATATAACGTTGGAGGTGGAGCACAGAAAGAATGTTAGACTTGAGTGGGGTCTTAGAATTGATCTAACCCATTTCCCTTTATTGTTCACATTGAAAAGCCATTTTCCCGTCTTGGATATTTGAGAAGCATGGGAAATTATAGCTTATGAAGAGCTGAAATTGAGAATCATACAGAGGACAACAGGTTTAGATGGTGGCAGCAACATATGATTATGAAAGAGAAGAATAGTAAAGAGTGTCCCCCAAAAACCACGTTATTAAAAATGGGGTCTCCATGTGGTAAGAAGAAAAGATAATAGATGGATGTCCCATACACCTCCTTGGCAACCTCATAAGGGCAAGAGTAAACAAAGAAGGCAGTGCCATCACACTGGGTGACTCTCCTCTGTCAAACCTGTGGCAAGATGTGGGGAAGAATGCTACAAGAAAGTGATGTCATGGTCCTTTTTGAGGACAAAGGACAAACACACGATGTGTAGCTTAAGGGAAGAATCACTTCTGAGGGAGGAAAGAAGCTAAATGGATTTAGCACTTTGGGAAAAGTCCCATTCTCCCTGTACTAGTTACAGCCTTCATTGCAACCCAGAGTTCTTCCCTTCATACCTGGTTCCCTGACCTATGGGATATTGACATTATCTGGTATCTAATAATAATAACTCACATTTCTAAAATGCTTTGTGGTTCACAAAGTTTTCTTCCTGTAGTGTAAATCCTGAAAGTCTTGTTATTCTCATTTTTCAGTTGGGGAAACTGAGTCTCAACACTGACTAGCCTGAGATTCCAGGTCTAGTCTCTTGACTCCAAGTGCAGGGCTCTTTTCAGCACACCATGCTTCCTCCCAGCCCCTCCAAGTTGTGGTAAATTTAATAACTTAATAAAAAATACATTAATAATTTTAATGGTGAACAAAAATCAATGCTGCATTAATGAACCAACAACAGATTGTTGTAGCTATCTTATGGAACTGCAATCGCGTATCATATTAATGGAACTAACTGCTCCATTCTATTCAAGCATGGAGGTGGGAGAAAGGGCAGAGTAAGAACAAAACCAGTAAGTAATCCAGTTAAAGTGGGATGCACTGTACACGAAGAGCCACACCGAGACGGAGAAGGGTGATGTCAGAGGTTCACTGGAGACAGAATCTGGAGGCAAAATGGCAGGAACCAGAATTTTATCCCAGAAGCAATTGGAAGACACTGATGACTTTTTACTAGATGGTGACATGCTCACACCCACGACCTGGGAATGCTATTTTGATATCTTTATGATGAAACAATCAGAGAAGGGAGAGATTAAAAATCTCAGAATTTAGAATCTTTTGTTTCTTTCAAACCTATCTCATTTCCTTGAACTGTTCTTAATGCCTTTCCCCAAATTCATAGCATGTATTTATTTTCTATGTCTCTATTTATATATGTCTTGTCCTGAAAATTATATATAACATATACATATCAAGATATTTACATTATATGTTAGATAATTACATTATAGTATCATATGTAAGGATATCACATGACATAGAAATCATTTATATTAACATATATAATTGTATAATATATAATTATAGCGCATTATACATTAATAATATTAATTAGTAATATAAATACATAATCAGTATCTGTTAATATAATATAAATTTAATTGCATTATATATTAATACATAACATATACATATTATATATGCATATGTACATGGTAAGGAGGGGGTAAGGCATAAGGAAGACTAGAAATGTGGCCAGATTATGAAGAACTTTGAATGGCAAATAGGTGATAGGAAGCAACAGGAGTTGGTTTTTTTTTGAGCAGGCAGGGCTGACATGACTAATAGTGAGATGCCTATGGGACATTATATTGGAGATGTCCAAAAGGCAGTTGGTGATATGGGACTGTAAGTCAGAAAAGAGACTGAGGCTGCATATCCTGATTTGTGAATTGATTGCATAGGTATTATGATCGAAAAATACCTGATGAATTTACCATATGAAAATAATAATGAGAACTCAGGGCAGAGCTTTGGGAGATATCGACAATTACTGAGCTGACCTGGAAGAGGATAGAGCAAAGAAGACTCAGAAGGAACTGTCAGACAGGTAGGAGAACTAGGAGAGAGTAGTGTCATGAAAACTCAGAGAAGAGGGAGATTTGAAAAGGAGTGAATGATCCGCAGTGTCAAATGCTGCTAAGAGGTCAAGAACAATGAGGATTGAGAAATGACCATATTGATTTGGCAAGTTCATAGATTTAGAACTGAAAAAGACTCTAGATGTCCAACTCCCTCATTATATAGAGAAAGAATTGGAGACTCAGAAAAGGGAAGGGGGAAAAAACCTTGTCCAAGAACACATAAGTAGCAAGAGTAGAGCTGGGATTTAAATCAATGTCCTCTCCCAACTACTGGGTTTTTTTCTGTCCCATGATGCTTGGTGCTTCTCAATGAAATCACTAAGGTTTTTTGCCCTCTATTTGACCTCAAAAATGGTTAACAATGGACTATATATTCCTACATGCATGATGAGATTAGAAATTACCTAATAAATATTTGACCAACTGGCTGCACATGAGCCTGACAGAGTGTTGGTATGGCTGGAACCTACATGCATCTCTTAATCTCATAGTATGCTATTATTTCTGGGTCTTTTCCTACAATTGTGATTAGTTAATAAACCTTGATTCTCACTATATTGTTTAATTTGAACATAGCTGACATGACAAATGAAAAGCCCTGTTTCCAGGAAGGTAACAAGTTAATTTCAGGCTCTTAGATGTCAGGCCAGAAGGAACCTCAGAGTCCATCTGGTTCAACTCTCTCAGTTCAGAGACAAAGACATTGAGAGTCAAGAGGACTCTTTCAAAGACGTAAGAATGTTGAAACTGACAGAGGTCAGGTTCAAACCTAGGTTCTCTGATCCAAGAGTCATTGTCCTTTTATGCTTTACCATTTAGCATAATCTACATAGAAAGGATCCTTGATGAATTAGCTATGCTACTTCTTGTGTAGTCAAGGCAATGGGATGCAGAGGAGGGAAAGAGAGAGATTGCAAGTCAGAGTACGTGGGTTTGAACCCTGTCTGGATCATTTTCTATCTGAGTGGCCTTCAACAAATCATCGAACCTATCCGGGCCTTAGTTTCTTCAATGAAGAGGTTAGACTAGAGGCCCCAAATCTTCCAGATGTAAATATTGTAATGGACATTTTCATCTAAAAAGTTGTTGGATGATGAAGATGTAAATAAAATTTAAAATACTTGTATTAAAAAAAGAATATCCTAAGATTTGCTCTCCTTTCACCAGAAAGAAAAAAATTGAAGAGTTGTCAGAACAATTATGCCAAGTTCAATAACAAACACTACAAAAATAAATAAACACATACAGGCAGTGACCAAGAGGAAGGAGTAGGAAAATAAAACTCTGGGGAATAGGATGGCAGATAAGAACATTGGAGACCCAAATGGCAGATGAAAGGCAAATCTTCTCCTTACTTAGGAGGGATATGGTAATAAAGGGAAAGAAAAGAAGAAAAAGAAGTGTCTCTATCAAGACCTACAGCCCTAAAACAACCTATGGAAACAAACTTGGGGGTTGTTCATCACCATGGGATTAATTTGCTGTCCTTTATGGAGAATAACTCCTTGGAGGAGTGGTAACTGTGCTCAAATCTAAAAGGAAAAATAAGCGAACCATAATGTACTAGGGAGCAAACTTCTATCATTTACATACAGGCTTCAATTTTGCTCATGCCTTTCAAAGTTTAGAGACAAAATGGTATCATAGTCAATCAATAAGCATTTATTAAGCATCTCCTGTGTGCCAGGAACTAGGTGCTAAATACTAGAGATACAAAGGAAGGAAAGAGGGAAAACATTTATTAAGAACAGCACTGTGTGTCAGGTACTGGCACTAGGAGTTAGTTATGTACCACTGTTCTAATATCCCGTTTTAGAGATGAGGAAACAGAGGGGAAGTTATGTGAATTGCCTAGGGTCACACAGCTAGTAAGTATGTGAGGCTAGATTGGAATTTAGGACTTCCTGAGTCCGGACCCAGAGCTCAATTCTCTGTGCCACCTAGATGCCTCTTTAAAAAAAGACAAACACAAGGGGTGTGCAGTCTAATGAAGGAGAAAGAATGCAAACAACTATGTACAAACAAGACAGAGATGGGATAACAGAGATAATTAGCACTAGGATTAAGGGGGATCAGGAAAAGCTCCTTGTAGAAGGCAGAATTTTAGCTGGGATTGGAAGAAAAAAAGGAAAGAAAAAGAGATGTGGAGGGAGAGAGTTTCAGGTCTAGGGAACAGCTGGTGAAAATGTCTGGAATTGGGGGGTGGGAGTCTTGTTTGAGGAGCAGTCAGTGGTCTAATATCTAAGATGATAGAATTATAGGATTGTAGATTTGGAACTGGAAGAGAATTAAAGGGCATTTCATCCTGCCCCGGCACCTTTTAAATGAGGAACCTGAGACTGAGAGAGTCTAAGTGACTTCCTCAGAGTCATGCAGCTAATAAATGACTAAAGCAGGATTTGAAATCAGGTATTTCTGACATTATAGATTATAAGTATAAATTTGCTAATGTTATAGATTATGAGTGGGTTTTTTATTAGAAGTTATTTTCCCTCAATTAACAAGTTATTTTTTTTCTTGCCCTCCTAATTTCTTCTTCCACTGAAAAAAGAAAGGGAAGGAGGGAGGGAAAGGGGAGGAGAAAAGGAAGGACGGAAGGAAAGAAAAAAGGGAAGAAAGGAAGGAGTAATGAAGGAAGGGAAAAGAAAAGGAAAACGATTACATAGAAGAACTTTGCACAGCTGAAATGCTCAATAAATGTAAGGTACATGGAAAACATAAGCAATTTGAGGACAGGGGCTACTTTATTTTTGCCTTGAGTTCCCAGTGCCTTGCATAATAAAGTATGAATTTCATAAATATTTGTTGGGATGTATAGATAAGTAGTGCAAGGTTCTTAGTTTATCTGCAGTCATTCAATCTGAGGCAGCCAAATGGCATAGTGAGTTGAGCAGTAGACCCAGAATCAGGAAGACCTGAATTCAAATATGGCCTTAGGCACTTACCGGCTAGTTTATCTAGTTCTTTTCTTGATAAAATCAAATGAGAGAGAAAAGACTTGAGAAGGCTCCAGAAGACAAAGCCAGGAGGGTAAGAATGATAACTGCTGTCTAGTTCAGAGTTGTCTTTATTATTATTTAATTTTTAAAAATACCTTTAATATTTTTATTTTTACTATATTTAATTACTTATTTACTTCCTTACTATTATTACCTTAACCTAAACTTCTGAGATTCACGACTTTTTTGTGAGTCCCTTATTTTCCCCATATCCTTTTCTTTCTTCTCATTCTATTTCCAAGACCCCTCTACATACTGGAAGATGAGATTTAATGAGAAAAGACAGGCTAACTCCTATCAAAACTGGAAGCAGGAGAAGTTCATCTTCTAGCCTTTTTTTAGTGTCTATTCTACAACCAGTAACCACAGGTTGTTATTTATATCTTTGCCCTTGCCCCTACTATGGATCTCATATTCATTTCTTCTCAAATTCCAGATTATCTTTTCTTTTTTAAAATTATTTTATTTGTTTTCAGTGTTCTACAATCACTTCCATGTAACTTAGGCTTTTTCCCCCTCCCTCCCTTCCTCCCTTCTCACTCTCCAAGTTAGCATACAATTTTATACAGGTTCTACATATACATAGCTATTAAATACATTTTCACCTCAGTCATGTTGCATAGAAGAATTAAAATGAATGGGAGAAATCATAAAACCAGATTGTCTTTTCTCTACTCTTTCTCCCATATTTACACCCACCTCTTTTGTCCTGTCCCCTTAGTGGACCACCCTGCTTTCCCTTGCAGTGATTATAGCTGCTTTGGGCCTAGTGTAGTGGATGCCCAGCCTTCTTCTCCCTCCTCCCCACCCCTGGCCCCCCCGCCAACTTTTCAAGCTCCTTGGTCCCTTAGAATTGTCTGAAATTTGTTAGAATCTTAGAGAAAATAGGTCTTTGGGAATATAACCAGAATAGCACTCAGACTCATTCCATCTACATTGCAATTAAGATTCAAAATCAAGTCTACAGAAAATCCCTCCCTGTTCACCCATTCCAACAAGTAATTAGGCCTTTAATGACCAACTAATAAGAAATTCACACACACAAAAACTAACCCTCTTATTAGATGCATAATTATAGAGACACTAGCCTGTTCAAATCTCTTTCTTTACATTCACCTTTGCAATATCAGCATTTGGACAGAGTCATTCTTTCCCGAGTGGTTTTGACCATTAAGAAGAAAATGATCTACAAGAAAGCTTTTTGAGAGAAGTAGTCCTGGAGTTTGATCTTAGGTGACATTGAGAGAAATAGCACCCAGGTTTGAAGAGGAGGTAATTTCATTGTACTCTGCCCAAGTCAAACCACATCAGGATTGTGTTTAGCTATGCCTGTCACATTTCAGGTTGCCACTAAGCTGGAGAGTGTAGAAGGATGATGAAAGGCCTTGAGATCAAGCCCTCTCAGGATTGGTTGAAGGAAATAGGGGTGTTCAACTTGGAGAAGAGAATATAAAGGGGATATGATTGTTATTTTTAGGTATTTGAAAGTCTGCCGTGAAAGAGGGATCAATTTTTTTTTTTTAATTTTTTTCTTGTTCCCAGAGGGCAGAAGTGAGAGTGAGTAGGAGACAGATTTAGGCTAGATATCATGAAAAGTTTGCCAACATTAAGAACTTTCCCATAATGCAAAGGATAGCCTTCAGATGCCTCCCTCCGCTCTACCACCCCTCATAAAAAGTCTTCAACAAAGGCTGGATGACCACTTGTATCAGGGTTGGTGAGGAGGTAATTCTTCTCTAGTTATGAAATGGTCACTGGGGTCCCTTTCAACTCTCAGATTCTGCGATTTGATGAATGGAATAGGATGAAAAGGCATAGAAGAGTTGTGATCTACATTGGGGGAGAGAGAACATGCACCGATACCTTCCTATTGAAGATAGGAGTAGTGGTCCTGTGGGCAGGTGCGGGGAGGAGTTACTTGAACAAGCACGCCATCCTCCATCTCATACTGCTACTTTCTCATGACCTCATTAAGGCTCTCTCCAGGGCTGATAAAGCAGTGAGGTAAGGACATCTGAGACTTTACAAACATCATCCTGCAACTTGAGCTGGGGAAAATCTCCTCTTCCTTTGAGTTAGTTCTCCTCTCTCAGTCTTAAAGTACTCGCTTAATGGTTTGTACCCAAACCATGGTAAATGCCTATACACTTTCATAGAATAAGAACACAAACTGGCCTTAAAAAGGATAGCTGCAATTGCAGGTTGTAATGGTGGTAGCTAGGGTGTGTGTGTTAATGTCTCCCTCCAACACACACACGCACACACCACTTCAATCCTTCCCATTAGTGTGAGATAGTGGGGAGTCAACAATTAGGTAAATTGTAATGGCTTCTCCAGAAAGGTCTTCAATGCTTCAGGAAAGCAGGAGGGAGAAAGATTTCACGGGCTGTTAACTGTGGTGGTGTTGCCAATACTGATCTTCTAGCCAAACTGATCACTCATTATATATATATACGTGTGTGTGTGTGTTATAATATAATTAACAATATATCATTATATGTATAATATATAATATTATAACATTATAATTTAATATTGCATATATAGGCATATACATGTATATGTATATATTCCCAAATGCTCTGCTACACCACAACTTGATTCCATTTCCTTTCCCTCCTTTCTGGCACAGGAACAGTGCTCTGTCCCCTCATTTCTTGACAGTTTCGAAGGAGAAACATAGGGACTCAGGGTGACTCACAGTTTGCTTCTCTCTCTACACATGGCTTTTCTGAATCTCTGCCATGTGGTTTCTTTTTTTTTTAATTAATTTATTTATTTTTAGTTTTCAACATTCATTTTTATAAGATTTTGAGTTCTAAATTTTCCCCCTCCCTCCCTATATCCCTCCCCAATCCAGCATGCAATCTGATATAGGCTATATATGTACAATCACATTAAACATTTCCACATTAGTCATGTTGTGAAAGAAGAACCAGAACAAAAAGGAAAAATCACAAGTAAGGAAAAGAGAGAGAAAATGATGTTTCCATCTTCACTCAGACTCCAAAGTTCTTTCTTCGGATATGAATAGCATTTTCAATCATAAGTCTTTTGGAATTGTCTTAGATCATTTCATTGCTAAGAAGAGCAAATCCGTCATAGCTGATCACCGTGCAATGTTGCTGTAATGGTGTACAATGTTCTCCTGGTTCTGCTCACCTCGCTCGTCATCAGTTCATGTAAGTCTTTCCAGGTTTTTCAGAAGTCTGCCTTCTCATCATTTTTATAGCCCAACAGTATTCCAATACATTCATATACCACAGTTTACACAGCCATTCCCCAATTTCCAATTCTTTGCCACCACAGAAAGAGTTGCTATAAATATTTTGGTCCATGAAGGTCCTTTTCCCTCTTTTATGACCTCTTTGAGAAACAGATCAGTAGTAGTAGTAGTAGTAGTAGTAGTAGTAGTAGTAGTAGTAGTAGTAGTAGTAGTAGTAGGCTGGATCAAAGGGTATGCAGTTTGATTGTCCTTTGGTCACACTTCCAAATTGCTCTTCCTAATGGTTGGATCCATTCACAACTCCACCAACAATGCATTAGTGTTCAAATTTTCCCACAAATTCTCCAATATTTATCATTTTCCTTTTCTGTCATATTAGTCAATCTGATAAGTGCGAGATGCTGTCTCAGAGTTATTTTAATTTGCATTTCTCTAATCAATAGTGATTTAGGGCATTTTTTCCATATAAGTATAGATAACTTGAAATTCATCATCTGAATTGTATTCTCATAAATTTGACTTAATTCTCTATATATTTGTGAATGAGGCCTTTATCAAGAACACTAGCAGTAAAAATTGTTTTCCACCCTTCTGCTTTCCTTCTAATATTGGTTGTGTTTCTGAATAACCTTTTAATTTAATGTAATTAGAATTATCCCTTCATAATGTTCTCTAGGTCATAAATTCTTCCCTTCTCTATAAATCTGGCCAGTTAACTATTCCTTGTTCTCCTAATTTGCTCATGGTATCATCCTTTATGTCTAAATCATGTACCTATTTCAACCTTATTTTGGTATATGGTGTGAGATGTTGGTCTATGCCTAGTTTCTACTATACTATTTTCCAGTTTTTGCAACACTGTTTTTGAAATAGTAAGCTCTTATCCCAAAAGAAGCTGGAGTCTCTGGGTTTATCAAACAGTAGATTACTACAATTGCTTACTACTCTGTTTTGTGTACTTAATATATTCCACTGATCCACCACTCTGTTTCTTAGCCAGTACAAAGTAGTTTTGATGAATGCTGCTTTATAACACAATTTAAGATCTGGTACAGCTAGGCCACTAACTTTTTTCATTAATTCCCTTGATATTCTGGATCTTTTATTCTTCCAGTTGAATTTGGTTATTTTTTATCCTACCTCTTTAACTTTTTTTCACAATCTGATTGATTTGGCACTGAATAAATCTATTAATTGAGGTAGAATTGTTTTTATTATATGAGTTTGGCCAACCCACGAGCAAGTGATATTTTTCCAGTTATTTAGATCTGACTTTATTTGTGTGCACATGGTTTTTTGATAGAAGGTAGTTCTACTAAGGTCAATTTTGGGCAACCCTGGATAGTTTCATCATTCTAGCCTTACCTAATATCCATGGCAAAGGAACTAAGGGAAGGTTTATAGAAGTATGTTGTAGTGGACATTTATGCCACTGATGTTAGGGACCTAGATGCATTCACTCACGCTTCAATATCTAGGACTAATCATACAGCTTTAGAACAGTTCTCATCTCATGTGTGGTTTGGGTCAGAAAATGTTATAATCAGTATGAAAACAGTTTTGAATATGTGTTCATCATTGCTTCCCAATACTGGTGATTGGGGAGCAATTACCAATGAATTAGGGAAAAATATAAACCCGAACCATAGCTCAAATGTCTGATGAATGTATCTATTTTCAAAGTAGATTTGTTCTATGTTTCCAATGGGGGAACTCACCCCAACTTTGATGCACAAAAATTCTATTGTATAGCTGCCAAGGTCCAAGTTTCTATACATTCTTTTAATCTCTTTTACATATTCCTTTTAAGGCAGCAATACCGCACAGCGGATAGAGTGGTGAACCTGGATGCAAGTCCTGAATGCAAATCTGAACTTAGATACCTTCTACCTCTTTATTAATGATACCACTACCACCTCCCCTAACAACAACCACAAAAACATCACCTAACTGAGAACTAAAGAGATTAAGTAATTTTCCAAGTAACACAACTAATAAACTCTAGGTCAAGACCTGAATTCAAGTTTTTTAGGTCCAATACACAAACCATTACACCAGTAGGTTCTGTGCTTCAATTTCTTAATTTGGAAAAAAAAAAAAGCAAGGGAGGGGATAATAATACTACCTAATTCTCAGGGTTGTTATGAAGATAAAACGAGATACTATTTGTAGAGAACTTTGAAAACTTTGAAGATACACACACACACAGCTATATAAATACATTATTTTCATATAAATACTAGTTTGTTATTGTATTCTTCAAAGTACTTGGTGCATAGTTAGTACTTAATAAAATGCTTTTCATTCATTCTTCCATGACATCACTTTCACTAAAGGGCTCCATACCCATAACATAAACTAAGATTTCTAAGCCCTACCTACATCTTTTCTTTCAATTTAGCCCTTAATTTATTTTATTTGCTGCTGTTCAATCCCTCCCTCCCTCTCTTCCTCCCTCTGCCTGTCTCTGTCCCTCACTCACACGTACTTCATTTTTTGTCTTTTTTTGCAGACACTAGTGTTTTTAGTGGTGACAAAATCATTATGATGGCAAATGCCATAATCAATGCACTAGGTAATCAATAAATATTTCTTAACCTCCTACTTTGTACCAGGCAATGTTCATGCTTTCTGTCACCCATGGATTTGTTTATGACTTCATCATCCTTAGGTTAAACTTAGGGAAAAGCTGACACATTCAAGCAGGTGAGGGCTATTTGGCTGATAACACCTCCCCATTTCAGTACTGGTCAGGGGTTGGGTTAATTCTGGTCACCAAACATAAGAAAGGATTGACAAGAAGGAGAATAGTCAAAAGATAAGTAGGATAGTGAGAAGCTTTGTGATTATGTCAGGCAAGTATCCCAGACAAGAAAATATTTCTAGAAGGCTCAATAGTTGTCTTAAAATATTTGAAGAACAAGATGATACTTGTAACTCATAAGAACTTTCTCATCATTAGGGCAGTTAGAAGGAGTATATATAGACAGAGGGCACTGATGTGAGTGGTATATGAAAGAATGATATCTAAAAAATAAAATTAAGAGGTGAGAGAGGAATGATGAAAAATTTTATCCATCCTCAGAGAAAGAACTGATGTTTTCTGAGTACAGACTGAAGCATACTTTTTTAAACTTTATTTTCCTTGAGGTTTTTTGTCTATGTTTTCTTTTATAACATGACCTAACCCTTTATTTTGTTGACTAGTCTTCCACAAAGACCCACCATTTTAAGAAACACAAAAGTAAATATGAGGAAATATTAATAAAAATGAAGTTTAAAAAAGCATCTGTGTCATTTCAGGAGATCTTGAGTAAGTCTTTAAGGTCATAGGGCAGAGTCTTAGACTACAATCTAGTCAGATATTCAGCGTAGGCTGAATCAAAATGGTATTATCAGAATAGACACCCTTCCTTACTGGAAGACTGACCCTCATGCTGGTGATGGGGGTGGGGCAGGTTTAGTACTGCTCTGAGACAGAAGATAACCAGAGAAATGAAAATAAAAAGTTTTTCAGGCTCCCTCCCACCTAGTCAGAGTACTGGAGAAAGTGGCACATTGCTATGCTCCTATGAAGGACATGTCTTCAGACCCTCATAGATGGCACAGCTTTGTCTCTCTACCAAATATTCAGGATTGCTCTATAAACAACCCTAAGGTAAGATTTCAGGCAATCAAATCAATATGTAATTGAGAACTGCTCTCTCTTCTTCTTAAATGCCCTCCTCCCCCAATTAATACCACATCAACATGCTACAGCATTGAAATATATTTCACCTGGTTCCTTTGTCTCTCTAGAAATTCTGGAATAAGAACACAAACCCAAAATTGACTTTGGGGAATTTACACAGAAATCAGGAAATTGGAGAGCATTAGAGTTTAAAGAGACTTCAGAACCTACAATCATGGAAAGCACACTGGATTTGAAGGATGCTGATTTGAGTTTGAATCTGATACTAGGAGTTTAGTTTCCTCACTGATAAAAAAGAAAAGATTAGGTGAAATGACCTCTTAGCCTCCTTCAAACTCTAAAATCCCTAATCTTATAAACAAGAATTTCTTTTATGGCTTCCCTGAAAAGTGAGTATTTGCATTCTGTGAGACCTTGAGGAATGCTAATCTTAGCATCTCCTAAGGCAAACCATTTCACTTTTGGCTGGTTCTAATTGTTGGGAAGTTGTTTTGGTTTTGGTTTGTTTTGGTTTTGAAATATGACTCCTTGTAGCCATCATACATTGCTCCCATCTCTGTCCTCTGAGGACAAGCATGATATGTTTAATTCATCTTCCATGTGATTGCTCTTCAAATATTTTTATCTTTTTGCCCTTTGTTTAGCATTTCATTTTCTCCATTCAATTACATGTAAACACAATATTTAACATTCTTTTTTTTTAAACTTTGAGATCCAAGTTCTCTCTGTTCCTCTCTCCCTATGCCTCTCACTGAGAAGACAAACAATTCAATATAGGTTATACATGCGTGATCATGTAAAACATATTTCCATTAGTGTGGTTAAAATGACTTACCAGAAAACAAACACAAAGAAAAATAGAGACAAAATATTGGAGAAATCCATCTGAATAACACTCATAGGAGAAAGGATTCTAACTTGGAGTCAAAGAAACTCAGATTGAGTCCCAATTCAGTCAATTGCTCTTCATGTGATATGAAGTATGTATATGAAGAATGATGGACTAGACGTCTGAAAACTCTTCTCATTCTAAACCTATGTTCTGTGATTATTAAAATTCCTTAGAGGAAAGAAATGCAGATAATAAAGGTCTCAAACCAAATCACGCAAGAATTGGTTGAAAGAAATAGGCCTGAAAAAGAGGACAGCAAAGTGTAGATTTGATCAGTGTCTTCAATGGGCTGTGGCACTGAACTTCTCCCTCTTATTTGCCTCATCTGTAAAATGGGGACAATACCTAAATCCCAGGGCTGTTGTGAGGATGAGGATCTCTCACTCTCTGGATGTGTGTGTATATATATATATATATATATATATATATATATATATATATATACACACATATATATACATACACACACATATATACACACATACACATATATGTATACACACACATATATATGTATACACACACATATATATATGGGGTGTGTGTATGTATGCAAATATTAAAGCATAACTAGCTGTGATATTACTATGATAGGAAAAATTTGCCTAAGGAAAAGATTAGTAGGGAAAAAAGAATCTTTAGTATGAATAGGGGTATAAAGTATGAGTTGAGTGTGTTGGAAAACTCTCTTCATGCTCTATACTCACCTGTATTGACATCAGAAAGTAGAATGGGGGAGAGAGAAAGGGGTAAAGATTTGCAGTCAAGATAAGTGACAACTTTCCAATACCAACAAAAATATTAGAAAATGGAATGCACAATCTTGTGAGGTAGTGAGTTATTCATCTCTTAGGTCCTCAAGGGCACATTGAAGAGTTACCTTTCTAGGAGGTTGAATTGAGAACTTATTCACATGGAAGGAAATGGCTTTTTCTATCTCTCAGAGTCTATGAATATAAGAAGAATGTCATCAGAAAAACAAATACTCAAAGATATTTCAACTGGAAATTAATGGCAGGGAAGTACTTTGAAGTACCTTGAGAAGTACCTCCATACCCTGAATTATGGAGGACACCCTTGAACAAGGCTGGTTGTCTTAAATAAAAAGACTGGCTAGGTACCCTACTATGCTTGCTAATAATGGGAACACCAATTTCCCAGAACATCACCTGGGGTCACAAAGAGCAGGAGAAAGGCTCTTATAATGGGCCTCATTAGCCAGCTCTAGCTCTATGATACTATGGCCTATTGTAGAAAGACACAGATGCCTGGGATTTATTAGACCTCTGCTAAAGGGAAATATACTTCCTATCAGAAGTACCAGAGTCACTGGTCTCAACTAAGAGTCGCTTCCCATCAGCAAACCTCTTTAATCTCCCTTTAGGTTGTCATAAAAGAGTGTTTGAAATGGTGGAAGTAAAATTTAGCCATAGATCCTCATATTGGAATTTTAATTCCTGGTCAAAACCTGGAGAGCATCATAGAACCAGGGATTGAAAGGGCTGGAAAGATCTTTACATACCTTTAATGTCATATTTAGATGGAACTTAAGAATGTAAATATGGGAATGGAAGAGGAATTAAAGGGAATATGTCAGAGCTAGGAGAGACTTTAAACATGGTAGATCTGAACTGGGGGTGGGAGGTGGTGCTTAGATCAGAGAATATTCAAGCTATGTGGGATTTTAGAAGACAGAATAAGGCAAGAAAAGGAATTTGGAATGTCAAATCTTTTTGGACTTTTAGAATATCAGATTTGGAAGGGACCTTAGAATATGGAATGTCAGTGCTGGGAAAGGTCATTTCATTTTACAGAGAAATCTAAGTCTCAGAAGAGAAAAGGGTCTACATACATGTGTAGAATTGTTGAGATCAGAGAACAAATCCCTGGAAATCTGAATCTCCTTAACATATACCATTATCTTAGAAAACTTTCAGATCTGCCATTCTGACATTCTGTTCTAACATTTGATGTTCGGAGATCTTTTCCAGTTCTCATTTTCATATTCCAAAATTCTTTCCAGAGTAAATATTCTATAATTTATCTTTTTATGCTCCATGGGATTAAGTTTGCTCTTTTTGAAGCCTGAAGGGAGAACAAGGATCAGGAAGAAATTGCAAAGAAATGGATTTCAATTAGTTATAAGGACAAACATCCTAACAATTATAGGTGTTGGAAAGTTGAATGGGCTGCCCCAGGAGACAGTGAATTACTCTTCACTTGAGGTCTTTAAGCAAAGGCCAGATGGCCATTTGTCAGATATGTGGTGTTGTCTTGTCCAAGTACAGGTTGTACTTAATTGCCTCAGGTTCCGTCCAATTCTGACATCCTGCAAATACACAATCCTATCCTTTCCAGTTCTGGCACTCTATGATTCTAAGTTCCCTCCCAGCTCCGAAATTTTCCATTCTTAGTAAAGGCTCTCCCAGAGTTTTCCATATTCCAAGATCTCTTTCAACTGTGACATTCTCTGTCCATAGAATCCTCCCAACCTTGCCATTTTATATCTTATGGTCCCTTCCAGTTTTGCCATTTCATGTTCTAAGGCAGGAGTGGTGAATCTGTGGCATTGAGGTCACATGTGGCCCTCTAGCTCCTCAAGTGTGGCCCTTAGACTGAATCTAAACTCGACAGAACAAATCCCCTTAATAAAAGGATTTGTTTTGTAAAACTTGGACTCAGTTAAAAGGTTGCACTTAAGGCCACAGGTTCCTACTCCTGTTCTAAGGTCTCTTCTAGTTCTGATAGTCTATTATCTTAATACTGAATGTCAAAGTTTCCTTTCTAATGCTAAAATTCAACAATTTCTTTTAAAACCTTGGTTAGAGTTGGTCATGTATTAGAAGCTTCATAGCCTGACCCTCCCTGGGTTCAAATCCTCCCTACTTACTGAGCATAAAATTTTTTGACCACATGGTTTGTCTGACTCTACAACAGGCCCCTGGAAAGGGGAGTGAAATTACCTTTTTTGGCAAATGTTGAAGAATAGAGAGCTTGCCATCTGTTTGGAAGCAGTAGGTATAGCTCTGCCTGGAGGCAAGTACCAGGAAAAAAATAGCCTTAGGAGCTGTCTTTCAGCCTTATGTTTCTTCCCTGGTACCCACATGCTTTAGGTATTTATAGTCTGTTTGTAAACTTTTCCTTAGCTTATTTAGCAACTAGAGTTTATTTTTAGTCTCAGTATTCCCATTTAAAAATACAGGTTATGCCTGGTGTTTGATTAACTCAAAGACCCCAACTTTCGCATAAGAAGACACTATTTGACAAAACCTTCGGTGTGGGGGGGACTGGAAAACAGTAGGACACAAAATAGGTATAGAAAACCATCTCATCTTACTTCCCATCAGAAGTACTTGAGTCATTGGCCTCAACCAAGAGTCAATGATAGGAAAGTCAGTAAATCTCTGATCTCCCTTTAGGTTGTCATAAAAGAGTATTTGAATTGATGGAAATAAAAATTCAGTCACAGATCCTTATATTGGAATTTCAATTCCTGGTTAAAAACTGGAGAACTTCACAGAATCAGGGGACTGGAAAAGCAGGAAAGACCTTTAAAAACCTTGAATGTCAAATTTTGATGGAACTTTAGAATGTGGATGTGGATATGGAAGGGGAATTAAAGGAAGTATGTCAGAGCTAAGTAAGATGAGCTGAGGCAAAATGGGTACATGATTTAGATATAAAGGGTGACACTATAAGCAAATTATAGGAGCAAGGACTAGTTTACGTGTAAGATCTATGGTGAAAGGAAGAATTCATGATCAAACAAGATCTTGAGAACATTACAAAATGTAAAATAGATTTTTTAATATTAAATCATAAAGCTTTTGTACAAACAAAACCAGTGCAACCAAGAATAGAAGGAAAGCAGAAAGTTGGGAAACAATCCTAACAGTCAGTCTCTGATAAAGGCATCATTTCTCAAATATATAGAGAACTGAGTCAAATTTATAAGACTACAAGTCATTCCCCAGTTGATAAATAGTCAAATGATATGAGTAGGCAGCTTTCAAATGAAGAAACCAAAGCTGTCTATAGGCCCATGAAGAAGTACTCTAAATAACTTTTAGTTATAGAAATGCAAATTCAAACAACTCTGAGATAGCACCTCACACCTATCATATTGGCTAACATGACAAGAAAAGGAAAATGATAAATGTTGGAAAAGATGGGAGAAAGTTGGAACACTAATGCATTGTTGATGGAGTTGTGAACTGGTCCAACCACTCTGGAGAACAATTTGGAAGTATGACTAAAAGGTCAATCAAACTGCATACCCTTTGATCCAGCATACTACTATTGCTAGGTCTGTTTCCCAAAGAGGTCATAAAAAAGGGGAAAGGGCCCCCATGGACAAAAGTGTTTATAGCAACTCTTTTTGTTATGTCAAAGAATTGGAAATAGATGGCACGCCCAACAATTGAGGAACAACAGGATGAGCTATGAAATATGAATGTTTTGAGATACTATTGTGCAATAAGAAATGATTAATGGACAGAGTTCTGAAAAATCTCAAAAGACTTGTACAAACTGATGCAAAGTGAAATGAGCAGAACCAGTAGGACATTGTACACAGTATCAGCAACACTGTGTGATGATCAGCTATGAAAGACAGCTCTTTTCAGCAACACAATGATCTAAGACAAGTATAAAGGACTCGTGAATGAAAATGTTATCAATATCCAGATAAAGAACTGATAGACTCTAAAGAGAGATTAAAGCATTTTTTTCACTTATTTTATTCTTTTTCCTTTTTTCCCCTTCGATATGTTTCTTCTTTCACAACTGTGACTAATATGGAAATATGTTTTACATGATATTACATAAATAACCTGTATCAAATTGTCTTCCATTTTCAGAAGAGGGGTGGGGAGGGAGGGAGAAAAATTTGAAAGTCAAAATCTTGTAAAAATGAGTGCTAACAATTGTCTTGACATGAAATTGGGAAAAAATAAATATGTGTTATTAAAAATTTTAAAAATAAAAATATATATTTATATTGCATATTGCAATATTCTTATGCAATTTATATTTATGTAAGAAAATTATAAAAAGAAAAGTGTGAAAATTATGAAAAGAGGCACAGAAAATATATATTACATTAGAGAGTTTAACTCCTGACTATTTCCCACCTACCCATATTTCTTTCTCTCTGTCTCTTTATCACTCTGTTGTTTTTTTTTGAGGGGTGAGGTATGAGTTTAGCAGCTCCCAGTCTGGTTTTGCCTACAAATGAAGGGATGTCTGTAGCCACATTGCTTATAAATGGGGCATGCATTCAGGATGCCCTCCTGAATCCCCTGCAGAAAGACCAACCTGTATAGAATAGTCAAGAGTCATGGAGGGGGTTGGACATCTGCCCTAAAATCACATAGCATGAAAATGCCAAATGGTATCAGAGACAAGTAGTTCATCTCATACGTGAAATGGAATCCCCATTACATATCAAAGAAAAGTGGTTTTCTTTCCCTTCCTCTGTCAAATGAAGGAGAGGGACTAGATGATATCTAAGTTCTCTGCTATCTGTGATCCGATGATCTTACCTTCTGATGGATGATCTCTAGTAATGAGGACCCTATCAACACAACCCATTCTAATTTGGGTTAGTTCCAGGAAGTGCAGTAAAATGGAAAGACTTCTGGATTTAAAATCCATGGGCCTATGTTCAAATCCTAACTCTTCAATTTTCTCCTTGCATATATCTTAGATGAATCATTTAACCTTTTTGAGTCTCAATTTCCTCATTTGTAAAATCAGTGGGTTAGACTATATGGAATCTATGGCTATGATATTATGCCTATGTGTATCCTTCAAGGACCAGCCAGCCTAGGTAAATACAGAAAAGCTCATTTTCAAAGAGTTGACCATGCCTTTTTTTTTCCCTTTCAGTCACGGAAATTCATGCAGACTGACAACCAATGTATGGAGGATTTTCATTTTATGTCTCTGAAGGGAGGACCCACATTGATCAAGTTACTGGTTCATGAAGCATCCCTCTGTGAAAGAGCACATTCTATAGAGAGAAAGCTTGTTTATTCAGATATTGAGAGGCAGCCAAAGAAACTGAATGCTCTGTCCAAAGTCTCAGAGTGAGTCCACTGTGGACCCGAGGAGGGAAAGAAGGACAGAGGACATTTGGTGAACTAATCCAGGACTCACGAGATATTTAAATGTCAAGTTTCTTACCCTTTCCCTTCCAAAATGCTGTGCTTAGAGTTTCCTGACTTCATGCCCATGCACGGAATATAGGGTGGTCTTGGCCACATGGGACAGCAATAGCAGTACTCTGATATTGCATATGAATCTTCTGGCCCCATTTGCTGTGCCATTTCTAAGGACTCAGCATTGATCACACAAGCAGCTAGTCAGTCAATCAACAAGAATTGATTAGGCACTTAGTGTATACTAGGTATTGACATATAGACACTTATCTCTGGTAGTAAAGATAGAAAACAAGTGAGAGATAATAGAAAAGAGGAAATGGAAAGGAAAAGAACTAGACCAAAATAATCTTGAAGTTATAAAGATGTTTGGGACAATCCAGTCTAATTCTTAGCCAAAGCATGCATCTTATTTATGACATTAGGAATAGCTCTCTTCCACCTTCCTCTTAAAGATGTCCAGTGCTGGAAAAGTCACCACTCTGTTAGCACTTTCCAGTTTTACTTCTTGGTAGTTCTAATCATTAGGAATATTTGGCTGCCATTGTACTAAGTCTGCCTCCCTCTAACTTTTACCCATTGTTCTACCATTTAGGGCCAAGAAGAGTAAATGTAATGCCTTTTCAAAATGTTTGATTCTGTGATTTCATTTAAATAGAGGACTCCCAAGTGAGGAAAGCCTTTCTCACACTGTAGGATGTCACCTTCCCTGAAATTTATAATCTTGAAGAGTTGCCTCCAGAAATGAGAAGTTAAGTACAGTTCCTATGTACTAGAGGTAAGACCCGAATTCAGGTGTTTTGACTTTTAGACTGCTTCACTCCCTGGCACTCTATCTACCATTTACTACTCTACCTCTTTCTCCTTTCCAAAATTTGTAAGGAAGAGATCTTATTAGGGAAAGGAAGGAAGGAAAGAAAAGGGAGAGAGAGGAAAGGAGGAATGGAGAGAGAGAAGGAGGGAGAAAAGGGAAGAAGAGGAAAAGAGACAGGGATGGAGGGAAGAAGGGAAGGAGGAAGAGAAGGGAAGAAGGAAGGAAAGAAAAGATGAAGGTAAAGAAGAGGGAAAGAAGAGAAGGAAGGAAAGAAGAGGAGGAAGGGAAGTGAGGAGGGAGAAGGAAAAGAGTGAAAAAAGGAGGGAGAAAGGAAGAGAGGGAAAGACAGAGAGGAAGGGGAAGAGAGAGTAAAGGAGGGAGAGGGAAGGAAAAAAGAGAGAGGAAAAGAAGGAGGGAGAGGGGGGAAAGGAAGGAAGGAAAGAAGAAAGGAAGGAAGGAGGAAAGAAGGATTTCTTTGGTACTCACTATTTTCCATGTACTGTTCTAGGTGCTGTACAAATGTTAACTCATTTGATTCTCATACTAACCCTGACAGACAGGTGCTATTCTCCCCACCCCCCATTTTACACTTAACAGAAATTAAATGATTTGCCTGGGGCAGCACAGTCCAGATTTGAGTTCACGTGTTCCTGACTCTAGACCCAGCACACTAACTACTGCATCACCTAGAAGCCTCTAACCAATAGTTATTTGCAGCATTCTATTAATCATTGATTACTAGTACCTGAATTCACTTGTCAAATAAATGATGACATAGTCTAATGAATAGAGAACAGTGTGGTATAATGAAAAGAAAGCTGATTGGAGGGCCTAGGACTCCTGGCTTCAAGGTCCTCTCCAGCACATCCTAGTGGTGTGGTCTTGGGCCAGTCATTTTATCTCTTGATGTCCCAGGGAGTTGAATAGGAGAAGTCATAGAATAGTCAGTGATCAGCACTCATGCAGGGAGTTTTCTTTCTGTGAGTTCCCTAAGTCAATGAAACCCCAGGTTAGACACATAAATAAGACGTTGGGCAGTCTGAGAGATATAACTGTGAACTATCCTTGAATTCTGAACTTAGTGGCCCAGGCGGAAGGATCTTGAGCTGGTATGGTATCCATGCAGTCTACTATAGACGGGATTGCATCAGGGGAACTTCAGAGAACTAAGGACTTGAGGTTTCAGAGGAAGAAAAGGAATGTCAGGGAGGGGAGTGTTGGTTCTAATGACATGTGATGACATTATATTATGCCTTTGTTCCTTCTAGAAACAATCAACAGCTATGAATTTATTGAATATAAATTTGTTTTACTCTCAAAGGAGTCTTAAGAACTGGAGACATGAACCTCTTCTCTCAGGCTCTTCAGAGAGAAGGAAGAGTTCTCAGATACGATGTAAAAAATTATTCAAGATTAAAGTTAACAAGAAACAAAAAAATTCTGAGGAATCCAAAGACATAATACATGATTGCCAAGAAGACAGAGTTCATATACTTGTGATAAAAGTGAGAAAAGGAACAGAAAAGATTTCTGAAACATTGGGGTTATATCCTAAATGATCCATAAAGGACAGATTGGCACCTTCAAATTACAAGGAGAATCCACAGGTACCACCAGTGGAAGGAAATCAAGTTACAGAGGATGACAGGTACTGAGTCATATAATAAACTTAACTTCCTAGGAATTGTATATAACTCATGATGGAGAGCTTCCCAACCTTTATCAAACCTTGTGACCATGACTCACTTTTAAAAGTATGTAATATTTTATTTTTTTTCCAATTCCATGTTGGAACAATTTTTTAACACTTCTTTTTTGTGAGTTTCAAATTCTCTCTCTCCCTCTCTCCCCTTCCCTAACCTGAGATGGTAAGCAATCAGATATGGGTTATGCATGTGCAACCTTGTAAAACATTTTCTTTTTAGTCATTTTGTACAAAAGGGCTTGGATAACAAAAAATGATAATGAAAAAGAGTGAAAATAACATGCTTCGGTCTGTATGCAGATGACATCAATTCTTTCTCTAGGGGCAGATAGTATGCTTCATCATCAGCCCTTTGGAATCATCTTGGATCATTGCACTGCTGAGAATTGCTATCATTCACAGTTCTCTATTGTACAATATTGTTATTATGTGCAATGCTTTACTGGTTCTGTTCACTTCAGTTTGCATCAGTTCATGTAAGTCTTTCCAGTTTTTTTCTGAAGTCATCCTGCCTGTTATTTCTTATATAGAGCAATAACATTCCATCATAATAATACACAGGTTGTTTAGCCATTCCTCAGTTGATGGGCATCCCTTCAATTTTCAATTCTTAGCGACCACAAATAGAGCTGATATCTATCTATCTATCTATCTATCTATCTATCTATCTATCTATCTATCTATTTATCATCTATCTGTATGTCTTTCTGTCTGTGTGTATGTATATATAGGTATGTATGTGTGTGCGTGTGTATATATATATATGTATACATACATATACATACATACATGTGTATATGTGTGTGTGGTGTGATTCTAAACCTGGGGGTCTGTGGACTTGTGGGTGTGTTTTTCTTATACATGTAGATAATTTTATTTCAATATGATTGGTTTTCTTTGTAATCCTATGCACTTTATTTTATGTACTTTTAAAAAATGATTCTGAGAAAGAGCTCATAGACTTTTGCAGGGATTCATGCCACAAAATGGGTAGGAACCCCTGATCTAGGGATTGTGACATGTAGCAGTAAGGACAGGAAATCAAAGTGGTGGTGCCACCTCTAGTCAATGATTAGGACTTCGGAAAAGGATCCCATGGGAAATGAACAGTTGGCAAAACAGAAGGTAGAAGTGGGATTTGGATTTCTGGACCATGGCTTAAGATACAGAAATCATTTTCTCTTGGCTAGAGACCTTGGGAGTCCTTTGGGTCTGGTGAATGCTACCATCAAGTACTTCAGAGCAGATACCATGGAAGCAGTTAACCTGAGATGGGTGCAGGTTTATCAGTACTCTGGGACCCTCAGAAGAGGAAGAAAATATTTTCTAATGCCATTATATTTATAGACCAGAAATTGTTTTAGTCTGTTCCCCATAAGTGGCCATCTAATTAATTTCCAGTTGGGAATAAGCATTTAATAAGTGCCTACTATGTGCCAGGCATGGGTATCTAGGTGGTACAGTGGATAGAATGTCTGGCCTGGAGTCAGGAAGATGAGTCTTCCAGAGTTCATATCTGGCATCAGATATTTACTAGCTGTGTGACCCTGGTAATCATTTAGTACTGTTTTCATCAGTTTCCTCACCTATAAAATGAGCTGGAGAAGGAAACAGCAAACTTCTCCAGTGTCTTTGCCAATAAAACCCCAAATGGGGTCACAAAGAGTCACACATAATTGAAAAATGACTGAACAAATGTGCCAGCCTTGATGTCTTGCCCTATGAGGGAGATGCTATAATTATCTCCCTTTTACTGTTGAGGGAAACTGGAGCAGACTGATGCCAAATGACTTACCCAGGGTCACATAGTGAGTAAGTATCTGAGCCTGGATTCAAAGTTGGGTCTTGACTTCAGGCCAAATGCAAAATTTACTACACCACCTACCTAGCTATTCTTTACTACTAAAAAATATTGAATATTTTCATGCATAGGGAACCTTCCTTTTTATCTGACCTTCCTCAGGATCCATACTTAATGGCAGTATCTCTGGGTTAGAAGCCACAGTAATAGATGTTGACAATGTCTAGAGCATGACTGGGTTGGTAATGAGGTCTGAAAATTTGGTACATGAGGATTGGTTGGAGTATCTAAGAAAGTGTAGCCTGGAGAGGGAAAGATTTAGGATGATATTAACTCTGCCATCAAATATGTGAATGGGTACCCTATGGAAGAGGGCATTAGACATGTAGCATTTGGTGCTAAAGGGCAGAACTAGAATTATTGTGTGGATGTTTCAGAGAGGAAGATTTGTATTCAATATAAGGAGGGACTTTGGAATTATTAGAGATGAAAGACATGAAATCAGTAACTTTAGAGCTAGCAAGTTTCCCATCATTGGTTTCTGAATGGACCCTCGCCTAGAAGAGTGGCAGTCTTGATGTCGGTGTTGGTCTTGATGACCTCTGAGGTTCCTTCCACTCTCCAATCCTTTGATGGAAATGCCTCACCAGTTCCCACTTTTGTAAGTCTCTGTGTGATTTCTCATTATTCATTGCTATTTGCAATCCCCTCAGTTTAGAGCCATCTGTGGAGTTAATCTCTCTACTGTTTGCTCACTTCTTTCCAATCATTAATGGAGATAAGACTCTCAATAGAAGGAGGCTTAACAACCCCATCTGGAAAATTCCCTGAGCTTGAAGTCCTGGGATATGCTCTTTTCTACTGTATATGTGTAGCTGTCCTATCACTCATTTGTCCTTCAAGGAGTTGAGGTTTAAATCTGAATGGACTTCACATGTCAGGATGTGTCCTGACAGTGATCCTTGGCAAAATTTTGAAGTAGAAAAAGATTATTTCCATGGTCTTCAGGGACCTAGTAGGAATCCTAGTCTTACCTCTATAGTTGTCCTCCTCTCAGCCCTCCATATACCCTAAATCTGCTCTGCAGAAAGAGTGTGAAATTTTGCGAAATTAATAATGCCTTTTATGAGGCAGCAAAGTTGCACAGTGGATAGAGTCCTAGACCTGGAGTCAGGAATTTGTAGTTCATTTCTCACTTTTTGTGATCCAATTTTGGGTTTTTCAGTAAAGATAAGGAGTGATTTGTCACTTCCTTTTCCAACTTATTTTATGGTGGAGAAAACTGAGGTAGACAGGTTAAGTGACTTACATAGGATCACATAGCTAGTAAGAATCTGAGATCAGATGTGAATTCAACTTGTCTTGACTCTATACCCAGCATTTTACGTACTGCACCATCAAGTTAAACTCTCTCATCTTACAGATGAGGAAACTAAGGTCCACAGAAATTAAGTGACTTTCCCAGAGTCATACAGTGAATAACAATGGGAGGCGGGATTTGAACTCAGATCACTCTTGATTCCAAATCTAAATATTTGTCCACTATACTGTGCTGCTTCTTTTTGACAGTTCTTAAACCCCTGCCCAACCTATGTCTTTCCCCTACTCTAGTAAGCAAGCAAGCAGCAATGCTTATTGAGTGCTTACTATCTGCCAGTTACTGTACCAGGTGACAGAGATGCATTGTACTGGGTGAGATAGCATGTGAATACAGCAGTGAAGAAGGAGTATCTGGGAGGGGCAGAATCATTTGGGATGAGTTTTTAAGGAATAAGGGCTTCTAAGAGGGAGTGAAGAAAATATATTACAGGGAGAAATGGCTAGTGCCAAAGGAGGGAGATGAGAGATGGAGTGCCATACCTGTGAGGAGCCAGAAGACCACACTCATTGACCTCCAGAGTATGAGAATGGGAGCAATGTATGTGAAAAAGAAGCCTGAATAAATAACTTGGCTGTAGATTGTAAAGGACTGAAAAAGGAAAGCAATATAGTCTTTATTATGTAAGATGGCTCTCTGGTAGAGTGGAAAGTAAGGGCACAGGGGGAAATTCAGGCAATGTAAGTACAAAATACATGAACAAAATTTTATTTTTGTCTTTTGGATAAACAGAAGAATATATATTTGATCCTGGAAGTGGCAGAGATGCCATAGATTTTAAAATGACATTATCAGACATGCACTGAGGTCCATGGATAGTGAATAGAGCCAGACCTTTGTGCCTCTCAAGAAAGTTTAGTGTAGTTCTTAGCCCAGAAAAGCTGACTATCCTCCCTCTATGATCCAGTCCATTCAGATATGTCTTGGCACCCGTTCTAACATCTCCCACTGCATCTGGAGTCTATATCTTGACACTGGACCCACATGGCTCCTGAGGAGAGACTGAGTCTGGTTACTTTGCACAGTCCTCACTTGCTCAAATTCAATTCACTTGCAAGTCACAACATCACCTTCTTGATGTCATGATCTTCTTTGAGAATAAAGGACAAATAAACAATGAATGATAGTCACCAGCCTATACCAGTTCTCTCTTTTTAAAATGACTTGTGGGCACATGTAGACTTTACTTTCCAATATAGTATTCTTCCATGGATAGTTAGTGGCCACAGAAGCAGCAACTTTGGGAGTTCTAGGCCCAGAGAGAGTAAGGGGATCAGAAACTTTTCAGAAACAGATTACAGAGGACCTTTGCTGGCACCGCATGTAGCAGGCACTGTTTAGAAAATATTGTCCATACATAGTTCTGGGTCACAGTTCAAGGGTAGAGAGGAGTGCTAGGTGACAGTCACAAGCAAACAGGGATCTTGGTCACTGTTACAAAGCAAAGAGGAACATTAGAACTTGTGGCTTCAGGGGACCAAGGGCCTTTCTGGTATATAGACCAGAGTACAGACCAGGAGAGCAGTGACAACACCATCTTGGAAGCACTGAAAACTTGTAGGTTACCAGAACTGGCTCTGAATACAGTAGCACCAAAAAGTCTGAAGCTTGGCATAGGGCCTCCCCACCCCAGCTAAGCAGAGCTAAACTTTAACATAAAATTCAAAGAATTAGACTGGAAAAATGGTCAAACAGTTACCACCACAATGAAAATAATTTGGACATAAAAAGCTACTATGGTGTCAGGGAAGATCAAGACGTAAACTCAGAAAAATACAACATTGTAAAAACAACTGCAAAAAAAAAACCCTTTGGTTTAAGAAAATTAAACCAAAACCAAACAAGAATCCCTAGAAGAGTTAAAGAAGAGATAAGAGTAGTAGAAGAAAAACTGGTAAAAGAAATGAGAGCTATGAACATTATGAAAATTATGAAAGATTTTTTAATGGACCACAGCTTATTATAAGACCATGTGATTACTAAAACTGCTGATATCATCTCAGACTACTTGAAAAGAAATCCAGAGAATAGATCACAGGAAGAAATAGCTTCAATGCATTTTACACAGATTAAGCTATATCCAGACCTTTGTGTTAAGATCAGTATTTGAAGAGGAGAAAATTAGCATCTAGCAAACATACCGAAGAAAATAACACCTTAAAAAGCAAAATTGGCTAAATGATAAAAGAGGTACAAAAATACACTGAAAAGAAGAATTCCCTAAAAAGAAAAATTGGTCAAATGCGACCAAAATGGTACAAAAATTAATTGAAGAAATAATTCCTTAAAAATTATTACTGGGCAAATAGAAGCTAATGACTACATGAGACATTGAGAAACAATAAAACAGAGTCAAATAATGAACATATATGTGAAAATATGAAATATCTCATCAGAAAAGCAACTGATCTAGGAAACAGATCAAAAAGAGATAATTTAAGAATTACTTGACTACTTGAAAGCTGTGATAAAAAAAGAAATTTTCAAGGAAAACTGCTCTGATATCTTATATTCAGACAGTAAAATAGATGTTGAAAGAACCCACCTAAGGATCACCTCCTGAAAGAGATCCCAAGAAAGAAAATTCCCAGAAATGTTATAGTCAAATTCCTAAATCTAGGAGAAAATATTGCAAATAGCCAGAAAGAAACAATTCAAATATGATGGAGCCATAGTAAGTCACATAAGATTTAGCAGCATCTATGTTAAAGAAACAGAGGGCTTGGAATCTGATATTCCAGAAGATAAAAGAGTTAGGATTACCATGAAGCATAACCTATCCATTAAAATGAAGTATGATCCTCCATGTGAAAAAATGATATTCATTGAAATAGAGGAATTTCAAGTATTTCTGATGAAAAGATCAGAGTTGAATAGAAAATCTGACATCCAAACAGAAGATTCAAGAGAAACATATAAAGGTAAATATGAAAGAGCAATCATAAAGGACTCAATAAAGTTCAACTGTTTATGTTTGCACATGGGAAGATGACATATGTAACTTCTAAGAAATGTATCATTATTAAGGCAGCTTAAAGGAGTTTATATAGACAGAGAACATGGGTATGAGTCCAGTATTTTGAAATGATATCCCCCCAAAAATGAGGAGGTGAGAAAGAGGGATGCACTAGAAAAAGAGAGAAAGGGTAGGTAGAATGGGGAAATTTTTCTCACATAAAAGAGGCATGTAAGTAAAAGCTTTTATAATGGAGGGGAGAATGACAAGGTGTAGAAAAATGCTTGAATCTCACTGTCATCAGAATTGGTTCAAAACCAAAAGAATATTGGAGGGAGCCAAGATGGCAGAGTAGAAAGACACATGTATGGTAACTCTTACCTTACAGCCCATAAAATACTTGTAAAGAAGAATGCTCAACAAATTCTAGAGCAGTAGAGGCCACAGAACAACAGAGTGGAGGAGATTTTTATCCCAGAGAGACCTGAAAGATTGATAGGAAAGGTCTGTTGCACACTGGACTCAGAACAGAGCCCAGCCCTGCCTTGGTCACGTGTCACCAAAAGAAGCACATGCAAGCAGGCTTCAGGGACAGAATCTCCAGTGGCAGTGCAGATCCCTCAACCCACAGGTGCCAAGGGTCAGTGAGAGGGCCTTTTCAGCTGGACGAGAAGGGGGCAGGGTGTCCCCATAACTTGTGCCTCCTCAGGTGGCAGCAGTAGAGGCAGCAGTGGATGGGGCTCCCAAAGCAGGAAGTAGCCCTTACCCATTATTGAAGGTCTCATCATAACCCCCCTGAGGGAACTGAGCCCTGTGTGGCAGCCTTGATTTCCCTGAGCAGCTGATCTTAATGTCACACTAAAGAGCAGCCCTGCCCCCACCTAAAACCCCTGAAACTTTGGAGCAGCTCATCTAACTCTCAGCCCCCGGTGCTGGCTAGAACTAGAGGTGAGGTGATTGTGGAGAGGAAACTCAGAAGTCAAGTAACTGGCTAGGAAAATGCCCAAAAAAGGAAAAGAAATAAGACCATAGAAGGTTACTTTCTTGGGGAACAGGTGTCTCCCCATATCCTTTCAGATAAAGAAGAACAAGGCATATTGTCAGAGGAAGTCAAGGCTTTTGCCTCTAGGGCCTCCAAAGGGAACTTAAATTGGGCTCAGGCAATAGAAGACCTTAAAAAACAAGTTAGCAGCTTACTAAAGGAGAACCAAAAACAAAAAAATGCTGAGGAAAATAACAGCTTTAAAAAGAGGCTAATTCAATTGGGAAAAGAGGTCCAAAAAGCCAATGAGGAGAAGGAGGTTTTTAAAAGCAGAATTAGCCAAATGGAGGAGAAGGTTCAAAAGCTCACTGAACAAAATAATTTGTTGAAAGAGAGAACTGAGTTCAGGGAAATGAATGACTATGAGTTAAACCAAGCAGTTAGTAAACAAAACCATAAATTTGAAAAAATAGAAGATAATGTGAAACATCTCACTGGAAAAACAACTGACCTGGAAAATAGATCCAGGAGAAACAATTTAAAAATTATGGGACTACCTGAAAGCCATGATCAAAAAAAGAGCCTAGACATTATCTTCCATGAAACTATCAAGGAAAACTGCCCTGATATTCTAGAATCAGAGTGCAAAATAAATATTGAAAGAATTCACCAATCACCTCCTGAAAGAGACCCGAACAGAGAAACTCCTAGGAATATTGTGGCCAACTTTCAGAGTTCCCAGATCAAGGAGAAAATACTGCAAGCAGCTAGAAAGAAACAATTTGAGTACTATGGAAATACAATCAGGATAACACAGGATCTGGCAGCTTCAACATTAAGGTATCAAAGGGATTGGAATAGGATATTCCATAAATCAAAGGAACTGGGATTAAAACCAAGAACCTCCTACCCAGAAAAATTGAGTATAATACTTTAAGGGAATAAATGATCATTCAATGATATAGAGGGCTATGAAGCACTCATACTGAGAAAAAGACCAGAACTATATAGAAAATTTGACTTACTAAGACAAGAATCAAGAGAAACATGAAAAGATAAACAGGAAAGAAAAATCATAAAAGACTCTCTAAAGCTGAACTGTTTATATTACTACATGGAAAGAAAATACTTTTAACTCTTGAATCTTTTCTCAGTATTTGGATAGATGGAAAGATTGTATACACACACACACACACACACACATAGATAGAGAGTACAGGGTGTGTTATATCAGAAGAGATGATATCCACACAAAAAAAATAAAATAAAAATTAAGGGGTGAAGGAGGAAAATACCAAGAAGGGAAAGGGAGAAATGGAACAGGGCAGGCTATAACTCATAAAAGAGATAAGAAAAATCTTATTCAATGGAGGAGAAAAGGGAGAAGGGGAGAGGGGGGAAATGAAGCTACTCTCTCCACATGTGGCTGAAAGAGGGAATAACATGCTCACTAAATTTGATATGAAAATTTATATCACATCACAGGAAAATAGGAGAGGAGGCAACAAGTGGGGTGAGGGAAATGTTAGAAGGGAGGGCAAATGGGAGAAGGGAGTCACTAGAAATAAACACTTTCAAGAAGGGACAAAGTCAATTGGAGGGGGAAAAATAAAGAGGGATAGAGTAAGACAGAGGGCAATATAATTAGTATTACACAACATGATTATTATGGAAGTCTTTTGCAAAAGAACACATATTTAGTCTGTATTGAATTGCTTCCCTTCTCAGTGGGGCTGGGGAGGGAGCCAGGGAGGGAGAGAAGTTGGAATTCAAAGTATTAGCAATGAATGCTGAGAATTTTTATTGCATATAATCAGGAAATAAGAACTACAGGGAATGGGGTATAGAAATTTATCTTGCCCTACAAGAAAAGAGAGAAGATAGGGATAAGGGAAGGGTGGGGTGTGATAGAAGGGAGGGTACATTGAGGGAAGGAGTAATCAGAATGCAAGGTATTAGGAAGCAGGGGGAGGGGAGTGATGGGGAGAAAAATTGGACATATTACAAAGTGAGGTGAAAGCAATTAGTATTAAAACAATTAACTGAATTACTGGGAATAAATCAATGACATCTTTAGTTTGGGGAAAAGAATTTCAGTCTAAATTTCCTAGAGGAAGGTAACCTTGGGAAAAATTTGGCATTGATGGAAAAGTTAAGGTTTTAATGGTAAATTTGATTTTATGATTGCCATTTAATCAGGAACTAGAACATGTATAGAAAGGCATATAAGCCACTTAAGACTTGCCTCAAAAGATGTTCCTTAGTCAAAGTGAAATTATAAACATATTTGAAACCTAGTTATTGGAACTTGCCATTTTTAAATACTATGGGACTATTAAGTGACTGCTCTTCTGAGTCTAACTTCAGGTATGGGTACCCAGAAGGTGATCTGATCCTCCAATCCATGATGCCAGTAAGCTGGTGAGATCCTGGTATGAACTGCAAAAGGCGATCTCATGGGAAGGGCGGGAGAGTGGCTGTTCAGCCTGGACTGAGGTAGGATTCTCCTGACTCAATTTCCCCACTGACACCTGGCAGATTTTAAGCCTGACTGAATGCAAGTGGACAATCTAATCCTGCCTGGAATTGACATGAAGTTGGGGAGATATTGTATCCCTGCCATGTCCCTACTCTTGGTGGCAATTTCCTATAGTCAAAAGGTTTGTAAGCTTAATACCAGATCTATTCAATTATAGATTATTGGTAGGGGAATATCCAAGGTTAAGTCTAAAATTAAGCTATTAGGCATAGGACTTTAGACTGACAACAATAAGTTAGGGTCCTTTAATTCTTAGCAATACTGTGGAAACAATTAGGTCAAGAGCTTATGAAATTAGCAACATAAATATTATTTATGTCTCAGTTGGTTAATGTTCAAAAAAAATTCTTTTGTGGTCCACATTGTAAATGCTTTAAAAAGAATTATCACCTGACCAAAAGTTTAAATGGTTTTATCTGTTATAAACTGTGTTAAAAATGAAAAATAAAATAAAAAAAGAATATATAGGCACTTAGTTGGCTATAGAAATCTATCTTACCCAATAGAGAGAGGGGAGTGAAAGGTAACTAGAGAAAGGGGGTGGAGGGATAAAAAGGGCAGCTTAAGGGAGACAATGGTTAGAAGCAAAATAGACTTGAGGATGGAGAAGATAAAAAAGTAAGGCAGTGGAAGAAAGAAAAAAAATGAGGTGGAGGGAAATGTGCATTTAATAGTCATAACTGTGAACATAATGGGATGAACTCATTCATAACATGGAAGCAGATAGTTGTCTGAATTTTAAACCAGAACCTAATAATTTGTTGTTTATAAGAGACACATTTGAAACAGAAAGACACACACAGAGTTAAAGTAAAGGGCTAGAGCAGAACCTAACATGCATCAGCTGAAGTAATAAAAAGGGGGGAGGAGGGGTAGTAATCATGATCTCAGAAAAAGCAAAAGCAAAAATAGACTCAATTAGAAGAGTTAATCAGGGAAACTACATTTTACTCAAAATTATAAGAAATGTAGTAATATAAAAAAATCAGTGACTCTCTGATAAAAGTCTTGAACTGAGTCAAATTTATAAAAATAAAAATCATTCTCCAATGATAAAGGCCGAAGGATATAAATAGGCAGTTATCAGGGAAAAAAAAATCAAAGTTATCTATAATCATATAAAAATGCTTTAAATCACTAGTCATAAAAGAAAGGCAAATTAAAGCAACTCTGAGATACCACCTTATATCTATCATAAAAGACCAATTCAGGAGGGTATGAGGGAAAAGTAGGCACATGAATGAACTTTTAATGGAGTAGTGAATTTGTATGACTATTCTGGAGAATAACTTGGAATTATGCCTGATGGGCTAGAAAACCATACACACCCTTTGACAAAGCAATACCACTCCTATTTCTGCACCCGAAAGAGATCAAATAAAAAAGAGAAAGGGCCATATGTACAAAATCATTTATAGCAGCTCTTTTTATGTCAGGAAAGACTTAGAAACTGAAAAGGATGCTCATCCATTGAGAAATGACTGAACAAGGTGTGCATAAAGTTGTGATGGGATACTATTATGCTATAAGAAATTGCAAGGGAGAGGGTGGTTCAGAAAAAAAATATGGAAGACCTATATATTATGTGAAGTGAAGTGAGAAGAACCAGGAGGTGCACGGTAACAGTAATATTGTAATGATGATCAACTGTGAAGGACTTGGCAACTCTGATCAATGTAATGATCCAAGACAATCTCAAAGGACTCATAATGAAATATCATTTTATCCATTACCAAAGATTAAAGTGATGAACTCTGAGTGAAAACTAAAGTATAATTTTCTTACTTGGTTTTTCTTTGCTTTTTGGTGATATGGTTAACATGGAAATATGTCTTGCGTGACTTCATATGTAAAATTGATATCACATTGCTTCCATTCTCAATAGGTTTGGGAGGGATTGGAGGGAGGGAAAGAATTTGGAACTCAAAATTTAAAAGGAAAAGAATTTTTAAAATAGATAAATAACAAATTTATTTAAAAAAGAAAAAAGAATAGAATGACTTGTATTGTGATGTAGTTAGCTCCCTGTTACAAGAATCAAAGAAACCAAAAAGCTAGATAACTCCAAGTCAGCGATAGGGTATGGATGCATCACCTAGAGTGGTTGACCAAAGATGTCTCAGTTCTAAGATTCTGTAATTGTATGACTTTTAATTGGTTGGTCCTTACTTATGCCTCTGAAATCATGGCCTCTTTGTGGTTGTTTGCTTAACCTACATGAGATATTGCTTTATCTCATTTTCCAGCAGGTGAACTACTGGGATTTTTAATGGACCACAGTTTATTGTAAGGCACTAGTGATATATGATAACTAAAAGTGCTAATGCCATCTTAGACAACTTTAAAAGAAATCCAGAGAATAGATCATGGAAAGAAACAGCTTCACTGCATTCTACACTGATTAAGCTATATCCAGACCATTGTGTTAAGATCTGTGTTTGAACAGGAGAAAATTAGAATCTAGCAAAGAATTTTAAGGACAGTAAGGGGATTTAAAACTTTCTCCATGGGGGATCAATGGAAGGAATTGAGTGTGTTCACCTAAGAACAAAATTTTGCCCCTAAAAGGCAACTTAGAGGTCTAGTCCCATCATTTGGTAGATGGGGAAGTTCAACTCTGGAGAAGTTATGCAACTTACCCGCAAGGTCACCAGGATGGGAATTCTGGACCTGTTCATACTATCTCCTCTTTACTTGTATTTTGGCATTTAAAGTACAAATTGGAAGAATTTAGACAAATGGTTGAAGAAATGGATTACACTGGGTTATGGGGGTACAATATTTGTCTTCAACTATCTTAATGGCCATCATTGGGAAAAGACAGTAGAATTGTTCTGGTTCAGGGGTGGGGAATGTGTGGCCTTGGGACCATATGTGGCCCTCTAGGTCCTCAAGTACTACCCTTTGACTGAATCCAAACTTCACAGAACAAATCCCCTTCATAAAACTTGGACTTAGTCCAAGGATGCACCCAAGGACCTAAAAGGCCACATGTGGTTGGTCCAGAAAGAAAAAAAAAAGTAAGACTCCTAGGTGGGAAGCTCAAGGAGTGGGGCATAGTGTGGTATGAAGACCAGCCATTCAGCTGTTTTGCAGACAGGAAGCCCCAAGTATATCTCTGAGACATAGTAGCTGCATAGCCATGCACAGGTATGTTACTGTGATATCAAAGGGTTCCAATGCTCTGACAAAATGGAGCATCCTCACAGGTCACTTACTGGGATGGAGTTAACTGAAGGACACTCAAGGATGATATATCTGTAGGTACTTCCTTTCTTTGTCAATCCTGAAACCAGGGGATACAGGAAGACTTCAATTAGAACCAAGGAATTCAGTTGTTTATTAGAGATTTAGGAAAGCCTTCCCCAGAGAACACCTGCACAGTACTTAGCTTGACCATAACTTTCTCTAGGTCATGTTTACCCTGCATAGTGTCTGCTCCTCTCTGGCAGAGGGATTCAGGATTGAAATTGGCCTGAGGATGGTACAACAGCTTCCAAAGACAATCTACTTCTTGACTTCACAGGAGCCTGTAAGACTGATATACAGATCTATTGTTCATCTACACTGAAGGATGGAGTTTCTGTAACTGAAGTGCCTTACTCATACTGATGAATTCACAGATCCACTCCTCTCAACCCACCCCACTGCCAAAGCACAGAATAGCCTAATGTACCATGAAGGTAGCAAATTCCTTGTTTCAAGAGACATTTAAATACTCAGCTTGGTTGACTACCTATTAGAGACACTACAGAAGGAATTATTGTCTTATATTAGAAATCAATGAGAGTTAAACATAAAAAAAAAATTTAGGAAGCAATTTATGTTGCCTAGCAGTGGCATGAGTTGCCTTGTGAAGTAATGATCTCTGTTAAGGGAGGTAAGAGAAATAAGTGGGATGACCATCTATTAGAAAAGCCTTGGAAGGGGTTATCTGCTTTGGGGTTGGACTAAGTGCCCTAGAAGCGCTTCCAACTTTTAATAGCAGCAGTCTGGTAGGATGTGAAGAGCTTTAAGCTATGTTCTTCATTTGCTAGGAAATATCACTCCCCAGCTCAATGTATCTTCAAGGTTTAGTTTTAGGCAATAGGCAAGAGCAGAGTGTATGCAGATGTAAGGGGATATAGTTTCTATTTTTAGTGAAGGATCTGTAAATCATAGTGACTGAAAAGAACCTGTGGATGTTTACAATGTGGCTTTGTCACTCAGCATCTTGGATACATCATGTGAGCTAAAAGCCATTCACTCAAGGTTAAACCCCAAGAACAAAAATAATACCAAGAAGTCTGAGTGTCTTTCTTCAAAACGCAGCATTTTAGCATGTGAATATCAGAGAACCAGGAACTGTCAAATATGAAAGAGACCTTGGAGATGACTGAGGGTAGTGGCCTCTTTTAACAAATGAGTAAAGGGAGGAGGCCAGGGAAAGGTAGGATAATTATATATATGAGACTGGAAAGAATTCGAGAGGTCAGTAAGACCAACTTTTTTTTTTTATTTCATGTTTTATTTTTTCCTAACTACATGTAAAGATAATTTATTACATTTTTTTTTTCAAATTTTGAGTTCCAAATTCTTTCCCTCCCTCTCCACTCCCCTCATGGAAAAGGCAAGCAATTTGACATAGGTTATACATGTGTAGTCATTCAAAACACATTTTGTGAAAGAAAATACAGACAAAAAAAACCTAGAACAATATAGAAAGTAAAGAAAAAGTATTTTTGATCTGTATTGAAGCTCTACCAGTTCTTTCTCTGCATAGGGACAGTACCTTTCATTCTAAGTCCTTGCGAAGTGTCTTGAATCATTGTATTGCCAACAAGTCATTCACAGTAGATTATCATATGATACTGCTGTTTCTGTGTACCGTGTTCTCTTACTTCTGCTCATTTCGTTCTGCATCAGATCATTTTTCTGAGAGCATCCTGTTCATCATTTCTTAGAGCACAATAATATTCCATTACAATCATATACGCTAACTTGTATAGGATTTCCATTCCTCAGTTGATGGACATTCCCTCAATTTCCAATTCTTTGCCATCACTAAAAGAACTGCTCTAAATATTTTTATACATTATAGTTCCTTTTCCCCCTTTTTTTTTTATCTCTTTGGGATACAAACCTAGTAGTGGTATTGATTGGTCAAAGGGCATGCATGGTTTTATAGCAGAATTCCAAACTGTTCACCAGAATGGTTGAATCAGTACAAAACTTCACCAACAACATATTAGTGTTTTAATTTTCCCACATGCCCTCTAGCATCTAAGACCAGGTCCTTATGTTACAGATGAGGAAAGTAAGGCATAATAGAGTCTAAGTGACTTCATAGCCTCATGGGGTGAGAGTTAGAAGGTACTTCAGAGAACATCTAGTCCAATTCTCTCATTTTACACATAAGGAAACATATGAGAGGTGAAACTATTTATCTAAGATAAATAGTTTATATAAAATATATATCTAAGTTTATATGAAGTATATATTTAATATAAATAGTTCATAAAATATATATCTAGGATAAGTTTATATAAAATATATCTAAGATAAATAGTTTATATAAAACAATATCTAAAATAAGAAAGTTATTGAAGCATCCCATTCATTCTACTACACCATAATTGACTCACCCAAGGTCAAGCTGGGAGCAAATGTAAGAACTGTGATTTGAACCCATTCTCCTTACTCCCAGTGTAACAACAGTCCACTCAGAAACGTGACCCCAAGATTCAGATGATTATCGAGGAATAAACCTCTCTCTGTGTGTCTCTGTTTCTGTCTCTTTCTCTCCATCTCTCTCTCCCTCCCTTCCCCACCCTCACTTTCTCTCTCTATTTCTCTCCCTCCCACTCTGAGTTTCTAGAGAATTAAATGAACACAAAAAAATTATCATCCTTTTCTTGATCCCTACTAGCTTCTTCAAGTAGGGCCAGTGCCGGCTTTACATCTGAAGGAAGCTTTTAATGGTGGAGGCTTTTAAGATAGAGATTAAAGTCGCAGCATAATTGGAGAGCCGAGGGACAGGGAAAAAGGATGGAAAGATACCAGTTATATTATTAATACAATTGATCCAAGGCCAGTCAGCAGCTAAAGTATGAGAAATTACATCAATAAGACAAATAGTACCTGTGCAACCCTGAACTTGGCATTGACTGGAGGGTGGAGGGAGGGATTTGCAATCAATGAGGCTATCTCTAACTTCTCAAGGAAATTGATCAGCACAAGAATGAAGGAAATTGAAGGAAAACAATTCCAGTCTTTGATCATAGCAAATTAGGCCACGGTCCTGATCCCTTGGCTTAAGTAATATTTTAGCTACTTTGTTTCAGGTGGGAAAAGTGTCAAATAATTTGAGAATAAGTTCGACTTCCTATGCTCTATTTATAGAGAGGAAAACATCTAGTCCATGCATTCTAAACATGTAATCTCATCAGCTCCACTCAATGGGAGAATTAAATAGCTTTTCTTTTTTTAAAAAATGCATGGTCTTAGAATTCTAGTACTGTCCTGAGAACCATGGATATTTAGGACCTGGAATCCACAGAGGTGGAAGGGACCCCAGAGGTCATAGTTCAAGGGATATGGAATGACTAGATCATGGCTGCACAGATGAGATGTGGGTGAGGGAGCACAGAGCCAGCACTGGCTGGATCACTCTGATCTCTGCCTTCTTTCCCTTAAGGCCTCTTTCATTGTGTGTAACTCTCTTTAACCCCTGCCATTCACAGTTTGGTGACTTTCGAGAAACCACATATGCTTTGTTAAACCTCAACTTCCTCATTTGTGATATGTGGAAAATATCTCTTCATCTCAAGTGTTGAATGAAACAAGGTATATAAAGGATTTGAGGACGATAGAATACAATTTACTGGGCATTGTGGCCCACTGATCAGGGATGCTGTAGATGAGGTTTCAGTTCTAGTACCGCGTGAACATGAGCTCCTTCCCAGCTCAGATTAGGGTTCCTCTG
This sequence comes from Bettongia penicillata ogilbyi, assembly GCA_023548195.1. Lineage (NCBI taxonomy): Eukaryota > Metazoa > Chordata > Mammalia > Diprotodontia > Potoroidae > Bettongia > Bettongia penicillata. The sequence continues at coordinate 556,849 of JAJHZJ010000150.1, forward strand.
GGTGCTATCTTTCTGCGGTCATAACTGTTTCATCACATGCTCTGACTTAGCTGTTTTTGAAGGACCATGCTTGGTGATTGGTTCTCATCCTAAAAGAAAGTACATACAAGTTCCCAGGATGAGGCAGAAGACTTTCTAAAGTGCCCTATACCTACTTCCTCTGTGATGGACTTTTACATCCATTCCATCTCATCATCTCTAAATGACTCACTCAAGGTCAAGCTGGATGATGTGAACCCATCTCCTTACACCCAGTCTAACAAAAGTCCACTCAGAGAGCCACCCTGACCCCAAGATTCAGGTGATTATTGAGGAACAAACCTCTCTCTGCAAGGACTCTATATTCTCTTTGCCCAGACAACTGGACAAAAATCCTCATCCAAAGTGCTAGAATGTATATGGTTCTGACCTTTGATAATTGGAAGGTAGTGTGGTACAGTGGTTTGACAGAGGACACAGGTTCAAGTCCCATCTCTCACACTTGCCACCTATCTAATCTTAGTGAAATTATTTAATCTCTTTCGGCTTCACTTTCTTCATTTGTCAAATGAGGGCAGTGGACTACATGATCCTTGAGGGTTCTTCTAGCTTTAAGTCTATGATTCTTTTTTGAGGACCTTGGATTAGTCTTTAAAGACTGCACTTTCCCATTTATAAAATGAGAGGAAGCTGGATTAGATAACTTTTGGGGTTCTTTCTGACTCTAGATCTATAGTCCCACTTGTATGACCTTGGGAAATCACTCTAACGCTGGACCTCAGTTTCTTCATTTGTTGGACCAAATGATGCCTGACGTCCCTTCCAGCTCTGTGATGCTAGGCAGAACCCCCAAGTCTTTCCTGAATATTTAGTTTTTGAACCCATGGTTGCCCTTTTCTTTGGTGTTTTTGTGTGCCTTGAATTTACCAGGCTATCTTGTTTTGCCCCTACCACCTTGTTCTAATCTCTGACACCTTTAATCTTTGATACATAATGAAGATCCCTGCTCTGAATCTCTTGCTTGTTTTTCAAAAACTCCTGAAATTCCTTCAGCCACTGACTTCCTTGTCTGTATCCCAAATGAAAGCCACTCTCCTACCCATTTCCTAGCCTTCCTTGCTAATCTTTGAAGATGTCCTATTATGTTGTATTCATTTGGGCTATTGGGGGAGATTTCACAAATGCATCAGGAAGAGTAATAAATGCTCTGGGCTACAGAAATCATGACAATAAAAGTTCTAAGGAAACAGCCAGAGATGAGAACCCAGGGACAGGAGGCAACAAAGCTAGGAAACAGCAATGGCATCTAATATTTGGACGCAAGGTGGTACAAAGGAAAGAGTGTAGGTTCTAGAGTGAGAGAATCCCAGCTCAAAACCAGCTTCTGATGCTTCCTACTCATGTGACTTTGGAAAAGTCACTAGACCTTCAGGGGCCTCAGTTTATTCATCTGTATAATTAGGGAGGGGGAGACTAGATGAACTTTGAGGACTCTTCCAGCTTGACTGAACCCTCCCCAAATATTCATACCCATTGAGACTAGCATATCAAGGTCATAAAAAAGCTATAGTTGGGCAGGAGTATGATGAAGGAGAAGGCCATGGGTTTTATAGGGAGGACATAGGGGAGGGATTTGCTGAGACATGAAAGATTAAATACCAGGCAGAAAGATGCTAGACTTTGGTCAGCACAGCCCCAGAACCTAGAGAGCCTCACCCAAGTCAGTCTTATGGATCTCAAAGTAGCACCAAACTCAATCTTTTTGGATTACAGCAGTTTAACTCTACATCTTTTCTGATTATTGTCTTCTAACCGTAACCCACAGCTGCCTGGGGGGCCAGTAATGATAGGGTGGAGCCGACTGAAACTTAGACATTACATCATTCCATCTAGGAATATCCACAAAATTACCAGAACTAGGAGAAACTTTTGTATCTCTCAACATACACAATGAAGCCCAGGTGTCCCCCTGATGTCGGAATTTAATAGATTGAGAGTTGGAGAAAACTGTAGACATCATCTGGTTCCACTCGAATTTATAAATAAGGCAACTGAGGCTCAGGGAGAAGTAACTTAATATCATAAGATCATGTTTTTATATGCTTTTATAGGTATATAATATCTCTGTTCATAAAATGTAAGCTTCTGAAAGGCAGGGACTATTTCACAACTGTCTTTGTATTCCCAGTGCCTGGCATACAGTAGGTGCTTAACCAACGTTAGTTAATTGTATGAATGATTGGCTGAAGACAGGATGGAACACAAAACTACAATGAGCTTTGGGCTTGTTAATCTTGGGTCTACAGACCTCCCTGTCTGCCAAGAGATCTTTGGATAGATAACAGGGGATCTATGCGCTTGGATGGAAAACAAACACATCTTCATTTCCACTAACCTCTAATGGAAATCAGCCATTTCCTGCAATTATGAAGGTAAGCAATAAACTGTTTCTTTTTCCTGAGGAGTCTATAGGCTTCACCAGACTGACTGTCAAAAGAACACAGACAAAGGTTAAGAACCCCTGATCTAGCCCAATTCCCTCATCTTTCAGATGAGGAAACACAGCTACTAAGTACCAAAGGCAGCATTCAGGTCCAGGTACTCTGATTCCAAATTCAGGGCCCCTCCCCCCAACTATGTCATACTGCCTTGATATGAACAGTTACACTGATCCAAACCCCATCCCATCCCTGACATTCTGACCCATGGATTAACACCACAACCTGAAAATGTTCTTGGAAGGTCATTCAAATCTGGTTGGATCAAACCCAAGGGGTATTGCTCAAAGAAGGTATACTGCTTGCAACTATGTTTCCTTGTACATTTTCCCCTCAAAAACACAACAGCTTAGTACAGTGGTTCTCAAATGTTTTGGTGTCAGGATGTCTTTATATGCTTTAAGATTTTGGAGGACCCTCCAACAGCTTTTGTTTTTGTGGGTTATATCCATCAATATTTACCATGTTAGAAATTAAACTTAAATATATTATTGTGAATATATTTTTGACCTTGAAGACCCCTAAAAGTGTCTTGGAGACCACTAATGAGATTCTCCCAGTTCTGCAATCCACATTTTGAGAACTACTGATTTAGTCACTGTATTGATAATGATAGTAAGAATAAACTAGGAATAGACTAGTAGTGGAATGGTTGTGAAATCAAGCTGAAAGGTCATACTACTATGTGCCAGACACTGTGCTACATGCTACTGTTGGTGCTAATGATAAAGGGGAAGATCAGGATGATAGATGAGGGTGATAGAGGCATTATGACATAATAGATAAAGTCTGAGCCAGCCACAGATTTGGAGTAGACCCACTTTTGACACATACTGGCTGTTGTCCTTGGACAAGTCACTTAACTTTTCAATACCCTCAGAAACACCAAGACTTTAAGTTCAAGAATAAGTACTGATCTACTAGGCTAGAGGGAGTTTCCCTATTGGGCTTCTTCTTTACCAGTGAAGTTACAGATCTAGATATCATTAACATCCTTACCAATATCAGCATCAGTATCACCCTCACCCTCATTTTTAGTCTCACTCTTGCCAACACTGTCAACCATTTCCATCATTATCATCATCATCTCCATTACTTAGTGCACATTATCTCTCTTGGACCCATGACATCCTTACAAGGCAGGCGCTATTGTTATCATAACTATTTTACCAAAAAGGAAACTTCTGCTCAAATAGGTTAAATGACTTGCTCAGTAACTAATCTAAGAATATGGCAGGCTATCTCTTGATCCATAACAAGACATGCAGCATCTTAGAAAAGGAAGGGACCTCAGGAGTCAAGTACTCTGATGCCCATCCAAATCACCAATGCTGACTGTGACACCTTTGGGTACAGGGAGACAAATTAGGGCTTGGCAGACAAAGACATTTCCTACCAGTTCCTACCAGAACTATTGGATGGCAGCTGGTGTGGGCTATCTCACTCTTCTACCACAATAACTTCTTAAGGTTTTACCCTCATTTTCTTATTTTCATTGATAAATATAGCTTCATAACAACAGCAAGACCCCCTGGGCCATGCGCTTCAGCAGGGATTGCTGGTCTTCTGAAGTCGCTCAGCCTGTAGCTTTCTTCTTTACACACACCCCCTGCAGTGTACCATAATTGACCGGAAATGCATGGTGTCCTCTGTCTTGTTATTAATTAAAATTCAGCTAAGCTAAAGTGAGTCACAGTTAAGAGGTGTTTTCTCTTCTCTCTTCCCACTGTCAGTGAAGGACCTCTGATCATGCGGTCTCATCACTCTGCCTTGAAATTGTGTGACAGACAGACACACAGAACAGACACCACTGTGGCTATGCTTGGGGACAGATGAGCAAGTACAAAAACGCTTTAGGAAGCTGGATGGATATACTTGCAATGAGGAGCAAGCTTCTCGCCGCTCCCCCAAATCAGCATGGCGTGATGGAGGGAACAGTGGATTGGGAATATAGAGACCTTAGTTTTAGCCCTCATTCAACTCCAAACTCACTGTGTGACCTTGTACTAGTCACTTTCCTTTGCTGTGACTGTTCACAGGGAAATGATTTCCATATTTGTAACCAATTCTTTCCTGTCTTTGAAAATGTAATCAATTTCTACTTCTCTGGGCCTCAGTTTCCCCTCTGAAAAATGATGGTGTTGGATTACATTACCTCTAATGTTCCTTCTGGATCTAGGTCTATAACAATATGCTAGCAGGCAAGCCAACCAACCTCTTTGTGACTCAGTGCACTCCTCTGTAAAATCTAAGGCAGGGTTAAATGACCTCTTAAGGTCTCAAGGAGCTCAAAATTATTGTTCTTGAATTCAACAGCTGGAACAAGGTTAATGCTACTTTTACCTACTCCCCCAAACCCCACCTGAATCTCTTGATGTTTCTCTCTTCCTACAAGGACTGACTTGCCTTTCACCTGGACCCTTCCCTGGGCTCACAGCTGCAAAGGATTTCTCTCTCCTCACATACCTCCTAACACTTCATCTAGAACATGGTTTCAATCTTTCCTGTGACCTTATCTCACCCTTCTTTGTAACTATTGCTTCTTATATTCAAAGCTGGAAGGGACCTTAGAGGACATTTAATCCAACTCTCTCCTTTAATGGATAAAGAAAATGAGGCATAACTTACAAGAGACTGCATCAGTTCCTGCATCAAGAATTGAAGGGACCTTGCTGGTGTTCAGCCATTCAGTCATATCTGACTCACTGTTACCCCATTTGAGGTTTTCTTGACAAAGATACTGAAGTAGTTTATGATTTCCATCTCTAGTGGATAAGGACAAACAGAAGTTAAGTGACTTGTCCAGCATCACACAGCTAATGAGTGTCTAAAGTCAGATCAGATAAAGAATTCTATCCACTGAGCCACCCAGCTGGCTCCTAGAAAGGACGTTAGAAGAGATGGACTTTGGAGTACATCTCTTCCAACTCTCTCAGTGTACAAATGTGGTCACAGAGATTCATTACACTCTATCCTTCACCCACACTGGAAGTTCCTTGGGAGCAGGGCAGGACCTGAGTTGTAGCTATTTTTTTATACCCAAACTAAACACAGGGGCTCAAAAATATTCTATGAGTTGAATATAAATTATTTTCTACTTTTAAATTCTAGGATCTTCCCAGCTCTGGAGTCATAAGCTTCATGCAGGTGATAACTCTGGAATAAGAAGGGAACTTAGAGGCAATTTTAGCTCAAGATCTTCATTTACATGGGAAGCAACCGAAGTCCAGGCAGAAACAGGATTGTAGTTTTAGTCTATAAGGCACACTATAGTCAATACTCTTATTTGCTGAGGAGTAAACAGTTTCAAAGAGGTGAAATGATCTACCCTATGTCACACAAAAGCCTGGATTTGAACTTCTCACTGCAAAATTCAGGACCAATCCAGTACTCTGTCTATTGTACCACACAACTACCGAAGTCTGAAAGCTTACTTAGGAGAATTAATGAATGTAGCCCCAGTGTTGGAACTCAAGGAGAAAATAAATGAATACCAGAAGAAGAACAAACAGTAATTTAAAATCAAAATGTTACCCAGAGAGTTGGGAGCCTTTGAAGGCTCTGGCTCTGACACCCTCCTCTCCACAGAGCTGAATTCTAAGCACCCTGGTGCAGAGCTAAGGATGAAGACTTACAAAGATTATTATCCCAAACTAGTCTTCTTTTGTCTTATAATTCTAATGCTAAGTGAGGGCTGCACCCTGACTCCTTCTCCTGCTCCCACATGCAATGTAATTATCTCTCCAATTAAAGAGCTGCAGATGAACCACTGGAATGGCGGTTGTGCTGAATGATGGCTAATCACAATGATGGCGAGTCTGGGCTGGCTTTGATCTCTTATCGTGTTTTGAACAGAGCTCGTTCCCTGGAAGGACTGCTCCTCCCCAGCACCTCTGTGTCTAATCAGACGTGTCACACCTCTACTGAGGTAAATTGCATTTATTTGAGAAGGAAAATTAAATTAAGTCTGTTGGGGAATTAATTGTTACTGTCTAGGCTTAATCTATCATATTATCCCATTGTGCTGCAATAAGATCAAAATCCACTGACCCAGTTAAAACAAAACCAAACAAGGAGAGATAAGCCAGGAGAGGAAATCAGAAAAACAGGAGGAATGCCAAAGGAAAATCTTGCCGTATCTCAAAGCTCTAAAGCACTTTTAAGTAGTTTTCCATCATCATCGTCGAGAGCTTATTATCTCATTTTTATTCCGATTCAGTCAAATTCTCATTCAACCCAATCCTCTCAACAACCTCATAAGAAAAATACTATAGGGTTAATAGTGTTACTCATTTTACAAATGAGGAAACTAAGGCTGAGGTAGGGTGGCTTGCCCTGAAACACATAGATAGGAAATAGCAGAGACATGATTAGACCTAGGTCTTGTTAGCTCTAAGTCCAGAGCTTCAAATCACATGCCACACTGCTTCATGGATGGCACAGTGTTATCAGACTTCAAGTTGGGCAGACTCAAGTTCAAATCCTCAGGAATTAATTGATGTGAGGCTGGAAAATTGACTAAACCTCTTTCAGCCTCAATTTCCTTATCTGTAAAATTAGGTGTGTGGACTTGATGATTTTAAGGATCTTTCCAGCTCTAATTCTGTGAACCTCTGTGGAATGTACAGATTTGTAGGCAAGATGTGGATATTACAATATAAGCTCTTGTCAGTAAGGGGCTGTTATACTTGGTCTCTGTATGTTTTGTTCTCAGCACAGTGCCTGGCATATAATTTTCTTTTAATAAATACTTAAGGCAGCTAGTGGATACAATGATGGGCCTGGAGTCAGGAAGACTCTTCTTCCTGAGTTCAAATCTGGCCTCAGACATTGATTAGCGGTGTGACCCCGGGCAAGTCATTGAACCCTGTTTGCTTCAGTTGCCTCATCTGTAAAATGAGCTGGAGAAGGAAATGGCAAATCACTGAAGCATCTCTGCCAAGAAAACCTCATATGTGGTCACGGAGAGTTGAACACAACTGAGCAACAGCAATAAATATTTATTGCCTCTTTGATTGAAAGCTATAGCAATAAAATGCCAGTTTTGGCAGGATGTACCATGGCAGAAAAGGCTGGGCTATAGACCTTGTATTAGGCTCAGTCTGCTTCCCAAAGTACATCCTGGTTACATGTGGAGAGCCTCACCAACAAACAGTAGGTGGAACACAGTGATAGATTTGTTGGTCATGGTAAGCCATTAAATCAAGCAAGGGGATTTCAATCCTTTGAGGCTCTTTGAGCCTCAGCTGAGGCAGTAATATGCTAGTGAAAAAGGAGGACAGAGGGGTATAAGCATCAGAATTTTTTATCACCTATAAATGTAAGTGCAACTGTGCTCTAAACAGCCCCTTGACCATTGACCAAGAAATAAACATGCTACTAGAGAAACTTGAATCCAACCAACCTTGATATTTTCATTATAAATGAATCCAGAAGAGAAAAGGAAGTTATAGATCAATAAAAAGATGGTTCACAAGTTCTCAGTGGAGATACAAAGAAAGAATTTAGTGAAGATGACGCTATGAATGCATCTAAAGGCAACAAGAAATAACAATTTATGGGATATTTAGTTATACCATGTTATCATGTTTCATGATAAGCATTTGTGAAAAGACATCTGTATCTGTGACTGCAGGTTTGGGTCTATGGAAAGAATTAAGAGATTGAGAAATTTCATTAAGAATTCCCTGCCCCACCATCATTAAATCAAGCTATACTTAAAAGGGTTGGGGAAGATATTGTTGTTAAACATGATTTATTGAGAAAAAAACAAATGTCAGAAATTGATATTATGTATGAAACTTCACATGTGTGAATGATACATACATTGTTTCAGCAGAGTTGGGAGGCAACAAAATGGAATGAGCTGGTGGAAGCATGGGGCAATGAGATATAAATAACACTACATACCACAAAATGAAGCTTCATTTTTTCACATGTAGAAAAACTACTGGTCATCACTGTTAGAGCTGTATTCAGATCTTGTCTGTGTGCATTTAGACCACTTCTATGTGTCTTACAGGTCACATAGATGGTGAGCAGCAGAATTTGATTTGAAAGCCAGGTCATTTGGCTCTCAATCCAGTGATTTTTACATTCCATAATCTATGGTAAAGAATTGATCGGGTTTTCTGGTGCATAGGTAGATGAATAACTCATGGGAGGCTGAGTGAGATACAGAGGAGATGTCAAACCTGAAAGGTCATGTGCCTTCTCTAAGAGAGATGAAAAATCCTGGGTGATTTTAATTATTTATAGAATAATGGGAAACTTTCTGAGGCAGTTATGTCTGAATGTGTAGGGGATCTAGTGAAACAGGAAAGGACCATGACCCAAGGGTAAAGTTTCAAAGAGAAGATGATTGACAAGGAATAGACTTCTTGAGGAAATGAACAAGGGTCCTGGACTAAATGAAGACTGGACTCCTGGAGCAAGAGAGAACCAAACTGTTCAAGGAGGAGGATAATGAAAGAATTGTCACAAACAAGGGTATCTCATCCTAGGCTAGAATGAAACAACAGAAAACACTTGGATTTCGAACTCCTAATAATTAGACCAGACTCTCAGCACTGGCATTTATAACAGTATATCTCTAAGCAAGTAACTTCCTTTAGCATAGCCTCAATTTTTCCATCTGTGATATGGGGTTAATAGTCTTATCACTACCTGCTTCACAGAGCTGTTAAGAAAAAAGTCTTTTGCAAATCTTTACACACTATGGTGATAATAGTAGAAACAGTGACACAGAACTGTGAGAATCATGGTAGCAAAGAAATGATGATAAAGAGAGAATTCACTAATACCTATATGGCACCCTGTGGCAATGGGGTATATTTAGGTAGAAGAAATGGGAGTGATAATATAAGTGCCCATCTTGTTAACCAGTTTTTCTCACTATTCATCTTCATGTTACTTCATTCCAGGCAGAAATGTCCATCTCTTTTTCATCCCCTATTCTTATTCTGCCCTCTCCTAGAACGGGCTACAATTGCATCCATCTCCATCTGTTAACATCTTCGTATAGTCTGAGATCAATTCAGGAGCCACTTGCTCCATGAAGCCTTGCCTGATTTTTTTTTTGCCAGAGAAGAGTGATCTTTCTCTCTTTAGATTGTCTATAGTGGGGGCAGAGCCAAGATGGCAGAGTGAGAGCAACAACTCACCTAAGCTCTTAGACAAACTCTTTCAAATACCTCTAAAAAAGAGAATATGACCAAATTTTGGAGGTGCAGAATCCAATAGGAGATAGACTGTGGCAGATTCACAGCCCAGGACTGACTGGAAGGTCCATGGGAAGGATATGCTCCTTGGGGGTGAGCCCACAGTGCACAGAGCAGCACGTCCACTGCAGTGGAGTGGGAGATCCCTCAGGAAACCTGAGACAGCAGCAGGTGGAACCAGTGAAGCCCCAGTCCAGGGTGAGAGACCAGCAGAGCCAAGTGAGTGACAGCCGCTGAGCACCAGATATCAGTTTAGCAGCTCCTGAGACTTTCAGCCCACAGATTAAACATCTGTAAATCACTTACTTGAACTTCTGGGAGCCAGGATAGCTAAGTGATCAGTAAATGCTCTTTCCTCCCCCTTTGATGACCTTGAAAGAACCATAAAATATTTCCCCAGAAAAATCCTGAATCAGCAGGAACAGCATAAGGGGCAAATAGTCTCATAACACCTGAGGCTAGGAAAATAGCTAAGGGGGATTCCTCCTACTGTAGAGGAGGCAAAGCAGAAGGAAAGGGGACCCAAGGTGGAGGAAACTCATACTAGGACCCAGGCAAGCCTCAGTGCCAGGAAAGGAGCCCCAGGAAGGATGGAAACTTGAACTAGGATCTAGGCATGCCTCAGCACTCCAGGGGAAATGGGAAGACAATAGGGCAGCTGTGATCACCATCCCCTGAGCTTGCCTTTGCCTCAGTTCAGCTGAGGAGATCTCCTGTGACCAGACCACCCCTCCTCCATACTTAACAAGCTAACCCCAGGGCTGATAGGGGAAACACAAAACAAAAACCTACTCTTAGCTTTTTCACACAAGTCAGCTCAACACCAAATTCTGCAGCTTCTAACTGAAAGAACCAGAAGTCACAACACACAATCACCATCATGAACAAGAAAAAGCGAAAGAAGGGTGAAAAAACCATAGAATCTTTCTATGGGGATAAGGACCAAAACACAAATACCAAAGAGGTCAGCAGTGAGACTGTACTTCCATCTGAAACTTCAGAAGGGAGTATGAACTGCTCACATGCACAAACAGCTCTCCTGGAACAGCTGAAGAAGGAAATAGACGAAAAACTGGCCAATGATTTTAAAAGTATTAAAAAAAAAAGAATTCGTTGATGAGAACATCTCTTTGAAAAGGAAAATTGAACAAATGGAAAAGGAAGTACAAAAATTAACTGGAGAAAGTAACTCCTTAAAAGGAAAAATTGGACATATGGAAAAGGAGATGCAAAAGTTAACAGAAGAAAGCAATTTGATAAAGATTAAAATTGGGCAAGTAGAAACTAATGACTGTATGAGACAGCAAGAATCAATTAAACAAAATTTAAGGAATGCAAAGATAGAAGAACATTTTAAATATCTAATTGGAAAAACAACTGACTTGGAAAATAGATCCAGGAGAGAGAATTGACGAATTATTGGCCTTCCAGAAAGTCATGATGAAAAAAAGAGTCTGGATAATATCTTTCAGGAAATCATCAAGGAAAACTGCCCAGAAGTGCTATATCCAGAGGGCAAAATAGTCATTGAAAGAATCCACCATTCACCAGCCAAAAGGGATCTTAAACTCAAAACCCCAAGAAATATCGTTGCCAAATTCCAGAATTATCAAGTGAAGGAGAAAATACTACAGGCAGCCAGAAAGAAACAATTCAAATATCAAGGAGATACAGTCAGGATCACACAGGACCTTGCAGCTTCTACATTAAAAGATCAAAGGAATTGGAATCCAATATTCCATAAGGCAAAGGAGTTGGGACTACAACCAAGGATCAACAACCCGGAAAAGTTCAGCATAACATTTCAGGCAAGGAGATGGTCATTCAACGAAGTAAGGGATTTTCAGACCTTTCTGACAAAAACGCCAGAACTTAATAGAAAATTTGATCTTAAAACATAGGTCTCAAGAGAGGCATAAAAAGGTAAATCAGGTGGGGGGGGACAAAAAAAAACTCATTACTCAATTTGGGTAAACTGTTTACCTCCTTATAAGGGAAGATGATACCTGTTAATCTTGAGAACTGTGCATCATTTTGAAATATAAAAGGGATATACAGAGAGGGAACGGGTATAAAGTAAGTAATGTCATGTTAAAAATATGATTTAAGTATGCCAAAGGGATTGTAACAGGAGGTGTGAAAAGGAGGAAGCAGAAAATGGTAAATTACATCACAGGAAGAAATACAAAATTATAGTGGAGGGAAAGAGGGGAGGGAGACGAGCATTGTTTGAGAGGTACTCTCATCCGATTTGGTTCAAAGAGGGACCAAAAAACTTAAGTATATAATCCTAACCAGCTCTATAAGCAGTAGGAGGGGAAGGTCGGTGAAAAGGAGAGGGAAGCTAAAAGGGAAGGAAGAAGCAGTAAGGGTAAAGGGGAGTAAAAGGGAGTGGGGCTAAAAGAAGGAAGGGAAGGCTGCAGGACGTGGTGGAGAAAAGTGAAAACTATTGAGGAGGGGAAGGGAGATGGGAGAGTTAAAAGCACAAATGGTAGGAAAGAGGATGGAGGGAAATACACAGATTGCAATCATAACTGTGAACGTGAATGGAATGAACTCTCCCATAAAATCAGATGGATAGCAGAATGGATTAAAAGCCATAATCCAACAATATGTTGTTTACAAGAAACACATTTGAAATGGGGGGATATGCACAGGATAAAGGCCAGAGGTTGGAGGAGAATATATTGTGCTTTAGCTGATGCAAGAAAAGCAGAAGTAGCAATCCTAATCTCAGAAAAGCAGAAATAGATCTAATCAAAAGAGATAAGGATGGGAACTATATCCTGCTAAAAGGCACCATAGACAATGAAGCAATATCATTACTAAACATGTATACTCCAAGTGGTATATCATCCAGATTCTTAGAGGAGGGGTTGGGGGAATTGAAGGAAGAAATTGACAGCAAAACTATACTAGTGGGGGACCTCAACCTCCCCCTCTCTGAACTTGATAAATCTATCCTCAAAATAAACAAGAAAGAGATTAAGGATATAAATAAAACTCTGGATAAGGTAGATATGATAGATCTCCGGAGAAAATTGAATGGGAATAGAAAGGAATATACCTTTTTCTCAGCAGTACATGGAACATTTACAAAAATTGACCATGTACTAGGACATAAAAACCTCACAATCCAGTGCAGAAAGGCAGAGATAATCAATGCATCCTTCTCAGATCATAATGAAATAAAAATTATATGTAATAAAAGACCATGGAAAGATAAACTAAAAATCAATTGGAAACTAAATAATCTAATCCTAAAGAAGGAGTGGGTTAAAGAAGAAATCATAGAAACAATCATCAACTTCATTCAAGAGAATGACAATAATGAGACAACATACCAAATCTTATGGGATACTGCAAAAGCAGTTCTTAGGGGAAGTTTTATATCTCTGAATGCCTATACAAATAAAATAGAGAAAGAGGAGAACAATGACATGGGCATGAAGCTGAAAAAGCTAGAAAAAGAACAAACTGAAAATCCCCAAGTAAATACCAAATTAGTAATACTGAAAATCAAAGGAGAGATTAATAAAATTGAAATTAAGAAAACTATTGAATTAATAAATAAAATCAAGTTGGCTTTATGAAAAAACTAATAAAATTGATAAACCTTTGGTCAATTTGATTAAAAAAAAGAAAGAAGAAAATCAAATTACTAATATCCAAAATGAAAGAGGTGAACTCACCTCCAATGAGGAGAAAGTTAAAACAATAATTAGAAACTTATATGTTTCTTAAAGTTATATAATAACTTTATGCCCACAAATTCAATGATCTAAATGAGATGGATGAGTATTTTAAAAAATACAAATTGCCCAGATTAACAGAAGAGGAATTTGAATACTTAAGCAACCCTATCTCAGAAAAAGAAATTGAACAAACCATCAATGAACTCCCTAGGAAAAAATCTCCAGGGCCAGATGGATTTACAAGTGAATTCTATCAAACATTTAAAGAACAGTTAATGCCAATACCATATAGATCATTTTTGAAAATTGAGGAAGAAGGAGTCCTCCCAAATTCTTTCTATGATACAAATATGGTTTTGATACCTAAACCAGGAAAAGACAAAACAGAGAAAGAAAATTATAGACCAATTTCTCTAATGAATATAGATGCAAAAATTTTAAATAAGATTTTAGCAAAATGAATACAGCATCTTATCGTGAGGATAATACACTATGATCAGGTAGGATTCACACCAGGATTGCAGGCCTGGTTCAATATTAGGAAAACTATTAGCATTATTGATCACATCAACAACAAAACAAACAAAAACTACATGATTGTCTCAATAGATGCAGAAAAAGCTTTCGACAAAATATGACACCCATTCCTATTAAAAACACTGGAGAACATAGGAATAAAGGGAACTTTTCATAAAATAACTTTTTCATAAAATAAAAGCTTCAGCAAGCATTATATGCAATGGGGATAAGCTAGAAGCATTTCCATTAAGATCAGGGGTGAAACAAGGATGCCCATTATCACCACTATTATTCAATATGATACCAGAAATGTTAGCTGTAGCAATTAGACAAGATAAAGACATTGAAGGAATAAGAAGAGGCAAAGAATAATCTAAGTTATCACTCTTTGCAGATGATATGATGATATACTTAAAGAATCCCAGAGATTCAAGTAAAAAACTACTTGAAATAATAAAAACTTTGGCAACGTTGCAGGTTACAAAATAAACCCATACAAATCTTCTTCATTTCTACACATTAGTAACAAAGCCCAACAGCAAGAGATAGAAAGAGAAATCCCATTTAAAGCTAGGGTAGACACTATAAAATACTTGGGAGTTTACCTGCCAAAACAAACCCAAGGACTATATGAACACAATTACAAGACACTTTTTGCACAAATAAAGTCAGATCTAAGTAAGTGGAAAAACATCATTTGCTCATGGGTAGGCCGAGCTAATATAATAAAAATGACAGTTCTAGATTGTCTATAGCACTTTCACTGATTCTTTTCTTTACACTTATTTCAGTCCACTCTATTTCATAGTTATTTGCATATTTGTCAACCATCTCAACAAACACAAGCTTAAGAAAAATGTCTGCTTCCTAGCTATTTTTGTATATCCACCCCCTGGCACAGGGCCTTTCACATAATAAGTAGGTGTTTAATATATGTTTATTGAATTAGGCTGGATATTTTGGAAAATCTTAGAACTTGAGGTCCAAACCTAGGACTGCTACTTATTTTTGTGATCTTGAACAAGAACCTTGTTATCATTGGTCTACAAAACTAAGTCTGAAAACTAGAAAAAGAGCAAATTAAAAATCCCTAATTCAGCATCAGAAATTAGAAATCCTAAAAATTAGGAGAGATTAATAAAACTGAAAGTAAGAACACTAATAAATAAAGCTCAGAACTGGCTTTATGAAAATGAAATAAAGCATTAATCTGATTTTTTAAAGAAGAAAATCAAGTTACTAGTAACAAAAAATAAAAAGGGTAAATATACCACCAATGAAGATGAAATTAAAGTCATTATTAGTATTTATTTTATCCAATTACATGCCAATAAATCTAACAATCAAATTGAAATTAATGAATATTTTCCAAAAATGTAAATTAGTCATATTAACAGAAGAGGAAATAGAAAGATAAATAACCCCATATTAGAAAAAGAAATTGAGCAAACCATCAATGAGCTCCCTAAGAAAAAAATCCTTACCACCAGATGGATTGGCAAGTGAATTTTACCAAATATTTAAAGAACAATAAATTCCAGTGGTGTATAAACTATTTAGAAAAGTAGGCAAAGAAAGAAGTCTACAAAATTCCTTTTATGACACAAATATGATGCTGATACCTAAACCAGGAAGAGCAAAAACAGAGAGAAAACTATAGACCAATTTTTTCTAATGAATATTGATGAAAAAGTTTTAAATATAATGCTAGTAAGGAAACTACAAAAATCCATCACAGAGATCATACACTATGACCATGTGAGATTTGTGCCAAAAAATTCAGGACTGGTCCAATATTAAGAAAATTATCAACATGTGATGATATCGATAACAAAAACAGCAACAACCGTAATTATTTCAAGAGATGCAGAAAAAGCTTTTGACAAAATATGAAACATTCTTATGAAAAACACTAAAGAGCATAGGAATAGATGGTACATTCCTTAAAATGATAAATGCTATCTATGTAAAACCATAAATAAGCATTATCTGTAACAGGAATAAACTGTAAGGCTTCTCAGTAAAACCGAAGCAAGAATGCCTAGTATCAACATAGTATTGAATACTCTACTAGAATTACTAGCTACAGCAATAAGACAAGGAAAAGAAATTGAAGGAATGTAATGCAATGAGAAAATACAATGAGGAAACAGAGCTATCACTCTTTTCAGACAATATGATGTTATATTTAGAGTATTCTAGAGAATGAATTCAAAAACTAATTGAAATAATTAAGAATTTTCAGAAAGTTGCAGGATAGAAAATGAATCCACATAAATCATCAGCATTTCTATATTTTATCCATAAAGTTCAACAAGAAGAGGAAAAAAAATGTTCTATTTAAAATAATTGCAAACAATATAAAACAAGTGGGGGTCTACTTGCCAAGACAATGAATTATATGAACAAAATTACAAGACACTTTTCATAAAAATAAAGACAGACCTAAACGATCAGGGAATATTAATTGCTCATGGGTAGGCCAAGCCAATATAATAAAAATGATGATTTTTATTCAGTGTCATACCACACAAACTACCAAAAAAAATTGCTATAGAGGCAGAAAAATAACAAAATTCATCTATAAGGACAAAAGGTCAAAGATATCAAGGAAATCATTGAAAAAATGTGAAGGAAGGTGTCGTAGTAGTACCAGATCTTAAATTGGATTACAAGCAGTAATCATCAAAGTAAGCTGGTACTGGCAAGGAAATAGAGCGGTAGAACAATGTTCTAGGTTAGGTACACAATACACAGTAATAAATTATCAAAATAATCTAGTGTTTGTTAAATCCAAGGAACCAATCTTTTGGAATAGAACTCAATGACAAAAAATACTGAGAAAACTAGAAAGCAGTTTGGCAGAAACTAGGTACAGACCAACATCTCACATTGTATGCTGAGATAAGGTAAAAATGGGTACATGATTTAGACATAAAGAATGATATCATAAGCAAATTAGAGGAGCATGGAAAATTTAACCACGTCAGATCTATGGATGAGGAAGAATTTATGACCAAACAAAATATAGAAGTGGTCACAGGATGTAAAATAGGTGATTTTGATCAAATTAAATTAAAAAGGTTTTACATAGACAAAACAAATGCAGTCAAGATTAAGAGGACAGCAGTAAACAAGGGAAATTTTTGTAGGAAGTTTCTCTGATAAAAGTCTCATTTCTCAAACATATAGAGAACTGAGTCAAATTTATAATGTAAGTCATTCCCCAATTGATAAATGGTCAAAGCATATGAACAGATAGTTTTCAGAAGAAGAAATAGAAGTTAAAACGGTCATATAAAAATGCTCTAACTTACTATTGACTAGAGAAATGCAAATTAAACAACTCTGAGGTAATAACTCACACCTATCATATTGGCTACTATGACAGATAACCCAGAAAATGTCAATTAAGCTGTGAACTCATCCAGCCATTCTGGTGAACAATTTGCAATGCTGCCTGAAGGGCTACAAAACTATGTGTATCCTTCGACCCAACAATACCATTAGTAGATCTGTACCCCAAACATATAAAAATCAAAAAGAAAAAATAGAAATATTTATAGCTGCTATTTTTTGTGGTGGAAAAGAATTGGAAAATGAGGGGATACTCATCAAATGAAGAATGACTGAATATGATAAGGTAGCTGAATGTGATGGAATATTATTGAATAATAAGAAATTAATGGGGAGGAGGGTTCAGAAAAAAAAATGGCAAGACCTGCATGAACTGTATGCGTAAAAGCAATATTACACGATGATCAAATGTGAATTATTTACATATTCTGATCAATGCAATAATCCAAGACAATTCTGAAAGACTTATAATAATAAAAAAAAAGCTATCCATCTCCATAGAAAGAATTCATGGAGTCTGAATACAGATCAAAGCACAGTTTTTTCAAGTTATTTTTCTTGCTATATTTTTAGTAACATGGCTAATGTGGCAATAGGTTTTCATGATTTCACATATATAATTATATCACATTTCTTGTTTAATGATGGTGGGGAGAGGATGAAAGGGAAGGAGAGAATTTGGAACTCATTTTTTAATGAATGTTAAAAAACAAATAGCAATTTAATAATTTCATTTGGATAAGATTATCTCCAAGTCCCCTCCCAATTCTAAATCTATATGACATGACAAAGTTAAAAGAACCTTCTATCCAAATTCCAGTGATCTCTAATGCTTAATTAGAAATCTCCATCTAGAATATTGTATTCTCTGTTCTGGGTACCAAAATTTAAGGACATTGGTAAGTTAAGAAGCAGCCAGAGGAGGACAACTAAAATGCAAACATCCTTTAGTTCATGCCATGAGAATCATTTGAAGGAATTTGGTATGTTTAGCATGAAAGAGAGAAGCTAAGTGGTTGAGGACAATGTTTTAAAATATTTGAAAGGCTTTCACCTGGAAGAGGAATCGGCAGTTCTCTTTAGCACATAAAATATATTCAGGAACAATAAGTGGAAGTTGCCAAAAAGAAGAAAAAAGAAAAAAAAAGAAATCCGGAACTTGATAAAAGGAAGAGTAGCTATCTCATAATTTGTGTCCACAGTAGGATGGGCAGTCTGGACAGTCTGAAGAGTTGGTGGGGTCCCTGTCAGTGATGTTCTTCAAACAAAGAGTGGATGACCACTCCTCAGAGGTATTGTAAAGGGCATCCATTGGCAGATGTGGACCATATGGCTACTCAGATCCCATTCAAACCTTGGGTTCTTGATTCTGAGTTTGTGAATAACCCTTAGCTACTTTTTGAGACCAATTGTATGGTTTGAGTACTCCACCTTTTCTTGATGGGAAACTGCTTTGAATTCGCCTAAAGTTTAAAGGTTCCTCTGAAGTAGGGGGAGTGCTAAGCTTAGGTTGAATGATAGTCAATGGGATTCTCTCAAAAGGTACAGTGGAGGCAAGACAGGGAAAAGCTATATTAGGCATCATCGAGCTAGGTCTTGGAGATAAATCCAATGGCTCATAGCCAACTGATTGGGGAGCTTGATCCTGAGGGAGTCCTTGGGTGCTCAACTGAGAAAGTCCAATAAAAATCTCTTTTCTTTGTCTCAAAAATAATTTAACCTGTCCTTCATTTCATCAAGGAGGAAATAGAGGCTCAAGGAGGTTGCTCAAAGCTATACATTAAAAACTGAGAAATAGCAAAGGCAAGACTCAAATTCAAGTCTTCTGGCTCTAAATTCAGTACATCCACTGTACTATATACTGTTTGAAACAGTATCAAGGAGTCAGAGATTAGAAATTGAAAAGGATTTTGGAGATTATTTAATTCAACCCCCTCATTTAACAGGTAAGTCTCAGAGAAGTTAAATCTTCTTTCCATTATCATATAGGTGTTGGTGGTAGAACCAGGATTCAGAGAAAGATCTCTTCTGTTAGATCTTTGTTTGAGGAATTTGTCTTTGAACTGTAGGAAAAGACCTTTCCTGCAAGGCATAGGCCTGTGTTGCCCTGAGTTGAAAAATGTGTTAATAGGAACTTACAAAAGGAAAGAAATGGGAAGGAAAGAAGAAAAGAAGGAAGGAAAGTAGGAAGGAAGGAAGATAAGAAAGAAAGAGGGAGGAAGGGAGGGAATATACATTAATTCAACATTTTGAATGGAGAGAAGTAAAAATGAACATTAAAGGGGCTACTAACAGGGTCATTTTGTTGCTACTTTAAATTAAATGAAAAATTAAACCTAGGACTCAGTTTTGTCCTGTAAAAATAGGGGTTGGAATACATGACCTCTGGGGTCTCCTCCAGTTCTACATCTATAACCTTGGGGTCTGAAATATAGATGGTACCAATCAGAAGTGTACTATTTCCTGTACAGGCTTCTTTTCCCCCTTCTTCTTTATATATTTAAATTTGTGTTTGTTGTGGCTTTTAAAATTTAAATTCATAATTAAAAAGAAATGTGTCTTGAGTTACAGTCTTCATTTTCCATCTCCCTGAGTGGTAGGACCCTTTAGTTTTGACTTAGGAGTGAAATGAGAGAGAAATACAAGGGACAATACAAGAATGAGCTTGCACCTCTCCACTGGCATCAAGTCAATGGAGATTAGCCACCAGGCTGGGCTGAGCGTCGGCTGGCCACAGGTAGGCAAGGCTGCCTGCAAAATGAAGATAATTAGACACCCCCTCATAATGTATCACCCAGCTGGAAACTAATGAGTTATTGGATCCCCAATGCAGAAGAGAGATCAAGGCCTAATTAGCCTAAATGGGAATTCCTTCTGGAACAAGGGAATGTCAGGAAAAAAGAAACATACTTTCCAACAGCCATCAGAACCAAATAAATCCATCCATCTTGCTAATGTAATCAGATCACTTCTCTCACAAAATAAAATAATGTTAGTTCTTTAGGAAAGTATTCCATTCTCCATCTTTTTGACCCATCCTCACTACCTACCTACCTCTCTCCTTCTCTCTTCTCTCTCTCCCCCCCTTCCCTCCTTCACTCTCTCTCTCTCTCTCTCTCTCTCTCTCTCTTTCTCTCCCTCTCCCTCTCCCTCTCTCTCTCACACACACACAGCATTTCCCATCCAGTCACACTGACTACTCTGCAGAGACTAATGATCTATAAAGATTATTGGTCTCCCAAACACTTTATCGGGCATCAGAAAATCTGGGATCGAATTTTAACTCTATTCCTCCTTTTTTCCTCTAAGTATGTCACTTCCCCTCTCTGGGGGACACAAACAGGACTCAGTTTCTTCACCTCTTAACTGGAGGGTATTCGCCTACAATCTCTAAGGTCCCCTTCTATCTCTAGATTTTATGACTAGCACTTATGATACTTGAAGGTCTACTAAGCACTTGACATGTGTTATCCCACTGGATGCTCACAACAATCCTAAGTTAGGGGCTATTATCATCTCCATCTCACAAGACCGGCTGAAAAAACTGTGGTGAGTTCCCCAGGGTCATAAGGGGAGATCCAAGCTGAGAGAAAGAATACAGTGAGAAGGCAGGTGGATGGGAGAAACAGACACATGAGTCACACAGTCAACGTGTCTTCATCCCAGCCTCTAAGTCCTTTACCATAAGCCTGTAAATGTGGTAGTTGAGGTTTCCAGGGGGTGATCATAACTATTTACTTCTCATGGAGTAAGGTATCATAGTGAGCCACAGTAGATTCCTTGAGAAGAACTCTTCAGAGTACCATATAAACCTAGGGTCCCTGTATTCTTTTTCTCCTTTCTCTTTATGTCAGTTTCTTGCTTTCCACAAATTGCCCATTGGGCTTTGGGTTAGGGGAGCAGTTGTGTTTCTCTGTTTCCCAGAACAGGGATATTGAGTCCAAGCCATGGTTATGAATGTGACTGATGCAAAATGAAGGGAATGATGGGTTGGGCCTCAGCAAGTCAGACTGAGACAGGAAGTTATGGCTGATGTATGGTCAAGAGACTGTGTTGGTCCTTTGTTGCCGAAGAAGAGCATGCCATCAGAGAAATGATGACATGACTTGCACTTGACTTTGTTTTGAGCAAGGGAGGTCTGTGCAGGTCACCAGCCTCACTTCTCCTCCTGAATCCAGTGACCAGATATTCATCAGGATGACTGGAGATAACTCAGTATGCACTGGTAGACCTTGACCCGTTTGGGCCAAGGCACTCACTTAGGATGAGGCAACGCCCATTCTTTGAACAGCACTGTTTAAGAAGTAGCCAGGGCATGGCCCCTTTAATAAGGCAAAGCAAAAGAAAGACATCAGACTGGGAGGGAAACAGCAACAGTTACTACTGATAATCACTCTAAAGCTAGGAAGGTCCAGAAGAGGTCTTAGGCAGGGCCCCATTGCAGTCCCAGCTTCAGAGTGCAGTAGGTTTAAGGTTTGGGAGGGGAGGGGAGGTGAGAGGAGAGATTATACTTTGGCTGAAGATCTCACTTCTGAGACACTCCCTATACTTACTTTGTCAATAAAGAATGTGGTAAAGAAATAAGGGCCACCACAGGAAAGGGACTTGTACTGCAGATTCTCAGATCATTTCTCTAGGGCTGGAAGGAATTCAGAAGCCATTTAATTGAACACTTTTGTTTTTAGAAATGAGAAAATAGAGCCCCAAGGTGACTGAATGACTTTATATTTATTACATGCACACTCAGGTAAGAAGTAACCTTGGAAGGCACCCAAGGTCCTCTGACTCCAGATACCACACTTCATACATTTCTTTCCATTGTATCATACTGCCTCTCATCAAAAACCAAAAACAGACATCTGGAAATCTATGAACCTGAGGGTGGAAAGTGGGAGAATACACTTAGGTGAGAAGAACAGGAGAAAGAAATGGAAGTGGCATCATCATTGGAGTATACTATAGACCACATACACAGAAGGAGAATATGTATAATATTTTTTCCTAGCATAATTAACTGAGGCACAGGAAATATATATTGGTAAGAGATGACTTTTAACATCCATATGAACACCTTCAGAAGTCGAAATCTTCTTTAAAATATTCAAATTAATTCTTGATTTTTCTTGTTTATAATTTCATTTTTAGAAAGAGAGATAATTATACTGTTTAATTTTTATGAATAAAGAAACACTTGGTGACACAGAAGTTATGGAAAACTTTCTGCCCCTCACAGCCAGGTGGCCCAATCTTCCTTCCTACTCCTGGCACAAAGCAGAAACATCCTGTGCCCACATTTGCCTCTTTGCTATTTCCATCTTTTTTGTTCTCCAGGGCTCAACAGAAGTATACCCTGTCCGCTAGATGGCATAACTTAAAATTCCTGCAAGCAGCTACCATTCCTTCCCCAAAACTTCTCTTTTCCAGGTTAAATATCCTTAGTACTGACCCTTATGTGACATGGAATCAACCTTTTATCATTTTGGCCATCCTCCTCAGAAACACTCCCCAGCTTATCAATATTCAAACTACATTCCCTAGAACAGAACCCAGTTTCATATGACAATGATATATGTCTATGTTTATACATGATGTGTGTACATGTCAATACATCTATCATGCTACATATTCATTGGGGGCACATATTTGATCTCCTCTATGCTCTGTATCACCCACCAGTAGTACCTAAGTCATGCTTGCTAGAATGTTGGAAGAGTCCATAACTTCCCCAGTCCCACCTCAGCTACCCACAGCATGGATAGACCACCCCAGCTAAAGCATCAAGGAGAGAAAGGGGGCAGGAGGCGTCAGATGCCAGACTGTCACATCACCACCGCCATCTTCTGTCAGACCTTGATGAAGATAGACTAGAACCTTGAACCCAACATTCTTGGAAATAAAAATGCCTCTAGCACAGTGCAAACCACCATCATCTTAGAAAGCCACCTCTGTGACCATGGCAATTGCTCATGTAGGTGCTAGATATAGAGCTATTGAAAATTCAGAAAATAAAGTAGATTCTCTCAAAGCCCTTGGCACTTCCCAGTGGTTTAGCATCAGAAGAAATGACACTAAAGAAGAGCCTTTAACTCATGATTGAAAATGTTATCCATATGCAGAGAAAGAACTATATAAATTGGAAAGCAGAGTGGAGCAGACTATTTTCTTTTTTTTCTTTTTTTAACTTTTTATTTTATTTTATATTCATTTTAAACTTATTTTCACTTTTCATCAATCACTTCCATAAGTTTTAAATTTTCTTCCCCTCCTTCCCCCTCCCTCTGACGATGGCATGCCATCTTATATGGGTTCTACACATACATTCTTATTAAACACATTTCCACCTTAGTCATGTTGCATAGATAAATGGGAGAAAGCATGAGAAAACCAAACCAAAACTAAACATAACACAAGAGAAAATAGTCTGCTTCATTCCGCATTTTGACTCCGTAGTTCTTTCTCTGGATATGGATGACATTTTGCATCGAGTCCTTTGGAAATGTTTTAGGTCCCTGCATTGCTGTGAAGGGTGAAGTCCGTCAGAAACAGTCCTCACACACTGTGGTTGTTGCTGTGTATAATGTTCTCCTGCCTCTGCTCATTTCACTCAGCATTAGTTCATATAAGTTTCTCCAGGTTTTTCTGAAATTTGCCTGTTCATCATTTCTTATGGAACAATAGTATTCCACCATTACATTCATATGCCACAACTTGTTCAGCTGTTCCTCTGGCTGCCCATTCAATGGGCATCCCTTTGATTTCCACTTCTTGGCTACTACAAAAAGAGCTGCTATAAATATTTTTGTACATATGGGTCCTTTTCCCATTGTTATGATCTCTTTGGAATACTATAGTCCTAGACATTTTTGTAGTCCGTTGGTCATAGTTCCAAATTGCTCTCCAGAATGGTTGGATCAGCTCACAGCTCCACCAACAATGAATTAGTGTCCCAACTCTCTCACATCTTCTCCAACACATATAATTTTCCTGTTTTTTCACGTTAGCCAGTTTGATAGGTGTGGTTCTTCAGAGGTGTTTTGATTTGCATCTCTCTAATCAATACTGCTTCTGTTTTTGTTTTGTTTTCTTTCTCATGATTCCTCTCATTTTCTATATTTCTTCCATGCAATATGACTAGTATGAAAATGAGTTTAATTGGAAAGTCCATATCAGATTGCATGCCATCTTCCAGAGGGAGGGAAGAGAGAGGAGAAGAACATTTAAAACTTATGGAAACAAATGTTGTAAACTAAAAGTAAATAAATTGGGGGAAAAAAGAGTTCTTACCATCTGCTTTGCACCCTAAGCACCATAAGACCTTTCCATATTACTTGCAGCTAAAGCCTTTCATTTCTATCACCTCCCCCATTAGAATATCAGGTCCCTGATGACAGGTATTGACTTTTCTATTCATATGCTTAGCACACTTAGTTTTGCATGTAGATAAATGCTTTAAAACATTTTCATTCATTCAATGTTATCCTCCTTTACTTTCAATTTTATGAACTGAGTCCCTCTTAGGCCCATGGGTATTAGATGTTGATTTCTTGAGATTTTCTGGGATGTAGCTAAAAGCCAGGATCAGGAGAAACTCCCTAAGGTGAACCCAAGCAAAAACAGTTGCATTTTTTTTTTTTTTGTGGTAGAAAAGCTCTGGAAACAATTAAGTATTCGTAGATTTAGAGGTAGAAGGGACATTAAAAGTCAAAGAGTTCAACTTCCTCTTTTTTCAGGATGAGAAACTGACTCCTTGAGAGAGTGACTTCCCAACATCGACCAAATACTGAATATCAATCACTACTGAACTTGGGTCCTCTGCCTCCAGAATCCGAAATCTATCTGATTACCTACGTTGACTCCTTAAAAACAATTCAAATCTCACCTTCTGCAAGAGGTTTTTCCCATCTCCAATACTGCTTAGTGCCTTCCCTCTGAGAGTACCTCCTAGTTACACTGTATGCATGAATCTTCTGTGTATATTTTTTTGCAAACTGCCTTCCCTATTAATGAAGATGAGATCCTTGAGGTCAGGGACTGAGTTTTTGCCTTTCTTTGTGCCTTTAGTACTTAGTATAATTTCCTGCCATGCAGTAAAAGCTTAATAGATGCTTCTTGACTGACTGGCCCTGCCCCATTCTATAGTTCTGGTGTCCCAGTTCTGGCAGCATTCTAACAATGGTTTCTAATGGTTCTCTGTCTCTGTCTCTCTCTGCCTCTCTCTCTGTTTCTCTCTCTGTCTCTCTGTCTCTGTCTCTCTCTCTCTCTCACACACACACACACATCTATTTCTTCAGGCACTATTTTTATTTACTAAGGTTCATTCCACCTTTCTAACATTCAACGAGCCCATGCTAGTCTTCTATCACAGCCTCTCTGCCTTCCCCTGTGGTGTGGTCCTGAGGCATTGGACTTCTGTGAGACAAGCTGTCCTCCTGAAGAGGACTCTCCATCAAGAAGGGCACCGTGAATCCCACCCTGGAATTCCCCAGGCTTTCATCACTTTTCATTGCTATCAGATAGGATCTGTACCACAGCAACAAAAATCAGATTAAAAAAAAAAACCAAAACTCCAGCAGTTCAATGCTGGGGGGATGCAGAAGGGGATCATTTAATTTTCACAACCTAAGCTCCCCTGCCTCTGGTTGAACAGTCCATAGGGCTATGGCAGCAACCCTGACATCTGTGTTCATCTAGAAAGTACAAATGAAAAAAAAATACACTAAATTATTTACAGTTGTCCTGAATTCTTCTCTCTTTTTTCTTTTCTCCAGGGCAAGCAAAGAGGAATGTAATGCTGAAATGTCTTTGTTTTCCTCTCCCCTTAATGAGGTTTTTTGTCTTAAATTCAGTTTCTTATCCATTCCTCTTTCTTGATCATCTTTATATACTGAAATGTTTATGTTTGCAATTAAGGTCACAATAAAAAAATAAAATGTTAATATTTTGTCTTTTATATCATGTTTATTTATAATGATATCTTTAGCCCTTCAACCCAGATCTCCATTGTGATGAGGACAATAATAACAGACATTTATATAGTGCTTCAAGGTTTGCAAAATATTTAATACTTATCATTATTGTTTGCTCCTCACAACTCTGTGAAGTAGACTATTTTCCCAATTTTACAAATAAAGAAATTAAAATAAAGATCAAGTGACTTTCCAGTGTCACACAACTAGCAAATGACTGAGGAGAGAATTGAAAGGAAAGTTTTTCATTCCAAGTTCAATATTCTTTCTACTATAACAGCTGGAAGGGGGAGGAGAAAAGAAGAAAGGAAAGGAGAGGAAAGAGAGAAGAAGGGAGAGCAAAGGAAGGGAGGAAAGAAGAGTAATTGTTATTCAGTTGTTTCAGTTGTGTTTGACTCTGTGACACTTTTTTTTGGATTTTCTTGGCAATGATACCAGAATGGTTTGGTATTTCCTTCTCCAGCTCATTTTGCAGGTTACGAAACTGAGGCAAACAGAGTTAAATGATTTTCCCAGGGTCCCACAGCTTGGAAGTGTCTGAGACCAGATTTGAACTCGGGTTTCCCAGACTCTAGGTTTGGCATTCTTTCCACTGTGCCACATAGCCACCACAGAGAAGAGTGGAGAAGAAAGGAATTCATTAAAACTAACCAATGCATCAGCTATCTGACAGAATATCCAGTGTTCCACAACCATAGGCCCCAAACATTGAAAAGTGAGACAGGAAGTAATGTTTGAATTCCAAAATATTTTCAAGTTCATTTCCTTCTATGTTGTCTTCAAATTGCAGAGAAACCCCCAATCCAGGTATAAGTCACCTTTCTATTCCACTTTTAAGTTTCCAAAAAGCCTTTCTCATAACAACCTGTGAAGTACAAGGGACAGATATTATTCCTCAATTTACAGATGAGAAAATTGATGCCTAGATACATGAACTAATTTTTATATGGAAACAGAAACAGTCAGTGTCAGGATCAGAATTTGAATCCATGGATTCTGACTCTACATCCAATGCTCTTTGCACCACAGTACCTTGCAGCTGCTTGGGTCTTCTTTCTCTCTCTGTCTGCCTCTCTGTCTGTCTGTCTCTCTCACTGTTGGTGATCTCATCAGTTCCAATGGGGCCAATTTTCATTTCTTTGCAAATGCTTCTTAGATCACTATACCCAGGCCCAGTCTCCCTCCTGAGCTTCAGTTCTGCATCATCACTTATCTAAGGGACATTTTGAATTGGATGTCCCACAGGCATCTCAGAGTCAACATGTCCGAAACAGATCTCATCATCTCTTTGTTTCTTTCCTGCCCACACCTCCTCTCTTCTGAAAGTTCCTATTATCATTCAGACTACCCCCATCCCATAGTCCCAATTCCCTTGGTACTGCCATTGACTCTTCATTCTTATTCATCCTATGTAGCTAATCAGCTGTCAGACCTTGGTGTTTCTTTCTCCACAACAATTCTCATATTCTTCCTCTTCTTCTCACTCACACAAACACCACTCTGGCTCAGGCTCTCATCACATCTCACCTGGACTTTTTCACTGGCTCCTTATTCTCCCTGTCTCATCAGTCTCCACATTCTAATCCATTCTCAACACACCTGACAAGGTCATTTTCCTAAGGTGTAGGTTGGGCCATATCATCCCTAGAATTCAATAATCAGTGGCTCCCTATTACCTTTAGGGTCAATAGAAACTCTTCTGCTCATCATTTAAAATTCTTTACAACCTAGCCCTTTCTTTCCTTTCTAGTCTTCATTCACTGTTCTCTTCTCTCGTTATGCTCACCTATTTGAACCACCATCTTCCATTTCTGTGCCTTGGTACTAGCCTTTACCAATGCTCTGAATGTTCTTCCTCCCAATCTCTACCTCTTTAAATCTCTGATTTTCTTCAGTGTTTAATTCAAACATTGTCTTCTGCAGGAGGCCTTTCCCAGTTCTGTCTCCCACCCCATCCCTTGCTGCCAGATCCTTCCATCGGTTACCTTTCATCCAATCTGCTTGTATTTCATAGGTAACGACTTATGTACTTGCTACCTCTGCCATTAGAATAGAGACTTTGTGAAGGGAAAGATTGTTTATTTGTGTTGCTGTTTTCTTTCCTTTTCTATATCAAAGGCTAAGTAATGCTTCATGATTAATGGATTGTCCCACATTTATTGCTTTTAGTTTCTGCGAGAAAATATAGGCTAGTAGGAAGATGGTGGGAGACAGGAGACCTGACTTTTATTTCAAAGATCCATACAATAATATATTTAGAGCAGAATGGAATCTAAGAGGCTACTTAGCAAAACTTCTTTCTTTTACAGGTAAGGAAACCGAGGTCCATGGAGTAACATCTCTGGCTTGATATCACACAGGTAACAAGTAGCAGAATGGTATTTGAATTGGATTCCTCTGACTTCAAGTACAAAGTTCCCCCCATCCCCCAGATGTGGTTCTATCTACCACAAACTACCCTTGGCACTTGACCCTTCTGGACCTCAGGTTTTCCATCTATAAAATGGAGCTAACTGAACCCCACATTTTCAAGGCTTATGAAAGCCAGCTGTGAAGGACTGTTGGAGGAAAAGTGCAAGCAATATGTGGCTGCCAAGAGAAAGTAAGAACAAACAGAAGACCTTAGACATTAAGATTCTGGGACAACAGAAATGCTGAAGCACGTAAATGCAGAACAAGTCAGGAGATTAATTGGCCACAAGGGTAAAGCACACTGTGGAAAAGAAGACAGAGAAGGAAGAGAAGGGGGAGGAAAAGGATCTGCGTTGATTTTGTTGATCAGAAATGGAGATATGACTCATGGTGGGCTCTCTGCAGTTTGTTTGGTTGCAATAAAGCAATGAAGAAAAGGGAAATGATCATGGAAGCATTTCATTGGGGGAGTTTGCCTGTCTTGTAAAAGTCCTCCTGCCAAGCACAAAAGATTGGAACTTAGAATAGGGACCAAGAGGAAAAGGGGTGTGTGTGTGTGTGTGTGTGTGTGTGTGTGTGTGTATGTGTGTGTGTGTATGTGTGTGTGCGTGTGCATGTGTGTGTGTGTATCTGTGTCTGTGTATCTCTGTGTCTGTGTATTTGTGCGTGTGTCTGTATGAGTGTCTGTGTGTGTGTCTGTGTCTGTGTGTGTAGGGGGGCTGCCTAATAAAACCAGTGGAATGTTTGCCGAACACAAAATGTACTGACATTTTCCACTGGAATAAATTCAGTAATCAGCCGCCCTCCACCTCTGCCTGCTCCTATTCTTTCCCATTGTTCTCCTCATTATCCTTAATTCTCTCACTTCTTCCCCTCATCATCCTTTTCCACTTGTTCATTTCCTTTTTTCTCCACTTTTCTCCTCTTTCTTTTTATTTTTCTTTTCTTCACCATCCTCCTCCTCTACCCTTTTAAAAAGAATATTTTATTTTTCCCCAATTACATGTAAAACTGTACCCTTCTTAATATTCTTTTCTCTTTCTCCCCTTCTTTCTTTCCATCTTCTTTTTCTTCTTAATTCTCTCTCCTCTCCTTAATCTGTCCCCTCACTGATAATCTCTTCCTCCTACTCATCTTCCAAATTACAAATGGTGACTTGGAATTTGCTCTAGGGCTTTAATGTTAACTGAGACTCATGGTGGCATTTGATCCTTTGCCCTTTTCACTTCTTTTGTGTAAATCGTGTGGTTTTCTCTGTTGATCAATGACCATCACCTATAGATGAGGAGGGACCTAGGGGACAATATTTTCTCTGAGGAACCTCACTAGTCTTATCTGCTTGTAGGTTGTGGCTATGGACCAAGCCAGGGTCCAGGGTTAGCTACTATGTCTCAAACTTCCTGATAAAATTAACTACAGACTGGACTGAATTGCACGTGTCTCAGAAGACCAGCTATGCCATTTCCCCCCTCTATACTGAGGATAGAAAGAAGTTGAACTTAACATTGCCTTTCCTTAGTGCCCCAAGTTGCATACTGTTACCTAGAACTCCACTGTGTCCTAAGATTTTGATTTTTTTCCTAACAAAGCAACCTAAGGACATGGTATCTGGAGCTGAGAAAGGATCGTAGAGATTGATCATCTAGTCCAACACTTCTTAAACTGTGGTTCATGACCCCATATGAGGTCTGGCACTTGCCTGTGTTGCATCATGCAACTTTACTGCAACCTCGGTTGTGAACACACAGCATGTGCACTTTGCACCAAGTGTGCACTCAGGGTACAGAACAAACACTGCCAAGACTCAAAAAGCGGTTTCTAGTGGAAGCCTTGATTAGTCTACCCCACCCCCCCCTTCATTTGACAGGTGAGGGAGGTGAGGGCCAGGTAAATTGTCACACAGGTGAGCATAAATTAATCACAAAATCAAGATTCAAACCCAATTTTCTGATTCCTAAACTCTTTGGCTACAGTCATCCAAGGTCCCATTCCACCAGAGCCCCTCCTCTCTGAGATACACTTGTCTTATATATTCACCTTCACAAGGTGTGTATGTATAGTGATAGGTATGTTACACATAAATTTTACCTAGCACTTCCTGGAAACACAATGCCTTCGCCCAAAGGGATATTTTCTTTAGGGCATTTGGGAGTCATACCCTATTTGGGGATATACATGTCGAAGCTGAGAATTGCCAACTCCCTCTCCCCTACCTCAAGTCACTTATAAGGTAGAGATAGAGTATTAAGTAGATTTTTGAAGATTCAGTAAAGTTTCCTTTCTGAAAGGGAGATAGAAAATTTAATTTCTCTGCTTCCTTGGACCATTTTCTTGTACTGAATCAGGAGAAGTGAGGGGGAAGAGGAAGACACATTCAGCATTCTCCAGTATTCCTGAATCCCCTATTATTGGTTGGCTAGGTTTTCAATTGTCACAAGGCAAGCCATTGACAATATAACAAACAATTGCAATCATGGCAGATGGGTCTGATTTTGACTGAGAATGTAGCCAGAAGTGAGAATAGTATGACTCATAACTATTTTGAGAGCCTATTAGTAAAGACTCTTGCATATATCCATGAGGTTTTTTTCCCAAAACTGATAAGTACATATATCTTGCCAATCTGATTGGAAAATTTCCATCCTGGTTTCGAAAAATCACAAGTCATCCATTTTGTTTAGTTCCATACATAGTTCCTACCTTCCCTTCTTTCTTTTTGCTTTTCTTCCATCCGTCTTTAATCTATCTCCCCATCTATCTGCCAGTCTATCAGTCTATCTACATATGAGGTTCAAAGAAGTTTCATGACAAGTCTAATATCACAAAGATAATAAACAGCAAAGACAGAATTCATCTTCAGTTTTTTTTTTACTCCAAATCCAGTATCTTTCCTTCACAAAATACATAATGCTCAGCTTTCCACAAAACTGCAAAGAGAAATATCATAGCCAGACTTCTTGGAAGAGGGGCTCCTTAATCTGGCTTTAAAGGATTGATGAGATTATAAAAAGGTGTCATTGGTTTAGGACTTCCACGGGATAGAAGCAGTTTTCCAGAAAAGATGCCCTAGGGCTCAAGAATTCAGAAAGAAACTAAATCAACAGCTGTCACATCTGTTAATGATTACCTAACCATATGCCTTGGAGGGACAGAGGGGGGGTCAGAGAAAAGTGCCATATCAGCCTGGAATCATCCTCCTAGGCACTGTAACTAGACCCATGACACCCATTGACCACAGTTGGTCTTTCTGCCAGAGTCAGACAAAGGTCTCATGTTGGTTGTCTGACCACCACTGTCCCGAACTCCTCCCCACCAACTTTTACAGGTAATCAGACATGGTATGAGTTGAACTGAGACTTTGTAATTCTGTCATTGAGACACTTATACAAAAGCCTGGCACCTGGAGGCTCTGGCATCCCAGAAAGTAGACTTTGAGTCAGAACATGGATTCAAATCTCAGGTTTCTGCACACTGACTGTCTGACTTGGAGTAAGGAACCTCTCTGGGAACTCAGTTTCTTCAAGGGATGATATTTTTCTCTCCCTATCTTGTGGAGGGTGGGCTTTTAAACTTAAATTAAAAAATAGAAGAAAAGTTCTTTGCAAACCACAAATTGCTATAAAAATGTTGGCCAGTGAGGGTGAGCTAAGGAATTCTATTGTCTGATCCCTTCATTTTCTTTTTTCTTCAGATCAGGAAACTAAGGCAGAGGGATGCTTAAATGGCTTACCTAGGATCACAGAGCAAAATTGGAACTGGTTGGGAATGAGGACGGTGTGCTGCCCAATATAAGGACTAGCCTAACTTAGGTCAGCAAGACAAGTTTGGACAATTGGGGAGGAAGGTATTTTGGCCACCACACTCTTGAAGACCATCTGTTAAGATACAAGACAGACTGGGAACAGACCAGTGATTTCACTAACAAAAGGAATTCTTGGGTGAGCGAAATTCCCTGTACCAATGTAGGTTGCCACCTTTTCTCATAATTTGTTGCCTTAGAAAGTTGCCTAGAGCAGCAGTTCTCAAAATATGGTTTCTGAGACCCTTACAGTGTGTCCATGAGGTCAAACTATTTTCATAATAATTCTGTGATGCTTTCATTTCTTTTATAGCAAATATCAATATTTGGACAGCTCGGTGGCTCAGTGGATAGAGTGCTGGTCATGGAATCAGGAAGACATCTTCTTGAGTTCAAATCTAATATTAGACCCTAACTAGCCATGTGACCATGGGCAAGTCACTTTAACTCTGTTTGCCTCAGTTTCCTCATCTGTAAAATGAACTGAAGAAGCAAATGGCAAACCACTTCAGTATCTTGGCCAAGAAATCCCAAAGTGGGGTCATGAAGAGTTACACATAATTCAACAACAAAATCACCAGCCATAATAACAACTCTTTGGGAGGTCCTCAATGATTTTTTTAAGAGAGCACAGAAATCCTGAGATCAAAAAGTTTGGTAATGCTGACCCAGAGCATTAAAAGGTTAAGGAATCTGCCCAACATCATCCAAACAGCATTATTCAAAAGTGAGACTAGAATCCAGAGCTCCCTATTATCCCATGGCCCTCTAAGACACTGACAAACTGCTTATTAGTATAGGTAAAGGAAGCACCTATAAAAAAACCAAAAAACAAAAAAAAAAACTGTTCTATGCAAGCTCTGGAATTCTATATAACAGTTAAAATCCCATTTTGTGAATTATAACTAACACTCAAAACTTCTGGATGCTACCCAGTAGAAATTTGTTCTAAATCTTCTTACTTTTTGTAGGCACAAGGCATACATACATCAGCCTTGGGGGTGAATTCCAAAGACACAAGAAAATCTCATTTCTCCTTGATTCAAGGTCTCACCTGCTTGCAAACTGATTTCTTGTAGACCCAGTCTGATTTCTTGCAGATTCGGAGTCAGTGTGGACATGTAATTTGTATATAATTTGGATGGGCAGTGCCTATGTTAGTTTGGGGGTTTCTAGTAAGCCAGTATAGCAAAGGGAGCAAAATTACATATGCAAGCTGAGACCAGCTATTGCAGGGAACAAAATTATGCCCCGGGGGCAAAAGACATTGCCTTCAGCAAAATAACGCTGAATTTAGAGGTATAGATTCTGCATTCAAATTAGAGGGGGTATGGTCCAATTCCCAAACATTTCATGAAATTTTCTTTTTTTCTTATGAACTTGACAGCCATCAGCTTCTCTTTTTGTTTTACAAATAAAAAAGATGGAAAATATGCAAATAAAGCAGATTAAATGTAAAAAACAACATTGTCTTCCATAGATTCCACTCGTTTTCTCCCAGCAAGATGTTAAATATTTACAAGCATATTACTGCCTATGAAACTCTGTTTCCTTGTCTGTAAAGTGGGAATAGTACATTCATCACAGAATGTAGAGCCTTGGAAATCCTCTTGTCCAGTGCCTTAGTTTTCCCCTCGAAAAAACTGAAGCTTATGAAAGCCAAGAAACTCGCTTAAGATCACCATGTAAGTGAAAAGAGGTCAAATGAAATAAGTGGAAAGGTTAACTGTAAAACTCTATAGCAATACCATGTAGAAATACTATCACACACATATGGGTATGGGTGTGTGTGTATATATATATATGAAGAGAGAGACAGAGAGAAAGAGACAGAGACAGAGAAAGAGACAGAGAGAGACAGAGAAACAGAGAGAGAGAGAAACAGAGAGATTACAATCATATACATATAGGGCGGCTGAGGCTCCATAGTGCAAAGAGTGCTAGACCTGGACTTAGGAAGACCTAAGATCAAACCCAGCCTTACTGGCTAGTGATCTTGAGGCATGTCTGCCTCAGTTTCCTCAAGTGTAAAATGGAGATAATAGCACCTACCTCCCAGGATTGTTGTGAGATCAAATGAAATAATATTTGTAATGTGATTAGCCTAGGGCCTGGCACATAATAGATGATAAATGCCTATTCCCTTTCCAAATATAAATATCTGAAGCAATTATCTCATGCAAAGGTGATGCTATGGTTTACTTTTTAGTCTTTTCTCTCTGTTAAGAGTAGGTTTATAATGGAAAATCCACGCTTTCTGAATCCCTTGAGACTGATAACAAGTGGAATGACTGGCATAGGGCAGAGAGGACTGGACGTGGAATGAGTAAGACTTTGGTTCGATCCTAACTGGAGACCCTCAATAGTTGTGGGACCCTCAGCTTTTTTATCTATAAAGCAGAGAGCTGGCTAAGAATGATTTCTAGAATAGGTGATAGATGTTCCTCAGAAAGGCTGGCATTGTCACTAACTCCCTGGGTGACTTTGACCATGTCACTTCTCCTTTGAGAACCTCAGTTTTCTCATCCAAAACATGGAGGGGGGGGTTGCACTAGAGGACATCTGAGGTCACTTCCAGTTCTAAATCTATGATCATTTGCCAATAAAATCACAAGATGAGTCCAAAAAATGAGGATAATTATAGCACCTACTTCACTGAGTATCTTAGTGAGGAACAAATGATATCATGTACCTAAAGTGCTCTGGAAAAACCTAAACAGCTTGAGAAATATGAGCCTTCATCATTAAAACCAGGGAACAGAGCTTCCCCTTGTGGGCCCTTGGGAGAACTGAAACCATGACCTTGGTCTCATTCATTCACACTGTGCTCTAACCAAGTGAGGAGGGAAGTCAGCCCAGACTCTGAAATTGCATATCCTGAATTCCTGCAGAAGCAAAAAGGGCCATTTTCTCCAAGCACTGTCCTCAATAGTGGACACTTCTGAGTCGTCAGGCCATGATCCCCATCTCCCCTGTTCCTCCCTGCTCCATCCACCTACCCCAGAGCCTTTGATTCTGCCAGAAATCCTGGCTTAGATGTGGGAATATTCAGCTTATCTTGTCCAGAATAGGCTTCTACCACACTTGAGAGGTACCTCTACACCATTGCATCTCTGCTCCACCCTCCCTGTTTTCCCTTTCCCTTTAGGAGTTGCCCCTGCACTACAGTGTAAGCTTTTGAAGGGCAAGAACTACTTTGGTGCCTTGTATTTGCATTCTTGGGGCAGAAATGATCTCTCTATTGACCTATCATTACCTATCATTCCTCCATCTACCTATCCATATGCCTCTATTTGTGAATGCAAGTATATATGTTTGTATATATGTAGCATTCTTTTCCTTTCTATCATCATTATCTACCATCCCTCTATACATACATGTCTATCTCTAAGTATTAAAGAACATAGGTATCATTCCATCTAGCTACAGTCATTATGTAGCCTTCTATCCACCTATATAACTACCTCTATTTAAGTATCTATCATTCTATTTGTATTAATATCGATTATCCTTCTATTTATCTCTATTTTTTTAAGTATGTATATATCACTCTATCTATAGCCTTCATTGTTATTATCTATTATCCCACCAACAACCTATCCATCTTCCTCTATTTACATACGTTGGTATGCTTGTATCAGTTATTCTATACCATCCCTCTATTTACTTATCCACCTACCTCTATTTGTGTATTAGGGTATGTATTATGCACCTGTCTGTCTGTCTCAGTACTCATGAACAAGATAGAAAGAAAACTCCCTGAGTCAGGGGTTATTCCTTATTTTGTCTTTGTATCCAGAGGTTTAACATGGTACCTGTCCCCTGATAAGTGCTGAATAAATACATATTGAACTGATTTGAATCCTAGAAGGGAGATCAAGGAAGAGGAAGGTTCTAGAGCTGGCAACTCAGTCAGATCTGCCCAGATACTAGATCCTAGTGGGGAGATATCATGGGACTGACTTTGGAAGGGAGGATTGTGAGGGGATGGAGGGGTTGGTCTTTCAGAATGAAAAGAATAGTTGAGTCAGGTTTTGAGTCTCCTTCTCCTTGAGAATTAAAAAACAAAACTATATGCCCTGCCCCCCTCTTTACCCAAGCATTCAACAAATTCTAGTTGTGGAAAAGACTTCCTCTGAAGATGAAAGTGGATAGGGGGAAGGTGGAAATGGAAAGAAAGTCTGTCTTAGCTCTTCAGAGACCTTGATCTTGCCTTGTCTCTCATCAGAATCTTGGAACTAGTGGCAATATTTAAATGAGATGAGATTGCAGAAAAGGGGGAGGAAGGAAGGGACTGAAGTCTCTCCAGAGTTGGGACGAATAATCCCACAATTATGCAGAGTCAGTTTCCAATCCTAAAAGAGAGACCTTGAACCTGAAAACAACTTGCTAATTAGAAGCGTGCTTAGAATGTTAGTTCTTTCAAAGACTTACTTGGCTGGATGGAGTGGGGAGAAGGGGGAAGAAACTGGGTAATTTATCTTCTCCAAAGGCTTTATTTAGTGAACCATGTCAAGTTCAATGAAGATATAAGACTCCCCCTTCATTTTTTCTAGGGTTGGCAGAGTGGGGAGTCCTTGAAAACCCAGCATGAAGCAGAGGCAGGGCATGAGACAAAACCAGAATGGTGAGATCAAGCTGAATCAGCTTGAACCAGATTCTAGCTGGTTCTGAGATACCTTTCCTCCCCCCCTCATCCCCAAATAACCTCTCTCTGACCCTTCCATGTCCTAGAAGAGGGAAGTCCTTTTGCTTCAAGAGCCAGATGAGGTAGTATCTTATTAGTTAAGCCTGATGCCAAGGAGTAAATAAATCCATCCAACCATTCATCTATCCTTCCTTCCTTCCTTCCTTCCTTCCTTCCTTCCTTCCTTCCTTCCTTCCTTCCTTCCTTCCTTCCTTCCTTCCTTCCTTCCTTCCTCCTTCCTTCCTTCCTTCCTTCCTTCCTTCCTTCCTTCCTTCCTTCCTTCCTTCCTTCCTTCCTTCCTTCCTTCCTTCCTTCCTTCCTCCTGACTAAATACTGTGCTAGAGGTACTGGGAATCAGAAGACAAAATAG
This sequence comes from Bettongia penicillata ogilbyi, assembly GCA_023548195.1. Classification (NCBI taxonomy): domain Eukaryota; kingdom Metazoa; phylum Chordata; class Mammalia; order Diprotodontia; family Potoroidae; genus Bettongia; species Bettongia penicillata. The sequence continues at coordinate 594,351 of JAJHZJ010000150.1, forward strand.
AAACAGTCTGGTCACTCAGATCATAAATTTGGAGCATGAGGTCTCCCCAGAACCCAACTAATTAATGGGTCATAGGTGTAGAGTCACAAAGGACCATAAAGTCAATCTAATCCAGTCCCCCTCTGAAGCTTAGAGGCATTAAGTGACTTACCCAGGACCACACAACTAGTGTAAAGGAAAGGTGAGATGGGAACTTAGGTCTTCAGGACTTCAAATTCAGTACTTCATCCCCTGGCATGCAGCCTCTCCACTGCTGCCATCTTTCAAGCCAAGAGTCTCTGCCTCCCTACAACTACAACTTAACTCACAAGAGTTATTGTGAAGAATGAAGGAGATAATGTATTTAAAGTACTTTGCAAACCTGTAAGTCCTGTATGAATGCCAGCTCTCATGATTAATGGGTTGGATTGCTACAGCCAAAACCAAGTCATCGCCTGCTGGCCACCTACTGAAAAGAATCCTCTGAACTCAGCTAGGCTGGAGTTTAGACAGAAGTCTCTGTTTATCATCAGGTCATTTGCAGCTTGGTAAAGCTGAACACAACTCTACTGGAACCATCTTTAAGAACCCAAGGTCAATGCTGAGCCTCAATGAGGCAACACAGAAGGATTTTGTAGAGATTGAGGGAGAGTTAACAGTTAGCCAGAGTGTAGCTGTGGTACCCATAAAATGTTATAAAGAAAGTGTCCAGAACCTTGGGTCCTGTAAAAATCAACTGTAAAATGAGGAGGACTAAACTGGGTGGTCTCTGAGGTCCCACCTGCCTCTTCATTTGAGATCCTATGATAGTGGGTTAAGCCACTTTCCCCTTCTCTGGGTCTCAGTTTTCCCATCTGTAAAAATCCTCTGTGTTATTAGGACACCTAACCTCTTCCATGGGTCTCAGGCTCATTATCTCTGAAATGAAAAGATTGAATTAGCCTGTGGATTACCTTCTACCTCTAGACCTATGATGACTTCAGGCTCCTGTGACTAATAGGAGAACAGACAAGAAACAAGAAGGTATGTTTTCATCTGAATTAATGAGACAGTTAATGGGTGCAGTAGAGAGAGCACTGAGCCTGGAGTCAGAAAGATGTGAGTTCAAATCTGATCTCAAACCACTTAATAGCTATGTGACCATGGGCAAATCACTTCATCTATTTACCTCAGTTTTTTGAGACAAATGTAAATGAGGATAATGTTAATCGCTGCCTCTCAGCATTGTTATGAACATCAGATAAGATATTTGTGAAAGCCCACAGTGGCTGGAACACAGTAGGTGCTACATAGATGCTTATTCCCTTCTCAATAGGAGAAATAAACATATTGATCACATGATAGGGCCTTTGAAATATTACTAAGTTATTAATGGACTTATGATATCATTATTATAGAAAGTCTTCACTTGGAAACCCCTTCTACCAATGCAAGTCAGTACTTTTTTTCTGAAACTTTTATTCTTAGAAAACCCCCTAGAGAATTGAGAGGTCAAGTGACTTGCCTAAGGTTACACAGCCAAATTTGTGTCAGAGGTGAGATTTGAACCCATCCGTGTCTTTCTGACTCTGAAGCCAGCTCTAAGGTCACAGTCAGATCATGGGCCATGCTTCCTCTCAACATTTACCATTTTTTTTATTCATTCAGCCCCTGCTACATACTCAGAACTGTTCTGGACACTCCAGGGCAGGCAGTAGAAGCAGTAGACATCACCTCTGTCTTCCTTATATTCTAGCTGGAGTGAGAAGACATTCCAAGCTATGAAGATTCTCAAAGGTACCAGGAGATAGGGTGGCACAGCCTAATCAGTGGAGTACAATTTAGTGCCCTGATATGTGTGCAGACCCTAAGTGTCATGAGCTGTTGGGTAAGGGAGAGGTTGCCATTTCAATTGGCCAGCTAGACTTGACAAGGAGACAAAGTCACCATAGCTAGTTAGTGGGGTGCCCAAATGGGACCGTTCTAATTTTTTTCTGACATGATACAGTTGACATGACTGACCTCATCACATTTTTCAGATCCAAGCTGGCACCAGATATAGAGGAGTATCTATTTAGAGCAGGAAGGGACCTCAGAGATCATCTTGTTCACCTTCCTCATTTTACAAAGGAGGAAACTGAGTCACACCAAAATTCAGTGATGGCCAAGATTTGTTCAGTCATTTTGGTCACATCTGACTCTTCGTGACCCCATTTGGGGTTTTCTTGGCAAAGATGCTGAAGCAGTTTATCATTTCCTTCTCCAGCTCATCTTAGAGATGAAGAAATGGAGACAAACAGAGTTCTGTGACTTGCCCAGAGCCACAGAGTCAGTGAGTGTCTGAAGCTGGATTTGAACCCAGGAAGATGAACCTTCCTGACTTCAAGCCTGGCACTCTAGCAATTGCAGCACCACCTAACTGCCTGAGTTTGCACAGATAAATGTCAGAGGTGAGATTTGAGCCCAGATCTGACTCCCAATTCAGTTGTCTCTGAAACACAGTTATGTCATGTGTGATTTCCCCCTGGACTGCCATGTACCTCCTTGCTCATCAACCCTAGCCCAAATCTATTCTCTCACCCTGGATTCACCATCAGGGTCCTTGGCCATGACATGGATTCATTAGCTCCTTCAGCAGCAGCCTCTCAGGATTCCTTGGATATCATCTTTCCCAAGCTCGGCTGCTTTGCTGAACAAGCAAGACTTTTCACCTTATTATTTTTGCCCCCTATTCAGGTTGTTAATAAATACACACTATGCTGAGCACCGCTGGCTCCAGTATGCCCTGGGGCACTGAGATATTAGCTTCTGACCATGCAGAGAATTTGCTATTACAGCCAACTCCTTGGGTTTTGTTTTATTTTTTTTCTAATTTTATTCACTTGTTCCAGCCCTGACAAGACTTTTACATCTTTCTCCCCATCACCAACTTACTTCAAATAACCTAGAATTTCCTCTAACTTCTTTCCCCTATGATTCAAGGGCATGTCCCTTTTTAACTCTTCAAAGCTAATCTTCCTTATGGACCTGGGCCAGGCAGTTGAAAGATGAGCCCAGAGACTAATAGAAGCTTGAAATGAGGAGAGAAGGGATAGATGGGCCTTCCTGCTTGGAGGGCTGGAGCAGGGGTGTAAAAGCCTGAGTCAGGTCATGCAGCAGCATTGTACAGTCAAAAAAAGCAGATATTCTGGTCTAGAGTCAGTGGTCTTATATTTAAAACCTGCTTCTGCAGTCTGCTACTTTTGTCATCCTGGGCAAGTGACAACCCCCCTGGATCTCTGTTTCCTCTTCTGTAAAATGAGGGGGTTAAGCTAGATGGTCTCTGGGGATCCTTTCAGCTTTAAATAAATAATCCTAGGATTTCATCTCTCTGGGCCTCAATTTCCTCATCTGTAAAATGAGGCAATTGGATTATACAGACTTCAAAGCCTTTTCCATCTCTCGATATTTGATCCTAAGATTTCACTGGCAGGTAGGTGGCACGGGGGAATAGAGCACTGGTTCTGGAGTCAGGAAGATTCATCTTCTCAAGTTCAAATCTGACTCCACACACCTACTAGCTGTGTGACTCTGGGCAAAGTCAGTTCACTCTGTTTGCCTCAGTTTCCTCATCTGTAAAATGATCTGGAGAAGAAAATGGCAAACCACTCTAGTATCTCTGCCAAGAGAACCCCAAATGGAATCATGAAGATTCAGACACAACTGAAAAATGAATGAACTGAAAGATTTCACTCTCTAGCTCTCAGTTTCCTCCTCTATTACAGGAGGTAGATGGATCACAAAGCCTCGGAGGTCCCTTCTAACTTACGAAGAAAGAATGACAAAAAAAATGACAATGACAAAGGAAAGAAAAATAACTGGTCTTGCACCAAAAAACTTGCCCTGAATATAGTTTTAATCTTTTCCCAACCAGTCCCCCAACAGAATGGATGCTTTGTTTGGTTGCTTCAGTCATGCCCAAGTCATCATGACCCCATTTGGGATTTTCTTAGCAAAAATACTGGAATGATTTGCCATTTCCTTCTCCAGCTCATTTTACAGAGAAGGAAAATAGGCAAACAGGGTGAAGTGACTTGCTTAGGGTCATGCAGCTAAAAAGTGTCTGAGAACAGATTTGAACTTAGATCTTCTTGATTGCAGGCCCCTTCATTCAATCCATTTCATCAGCCTAACTGTCCATAATAGAATGGATAAAGCCAATTAAAGTAGATATGGAACCTTAGAGAAGGAAGGCATATTTGAGCTGATCCAATCTAACTCCTTCATTTTCTAGCTAAGGTAACTGAGACCCAGAGAAATTAAGTGACTTGCTCAAGGTCACACAACCATATCAGGAATCCAACTTGAATCATTTCATCACTACTATTCCAGCCATTATCATCACTCACAGAGGCTCAGAATTGGAAGGGATCTCAAGAACCATCTAGTCTAACCTATCCGTGGGCAGGAATCCCCTGTCCAACATCCCTAACAAGTGACCATGCAGCATTTTTTTTAAGATCTCTAGTGACAGGAAACTCACCATGTCTCAAAACAATGCATTTCACTTTAAGGAAGCTCTTGTCATTATTTTAAAGAACTATTTTTGTCTTTCAATCAAGTCTAAATCTGCTTTCTGGGAACTTCTGCTCTGCTCCTCCTTTGCCTTCTGGGACCAAGAAAACAAGGCTAATTCCTCTTCCAAAGGACAGCCTTTCAGACATGTGAAGATAGCAATTACACCCCTACTTAACCTTCTCCTCTCCTGGCTAACACCCCCAGTTTCCTCAACAGATCCTCTGATGGCATATTTAGAATATTCTACAACCCAACTGTCCCTGTGAGAGTGCTCTCCAGATTAAGAAAGGCATTCCTGAAATGTGGTTCTAGAACTAGACCCAATGCTCCAGATAGGAGCGGGATCAGCTATTACCTAATCTTAGAAAATATACCTCCTTCAATGAAGCCTCAGCTTGCGCTACTCTGCTCTTGATTCAAGCTCACCTTGTAGTCCAGTAAAACCCCAGATTTTTTTTTCAGATGAAATCTTCCTATATTTCTGAATTACTCATATTATCTGCATCTTATGATCTGATTATATTTCAGGGGTTTTTTTTACTCCTCACACTTGCATGGATTTTATACATTTAAAAATATTTTGGGAAATTTTTTTGTAGTATTCTTATTTATTGGTGTAGTAATTAAATTCACCTGATTTTCATACCATTTGCCTGTCACAGACCCAATGCAAACACTCTTGTCATTCCCAAAAGAGCTCTGGGTCTGGTTGTGGAGTAATCTGTGGTAATTACCACTTCCCATGAGGAAACTGTGGGATTCTCAGAACCTTGACATTCAGATATGTTATGCAATTGAAAATCTACTCAGAGTATCGGGCTCTTAAATACTTGTAACCCTTTAACCTTTTTTTTTCCTGTTTCATTATATTTTTATTTATTTTGTCAAATATTTCCCAATTTTTACATTAGAAAATTTTTAATTCTTAACTTTTCCCTCCCTCCATAGCCATTTAAAAGACATGCAATATAAAAAAGGCGTATGATATGATCTGGCGTCCTTTTTAAGGTGCATGCAATGACTTAGAACTCAGCCCTATTTTCCCCCACAAATTCAGACTCATACACAACCACAAACTAAGTGCCTCTGCATTTTCTTGTAATTGAAGTCTTCCATCTTAACTTTATTCTCCCATCCTGTTTCTATCCCTAAGCTTAATTCCATTTCCAATAATAATACTAGTGGCTAGCATTTATATAATACATTAAATTTTGCAAAGCTCTTTGCAAATATTATCTCATTCTATCCAAACAATAACCTGAGTGGTAGTTACCATTATTTTCTCCTTTTTACAATTGAAGAAGCTGAGACACACATACAGGTCACACAGCTAGGAAATGACTGTCTAAGACTGGATTTGAACTTGGGTTTTCCTGACTCCCTCTACCCAGTATACCACCTATATTGATACAGCCTGAGTAGCCTTGAATGCATTGGCAATGCCTCACCCCTTTCCTCCACAGCATGGTGTCCAGTTTCACCATGGCACTTTGATGACTTTGGAAGAGTGATTCAGGCTGACAACTTTGTGCAACTCTGCCTCACTTAAATTCAATTCATGCTCAAGTAAAGACATCACCTGGGATGTCATTGGTTCTCTTTGAAAAGGAAGGACAAAACCACCCCCATGGTCTTGGGTCCATGGTTTCCCTCCTTTGTTTCCATGTCAGTTGGCCCCTTTCCCCATGGTCTCTCTACTTGGGTTCCTCATCTTGTTTTCTTCTTGCAGACCCAGAACCAGTTCTGGTTTCTTGACTGTTAATCTCTGTTCTGCTGTTTCCCATAGCCACTGTATGATGCCACTACCTTCTGAATTGCCTGCCCTGTCTCTTTCTTCCTCCTCTCAAGCACCTACAATGTACTATGCAAAACTTTGAATTTCCCTCAATTAACTTAGAAAACAATAATAAAAATACCATATAACTCCTGCCAGGAGTTAACACATCTCTTAACAAGCATGCCTACAGACCTAACCAGTGAGCTGGCCTGGGCTGGGGCAGTTTCTTGGTAAAAGAAGCTCTGGAAAATTTGGGAGTCAAAAGGAATTTTTAGTCCACATATTTAGCCTTTCCTTATATGCCTGAACTTCCCCCAGCCCCTTTTCTGCAACCTCCTTTCCCTCTTGTTACTTTGCTAAGATTATAATCACTTTCCATCTGCTGGGGTCATTTTCATCTCTCCCTCTCTATCTCTCTCCATTCCCCCTTCCCCTATTTTTATGTCTGTCTGTCTGTCTGTCTCTCTCTCAGCTGCTGCCTTTTCTGTGAGTTCATCTTGCAGAATTGTATCATTTGTTGCTGTTTGCAGGAATCAGGGCAGAAAAAGGACTAGAATTGAGATTCTCTTTCAGCAGAATGGGCTATATTCACAGGCAAGTTCGGTAACTACCTGCTTCCTGAGCTTTTTCGAATTACCCCCCTCCTCTGTGAGAAGAAACTGTTTCCTTATTGCTAAAATTCCTTTAATTAGGATAAAATTTCACTCCACCATGAAAACCTTCCCTTATCTCCCCCTCACATAACGACTTTCCCTCCTCAGATCTCACGTATCACTGCTTAATCATTCAATCGACAGACATTAATTAAGCAGTTACTATGTGGCAAGGATGACAGTTGGAAATATGAATACAGAGAATGAAACAATTTCTATTCTTAAGAAACATTCTAACAGGGGTGCAGGAAGAACATATACAAATATATATTATGTACACATACTCAAAATACCCAAAAGGACCTGTGATCTCATTGGTTTGGGCAGAAGAGCAATCCATCCATGTCAATCTTAGAAGAGTAAAATCAGAATAATTTAAATGAGAAGGGGATTGTTTATTTTCCAGCCTCTAAAGTATTCACATCTTCAGCAAAGAGTTTGGGGGTAGGGGTGGGGAAGGGAAGGATTCTAAACCACAGTGTGGTTTAGAGCTACTCTAAGGAAGAGCTACTCGATGTTATATTAACATGTCTAACCCCAAGATCAATCTCAAGATGAGTTCCCTTTTGATAGTATTTAATGGACTCGGAATCATTTACATACATCATGTATCTATTCAGAGTCCTTTTTGAGATTTTTTTCATCTCTTATTCCATTTTCTTCAGGGTGAAATAAGAGCATCCCTGAGCACCCCCAATCATATACAGGTGTCCTATAATTCTTAATGGAATAGTTTACTTTAATGGCTAAATATTGCACTAAGACTTTTGGGACATCTCTTACTTAAGTACATACATACATACACACATGATGTGTATCTCACCTGGTCATACATAAGAAGTTGAAGTCAGTGGCTTCCTCAGTAGATCTCCCTCTCCAAATCCAACAAATTAAAGACAGTTCACCATTACCTCTACTGGCCCATTGATTCTGCCCAAATCTGAGGGCCAACGATGCTCATGAATGGAAAGGATATCTCATCTTCCAGTACTGTAGTGATGAGAGACTCTTAAGTCTCCCCGTAGAAGTGTCTACCATTCCTAAAGTCTCTTTCAGTAATTAACAGCACTGTGAGAACAGGCCAGAGACCAGGACAGATTACTCACCCTGAACCCCAAGCCTGATTACCTTGAATTGGCTGCTGTCTTTGGGGAGGTTTGTGCTAGATAATTAAGGTTTTGAGCAGCTGCATGCACTCGAGTTGCCTTCCGTGCAATGCACTCCCAATCCCCCACCCCCCAAACCCCAATTCACTCCCTCCCACCCTCCATGTGTCTACTCTGGCTTCCCTACCAACTCGGTACCTATTCTCATGGGTGGAAGACAGGCTTTTCCCCAAGCAGCTACAATTCCACTTCCAACCTAAACCCTCAGAGCGGGAGCCCAAACTCATTAGGACAAATTCAAACAAGACAATGAACTTTTCCCAAAAATATTATTGTTTTGTTTTGAGAATATTTTCTTCCCCTTCATGTAGATGTTTGATTAGAATGTCCTTATGAAATCAAAATGGGTTTGGACCCAGGTTTGTTGACTTAGAACAATCATTCAAAGGCACCTTAGAGACAATCTAGCCCCATTCCCTCATTTTACACATGAGGAAAATGAAAGAATGAATTTAGGATTAGGGTTAAATGGATGGCCCAAGGTCACACAGGTAGTGGCCAAATTGGAATTGGACCCTAGACCCCTGACTCACATTCTGTACTCTTTCCACCATACCATGGACATAGCATTGTTTCAACTACATCTCCACCACTGGAGAGGACAGCTAAAGAAAGAAACTGCAAAGGAGGGCAAAGGTTATATTTCAGATTTAAGAAAATAGATAATCACAAAACCCATCCAGAAGCATTTATTAAAAGCATACATTGTACCAAACACTGTGCTAAGAGGCTGGGCATACAAAAGGATCAGCTAAGTGGCACTGCAGTGGATAGGTCTGAAATCATGAAGACTCATCTCCCTGAGTTCAAATTTGACCTCAGACACTTAGTAGTTGAGTGACCCTGGGCAAGTCATTTAACCTTGTTTTCTTTAGTTTCCTCATCTGGAAAATGAGCTGGAGAAGGAAATGGCAAACTGCTCTAAGAATTCTAGCAAGAAAACCCCAAATGAGGTCATGCATGAAGAGTCAGAAAGAATTGCCTATGCAAAGAAAAAGTAAAACCCATTCCTCCCCTCCAAAAGCTTATATTCTAAAAGATAAACCAGGGGAAGCAAATAGAGATCAACCTAGTTCATAAATTCTCAAGGAATTCATTTCTAATGGGAGATAATGCCTCTGACTACTTACCACTCTATGAATTCCATATGAAAAGGAGAGGAGAGAAGCAAAATTTACTATTACAAAAGTATTAGACTTCAGGACAACCAATTTTAAGGAATTAAGAAATGTAATCAGCCTAGTACACTAAGAGGAAATATGAAAACTCCAAAGTGTGGAGGGAAGCTGGAGTATCCTAAGGGATATCCTAATTAAAGCACAGTCAATTACAATTCCTCTGAAAAAGGGAAATGAAAGGACTGAGAAACATCTGTTGTGGATTCATGAAGGACTGATGAAGGATGCACAGTGTGAGGTGAAAAAAATCAAGCCTCAGCAGCACAAAAGGAGTAGTTTGGGAACTTTGTTGGGCAAGGCTAGTGGCTGCTGGGCAGGGGGAGTTTCAGCCTGAATTGTTCAAGGCTGTTTTAGTCAAGGTGATTAATGAGAACAAGTAGACTTTGTTTTTGGATACTGTCATGGGGTCATAGAATTATAGATCTAGAGCTGAAAGGTTCCTCAGAAACCATCAAGTCCAAAACTCTCATTTTACACATGGGGAAACTGAGTTCCAGAGAAGTCAAGAGACTTGCTCACATTAGTAGGATATGTATAAAATGGGATTTGAAATCAGGTCTTCTGACTCCAGAAGGAAGCTGAATCCACTGGAAAGGAAGCAGGAAGATGGAATATAGTATCTAATAACAAAAGCATTTATTAAGCACCTACGGTATACCAAGCATTATGCAATGAAGACAGTAAAGAATGCAGTCCTTGCCTGCAAGAAGCTGACATTCTGCAGGGAGTGATAGGACATTCATACAGATATACATGTATGATAATTTGGGGAGGACAGTCCATTTAAAAATTATCTCACATTTTATATAGTTTTAAGGTTAACATAGAATTAATTTAGTTTAATTTATTTAATGCATTATTTATTATTCAAATTAAGTGTCACCAAAATACTGAGAGGATGGTACTATTCTCATTATCTCCATTTTACAGATGATGAAGCTGAGGCTTAGTTCATTGGTTCAGAATCACTCAAATAATAAGTTTTTGAGGTTGAATTTGAGCTAGCGTCCCACTGACTTCAGTCTAATAATTTAAACATTGTGCTTTGAACTTTTGGGGGACCAAGAAAGGCCTCATGTAGAAAGGGGCACATGGTTGGACTGTGAAATAAGGTTGAGGACTTTTGTTTCAGTCTTTGCTCCCTACCTATATATCCCCTTGCCCTTTGTGTTCTCTCTATCAATGATCTTCCCCTCTCCTGCCATGGTAACCTATGCAGGAATAAAACCCATGAGAATGTGGGGAGGAAAATTTGCTTTGCTGTTTCATTAAATGTGTTTTGTTTGTTTTCAAAAGTGTCTTCTGATTGACTGGGTAGGAAAAAACCATTAGTGGGGGCTCCTGAGCCTTGATTTTGAATGGGGACACAACCACAGAGTGTCTTGAGGAGGGGTATCTTCTCTGAGGGCTCATGTAGGGGGTGCCCAGAGGCTACAACAATAATGCTAATTCACATTTCTATATCATTTCAGGATTAACAAAGCATTTTATCTACATCAATACGTTGATATAGGTTGTGCATATAGCTTATAGATGAGGGCATTATTCTTCACAGAGGTACAATAACCCATGCACACTCAAAGAATCGTGTTGGTAATCTTGGGATTTAGAACTGGAAGGGATAGTGGAGACCTAGCCCAGGCCTCTGATTTTATAGACTAGAAAAATGAGACCAAAACACCTCGGCTATCTTGGTCAGGGTTTGCTGTGGTTCAGTCATTTCAACCATGTTTGACTCTCCGTAACCTCATTTGGGAGTTTTCTTGGCAGAGATACTAGAGTAGTTTGTCATTTCCTTCTCCATCTATTTTACAGATGAGGAAATAGAGGCAAACTGGGTGAAGTGACTTGCCCAGGGTCACACAGATAGTAATTGTCTGGAGGATGAGTCTTCCTGACTCCAGGCCCAGCACTCTGTGCACTATGGAAGCACCTAGCTTCCCCTTGCTCAGGGTAACACCTTCAAGAAATAGCTATGATGGGATTCCAAGTCAGGTCCTCTGACTGATAATCCAATAATGCACTCACTCTAGAAAGCAGAGTCACAGTTGTATTTCTGTGCTCAGTGCAGTGCTACAGAAATGAAGACAGAAGTTAACTCAGCCCTGATCTCAAGGACTTTATATTCCTTTGGGGGGATATAACATCTACACAGTGTGTTAAAATGTAAGCACAGACACCCTAATTCTGAGGAGCTGGAATCAAATCCGCCTTTATGCAGTACAGCAAACCACTTAATCTCCCTAGACCTCAGTTTCCTCATCTATAAAATCAGAGATGAATTAGTCTGTACAGTCCCTTGCACTTCTCCATCTATGATACTATACACTATATATTACTAGAAATTTTCTACCCTTACTATATATCCTAACTATGTCTTAGGGAACCCTTGGATCTGTGAGTCAGTTTTTTTTTCCTTGGATCTCCTCACTATTCCTAGACAAAACGGTCAGGCCTCCACCCAAACCCGCTTACGTCTCTCCCACCTCCGGCAGCTGCTCCCTGAAAAAGTTAGCTGTGACACCCATACCCTAGAGAAAAAGTCATTTAATAAGGAGCTGGCAAGCCTGGAAAATGCCATTTTCCAAAAGAAAAGCCATTTATCCCAGGGAGTTAAGGGAATTTATATTCAGCATTATGAGCCAATTTGCAATTGTTTTGGCAAATGATCTACAATTGGGGTGAAGCTGGGTGATTAAACAAACAATGAAAACAGAACTTTTTCTTTTTCCTGGAGCTGGAATCTTGGAGATGTAACCCTGTTCCTCTAGTGAAAACAGGGTTTCAGGGATCAAGGGAAATGGGAACCTGCACAACTGAAGTTCTATCTCATCTAGTCCAGACGATACTGAGCAAGAATCCCCTCTGGGTATCAGAAAGATCTGAGTTTGAAGCCTGCCTTCAGGACATGTGCAACCATTGGCAAATCACTTCACCTTTCTCTGCCTCGCCATCTTATTCTGTAAAATGGGGGTAGTAATAGCATCTACTTCTCAAAGTTGCGAGGATCACATGAGATGATATGTACAGGCTGCTCTGCAATTTTTAAAACATTATTCAAACACCTTATTTTCACTGGGTAGCCAGTCATTGCTTAAAGATTTGCAGTGAAGGGAAAGTCAATAGCTCCCCATTTGGGGACAACTCTAACTGCTAGAAAGTCTGTTGTTATGTTTCATTTTTCAGTCATTTTTCAATTGTGTCCAACTGTTCGTGACCTCATTTGGGGTTTTCTTGGCAGAAGTGCTCTGCCATTTCCTTCTCCAACTCATTTTACAGATGAGGAAATGGAGGGTGAAGTGACTTGCCCAGGGTCACACAGCTAGGACGTGTCTGAGGGCAGATTTAAACTCAGGAAGATGAGTCTCCTTGACTCCATGCCCTGCACTCTACGCATAACAGCACCCCTTACCTGACCCCACATCCAATGTCTTCCACTTGTTTTCAGTATCAGAGATTTAGTGGTGGGTGAGATTGCAGAGGGTTTCTAAACCAAGGTTCCTTTTGTGCCTGTGTGTATCCTGGACCCATTTGGCAATCTGGTGAATCACAGGATGATTGAAAGCTGGAAGGGTCGTTGGAAGACAGTGCTCTTCTTCATCTGACAGATGAAGAAACTGATCTAGGTAGGTGTTGTAACTTGCCTAAGGTCAAACAGCTGGCAAAGAGAGTCAGGATTTTGACCCAAGCCCTCAATCTAGCACTTTTTCCACTATGCTCACTCATGGCTTGGTCTCCAGTCTTTATCATCTTACTTGTCTTTCTCTAGATAACTCCAGTGCATCAAAGTCTTTTGTAGCTCACATTTCTTTAATGAGATAAGGTTTTCATTGCAAACTAGGTAATGTGAGGTTTATCATTATCATACCCATTTTACAGATGAGAGAATTGAGGTCCAAGGAGATTAAGTGATTAGTTCATAGCCTCACAATTAGTACATGTCAAAGCTAGGATTAAACTCAAATTTCCCTACTCCAAATGTAGGTTTCCTTTACCCATACTACACTCCTTGCACCTATTAGCCAGCATCATAAAATCTTTTTAAAATAAGAATATAAGAAAAACAAATCAGCAAATATATATTGAACAAGTTCTATAGGCAAGATCTCTCTCTTTCTCTTTATAGAGATCATGTCTATAGAAATACACACACGTGTATGTGTGATTGTGTGTATGTGTACCTACATATATGTATATATATATATATATATATATATATATATATATATATATATAGTCATATATATGTACATAAACCAATACATTGTTTGGGCCTCATAAGCATATTTAGAAGAGATCAGATAGCAACCAGAGCTACTAATAATACTAGTCTGAGAAGGGAGAAGTCCAGACAAGCAGCCACCACACCCGTTGAATATCCTGGTCCTCTCCAAAACAGCGTAGCACCATTCCCTAGAAGTCTCTGCCAACTCTTTGGTCTCACGGTAGTTTGCATAATCTTCTGGATGCAACAAATTCAATTCATCCCAGCAGACATTTATTAAGCACCTACTGTGTATTAAACACAAAGACAAAAACAAAATTATCTTTATCCAGAAGAAATTTGCATTCTACTGAAAGCATGTGATACTTACACAGATCAATAAATACAAACTATAGAAAAAGGAATTTCTAGGGGGAGAATGAAGGCCTGGGCATGATCAGGCAAGGGTTCCTGGAAGAAGTAGCACCTTATCTGTGCTTTGAAAGAAGCTCATGATCCTCCAAATGGGAGTGAGGAGGAAGCACATTCCAGGCACAGAGGACCAGCTGTTCTAAATCACCAAGGAGGAATGGTGGATGGTGTGGTATACACCCACACACATACACACACACAACAACAATGACAAGCCAATATAAGTACAAAGGAATCTATGTGAAGCGGTGGGGGATATGAAAAAAAAAAGGTTGGAAAGTGAGATGGGAAGCAAGCTGTAGGGGTCTTTAAATGTTAAGGTGCCAAATTTGTACTTTATCCTAAGAGAAATAGGGAACCATTGCAAATTTTTGAAAAGGGGAGTGATCAGATCTGTATTTTAGGAATACAAATTTGGCAACAATGCAACAAATTAGAGAGGGAAGAAAATTGAGGTCTTGCCCAATTAGGAGAATACCATAATATCCCAGGTGAGATGGGAGACAGCCCAGTCTAGAGGCAAGGACATGGGATTTGGAGTCAAAGAACCTGAATTGGAATCTTGGCTCTGACACAACTTGTCTCAACCTAGGTAAGTAGTTTAACCTCTCTGTGCCTCAGTTTCCTTATCAGTAGATCCAGATGATTAGACTTAATTAATTCTAAGGTCCCTTGGAGTTCTGAATCTACAAACCTATACTTCCATGTGATTGGACATCTATGTGGTGCAGTGAGTGCAGCACAGGCCTTGGAATCAGAAAGACCTGAGTTCAAATCTGGTTTCAGACACTTACTAGCTGTGTGACCCTGGTTAAGTCACTTAACTCTGTTTGCCTCAGTTTCCTCCTCTGTAAAATGAGCTGGAGAAGGAAATGGCAAAGCACTCCGGTATCTCTGCCAAGAAAACCCCAAATGGGGTCACAAAGAGTTGGACGCCACTGAAATAACTGAGCAACAATCTACATGATCATAGACTAACCTAAAATGAGTAGAGGGAAGTTCTATGAAGGTATAAACAAGGCAAGACGAAAATGATTCAACGTGATACAGCCTCCTTAATCATGCATTGCTCAGAGCAGGAATGAGCCTGTCTTCTTCTTCATGGTGAGGTAATCATCAGAACGGACTGCAATTCTCAGCCTCCCTTGGTTTTGAATGATAGCTTATCGCTCTGCTTTGGTTAACACTGAATAGTGAGGGCTCACCCCTGCTAACTACTTAAAAACTAATATTGGGTTTTCAAAAAACAGCTTTTTAATGATCTTTAACAGCCCTCCAGAAAAATCTCATTAGCAGTCACCGAATCACTCTGGGCTGTGAAGAATAAGGCTTGCATGCATGGGAGGAGGCCATTAACTTGTGCTTGTCTCTGATTGAAACAGGATCATGTGCTGTGGGGAAGGACTTCGCCAATTCACCCTCCATTAGACTTTCTGGAGCTGTCCTTTCCTTAACATCTCAGCCTTCCCACAGTCATCACCCTAAAGGAAGGACTTGAAACTCAACTTTGGAACTGCTGCAGGTCACAATGGTTTCTTGAACAGCAGTGATGAAAGGTATGTTTTGGAAGGGAGAATGCCACTGAAAATTGGTTGGAGGTAGGAAATTTACAGAACACCTTTTGGAGAGGTCTGAGTGGGTGTTCCAGGACCCTGAACCTAAGTGATTTCCTTAGTGACCTGAACATGGCTTAGTTTATGGATATAGATTCATAATTATCAACTTCATTTCTTTTCTTTAATAGTGAGTAATAAACACATATCCTTTCTCTACAGAGGTATAGTTGCAGATTGCATTTCATAAAGTCATAGAATTTGAGTTGAATAGGTCCTTGATGACTGCCGAGTGCAATCCAAATTCCACTGCAATATACAAAGTAATTATCTACCCTCTACTGTCCAGTGGGGCAGTTAGGTGATGCATGGGACAGAGTGCTGGGCATGGAGTCAGGAAAATGAGATCAAATCTGGCCTCAGACATTTTCCTGCTGTGTGACCCTGGCCAAGTCACTTAACTTTGCCTCAGTTTCCTCATCTATAAGATGAACTGGAGAAGGGAAAGACAAATCACTTCAGTATCTTTGCCAAGAAAACCCCAAATGGGGTCCCAAAGAGTTGGACACAACTGAAACAAATAAATAGCAAATACTGTCCAGTGAAGAGGAAACCCTTAGTCAACCCATTTCATTTTTGGACAGATCCAGTTGTTAGAATTTTTTCCCCTCTTTCCCGTATAACTAATCAGGCCTAAATTCACCGCTAGATCTTTTACCCATTGGATCTAGGATTTCAGGAAATCTAATCCTTCCAAGGGAGACCCTTAGGATATTTGAAGACATCCCACTTGTCTTCTCTTTTCCTGGTTATCCTCAGTTCTTTGATTCCTCAATGATAGATAAAACCTCCCAACTGGTCTCCCCAGGCTCTGGTCTCTATCATACACAAAGCTGATGTAATAATCTTCCTCCAATATACTTTCCTTAGAAACAGCTCCATGGTCACATCTATTGACACAGTGATCAGCATGATACAGAAAATTCACATGGACAGTCCAATGGCGGGGAAAATGTACACTCTGACAGCTGTGGGCAAAAGTAGGGCCATGGCCCCAAATAACACCAAGTTAGGTTCCATGCTTTACTGGATTAAGTGCCTACTATGTGCCAGACCCTGTGCTATGTGCTAGGTGCAAAATGAAAAACGAGACCTCTCCTGCCCACAGATATCTGACGTTCCATAAGTTAGACACAATGTACTTGTACCTCGGAAGGTGGAACTCAAGTTGGAAGGGACATGAGGCTAAATCTAACCCCCTTCTTGTAGATGAGGCAATTGTGTTTGTCCTTAGTGACCATGCCATCAGAGAAATGATGACATGACTTGCACTTGACTTTGTAAAGGAAGCCAAGAGACCTAAAATGACTTGCCCACAGCTACACAACTAATCAGTATTTTGCACAGACATGAGCAGAAGCAGCAACTACATTTATATAAAACTTGAATGTGGACAATGTACTTTACAAATATTATCTCCTCTCAACAACCCTGGGAGGCAGGTATTATTGCTTACACATGGCAGATGAGGAAGCTAAGGCACAGAGAGGCTACATGACTTGTCCAAGGTTACACCAAGGCCAGATTTGAATTCAAGCAGTTCTGACTCCAGGTCCAACACTCTATGCACTGTGCCATGTACTGTGTGCAAAGCACTGGGCTAGGTCCCAATAATAGACTCAAGGTTTCCAGTTCCTACTAGCCCCCAAGGGCAGATTGTCAATTTTTCAATGTGAGAAATCAGCAAATGTTACATGCCAGAGCTTGAATTACTGTTTTGTTGATTTTCTAGACTTAAAGTATTGGGGAAAATATTAATAATGTAACTTAAATCTAAAAGTATATCATGCATACAATTTTTTTTTCCAGAGAAATGATTGTTAAATATTTACCAGTACATTCTGCAACCCTATCCCTCATGGATGCTATATTTTGGCCAACAGAGATAATTACAACATGCAATATCCACAATCATTTACTGTGTTCTGGGCACCATGGCGGATGCTGGAATACCAAGGGAAGAATGAAACAATCCCTATCCTCAAGGGAGGATATGAATGGAGGTGGTGTGTGTGTGTGTGTGTGTGTGTGCATGTGTGTATGTTTGTGTGTGTCTGCATGCATGTATGTGTGTTACTACATACAGAATAAATAAAAGATAGTTTTGAGGGGAAGGCAGTAAGGCCTGAGCAAATCAAGAAAGGCTTCATGAAGTAGGTGGCAATTTTAACTGAGCTTTATGCAAGTGCATCAGAGATGTGTCGGAGCAAATGCTACATAAGGTTTAGGGCAGGAAGACTATAGGAGGTATCAAGGATACCTCCCCATACTCTCCCCCACTCATCTCACAAGATGGCCTCCTCCTAATTGGAGATGGAAGTAGGATGATGGGAATTAAATCCTCTATGAACCATTGAGGCAAAGCAGTAGGTGATTTCAAAGGGGAAGATCTCCAATGGGAAGAGCATTGCCTTCATATTCTCATAGTTCAGGGACTAGGAAATGCCCAAGAAGAGAGGAAACTGTTGTGGAGGCCACCTAGCAAGAGAAGAAACTTCTCAAGTAACTAGAATCCAACACATGGAGAGTATCATTGATTAAGCCAGAGTTATTACTAGGGTGGGGGAGATCAGAGCTTCTCTCCAAGATGCTGACAAGGCTGTCACATACACACACACACACACACACACACACACACACACACTCACATAGAAACCATGGAGCTTAACACCTAGTTAACAGAAATAGGGAGTTAAAATAGGAAACTCCCAGAGAAATGCAAATCAAAATGAATCCAGGGTTTCATCTCACATGCAGCCAATTGCCAAGGATGATAAAAGATGAAAATAGTCAGTCTTGAAGAGGTTGTGACAATATGGGCACATTAATACGCTGGTGGAGGAACTATGAATTGTTCCAAACCAATTTGCAAATCCATTTGGAATTACAGGAAGAAAGTGGCCATACCATTTGACAGAGGGATTACATTGCTGGACATAAACAATTGCAAATAATAATAATAAAGTTTCCATACACTAAAATATTTATAGCAGCACTTTTGACGTTAGAAAAGAATTGAAAGCAAAGTAGATGCCCATCAACGGAGGAATCAACTGACTAAACAAATTGTGGGTTTAAGAATTTAATGGAATATTATTGTGCTGTAAGAACTGATGCATGTGATAAATAGAAGCTTGGGAAGAAATATGAGTTGATGTAAAGGGAAGTAAGCAGAACCATAAAAAAGTTGCAAAATGACAATAACCATACAAATGGAAAGAATAATCACAGAACAACAGCAGCTGGATGTTGTAAAATTATAATGAACAAATGTAGCCTCAAAGAAGAGATCGAAGAAGGTACCTCCCCCCATATTTTTACAGTGGTGGGGGACTGTGTGAAACATTACAGATAACGTTAGAATGTTTTTACATGTTGATTAGTTTTGCTGAATTCTTCCCCTCACCCAAATACTTATTCTCTCTCTATCTCTTTCTGTCTCTATCTGTCTGTCTCTCTGTCTGCCTGTCTGTCTCTCTCTCATACACACACTTTTTTAATTGCTTTTCTATAAGGGCTCACTCTCTGGGATCTGGAGAAGGGAGGATGTCATGTTTGAGAACATGGGTGATATATAAACAAGACTTCAGTGAAATATATTTTTTAAAATACAAACAAAATAGGAAAGTTCTAGATGCAATGGCCCTTCCCACTTTTTAGTGACCACACATCCTAGTAATGGCTTCATGATGCTCCTAAATATTTGTCCCCCCCCCACAAGGGAAACTGTCCAGATATCTTTCCATCCACTGTCCAATGATATTTTTCTGGAAAAAAAAATTTATCCTTGGGATCCACAATGATAGGATTAAGCTCAACTCTCTGAACAGCATTTGTCATTGAAACATTTACATTTTCAAAGGTTCAACTGCTTTCGATGACATTTTGACACAAATTTCATTTTTTTCTTCCTCTATCCCCAGACTCTCATTTCTTTTGTTTTCCTTTTCCTCTGTGACTTTTACAATACCTCCTGGTAGGGAGCACCTGCAAATTTCTCTGTTGGATAACTTATTCCCTCTTCCAGGTAATTAATTAAAAGTTTAAAATAGAACTTTACCCAAGACCTCCCTGTACATTACCCTCCAAGATATCTCCTCTCCTGTGGAAATGTTGGTATTTGCCACTTCCTGGTTTCCATTCCCTTCAAGTCAACATTGAAGAGCCCAGGTGTCTGCATTTTTTTCCAAGCTCAGATGACCTTTCTTTGCAGGTAGAGAGTGCTGCCCAGAAGTCTTTCAGAGATTGAAACCTGCTTCTTCATTCTAGTGAGTGCTACTCTATAAGGAAGCAGAAATATTCGGGCACCATACCCCAATTCCCAAAATGGAGAGACAGTGAAAATTACAAGATCACCCAGAAGGAGATCAAACATATAGCCACAGAATTGTAGAATCTCAGAGAAGGAATGGGAACTTAGAATATATCTAGGTTCCTCCACTCATTTTACATAAGAGGAAATGGAGACCTGGAGAGGCTGCCCACAGTCACCAGTCTAGTTTGTTGCAAAACATCATGATCAAAGGATCGTACAGCTTATACATGAAACGGGTAAAGGGGTGGTCTAGTTTACACTTCTTATTTAATAGGTGAGTAGACTGACAGCCAAGGAAGTTAGGTGATTTGATTAAGGTCACCCCAGGAGACTGAGATTCAGAGGCAGGATGTGTATCCAGGTCTTCAGATACCGGAGTAAATGTGATTTCCATCATGCCTCACTTAACACTATCCCTAAGGCATACTCTTCAACCATTTCAAATCCTCAGAGTTTTATAGGTTCTATGGCCTCTTCCAACCTGACCTACCATCCTAGACTTTTGTACAACTAGTCAGACTAAGCCACTTAAATTTTCTAGGACTCAGTTTCCTGATCTGTAAAACTAGGGAGTTGAACCAGGTAGTTTAAGCGCCCTTCTAGCTTGGGAGCTCATAGATTCTCTCTAATACAATTCAACCAAAACTTATTTAGCTAGTGACTGGATCTAATCAATGAAGATTAATGCGGACTTCAGAGGCCATTTAGTAAAATACTGACTCCAGAGCAGCTTTGTGGTTCAGTGGGTAGAGCTCAGGATGACCTGAGTTCAAATCCAGCCTCAGACACTTCCTAGCTGTGTGATTTAGAGCAAGTCACTTCACCCTGTTTGCCTCAGTTTCCTCATCAGGAAAATAAGTTGGAGAAGGAAATGGCAAATCACTCCAGTATCTTTAATCAACTGACCCACACAGCTGACTCTAATTCCCCCTCTATAGAATTCCTATAGAGCTTCAATTCAAATTCCCAAACTTTTTTTTTTTTAAGAGCCAGAGGGAGTATCAGAGAGGCTGCTAGTGTAGACCAGTTGCCAGCCTGTGGAGAGTAGACCTAGGTTATTTAAGGTGCTAGAAGGTGTAAAGAAAGAGTCTGAAGCTTGCTTTTGCCAGAGGTAGTTTCCATAGAAGCAGATGTAGCCACAGGCTGGGAAGGCAGAAACCCTGCCAAAAAAATAGACATTCTGTACTGATTAAAAAAAAAAAGTTCAGAAGCTGTATCTTGTCAACCCTACCCCTCCATTGGAAACACAGGAAACTGTGAATTACCCCCATACTGTACTCCCTGGACTGACCACTGGAGAGACTTGCCAAATCCTGCTGTTTAGAGGGTCTTAAAGTATTAATGGACATGGCAAAAATGAGTACTCTTTGGCCCATTGAAAAATAACAAACATAGTCCATCCCACCTCAGAAGGGACATTGCTTGTGCTGTCAGTGGTTCTGTTTCCCCATCTATGAAATGAGAAGAAGATTAATAAAACCAACCTCAGTGAGTAACTGGGAAGAAAGCGATTTTATGAACTGAAAGTGCTTTAAGATCCTACGACTCTGAGTTCTTGCATCATCATCATCATTATCATCATTATTTCATAGGAGTATATTGCTAGCACTGACTAGGTTCCCAAAGGCCCCCTAATCTACCCTACTGCATGCTAATTTTACACAGGATGATGAAATGAGGTACAAAGAGCTTAATTAGTTTGCCTAAGGTCATGCCGACCGTATAGCTCAGGGTTCAGATTCTACACCACATCATAGGACCATAGATTTAGAGACAGAAGGGGTCTTGGAGGTCATATAGTCTAACCCCCTTCTTTGACAGAAATGGAAACTGAAACTTAAGGAAGTGACTTACCCAAGGTAGTAGAGAGAGGTTGGATTTGAACCTAGTCCTCAATCCATAGAAAGTACTTACACCAGCGTACTGTATCAGATTGTGGATATGTGTTTGTTTGTTTTTTTTAAGCTTAGCACATGAGCTGAGCTACATAAATGCAACAAGAATTTGGAAGGTATCCTGTGGTAGTGGGTTCCTAAGGAGAAATATGAAGGAGATGATTCCACTAACATATTTCCAAGGGGCTTAGATTGAAACCAGCCTCAGTGTCTAATGGAGTTGGACACTTGGGAACGATACACTTTGGCTTTGCTCAAAGTTCAGTATGTATTTGTTCTTTCTGCCCTAGAGTCAGAGGACCTGTGTTCAAATAATGGATTCCTTACTTACTATCTCTATGACCATGAGCAAGAAACTCAACCTCTGAGTGCCCTTAACTGTAAAATAAGGAAATTGGACTATACAGCCTCCAAGTTGCCTTGCAGCTCAAACATCTGGCTTACAATACATCTTTAATATGTAGAACCATTTAGGAAAGATTTTGTTCCATCTGCCATCAAGAAATATTCACTCATTGCTACAATGGAAGAGGACAAAAGACAGAAACTGTGAATACAGAAGTTGCTCAAATGCCAGGTTTCAGGGCAGGTGCCTGTTCTGAAATTTTGAATCACCTTTGGGGAAACTTCATATTGGTCTCTAATTTCCTGGACAGTGTAGACTCTGCAAAGAACGGGAGGAGAAAAAGGCGAGGGGGAGAGAGACACAGAAAGAGACAGACAGAGAGAGACAGAGACAGAGTCAGACACAGAGACCAATAGAGAAGGAGGAGGAAGAGAAATGGAGAGAAACAGAGAATAAAGATGTGTGGGCTGACAGTCCATCCTCTTCCACACAGTATAAGAAGATTTACTTTTCTTTCTTTTTTTATTTCCCCCCCCGACTCTGCAGTGTCAAGGTTTACTGTAATAAAAGCCAAAACACCGTGAATGGAATAAGTCTCCTGTTGTTTGACACATAACCTCCAAGGGCTGCTGGTGAGGATTAAAGACATAATGGCTGCAGAGCACTTAGAGATCCTTGGCAGAAAAGTATTGGGAAAATATTATGCATCCTAAACAATGGCTATTTATAAAAAAAAAAAAAAGATCCTTCTTCTGCTTGCTTGGTCAATCAAAAAATTAGAATTCTATCACATACCTTGCTGAATGATGGAAGGGTAAACATTGGGAACCCAGAAACTTCCAGCTTATGGATAACTTTCAACCCAGTAAACCACTATCCTCCACAAGGGATGAGAGAGGGAAGGAAAGAGGTATGCATTTAGGGTCAAAGAACCTGGCTTTGCTTTTTTTTTCTATGTCATTTATTGCCTATGTGACCGTGGGTAAATCATTTCACCTCTCTGCAACTTGGCTTTTTCATCTATATGTAGCACTTGGGGAATCCCATCCCCTTGTAGGTAAGGTCACCAGAAAAATTATGCTAGATTCAAGGTACTCTACGTATCTATATTCACTTGAAAATTGTGAACCCCTACCTATGTGTTTTCTTTTTTTAAAATATATAATTCATTTACTTTTTAGTTCTTAACATTCACTTCCACATTCACTCTCCACTCCCCAACCCAGGACAGCATGTACCCCATCCACCTCTTCCTCCAGTCTGTCTTCCCTTCTATATTACCTACCCTTTTTTCATCCCCCTTTTCCTCTATTTTCCTGTAGGGTAAAACAGATTTCTATACTCCATTGCCTGTATAGCTTAATTTCCAGCTGCATGCTAAAATTTTTAACATTCATACTTAAAGCTTTGAGTTCCATATTCTATCCTTTCCTCCCCACCCACCCTCATTAAGAAAAAAAGGAATTCAATATAGGTCATACATATATAACAATGGAAAGCACTTCCACAATATTTGTGTTGTAAAAGTATGTGTTTTCTTTTAGTAGTCAGGCCACAAGAAACAGTTCAAAACAAAGATATTGAATGAAATAGCGTAATAAAGAAAGTAGCACTATCCCCCCTACCTCTCGCCCTTAAACTTGGAGCATATTTTCTAATATATAAACATACCATCAATTAGAAGAATATTTACATGGAAAGAATATTTACATGGGGAATATAGATGGAGGGTCACACATAGAAGGAACATGCATACAGATGCCCATACACCAATGATGCATATGACCAGGGCACATGCATAACCAGGACAGTTTGTACCTCAAAACTTCAGGGTTGGTGATATCTCCTGGAAATGTCATCATGTAATTGTTTATGTTAGTCATTGCTTCCTGATCATTTAGTTACCTCTAGGTATCTTTATTATGTCACTGAAGAACTCAGTTCACTCAGAGGACTAGGGTTTACATCTTCCCTCCATAATCTTGGACAAATCACTTAATATTTCTGGGGCTCAAATTTCTTGTGTGAAAAATGAGATGGTTGAACTAGATGGCTTCTAAAGTCCCTTCTAGCTCTTATACCATGATACTACACTATCAGCTTGGTGGCTATATCTCTTCAAAGGCAAAAGGTAAACTACTTGACTACTTCTGTCAGCTAAGCTGTGGTGGCAAAAAAGCCTCTCCCTGATAATGTCCAAATGACTATTTTTTGTGGGTTTTTTTTTTAGTTGACTGACTTTAATTCACCACTCCCAGTCAAGGCTTAAAATAAAAGTCAGTCATTCAACCAATAAATTGTAGTTCTTTAATCACCTGCTATGTGCTAAGCACTGCACTAGCTTAGACCCCAAAGAAGCAAAAACCAAAATAAAACTGTTCATACTCAAAGACCTAATATTCTGTCATAGGGCAAAGAGTACCCTCACATTAATATTAAGTCTCTTTTGAACTTACTTTCTCCCACTTGCACATCCTAATCCTCAGCCCCTATTTAACTAAGGGCTAAAAAGTCTTTACAGGGGAGGAGCCAAGATGGCGGAGTAGAAAGATTCATGTATGCTAGCTCCAAACCCACAGTCCATAAATTTTCTGTAAAAAGAATTCCCCACAAATTCTGGAGCAGTGCAAGCCATGCAGCAACACAGTGGAGAAGATTTCCATTCCAGAAATCCCTGAAAAGCTGCCACCAAAGGAATGTCGCCCACCAGACAGCAGAGCCCACCCCTGCCCTGCCCTGGCCACATGGCCCCGAGAGGAGCAGATCTGAACAGGCTTCAGGGACATAACCTCCAGCAGCCACGAAGGTCCCTCCACCCACAGGTGCTGCAGGTCAGTGAGAGGGACTTCTGGGCTGGCCGAGAGGGCAGCGGGGTGTCTCCGTGGCTCAGGCCCCCTTTGAGGCAGCGGCAGAGGCAGCAGCAGAGGCAGTGGTGGCCCAGGACTCCTGGAGCAGGCAGGAGCTCCACTCCATTACTAAAGGTCTCCACATAAACCCCCTGAGGGAACTGAGCGTGGGAGGAGGCCCTGCCCCCACCTGAGCACCAGAACTTAAGCTCACATTGAATAGCAGCCGCGTTGCGGAAAGCCCTGAGGCTGAGGAGCAGCATTTGAATCTCAGGCCACAAGCACTAACTGGGCAGATCTAGGTGGGGGTAGAGAGGAATCTCAGAAGTCAAGTAACTGGCTGGGAAAATGCCCAGAAAGGGAAGAAAAATAAGACCATAGAAGGCTACTTTCTTGGGGAACAGATGTTCCCACTTTTCATTTCTGATGATGAGGAACAATGCTTACCATCAGGGAAAGACATAGAAGCCAAGGCCTCTGTATCCCAGACATCCCAGGTGGATGTCCAGTGGGCTCAGGCCATGGAAGAGCTCAAAAAGGATTTTGAAAATCATGTTAGACAGGTGGAGGAAAAACTGGGAAGAGAAATGAGAGAGATGCAAGAAAAGTATGAAAAATGGGTCAATACCTTGGTAAAGGAGACCCAAAAAAATGCTGAAGAAAATAACACCTTGAAAAACAGGCTCACTCAATTGGCAAAAGAGGTTCAAAAAGCCAATGAGGAGAAGAATGCTTTCAAAAGCAGAATAAGCCAAATGGAAAAAGAGGTTCAAAAGCTCACTGAAGAAAATAGTACTCTCAAGATTAGAATGGAACAGATGGAGGCTAATGACTTCCTGAGAAACCAAGAAATCACAAAACAAAACCAAAAGAATGAAAAAATGGAAGAGAATGTGAAGTATCTCATTGGAAAAACAACTGACCTGGAAAATAGATCCAGGAGACACAATTTAAAAATTATGGGACTACCTGAAACCCATGATCAAAAAAAGAGCCTGGACATCATCTTCCATGAAATTATCAAGGAAAACTGCCCTGATATTCTAGAACCAGAGGGCAAAATAAGTATTCAAGGAATCCATCGATCACCACCTGAAAGAGAGCCAAAAAGAGAAACTCCTAGGAACATTGTGGCCAAATTCCAGAATTCCCAGGTCAAGGGGAAAATATTGCAAGCAGCTAGAAAGAAACAATTCCAGTACTGTGGAAATACAATCAGGATAACCCAAGATCTAGCAACTTCTACATTAAGGGATTGAAGGGTGTGGAATAGGATATTCCAGAAGTCAAAGGAACTAGGTCTAAAACCAAGAATCACCTACCCAGCAAAAGTGAGTATAATACTTCAGGGGAAAATATGGTCTTTCAATGAAATAGAGACTTTCAAGCATTCTTGATGAAAAGACCAGAGCTGAAAAGAAAATTTGACTTTCAAACACAAGAATGAGAAGAAGCATGAAAAAGTAAACAGCAAAGAGAAGTCATAAGGGACTTACCAAAAGTGAACTGTTTACATTCCTACATGGAAAGATAATACTTATAACTCTTAAAACTTTTCAGTGTCTGGGTAGTTGGTGGGACCACACACACACATGCGCACACATGTACACGTGTGCGCACACACATACAGAGACAGAGAGCACAGAGTGAATTGAATAAGATGGGACCATATCTTAAAAGAAATTAAGGTAAACAGTGAGAGAGAAATGTAGTGGGAGGAGAGAGGGTGAAATGGAATGGGGTAAATTATCTCTCATTCAAGAGGCAAGCAGGAGACTTTTTAGTGGAGGGAAAAAGAGGAGAGCTGAGAAAAAAACATGAAGTTTACCCTCATCACATTCGACTAAAGGAAGGAATAAAATGCACACTGGTTTTGGTATGAAAACCTATCTTACAGTATAGGAAAGTGGGGGAGAAGGAGATAAGCAGGGTGGGGGGGATGATGGGAGGGAGGGCAATGGGAGGAGGGAGCAATTTGAAGTCAACAGTAGGAGAGGGACAGGATTAAAAGACAAAATAGAAACAATGGGGGGCAGGATAGGATGGAGGGAAATACAGTTAGTCTTACACATCACGACTATTATCGAAGTCATTTGCAAAACTACACAGATATGGCCTATATTGAATTGCCTGCCTTCCCAAAGGGAATGGGTGGGAAGGGAGGGATGGGGAGAATTTGGAACTCAAAGTTTTAGGAACAACTGTTTAGTGTTGTTCTTGCTACTAGGAAATAAGAAATACAGTTAATGGGTAATAGAAAGTCATCTGGCCCTACAGGACAAAAGAGAAGATGGGGACAAGAGAAGGGAAGAATGATAGAAGAGAGGGCAGATTGGTGATAGGGAAAATTAGAATGCTTGGTGTATTGGGGGTGGGGGGAGGGGACAAATGGGGAGAAAATTTGGAACCCAAAATTTTGTGAAAATGAATGTAAAAAGTCAAATAAATAAATTTATAATAAAAAATAAAAAAAAAAAATAAATAAAAATCTTTACAACCCCCACTTAACCCACTTATAAAAATCTTATGCTTCCCAAACTCATTTCATTTGATTTCACCAAAGACATTCCAGAGGAAGGTTGTGGGTCCAAGGCACTGTAGTTTTCATTCAACACAACTCATTCCCCTAGATCCTCCAAGTTTCATAAGTGAACAGGTGGAAGAAAAAAAGGAAGTAAAAAAAAACCCAAAAAACAAAACAAAAAAAAACAAAACCAAAACCAAAAATGAAACCAGCCAGGTAGGGCTGCTGTAAGACTGTCTCTATATACCTTTATTTATTTTCTTCTGAATTCTTTCCTTTCACTTCCAAATGGAACTTTTTGCAACAAAGAATTCCTTGGCATTGAGAGACCCAAATATTTAACTTAACTTAGCACATTTAACCTTGGACTGCAGCTATTTGCGTACCTGTCTTTTTAATCCCTCCTACACTTTAAGTTCATCCTGGTTAAGGTATTGCTCATTTGCACAAATAGTTATGCTATGACTCTACACTAACCACATTTTAAAAAAAGCACACACCTTAAACGACTCAGTGTTAAGTTTAGTATTTTCTCTATTCTTGTCTAGAATTGTAGATTCTATTTGCAATCACAGATTCCATGTGGGTAGTCTTTCTGGTTTTCCCTCTACATGATGCTCTACTTTGGACCTGGTTTTGTTTTTCTACCCTTGAAGATCTGAGGGTTGTCTTCCAGGACATATGCTCTGGGAACTCTTCCTTAGTCATTTTAACCACGAATGCTCTAGAGTTACATGCATCCAGTGAGATGAGAAGCAAGAAAACCTTTCCTCATCCCAGGAGTTTGAATCTAAATGGCAGTGTAGTTCAACGAAAAGAACAAATCTGGAGTCCATGGACCATAGGGAATAGGTTATCTCTTCTACTTACTGTGTGTGACCTTGGGCCAATTGCTTGATGTCTCTGAGCTTCAGTTTTCTCATCTGTAAGGAAGGTAAGGGAGTTGGACAAGATTTAAGATGCCTTCCAGCTTTACCTCCCTTGATCTTACTCTTTACCCAACTGAAATAAATTGGAGCTTAGTTCCTTTTAGTTCAGCTTCTTATATTGTTTTAGTTTTTTAAATAAATTTATGTTAATGTTTTCACTAGTGATTGAAATACCTATTGATATTTTCATTATTTTTTTCTGTATCCCTCCTTTTTTCCCCTGAGAGAAAAAGCAAAACAGATTAGCTAACTTTTAAAAAACCTGACAATATATGGGATATTCCACAACCATGAATCTTTACACATGCACACACACCACACACCCCATTCATCTGTTTCTAAGCAAAAACTCACTAAGCCATACAGGCATGTACCTATTTTATGTAAGGCACTAGGCTGGGTGATTAAAGATGATTGGAAGCTTAATTAGGCACAGCTCCTACCTTCAAGGAGTTTACCATTTAGTAGAACCATGTGATCACAGCTATAAAGGGGGAAGAGACCTTGGAAATAATCTAGGTGGACAGTGAGGTTTACATATGAAGAAATTTCACAAAGTTAAGGCTTTTCCAAGTCTCTCCTATCTCCAATCTATCATCAAAACCTTTCCCTTCATAATATCTCTCTCATACATTTTTCTTTCTCTCCTCAGACACTGACAATGTGCTGATGCAGACCCTCATCACTTCACACATGGACTGTCACAATAGCTTCTGGGGGAGGGGAGGTGTCTGCCTGCCTCATATCTCTCTCCACTCCAATGAATTCTTCATTCAGTCACAAAAGTGATCTTCCTAAAGCAACCTCCCAACTTAATTAGCTCCACTGGCCCCCTGTCATCTCCTGAATCAAATCTGAAATCCTCTGACTGGTGTTTAAAGTTCTTCCTTTACTTCCTCCACATTTCCAGGCTTTTTATACCTTACTTTCCTCCATGCCCACATATTCTTTGATTCAGTGGCACTTGTCTTCTGACTAGTCTTCCCATAAGGAAGTCCATTATCACTGGTTGTATCACAGGTCCAGGCCTGGAATACTCTCTCTTCATCTCTACCTTCTTTTCACTAGAAGTTCCTAATCTCCATTAATTTTAGTGCCTTCCCTCTAATGGGTATGTCCACTTAAGCTGTACATCGCTTATTTGTACAGTAATGTTTTCATGTTGTTTCCGACTATTAGACCATGAGTTCTTGGAGAGTGAGGACGGTCTTTCGTCTTTCTTTCCTTTGTTCTTAGCACCATACTTGGTACAGCATAGGCATTTTAATGTTCATTGACTTACTGGGACAGGTCTCCATAATCCATCTTTAGTAGCCATTTCACTGGACCTTTCCTTCTTCTATGAGATAGAGGATCCTAGGACTTAGAAATAGGAAGGTCCCTGAAGAGCTTTTCTAGGCCAGGTCTCTCTTTTTACAGATGAGGAAACTAAGGCTCAGTGATTTGCCCAAGGTCACACAAATTAAAGCAAAAAGCTACAGCTTGCACTCTTATCTTTTGGCTTCAGATCCAATTCTCTTCCCATGGTACCATATTCCCTCTCTAATAAAAATAGAACAGAATAAGCCCATGGAGAGAATTTAAAGTGCCAGGAGCTCAGAAGATCAGAGATCCCCTCAAGCTGGGAGGTGGATCAGTGTGGGCTTCAAAGTGAAGGGGGTCTTTGAGCTAGACTTTGAAGGAAGGGCAATATATCAATAGGCAGAGATTTCCAGAAGGACGTTCCAGGGATAGGCTACGTATCAGGAACAAAGGCACAGAAGCTGGAAACACTTAGGTCAGCTGGGAGATTTGAACAGATCCTGTGACTCCTGAGCCTGGACTCTGGCCAGTCTACCTCTGACTGGTGACCTTTGCCCTATGCAACTTTACCCATTTCTATTTTAGAAGCAGTGGCAATTTCTAGCTTGTGTGAAGGAAGGTGGTGAAAAACAAATTGTGTATAATAGAGATTTGTACTTTCATGTGCATTTTTTCTATTCCTTGTAATATAAATTTTCCATTTTATTTAGTGTTTGTTAAATTCAGAAGTAAATTGGAAGACAGCAATGACAATGATGAGGGAGGGGACTCAGAACCACATGATATGATCATTAATTGCAGGAACTGTAGATATTTAGCTTGGGGGAGAGAAAAAAGTAATGAGAAAATGGTGCTATCTTCAAATATCTGAAGGACTGCCCAAGGGAAGGAGGATTGAGCTTCTTCTAAGAGATTCAAAGTCCTCCACTTTGCTCCCTTCCATTTTTGGACTTCTCTCTGAGTTTTCCTCAGGCCCTAAGGAGTCCTTCCCTGGTTGACAACACAGTACACCTAGCTCATACCAGTGGAGGGAGCATAATGAGGTTTCATGTAGGACCTATCCTCCAGATCCCTTGGGCTTCCAACGTCTCCCAGACGAAGCAACGGTCCACTCCAGGGTAGTGTGGGCTGGGCTAAAATCTCAGAGGGGGGGAGGAAGGAGGATGATGAGAAAAGGAAAGAAGAAAAGGAAAGGAGAAAAGAGGGATGACTACAGGAGGGGAGGAACGGCAGGGGGGGGGGGAAGAGGCATTTTATTGCTTCCCACAGAGGTGATTTCCTGATTCCTCCTTTCGTTTCTAAAACACCAAAGACTCCTGGGCCTGGCAGAGCTGCAACTCTGGACTCGGCAGGTTCCTATCACCTGAGCTGGGCTAGAAAGATAGAATGGACCAGATGAGCCACAGGAAGCAGCCTTAGGAAGCAACTGATTGTCGCTTGATTTTTTAATACTCTGTCTGTGCATGCATATGTAAGTTTGAAAATCCTATTATTTACAGAAACAGCTGATGGAGAGAAGAGTCAGCCCCGCCTCTCCTTTAAGGGACTGGGGAACTGCATCCTAGTTGCCACTTTTGGTTACTGGAAGACTTGCTGTGTGACCTTGAGGGATCCCTTTCCATCTCTGAGTAAATTTGCCCTCCACCCCCAAAATTCCATTAAAAAAATTAAATGTCTTATGGAAAACAATATTGAACATCAATACAACCAGCCATGTTTAGTAACCATGTGCACTTAAATTAATTTCAGTGAATAAAATGTCATAACTATTTTTCATGCCTATAAATACTCACCCCCTTCTGTTCCACCCCCTCCCTCATTATAGCAAATCTCTTACACTAAATTCAAAGGTTATAATTCAGAATCCCTTTTCCAGGTCAGGAGTCTGTAATATCTGTTGGTTTTCAAGACTCAACTCATGAGCCACCTGCTTCTTCTAGCCTCCCCTGATAACCTCAGATATTAAACTTCTAGTCTCCTATCTATATGCATGGTGTATCCCACAGTAGGAGGTAAGTCCCTTGAGGGCACAGGGTTGTTCCTCTCATCGGCTTTTCTTATACTTCCTGCCATAGGATGGGGGTCAGGAAGAAACCTCAAAGACCCTATAGATCAGGGCTTTGGTGGCATCAGTGAGGATCTGGAAGCCTAGATAGGTATTGTGTGTGTGACCCCACACCCCTAGCAAAGTAACATACTTTTTTTTTTCATTTATTGAATCTTCAATTCCATTGGTGTAGGGAAATTCCAATGTGAAAACCCCTTCTACCCATCTATCACTCAAGATCTATATTGCTCTGCAGCTGATAAATTTTCCTCCAGCAAGGGTTCTTAACCTGAGATCTGTGAGGTTTCCTATTGTTTGTAATTTTGCTAATTTTGTTTAAATACAACTACATAACTATATATGTATATATATAAAACTACACATATATTTAATATATTTCCTTCATAATCCCATGTATTTCATTTTAGGCATTTAAAAATATGATTTTGAGAAAAGTCCCATAGGCTTCATCAGAGTGCCAAAATGATTCATTACACACATTCACACACACATACTCACACACACACATGCACACGTACACAGTTAAGAACTTCTGATCTCAAAGGAATGACTGCTTTTGTTTTTTTTTTAAGCAACTTAGAGTCTTCAGGACATGGCTTGGACAGTGAAAAATTATGTGAGTTACCCAGGATCATGCAATCAGTGTGATTCAGAGGTTTTGCACATAGTAGGAATTTAATAAATATTGCTCGTCAACAATTCTTTGACTAGATTCACAATTACACCTTTCTCAGAGATTTAAGGCTACAAGGGACCCACAGTCCAATGTTATCATTTTACAGATGGGGAAACAAAGACCCCACAGGGGTTCAGTGATTTTCATAAGTAAAACATAACAAAGTTTAGTTTTATTTTTGAATTATTCCTTCTGTTTTTACATATCTGTCACTTCTGCATATTGGCTCTCCCATCCAATAAGCCCTTCCTTGTATCAAAGGAAAATAGTAAAGTCCAATCAACTTACTAGGTGGATGAGCCTGGGAAAGGATAAAGAGCTTGACATGACTACTCTGAACCTCAGTCTCCTCATCCAGCAAATGGAGATAAATAGGTTCATTACCTACTTCATTCTTTACTACCTAAATCAGTGACTCTCATTTCCAAGACAAAAGAGAGAAAATACACAGTGTCCCTGGGTCCTTTGTGTCATAAGAGTCTCTGACACCAAGGTTCCCCGTATGAAAAGGAATGACAATACCAGCTAGCAGCTAGATGGTGCCTCCCAAGGCTGTGTCCCAAGGGCTATTCAAAAATTATCTCATTTAATCCTCAATAACCCCGGGAGATTAGGTGTCACTTTTGATGCGGTTATTTGGGCACTTCAGTCCTGTCCTTCATGACCCCATTTGGGGTTTTGTTGGCAAAGATAC
Source organism: Bettongia penicillata ogilbyi (assembly GCA_023548195.1). NCBI lineage: Eukaryota > Metazoa > Chordata > Mammalia > Diprotodontia > Potoroidae > Bettongia > Bettongia penicillata. Next base: position 627,484 of record JAJHZJ010000150.1, read on the forward strand.
TCTAATGTTTTGTATTATTTTTTTACAGTTGAGGAAACTAAGGCAATGAGAGATGAAGTGACTTCTCTGGTGTGGCATAGCTAGAAAGTGAGAATACATTTGAGCTTGGGTCTTCTTAACTCTATGCCCAAAGCTCTACCCACTGCACTACCCAGCTATTCCTGACATGGAGATAAGAGGGATAGGGGCTAAATATGTGATTGTATTGGAATAGGGAGCTCTCAGATGAGGAAGCTCTAACTACTAAAGCAGGTCAACAGAGTGTTACTCACGTATAGCCTTTGAACGTTGTCATTTATACCTCAAACCTTGATGGGTCAAGTGACTTGCCCAGGGTTATAATCCCATTATCTATCAGTGGCAAGATTTGAATCCAACTAATGTACCACATCACACTTATCAGATTGACTAACATGACAAAACAGGAAAAGGATAAATGTTGGAGAAGATGTGGGAGAGTTGGAACACTAATTCATTTCTGATGAAGCCATGAGCTGATCCAACCATTCTGGAGAATAATTTGGAACTATGCCAAAAGGGCTATAAAAATGTCCATACCCTTTGACCCAACAATATAGCTTCTAGGGCTGTATCCCAAACAGATCATAAAAATGGGAAAAGGACCCACAAGTACAAAAATATATAGCAGCTTTTTTTGTGGGGGACAAGAATTGGAAATCAAGGGAATGCCCATCAATTGGGGAATGACTGAACGAATTGTATTATATGAATGTAAAGGAATACTATATTGTGCTATAAGAAATGGCAAACAGTTGGACTTCAGAAAAACATGGTAAGATCTATACGAACTGATGCTGAGTGAAGTGAGCAGAACCAGGATAACACGGTACACAGTAACAGCCACAGTGTGCAGGGACCATTTCTGATAGACTTTGTCCTCCACAGCAATGTAAGGACCTAAAACATTCCCAAAGGACTCTTGATGCAAAATGCCATCCACATCCAGAAAAAGAACTATGGAGTATAAACACAGAATGAAGCAGATTATGTTGTCTTTTGTTATGTTTTGTTTTGGTTTGGTTTCTCTCATGGTTTGTCCCATTCATTTTAATTCTTCTATGCAACATGACTAATGTGAAAATGTGTTTAATAAGAATGTATGTGTAAAACCCATATAAGATTGCATGCCATCTTGGGGAGGATAAAGAGAGGAAGAGGGAGAAAATTTTAAACTTATGGAGGTGAATATTGAAAATTGAAAACAAATAAATAAATAAATTTGGAAAATAAAAAAAAAGATTTGAATTCGAGTCTTTTTGACCAACTATCTACATCACACCCATTGGCTATAATAATAATGATAATATAATATTGGCTATATAATAATATATAATAATATAATAATATATCATATATAATATAACTATATATAATATAATACATTTTACATATATTTATTATATATTTATATATTTATTATATATCTATATATAAATATAATTATATAATATAATAATATATATTTAATATATTATATAATACATATAATATATTAATATTATTAATATATTTATAATAATATAAATACATATTTATATGTAAATATATTTATAATATATAATATAATAAATATAATAATAATAAATAATATAATAATGGCTATAATAAAAATAATGGTGATGACATTGATACTCATAGCTATTGTATGTATGCATACACACACATAATGTTTTAAGGTTTGCACAGTGCTTTACATACACAATCCCATTTGGTCCTCACAACTATATTATTATTAATTATTATCAACTGCTACTATTATCTCCATTTTACAAATAAGGAGATTGAGGTTGAGAAGTTATGTGACTTGCCCAGGGTCGAACTGCTAAGTGTATGCAGCCGATAATGAAAGAGAAAGCACATTTCAAAAGTCTGAAGTTTAAAACTAACACTAGGCACTATGAATGTGGACTCAGAAATACACCCAGCTCCTTTGTACACTTTGCTGTACAACAGCCTCCACTGGAGAGATTTTGGACCAGGCTCTCCAAGTGCTAGCAGATGGATAGTGACAGAAACAAGTGATCCCCTCTCCCTCCCTGCCTCCATAGCTTGGGGCTCCGACACCCAGGAGGTCCCTGCGGTGGGATGTACATGACAACCCACTTTTACTCCAAGGAGGAACCAAACAAGTCTGGCAGCCGGGTAATTAGCTGGGTTCCTGGGCAGACGGGCTTTTGGCACTGATGGATAAAGGGAGGAAGCCAGAAATGACAACAGGATTGTCAGAGACAAACTTTTTTCATGCAGCAAGAGCAGAGGCTTGAGGCATAGATTTGACAACAGGGTCTGCCCGGGGGCAAAATCTTCAAACAGGCAAAGTGTATAATATTGGCAATGATTTCTTCTCCACCCTTCATTTATTCAACAAACATTTAATGCGTTACAAAGCCTTGTACTGGGTGCTGCAGGAGATAGGAAGATAAATAAATAGCCTCTGATTTGCTAAGAATTACACATTTCCAGAAGTCGTGTATTTGTACATAAAAAAAGGTATAATTTTGGGATTCAGAACTGAGTGGAACCTTACAACAGAATGCTAGAGCTGGGAGGGACCTCAGAACAGAGACTATCAGAGCTGAGCAGGATGTGAGAACAGTGGATGTTAGAGACAGGAAACGTTACAGACCATGTCACCCAACCACAGGTGAGTAGCTAAGACCCAGAGGGAAGTGGGATTCCCAAGGTCACACATCTAAGATTAAAGCCCAGGTTTTCCAAATTGAGGCCACGTTCCTCTGCAGCGTGCTGCCATTCAAGGCAGAATATAAGAAGGTGATAAAAAAGAGGGACAAAATTCTGAAAGTTCAAAGAATTGCTGCTCCTTAGACTCTCTCTGGGTGAATGACTCTCCTCAACAAAGCATATTCCATGCAGTCATTCAGTCAAAAAGCTCCTACTATGTGCTAGGTACTGTGCTAAATATTGAGGATACAAAGAAGGCTAGGGGTCTGCCCATAAGGAGCTCCCATTCTAATGTGATGAGACAACATACAATATACAAACACAGCAATGTCACGTAAGATATATACAGTGTAAAGGAAGGTGATTTTCAAGGAAAAGGGAAGATGGTGGGGGTAGGGGAGGATTGCTATGGAAAAACTTTCTACTGAACATAGGATTTGGGCTGAGTCTTGAAGGAAACCAGAGAACCCAGGATGTAGAAATGAGGAGGGGAAGCATGCCAGGCATAGAGGAGAGCCTGTGAAAAGGCACCTAGTGAGGAGGTAGAATGTGGTGTTCAAAGAATAGCAAGGAGGCCATATGGCCGGATTATAGAGTATGCAAAGGAGAAGAACATATAGGATGATTGGAAACATACGAAGGGGCCAGGTTGTGAAAGACTGTGAAAGCTAATCAGAGAAGTTTATGTTTGACATTGACGATACTCTTGTTTGACTAATGTCATTATTCAGTTGCATTCAATGCTTTTGGAGTTTTCTTGGCAAAGATCCTGGAGCGGTTTACCATTTCCTTCTCCAGTTCATTTGATAAACTGAGGCAAATGTGGTTAATTGACTTGCCCAAGGTCACACAGCTAATAAATGTCTGAAGTGAGATTTGAATTCAGGTCTTCCTGATTCCAGGCCAGTCATTCTATTCACTTTGACACCTAGCTACCCTAGAGGTACTAGGAAACCAGCAGAGTAGGAGAAATGAAATAGCATGTCCTATGCTTTAGGCAAAATGATTTTATAGCTGAGTGGAGGATGGAGTGAGGAGAGACTTGAGGCAAGGAGACCAACCATCAAGGCTGTTAGAACAGTAACTTTGTTCAATGTCACTACGATTAGTAGTCACATAAATTGGGAAAATATATACTCCTTATACCATTAAGGAGAGTATCCCAAGCAGAGTCCAAATAGGACTTTTCATCTTCCATTTTCTCTCATATCTTCTCCCATGTTTCCTATGATAGTGAGCTTCAACACATGCCTCTGTTAGCAGATTGCACAGTGCTGATTGCATAAAATTCTCAGAGTGTGTAGAAAGGGTGTCTGCGATGGGATCCACAGACTTTGGAGAGGATGATTCGATGACCTAAAATGGAAAATCAAATGGATTAGATTAGGCGTGGGGAACCTGTGGTCTGGAGGCTACATGTGGTCCTCTAGGTCCTCAAGTGGGGAACCTGTGGTCCGGAGGCTACATGTGGTCCTCTAGGTCCTCAAGTGAGGAACCTGTGGTCTGGAGGCTACATGTGGTCCTCTAGGTCCTCAAGTGGGAAACCTGTGGTCTGGAGGCTACATGTGGTCCTCTAGGTCCTCAAGTGGGGAACCTATGGTCTGGAGGCTACTTGTGGTCCTCTAGGTACTCAAGTATGACCCTTCGACTGAATCCAAATTTCACAGACCAAATCCCCTTCATAAAAGGATTTGTTCTCTAACACTTGGACTCAGTCAAAGAGCCACACTTGAGGACCTAGAGGGTCACATGCAAGCTTGAAGCTGCAGGTTCCTCACCCCTGGTTTAGATTATAATATTCTTTTGGCCTGGCCACTGAGTACTTAGACCATGGATAGGCACTGTAGATGAACAATGAACTAGGACCAGAATCAACTAGAAGTTGGATTGATCCAGTGGAAAGAGTATTAGCTTTCAAGTTAGAAGACCCAGGTTCAAATCTTGTCTCCAATGTTACTATTGAATGACTTTCAGTCATTTATATTGTCTCAGTTTCCCAATCTATGAAATAAGAGAGTATGATTACAATGACCACCGGGGTCCATTCCAACTCTAGATATATGTGGTCTGGAAAAGCAGAATGCTTTTAATAATATCCAACTTCTGAAAATAAAGGCCAATGCTTTGAATACCAATGTTTTCCCAGTCATACTTTCTTTTTGTGACTCATGGGACACACAAGGAAAATAGAGAGTCACACAATGGTCATAAATTGACAGACGCTCATAATCAATGATAATTTTAATGTAAGATGTGGTGTAAAACATATCACTTCAGTGATCAGTGATTGGAAAAGAAGGTAGATTAGTCATGTAGGAGAGTCAAGATTAAAAGGGATAGCCCAAGGGCTGTATTTTTGCACATGGTATGTGAAAAGATCTGGAGGATAGACTCCAGCTTTGTTGATAGATTTATGTGAATGCATGCAAAGTGAATTGAGCAGAACCAGGGGAATATTGTAGACAGTAATGGAAACATTGTATGATGATCAACCACAAATGACTTAGCTATTTCCAGCAATATAACGACCTGAGAAAATTTCGAAGGTCTCCTGAGAAAAAACGCTTTCTTCCCTGTAGATTGAAGATGTTAGACTAGGTAACCATTGATAACCTTTCCAGCTCCAAGTCAATGACCCCATGACTCATCCCTTCTGTGCATTTGGACTGAGACAATATTCGCCATCTTGGCCACCTGACTCAATAGTGACTAATGGATTCAAGCACATCTTTATTAATTACTATGGGCAAGTCACTTCTCAATATCTTTATCTATAAAATAAAGAGATTGGAGGAGATCTGGAACTGTAAGTTTCTTTCTGTTTCTAAGCCATATGATCCTACCTGAGACCAGACCAGGGAATTTACTGGATGGAGAACTCCCAAGTGAGAAAAACTACCAACCAAAATAGATAGGCATTTTCCGATAACCTAAAGACTTAGAGAGCTTCCCAGATGTCCTGATAGGTGAAATGACTTACCGAAAGCATATATCGAGTAAATGTCAAAGGCAAGACTTGAACCCAGACCATCTTTACTCTGAGGGAAGGTCCTTAAAGTAAGGACCAGAAAGTCGCATTGTTTTTTCCTGTGAATCTAGAGATATGAGAATTTTAGGCTGGATAAAAACCTGGAGAGATTTACATGAATGGTTGCAAAGTGAATTGAGCAGAACCAGGGGAATATTGTAGACAGTAATGGAAACATTGTATGATGACCAACTACAAATGATTTAGCTATTCCCAGCAATATAACGATCTGAGAAAATTTCGAAGGTCTCCTGAGGAAGAACGCTATTCACATTCAGAGAAAGGACTGATGGAGCCTGAATGCAGATCAAAGCATACTATTATCACTTTTTTCATATTTTTCCCCTTTTGGTCTATTTCTTCTTTCATGACATGACTAATATGGAAATATATTTTATGTGATTGAACCCATATTAGCTATATCAATTTGCTTACCATCTTAGGGAGGAAGGAGGTGAAGGAGGGAAGGAGAAAATTTGGAACTCAAAAGTTTTAAATGAATGTTAACATTTGTCTTTATCTGTAATAGAAAAAAAATAAAATACTATAAAAAAGTTTTAGACTGGATAAACAGGAGAGGAGGACACTACTATTAAAAGTGTGGGGGGGGGGGATGATGGAGGAGAGAGGCCATGTTCTGAGGGAAAAAAATCCCTCAGACTACCTTGTAAATATCAGTTACCCTACTGATTCTCCTTTATAGACCCAATCTATTTTTTTCCTGAATGAATGAAAAAGCATTAGTAAGCACTTGCTATGTGCCAAGCATTGTGTATAATTTCCTAAATTATTGGCTTTTGAGGTGATGGTGTAAAATTCTGATCTAATGCCATGATATTTGCCCAGTGTGCTCTAGGCAACATCTGTTGTTGCCTTTGATGATAAACTAATCCCTAGCATCTTTAAAAATGGAAATCTACCATCATTGATTTAAAACTGGAGAGGATTTTACAGGTCATCTATTCTAACCCCTTCATTTTACAGAGAAAACAAATGAAGAGAACACACTGTTTGAGAAGCATCAATAGTTCTATTATCCTTGGTGGTGAACCACTGCAGCCAAGTATGCTCCCAAGGTGGGCTGACCCTCTAGCTTGTGATCTGGCTTAAGGGAACAGCTTCCTGGTGGGTCTTGTCATCCTCCCTGGCCATCTTGCTCCCCCTCTTATGCTTTTAGGAAGCTCTGAACTCTCTGCCAGCTGCTGGGGGAGGTGGGAAGACAAACAGATGTAGCCTGAGCCAGCTGGGAAGCATGGAGGAAATAGGTAATCATGCCCTATGAGACCCTGGCTTGACTCTATTTCCACCCTCCTACTTTCTGTGTGAGGCATTCCGATGAGAACCCAGCCAGCCTCCTAGGGAAGAGGGCTGCCTGGAGTTTGAGGGAAGGACAGCAGATGGGGAAAGAGTGTGCCAAGTCCAAAGCCAATGGCAGACAGGAAGGGTTTTCTGTGAAGGGAACCTCTAGGTGTGATGATGCTGGATTAGTAAAGCCATCACACAGCCCAGAAGGAAGGTCTGAATCTGCCCTCATTCTCCAAGTGCTTTCTCCTATTTCCCAGGAAACCGCTTCCCTACCTCCAGCTGAAGTATTTGATGAGTTTCTGACAAAGAGCTGTCTCAGAATCCAGGTCTGCTCAGGATGATTGCCTCACATCCGACGCCTTCTTGGTTCACTTGCACTTGCTATTTCCTATAGAACTCTTACCCTGCCTACCTTGACTTCGAACTGTGTGATGTGTCGTATTATTTGGGGTTCAATTTCCTCACATATAATATGGGGAAAGGGTATTAGACCCTTCTAAAATATGATCTGCAGTTTCAAAGGTCCCACCCAGCTCTGATATCCCACATTCTCCTGTCTCTCCCAGTTCTGACATTCTCTGTACTAAGGCACCTTGAGCTTTGACATTGTGTGTTATAACTTCCTTCCCAGTTTTGATATTCTTTATTCTAAGGTAGTCTAGCTTGGATGCCCTATGTTCCATAGAACATTCCATGTTCTAAGATCTGACATTCCATGTTCTAAGATCCTTTCCAGCCCTGACACCTAGATCTGTGATGAGAAAAACCTCTAGGAATTCAGCTCAAAACCATCAAAAACTCACAGTCTGAGAGGGCAATGAGAAATATAATAGAAATAATAACAATGATTGCCAATAATTATAATTGCTAGAATTTATATAGAACCTACTATGCACCAGGCATAGCTAAGCATGTGCTAAGCACTTTATCAATATTTTCTCATTTCATCCTTACAATTTTCATTCAAGGCAACTGAGACAGGCAGAGACCTATCAACAAAAATAATAATACCGGCTGGCATTTATTAGGGTTCATGAAGGAACTGACAAAAATTATCTTATTTGAGGTAGATGTATTATTGTCCCCATTTTATAGATGAGGAAACTGAGGCACCAAGTTTTTAAGAGACTTGCCTATGGTCACTTAGCTAGTAAGTATCTAAGGCCAGATTTAAACTCAGGCCTTCCTGACTCCAAGCTCAAAAGTTTATCCACTGGGCCACCTAACTGCGTTTAACTTACTTCCTATTGATTGCCTAGGTAGTATATATTAAGGTCAGGGCCTAAACCAAACGCCTAGACACTTCAGCCATTTCCTTCCTTCCTAGCTCTGATGAGCATGTCTTTCACTTGCAAAAGAAAATACCGTGTGAAGTAGAGGTGGGTGGAGGAAGTCAGAATCCTAGGATCTGGAGTGAGGGTAACAAGGGGTCTGTTGCCAATATTTAATTCCAAGAGACACTTCTGAGTTCTGGGCCAACTTCCCCTGCCACCATTTTCTACCCTTCCTAGACCTCTGGATTTAACCCAACTTCTATCTGTATCTAGTCATTCTATCTACTACACTAGCTATTCCTTGTGTCCCCCATGAGCCCAATCCAACACTCATTGTACTCTCCCTGCATGCTCACTCATGTCTTCTTGTCCCTAAGTAAACACAGAACTCCCCTCTTTGGAGATTGTCTAAGGCTTTCTGTTTTGTTTGATTTGGTTTTTAAACTGCTAGCAACTACCAGGAAGCAGACAGGATAAAAATAACAGGAGGAAGGTGCTAGTTACAGGAATTCTTAAAAAGCCCATTCATAAGAGTCAAATCTAGTCCTTATTAGAATAGAAAAGGGGCCCATCCAGCTCTGTCCTAGCTATCCTCTTGTTCCTTAAAGGATTAAATTGAGGCCAGCAAGCATTTGTTAAGCATCTACTGAGTTTCTAGAATCCTGACTGCAGATGGGAGAAAAAAAGATTAAAAGGAAGCAGTCTTCCTTCTCAAGGAATTTACATTTCACATTCATGGCTTAAAATTTTTTGCACTTTGAGTCTCCATTTAAAAAAAATTAAGTTGGAGGGGCAGGTAGGCAGTGCAGTGGAGAGAGCATCTGTCCTGGAGTCAGGAGGACCTGACTTCAAATCTGACCTCAGACACTTACTAGCTGTGTAAGCCTGGGCAAATCACTTTACCCCAATTGCCTCCAAAAAATAAAAAAATAAAAATGAAGTTGATGCTTTTCTTGGATCATAAAATATAGGAATAAAAGAGGGACCCTTGAGAGCATCACGTCTACCACCCTTGTATTGTAAAGGAGGAAACTGTGGCTTACGGCAATGACTTCCTCCAAGGTCACAGAAGTGACAAGACCAGAATTGGAATCCAAGCCTTCTGACTACTAACATGGCATACTTTTCATTGCATCTCATTCCTTTCTCTTAGTCTTTGTGGTCATCAACACTTTTTCCAACACACTACAGATTTAAAGACTCTACAGAATGGGGCAGTAGCATCATCAGATTTTGCAAAGGACTCAGAGTCTCATTTATGACTGAGTTTCCTCTAGACTGGAACTGCTATTTTTCTTTATGCTCAAGAAAATCGACGTAATTCCCTTCAAATATATAATGGGCAGCCACATAGAAGAAGGATTACATTTGGCCTACTCACAACAGATAAAATAACCAACATTGTGATGACTAAATGAGGTAGATTTACAAAAGAGAAAATTTTAAAACAGGGAGGAAGGGGCAGATTGTAAAGGAAATAAGTTCTCCATCTATGAATGTCACCAAGAGGCAAGATGAGAACCTCTCTGATTTTGAACAAGGATTCTTCTGTAGGTGTGGGTTGGATTAAACATCCTTTTTTCACTCAAAGAATCTATAATAGTCACCTTTCCAACAGCCTCCAGGTAAGAACCAAAGTAGATATCAGAGTTCCTCTTCATGGTCAGGGGTCAATGAATTTCAGATCAATTCAAATAATTTCAATTAAGCATAGCAAGCTTCTCTTAAGTACTTACTATGTGCCAAGTGTATTGAGAGCTGGGCCTGGAGTCAAGAAGACCTGAACTCAAAGGTGATCTCCAACACTTACTAGTTGCATGACCTTGGGCAAGTCACTTAACCTCTGCTTGGCAGTTGACTCAACTGTAAAATAGGGATAACCATAACACCTTGTTGTTGTTGTAGATAGAGCACCAGGACTGGAGTCAGGAAGACTCATCTTCTTGAGTTCAAATCTGTTCTCAGACACTTACTAACTGTGTGACTCTGGGCAAGTCACTTCACCCTGTTTGCCTCAGTTTCTCATCTATAAAAATGAGCTGGGGAAGGAATGGCAAACCAGTATCTCTGCCAAGAAACCCTCAAATGGGGTCACAGAGAGCCTGAAATGACTGAGCAACAAAAGGAGTAGGATTTAGGCTTGACCTTTTAGCTCTAAATCCCTGATCCCTACTAGGTAGATAAGATCATTGAAAGTAAGAGAGGAAAAATGACTTTTCTAAGGGATCCCACAGCTAGAAAATGCCAGCCTGTTTCTGGGACCTGCCTCTTCCCCGTTCACAGAAACAGGAAACTAGTTGCAAAAAGAAAGTAAATTCCACCCCCACCTTCCTTTCTTTGTCCTTTAAATTAAATTCCACGCTGAGTCTGTAGTGTCTGTAGGTATCTCTGTCTCTTTAATCTTCTCCTTTTAATTCATTTGTGATGCTCTAGATGTCGGGCATTTTTTTCCCCTTTGGTTTTGTTTAAGGGTGTGTTGGCGGGACCTGGGATAATGCATCTTCAACAGTGGAAAGTTTGCATCTTAATTGATTACCCAGAATCCTCTCTGGCTGACAGCCCCTGTCACAAATGGAGCATCCAGGTAAAGGAGGGGGCTGGGAAGGGGATGGCAGGGGAAGTCATTGAAGAGTTTTAAAAGGATTTGTGTTAATGCTTCCAAGACATCCCCCTGTGATGTTTCTCAGTCAATAGAAGATTAGATGGGAGTGCAGCTTTAAACAAAGTGCTGCCTCATCACCATCACCGCTAATCCCTTCTTTTCCATTCCCACCATTGGCATCAATGTAGGAGCAGGAAAAAGCCCTGACTTACTTACTTACTTAGCCACACAAGCCTGTGAAGGTAGCTTTTTTATTCCCTTATCCCAGAAGAGATGTGAGCACCTTTGTTCTCAGGCTGGTAGGCATCTGAAGAGCCAGGTAAAGTAGCCATCTCTAGCCCCAGGTGAAAAAAGGTTTAGATGATGGTTGGGAACCATGTGGAGGAGAGACCTATGGAGCCAGAGGTAGGGAGAGGAAGACCTGAGGAATGAGAGGATGTGGCCACTTACTCAAACATCATGGACCATATTAGGGTCGATAAGGAGGTAAAGTTGGTCATCATTGGTTTGAAACTTCCTTCTATATTAGCCCAAATATTTAGAACTGGAGTCATCTAAGAGGCCTTGGAATAACAGTACCCCTCACCCTAGACCACTAACCATGCTTCTACCCTGGATCCCACCTCTATTACTGAGGGGAGAAACCTCTGCGGAGAATGGACCCACCAAAACTAAACACTGATCAACTGCCATAGATGGGCAGTCTAAGAACAAAGGAAAGAATCATGCCCTCCAGACCACTGGCCCCTGCCTGCAATCACCATCCAGAGAATCAACCATAGTGATGGAAGTTATTGAAAAGAAAGTTCTCACTGCCTAAGTCCTTGACACTGTCAAATCATTCAATTCCATAAACTGATTTAATATTTGATAATATTAAAGAATTTCCATTACCATCTATCAGCTTTGCCACTGCACCTTAAGGACAAAAGGGTTTTTCCATATGTCCTAAAGTTGCAACCCTTTCTATCGTCTTCCACCATAAAAATGTGAGTTCCTTGAAATCAGAGACTGTTAGCTTTTCTGTGTCTCCCTGCCCCTTGATGGTGGTACAGTCAATAGAACTCAGACCTGGACTGAGGAAGACCTGAATTCAAATTTGGCCTCAGAAACTTAATAGCTGTATAATTCTGGGCAAGTCACATACCCCTATTAGCATTCATCTGGAAAATGAGCTGGGAAGGAAATGGCAAAGCACTCCACTATTTTTGCCAAGCAAACCTCAAAAGGAGTCAGAAAAAGTTAGACTGAATTTCAGACAACTGAAATGATGTAACAACCCAATTTCTTAGCATTGGAGTTGAACTTAGAAAGAATGCAACAGACTTGAAAGGAAAATGAAACAAACTGAAATCCTAACATTTTTGACATTCATGAATTGGTACTTGTTCTGGCCTGGGGTATGGACAAGTATTGCCTCTCACATCCCCATATTCCCCTCTACCACGAAGGTTCTTCCTTGTGTGCCTCTTTTAAGTGTGATAATTTCCCTCATTCTTCTTTCTCTCCCTTCCTTTGTTTCCCAGTGAATTCCTTCCTTTTTTTTTGAGGTAACCCTATCATAGTCAACTCACAATTGTGCCCCCTGTCTGTGTATGTTCTAAGTGCCCTAATAATGATCAAGTTCTTTGAATTTGACTGTAATATCACTGGGAGTTTTCCTTTTGGGATCTCTTTTAGGAGATGATTGATGGATTTCTTCAATTTCTATTTTACTTTTTGGTTCTAGGATGTCAGGGCAGGTTTTTTTTTTTGATGATTTCTTGAAATATGATGCTGGGCTTCATTTCTTTCATGGTTTTCAGGTAGTCCAGTAATTTTTAAATTATCTCTCCTCAATCTCTCTCTTCAGGTAAAAGTTTTCCCCAGTGAGATACTTCACATTTTCTTTTTATTTTTTCCATTCTTTTGACTTTGTTTTATTTTTCCTTGATGTCTCACAGAGTCATTATCTTCCACTTGTCCAAATTTAATTTCTAAGAAAATATTTTCTTCAGTGAGCTTCTGTTCCTTTTTTTCCATTTGGCCAGTTCTGCTTTTTTTAAGAGTTCTTTTTTTTTTAAGTCAGTTTTTACATCTTTTTTTCCACTTGCCCAATCATGGTTTTTGACTCCTTTTTGTCAGCATTTTTGGCCTTTGTTCTTTTTTTTCACCAAACTGTTGATTTTTTTTCATGATTTTCTTGCATTACTCTAATTTCTTTTCTTATTTTTCCTCCACCTCTTTTATTTGATTTTTAAAATCTTTTTTTTTGACCTAGAACAGTATATGGGCAATGCAACAGGGTCCTCCACCCAGTGCCAGCAAGGGATACCCTTTGTTCTTTTTCTAATTAGTGGTCCAACTCCCTTACCATTTATGGGCTGAGAGAAAAACTGCCTTGACATCCTAGAACCAAAATGTAAAACAGAAATTGAAGAAATCCATCAATCCTTTTGACTGGAGAATGTAGATGCTTTGAAAGCCTACTGGTGGTGTTGCTGCCCTGCACACTGTGCACTGTGCTCTAGGCCAACCCACCAATGGCATAGACCTCTCCTCCCAAGCTCCTAAGTTTGTCTTGAGCTGGAAAAATGTCTCACTCCAACCTTTTGTTGACTCTGCAACTCCAGAATTTGATCTGAAGAATTATTTTAAAGTTGTTTGGAGGGTAATGTTGGAGAAATTCAACTAAGTTCCTTTTAGCACTCCATTATTTTGGTTCCACATCATAGTTTATATTATAAGTTCCCTCTCTACTTTCACATTTTGTGTTCCAAGGGCTCTCCTAGTTATGATAGTTCATGTTCTAAGTTTTCTCCCAACTCTGATATTGTATGTGCTGAGGGCACTCAGCTCCGACATTTCATTTCTTTTTAAAATATTTAACATTTTATTTTTCCCCAATTACATGTAAAAACAATTTTTAACATCCTTAAAAAATTTTGAGTTTCACACAAGCAATTTGATTTAGCTTATACATATGCAGTCTGACATTCCGTTTCATGAGTCCTACTAACTACAACATTCCCCAATCTAAGGCACCTCCCAAATCTTACACTTTATATTCTAAAATTCCTTTTAGCTCTGCCATCCCACTTCCTAAGAACATCCCACAGACATACAAAGAACCTGTTCTAAGGCCTTTTATTTTCAATTCTGGCATTCCAAGTGACTCCAAATGTTCTAAGATCTATCCCAGCTCTGAAATTCCATATTGAGACCTTTTTTAAGGACCCTCTGATTTCTAATATTCCCTGTTCTATGTACTTCTACTCAGCTCTTATAAGTCCATATTTTAAGTCTCCTCCTTGATTTCACATTTTGTGTTCTAGTGATGCCCCCAGCTCTGACATTCCATGTTCTAAGTTCTCTCCGAACTCTCATATTCTGTGTTCTAAGGGCACTTCAAGCTCTGACATTTCATTTCATAACAGTCCTACCAACTGATATTCCCCATTCTAGGGTATGTCCTAGCTCTAACATTCTACTACTTAAGAACATCCCACAGAAATAGGGAGCAGCTAAGGAAATGTTAAGCCATCATTCTCAAGGAGGGAAAGGGAAGAGATAAATACAACTTCTAATTCCCTAAGGATTATCAAGAGAGGAAAGACTTCCCTGAATACAAGTTTTTATTTGGAAAAAAAAGAAGTGGGGGAAAAAAACAGAAGAGTGGGAGGAAGAGGTCATGGAGATACCAGCTTTTGGTTAGGAGATAGAAGGTAGAAGCTTTGTTGTCCATTCACTTGAAAACTATCTTCACTTGGAATAGTCTTGTATTATTTTGTGTTATGTTTGTTGGATAATCTTTTTGGTTAAAAAGTTAATTTTAATATGGCAGTATCTCTAGTGTTCAATCTGAAAAAGACATGAAGATGGATGCTTTCAAAATTCAAGATTTATGAAAGCACATCTAATCCAATCATAGCTGAGCAGGAATGCCTTCTACAATTTCTTGACTAGTTATGATTCAACTCTTTGTTGAAGATGTTAAACCTCATCACTTCCCAAAACATATCTTACAACTTTAAGACTGCTCTTATCCTTAGGAAGCTTGTTTAATTTTTTTTTTTTGGTTTTACTCCCTTACATCAAGTCTAAATCCATTTTCTGCAGGATCCATCCATTGTTCATTGGTCTGTAGTCTAGCAGAACAAAGCTCATTTCTCCTCTATGCAACATCCTGCAAATATCTGAAGACAACTCTTGTATCCACCCCAAGGGTCTTTTCTTCAGGATAACATGGTATACTGTGATCTGCAGTTCCTGTTCCACCCTGGTCATTCCCTCCTGCAGTTGCTCCAAGTTTGTCAATATCCTTTATCCAATGTGATGCCCAAGTCTGAATGGAATACTGTGGTCTGAATGGAGCAAAGTACTGATGGGCAATTACCTCTCATTCGTAGGAAAGGGCAGTCACTGTAGGCCTCCTCTGGACTTTGTTCTGGGGGCATGCTGGCATTAGCTTTTATTTAAAAATATTCCCAGTCTTGGATAGTGGGAATTCTGGGTCAGCCCCTTTAGAGTACCTAGCCAAGAACTCACCAGGAGAATTCTCATTCCTTTCTTCCCAATTTAGGTTCATTCCTCTACTGAACTCAACTTACTAAGGAGTTGTTGGTGCCAGAAAAGGGCATTGTTGAATTTGGCCTAGGAGACTAGAGATCCCTGGATACTAGGACTCTTTTGGTGATATCATGTTGAATAAATAAGTAGAAAGCATCAGAAATTATATTTGAACCCAGGTCTCCTGACTCCAGACCCAACACTATTTTTGTACCCTACTTCGTAGCTATATGATGTTGGGGCAGATCAATTTATTTCTCTGAGCCTTATGCTTCTCCTTAGTAAAATGGGGCAGTTTGGACTGTATGAGCTCTCAATCTTCTCATGTCTGTGAAACAGAGATCTGATTTCTGGTCTTGGTTCTCCATCTCACTGACTGTGACTTTAGCCAAGTGGCAAAACCACTCTATGCCCTCATCTGTCAAATGCAGATGATCCTCTATCTACCTGAATCCTAGGGATATTGTAGATGGCAGATGCCAAAAATGCTAAATAAATGTGGGGTGCTATTATCATCATTGTAGGCCCCATTTCTCTTCAGCAAATATTTCCTCTTGTCAGCACATTCCATTTTCCCTGGCCAAAAGTGATTGTTTTTTGCTACTTGTAATGGCTGGAGAGTCATTAGGGAAATGGTAAGGAAAGCAGAGTCAGAGGAAAATATCTAATAAACTCATTGAGGCCAGCCCAGCAAGGTTACTGGACTCATGAACTGGGAACAGGAATGAATCCATGGGGCTTGAGGAACTGACTTGGGAATAGGAAGCCCTTGGTCTGGTGTGCTCTCATGCTGTCAGTATACACAAGATCATTCATCTCTGTTTGGCTTCACTGAGCCTGGTTTTGTTTCTTTCATCTGTACCACTGGAAGGATAGTTGGTATGAGCCAGAAAAGGTGAAAGAGAGGGAGTGGAGTGAGGGACCATATTGACAGTAAGCCACTGGGGGAGGGAGGTCAGATATCAGATTATTAAGTCCTGGATAGTTGGGAAGGATTCATTCATTGATTGATGTGAAATTAAAACTAATTATTAACCAAAGATTAAGCAGAAAAGGCAGCATAGCAGAATGGATCAAGAACTGGCCTCAGCCTCCAGAAGAGCTGGGTTCAAGTTCCATCATTGAAAAGTGATGGCTGTGTCACCCTGGGTATGTCACTTAATTTTTCAGGTCCCCAGGCACTTCTCTGAGACTCTAAGTGTCAAAGAACTTGATTGACACTTATGAAGGGAGTTTCTTCACTGGGAGCTGCAATTCCAATTAAATCACTGGTCTGGATCTCCTAGAACCCCCTCCTCACAAAAAATATGCATAGGGAAGAGTACTAAGGACTTAAGGATGAAAGTGCTGGAATCTTTGTCTTCAATCAGCTAATATTTTACTGGGAGGAGACTGGTAGATGTAGGAGGAATTGCAAGAAGATGCATTAAGTTCAATGGTATTACTTTCTTCTCCAAATCCAAGACTTGGACTTAACTGAGTGGTTGAGTGTCAGACATAACCAGGACTACTCCATCAGGACTGAATGTGGTTTAATCTCCTACCTCTAAAGGATATTTTGGCAGTGGAGATGCATGGGGAAATTCTGACCAGGGGCTATTTCCTGACTGCAAAATACCATGGCAGGCAAGTGAACTGGATTTAAGTGAGGTAAGTGTGCTAAGTCATCAACCTCACTTTGTCCTCCAAAGACATCTTGGTCCAGTGACAAGATATAGATCAGGACAACTGAAGATGACCCAAAGGGAAGATGTCTAAAGGAGTAGTGAGTGAATGTCTCTCATTTAAGGTAGAGTAAAAAGACCCAGAGAGGGAAATATTTTGCAGATTAACTTCAGAGAAGGTTCAATAAGTGTTTCTTAACTTAATGGAATTGAAAGATTAATAATTTGAGTCCCAGAGAGGGTGAAGGAAGCTGAGGATAGAGTCCAATGTTTCTGAGATTGCCTGTCCACTAGAACAAATGATCAAAATCAGGACTGCTTCAATCAAAATGGGGATATCTAGTCATTTTGTCCATGAAAATGGTATGACGTGACCAGGAGAGGGAAAGAACAGAGCTGGAGAGTCCTAAAATCCATAAACCATAAAATTTCAGTTAGAAGGGACTATAAAGGTCAACTATTCCAACCCCAACATCAACCCCTTTCTGATAAATAAAAAATCCTTGAAAATCCCCACCAAGTGCTTTCTACCCTCAGCTTAATCACTGCTAGTGAGGGGCAACCCATCCCATATTCAGAAAGCTTGCATTGGTAGGAGGTTCTTCTACATGTTCACTGAAACCCGCCTTTCTTTGGTTCTGGTTCTGTTCCCTAGAACTTGAAAAAACAAGTCTCTCCTCTTTTCTACATGGCAGCTTCTCAGATGTTTAATGGTAATGACTACAACCTCTTTCTCAAGTTAAACACTCCCTATTCTTTGAATTATTCCATCTTGAAGCATTGTTCTCTCATAAAAACCTCACTTGTCAAAATATCCTCAGGATTAAATTACATTCATTTACCAAGAATATTGACTGTTGTGTTATAAGAAATTATGGAAAGGGCAAGAAATGTCAGAAGAGTCATATGACTCGATGCAGAGCAAAGTAAGTCAAACCAGGAGAATGATGGATACAATAGTAACATTGTAAAAATGAACAATTCTAAAGATGCAAGATCTCTAATCCATGCAATAACCAATTATGATTCCAGAGATCTGATAACGAAGCCTGCTGCTCTATTTCTGACAGAAAGGTGATAGATTCAGGGTGCAAAATGATAAATACATTTTTGGATATGACAAATATGGATGATTTATTTGCTTGGCTATTACTATACATATCTGTGACAAAGTTGTTGCTGATTTAATTTCTCTGCTCAATTAGACTATGAGCTCCTTGAGGGCAAGAACTGTGTTTTTGCCTTTTTTTGTATCCTTATCTCTTGGCACAATGCCTGGCACAGTAAGTGCTTAGTAAATGATTGTTGAATTAATTTCACTCAATGGTAGAAGAAATGGGAGAAAGAGAAAAAAAATTCTTAACTGAAAAATAATGATAACAGCAACAAAATGGTAACGTCCTCAGGAAAGGCAGCATGGTACAACATACATGTCCTTGGATAAGTCCTTCCACTTCTTAGTGTCCTCAGGCAACTCTCTATGACTGTAACTTGCATTGCAAGTTCTGGTTTGCTTTGAGAAAGTGAGTCTTCTCATTAGGAATTCTTTATACCAGTGATGTCAAATTCAAGTAGAAATGGGGGCCACTAAACCCTCTGTAAGGATCCTTGCACACCTTACAATTGACTTAGAAAACCACATGAGTGTATATATTTCTTCTCTTAACATAGCAACACAAAAATCAGACATTTTAATCTGGTTGAAATCAAACTCAGGAGTGTTGTGGACCACCTGCAGCCCCCAGATCATGTGTTTAACAACTCTGCTCTCTACTGACAAAATCATATAGTTTAATGCATATGTCTATATCTCCTCACATTTTCTTTCTGTCTTCTTCTTTCCTTCCTCTCCCTTTCCTTTCTTTCCCTCCCCTTCTCTCTTTTCCTTTTTCCTTCCTTCCTTCCTTCCTTCCTTCCTTCCTTCCTTCCTTCCTTCCTTCCTTCCTTCCTTCCTTCCTTCCTTTCTTCTTTTTCTTCCTTACTCTCTTTCTTCTCCTCATGAGTGATCATTGTTTCCTTTTTTTGCTTTTATATATCCAGTACTTAGCTCAGTGCCTAGTCCTTCAAACATGCTTGTTAGAATGGAAACTCTTTGGAGGCAGGGGTTGTTTTCTTGTTGTCTTTCTATCCCTGGAGGCTAACCCAGTGTACGGCATGTAACAGCAACTCAATAAATGCTTGTTGATTAACTGTCAGATGACTCCTTACAACAGTGCTAAGGGATGGACAGGACCAGGTAGCACTCTCCTATTTGACAGGTAAAGTAATTTTCTCCCAAGGTTGCGAATTCAGGTTTCTTGTATTATTATTCCAATGCCTCTTACATTTCTCCACTCAGATCCCCTAGCAATGACTCTGTTCCTAAGTCCAGGGAATAATTTCTATGGAATCATGAGAGGAGAGACATATCTGGTTCATCGGGCAGTAAGTTGCCCATCCCTGGAAGACTTCAAGCAAAGGTTAGAGGATCATTTGTTGAGAATGTTGAGGCCAAGATTATAGATTTGGACTAAGGTTAGATTAGGGGGTCTCTGAGGTGCCTTTTGGCTTACTGTATATGAAATCCCTACAACATCAGTGCAGAAAATCAACAGTTTCCAATGAGGACTGGGCTGACTCCAGCTTTCACATTGTCTGTCACTGTTCATTGCCAAAGCTATAAGTAATAGAGAAGTAGATGTAGAGGCGACTAGGGAAGGACACATTAGAACTGTATTAAAAGTAGAGGCAGGTGGTGGGGAGCCAACAGACTTTCCTTAGCATAGATTCATTTTTCCAGTGTCTGTTTCCTCTGCTTAATCTCCAGTGGATAATAGCCAGGGCACAAGGAGGGATTTCATCTTGAACAATGGAAATAAAACAAAGAGTAAAGTGGGACAAGGACAATGAGGACACATTGTGGGAGGAGGGAGATGAGATGAGTTTAATAATGCTGTTTGGTTCCATTGTCCTTGATCAGTTTCCAAGGACAGTTGGATCTATTGCCTCGTTTGCCATCAATAACAGCCCTATGAGGTATGTAGGATGCAAATAGGATTCCTTGTTTCTGAGATGAAGAAGCTAGGGTTCAGAGTTGTTAAAGACTGATTGGCTCAAGGCTGCATTGCAAGGTCATAGTTGAACCAACATGAGATGGTCTCCTGACGCATATATCTCCTGAACAGCTTCATCTCAAGTCTTCTACAGAAAGTCAGTGGAATGGATGACCAATATTGCTGTGGGTTATAATTATTCATTCCCATAGTAGGAAGAGATCTCAGAGAACTTCTAATCCAGATCAGACACAAATTGTGTTTATGGCATCCCTGGCAAGTAGTCATCCAGTATCTTTTAGAGATGGGTTATTGTCCATTCTCAAAGAGGATCAAAATGACATCACTATGGTAAAGTCAATGTGACTGATCAGCTTGGAAGACTCTACCACAGGTCAGGCACAAATACTCCATGTGAACATTTGGGGTGGATTCTCTAAATTTGTGCATCTGATGGTTCTTTTGAGATATTTCAATTCTGCTTTGCTCATGGAGCACAGCACCTTCTCTGGTGAGGGCACACCACACTGGGCAGTTCTGTGCCAGTGTCTTCATTCACACAATCAGTTCTGAAGTTCTTGAGAGTTATCTAGTGATGGGGAATTCACTACCAGTTGCCCTCCTTCACAGCCCTCCAAGGAAACCTATTCTAGAAATCAATGAGAGAAAAAATATCTCTTGATCAATGACTAATATCAGTCATAAGACATGTACACAGGCAATGAATGAAATATATTTAGTTCAATATATCAACAGATAACCCAGTTATCTGCTTTATGGATCATATTTGGCCAAACTGTTCCTTCTGACTTAGCTTCTCCTTACCCTGGGACCCTCAGGCTCCCAGCAAGCAGGGTGGAGCAGAAAGGGATCAGGGCTGAGCACAGTGGGTGGCAGGAAATGTGTGGATCTCTATTTGAAAACTTATTTGCATATGCCTGTGAGAGACCACATTTCTAAAGATAGCAATAGCTCCTACTGACTTAGCCCTTTCACTGCAATAGAAAGAACCCTGGATTTGGAGTTGGAGGACCTGGGTTAAGATTCTGGCTTTGTCCCTTTGTGACCTTGAGCTAGTCATTGAACTCTGAGTCTCAAATTCCTCATCTGTAAAATGAGTGACTCAACCTCAACAATCTTTGAGGTCCCTTTTAGCTTTCTCTATGATCCCACCATCCTGGAACTTATGATGCTAGAGGCAGGAAAGCATAATGGTTAGAGTATTGTAATTAGAGTCAGGAAAACAAGTTAACATCTGATTTCAGATATGTCTATGTGACACTGGCAAGTCACTTGGCCTCTCTCAGCCTCAGTTTACTCTTATGGGGATAATGATCATGCCTACAAACCAGAGTTTTTTGTGACGACCAAATGAAATAATATAAAGTGTTTTGTAAACATTCAGGTACATAGGGTATCCCCAATGTTTTAGTGCAGCCTGAATAAATGGTGCCTCTTATTATTAATTCAAATTTTTCAATGTTCCTTGTATAAATTGTATTATCTGCATGAATTCCCGATTGTTATCAAATTCATGTTATAGATGAGGTGAGATGGCATGCCCCCAGTCACACAAGTAATGTCAAATCTGCTGACTTTGAGCCCATGATGCTCACCTCTCATGTTGCAGATTCATATATTTTCCCTGGAATTTGAGAGTTAGAAAAGACTCCTTAGGTAATCTTGTCCAATTCACATGGAAAGGTAACATATCTTACCAGCGACGATACATTCTGGGCATGAAAACTACCAATGAATAGAAATCTACTGTCAAGATTCAGCCTATTACACATTACTATTTTTCCAATTATTAAAACTTTATCTTGAGCCTAATTTTTCCTCTTTGAAACTTCTATCCATTGCTTCCAGTTCAGTGTTCTAGCATCAGAAAGAACAAGTCTGATCCCTCTTCCATATACCAAGTCCACCAAATATTTGAGGCCATGTCCCATTTGCCCCTCCCTCCAATCTTCTCTTCTCGAGGCTAAGTACCCCTAGTCATCTTATCCAACTTTCTATATAGCTTCACCCGGGGACCTGTCACTCTCCTGGTCCTCATCGGGATAGTCTTCAGTTCAACAATGGCAGATTGGCTTGGACATGGTCCTTCCAATCTGGTTTCACCAAGGGGAGCAAACAAAGGATATATCATGTCCTTAATCCTGAAAGCTGTAACTCTCCATGTAGTCTAAGCTCTCATTCCATTTCTTGGCTACCATATCATAATGTTGACTCATCCTAAAGTTGCAGTCCACTAAAATCACAAAGCTCTGTAAGATGAATTAGTGTCTAGTCCTGCTTTCTCTCATCTTGTACTTGGAAGGATCTTTTTTCTAAAAATACTTTATTGATTTGTTTTATTTTTACATCACCTGCATCTCCATCTAATGCATTACTGTCTCCCTGCTGCCAACCTAGAGAACTATCCTTTTATCAATCAGTCAGTCAATAAACATTTATTACCTATTAACTTGGTGCCAAGTACTGTGCTAAGTCCTGAGGTTACAGAAAAAGGCAATAATAACTCCTGGCCTCAAGGAGCTCACAGCTTAATGAAGGAGAGGACATGTAAACAACTGTATACAAACAAAAGAAAATTGGGAGTAATATGAGAAGGAAGAACCTAGTCTCAAGGGGAGCTGGGAAAAGCTTCTTGCAGAAGGTGGGATTTCATCTGAGACTTGAGTCATGGAAGCCAGGAGATTAGAATAGAGAGCATTCAAGGCATGTCAGGGGCAGGGAAGCAGTGAAAATGCATAGTCTAAAGCGGGAATGGCTTCTGTGAATAGTAGCAACACATCAGTATTGGAAATACTGATATTGAAAATACAGATATCCTAATTAAGATACATTTATTTGCTTGTTTATTTGTGTTTTTATTGGGGTTAAGTGACTTGTTCAGGGTCACACAGCTAGTAAGTGTCTGAAGCTGGATTTGAACTCAGGTCTAGGCTCTATCCATTACACCACCTCTTGACCCAATTAAGAGATATTTAGAGGAAATCATTAAAAAGAATGTTGTTTATCATGGAGGCAGTGGAGAGAGTGATGAATTTGGAGTTTAAAAAATCTGGATTCACATTCTGACTTTGCTATTTTCTACCTCTGACCTCAATTCAGTAACTTGATCACTCTGGTTCTCATAGGATTATGTGTTAGTAAATTTTTACAATGATGTCACATCCATCATTTCACTCCTTGCCTTCTTATAGGTCATAGAATAAAATAAAAGCCTCCTGTTTGTCTTTCACAGCCCTTTTTAATATGGCACCAACCTATCTTTCAGACTTAAGTATTCTTTCTCCCTTCCCTACACTCAATGTTCCAGTCAAATTGGCCCCCTCTTTGATTCTTACATAAGCCTCCATCCACCATCATTGTGCCTCTGCAATGGTCATCCACCGTGTCTAGAATGTTTCCCTACTTCATCTGTGAATCGCAGCATCCCTTACTTGAAGACAGCTTAAGTAAAACCTTCTATACTAGAGCTTTCCTTGTACCCTCAAATGCTGGTGCCCCCTCTCTCTAACTGGGTTGTATTTATTTGGTACTTCCCAATGTCAAAGAAATCACAGAAATGGTCTCTGTCTCTATATCTATTTTGTATACTCTCATATCTATACATTTTCTCTCCCTTGGTAGAATGTAAGATGCTTGAGGGTAGACACTGTTTCATATTTTGCTTTCATATCTATAACACCTAGAACAATGCTTAACACATAGTAGGCACTTCACAAATGTGTGTACTTTTTAATTTATTGATAATAGATTGACATAGCTTCTACTTCCTATACTACAATACCGCCTAGAAGGCAGTATGATTCACTGCCATCAGAAGGTCTAGGTTCCAGTCTTGGCTCCTACCTGTGTGATCTTAGGCAAATCACTTCCCTTCCCTTGATCCCAGTTTTCTTATGAGTTTAAAGGAGTTTAAAGGAGCAGAAAGACCTCAAAGGCTCCTTCCAATTCTAAATCCTATTATTCTTTGGACCTTTCAGATTCTCTGCCTATAATCCCAGTTATTTGCTTGGGCCATCATGGGAAAGTGAAAAGATTGCTGAATTTGGAATCTGCATGTTTTGGGGGATTCGAGGAGGGGTGGCTCCTAGACCTGTGATTTCATTGGTATAGGGATATCTTGGTGAGAAAACTCTTGCGATTTCACTGGTGTAGGCACAGGTCTTCTTAAACTTTTTCTATTTTTGACCCCTTTTCACATTTCAGCAGAATTCATTGTGCTTTGTGGATGCAGTGCAAAGTTCACATGCTGTGTGTTCAGAATCAAAGCTGCCATGAAATTGTGTGGTGCAACATTGGCAAGTGCTGCCAGAAACACCTCTGATTCATTACACTTTTGATCATGAATTAATTTTTGGTTGTCGAGCATTCAGAAACCTTTACTGCTGCCTAATTTTTCTCAACCCCATGCCCACAGTTTAAGAAGCACTGAGTAGAAATCTTTTGGTAAGAAAACTCCTTGTGTATGTCAATCAGCAAAATATTTTGCTTCAAACATTGCTCTTACTCTGACTGTTTATGTTGCAAGATAAAGAATCTTCTTGTTAATTTCTTTTGTTTATACCACCATCAATTGAGTAGGAAAGACTTCGGTGACACTGCCCCAGTAATTAATTTGGAAGCATGACACTAGCCATAGCATGAGGTAGGGGATGGGAAGAAGAGAACAGGGGATGAGTCACAGAACATTGAAAAGTGGTGTAATATATTGACTCCAAGGAATCTGGAAGACCTGAGTTCAAATCGTGACTCAAAGACATACTAGCTATGTGACTGTGGTAAGCCACAATCTCCCTAAGCCTCTATAAAATGAAACAGTTGAACTCAAGGGTCTCAAAGTACTCTTCCAGTTTTAAATGTATGATTTGGTGAGCCCCATGTAGCTTGAAATAGAGGAAGTGTATGACCTCTGATTTCATCGCACTGTCAAAGATCTCAACCCTTATATATGGAAGAGTTTCTTAATGAGTTGCCATGGCTGAAATGCCCATAAACACCCAGGTGATGAGCCTTTTTAGATTTTGCTAGAGCTGGTTCAGACAGGAGAAGCCCCAGTCCCTCCTGGACCCATATTTGATAAAGTTTAAACTTTGGAGGATCTCTAAGAGTTTTTGTTCTGTTGATACAAATTGGGGAACACAGAAAG
The DNA here is from genome assembly GCA_023548195.1 of Bettongia penicillata ogilbyi. Lineage (NCBI taxonomy): Eukaryota > Metazoa > Chordata > Mammalia > Diprotodontia > Potoroidae > Bettongia > Bettongia penicillata. The sequence goes on from JAJHZJ010000150.1 coordinate 652,804, forward strand.
ACTTGCCAGAAAAAATGGTGGTGGTTGAGAATGTAAATTCCTTGAGGCCAGGGGATATTCTAGCATTTGTATCTATATTCCAAGTTGTGTATTGCACATAGGACTGTCTCTATAAATGCTTGTTGAATGAATGAATGAATAAGAGCCTCAATAAGCTACTTGAGGGGAGATACTGCCTTGCATTTGTCTTTGTATCTCTATGCTTATACAATGTCTTCTGCATTATAGGTACTTAATAGATTTCTTGTGGAATGATTGCACAAAGGAATGAATGAATGAATGATGAACGACCTGGATAGAATATAAGTGGCATGAGGGAAGGGATCATTTTGCATTGATTTTTTTTTAATTCTAAGACCTTATACTATATATGCATATAGTAGATGCATAGTACTTGTGGAATAAATTAATTAATATTGAGAAACACATTCTTGGAAAATGAATTTCTGTCCCACGCTCACCATATGGCCTCTTCCTTGCCCAGCTAATTGTTAGACTTCCCTGACATCTCTCATCCTATTCTTATACCCTTTTCTCTTAAGACAGAAGAGAGGAATGCTTAAACAGTCCTCATTACTAACTTCTTTGCATCACAGTGAAAAATGGGTCTCAGCAATTCATGTGGCACATGAATATGATAGATTATTACTAAGCCACAAGAAACTAAGCATGTAATGACTATAGAGAGGGATGGGGAGACATATAATGAACCGATGCAAAGTGATATAAGTAGAACCAGGAAAACAACATACACCAGGACTACACCAGTGGAAATAGAAAGAAAAATTAAAAAAAAACCAAAATGAATGCTGTGAAACTGTGACATCCAAGTTTGACTCCAAAGAAGAGATAGGAGCAGTCTTTGTAGATGTAGGGGACTGTGGTGTGGAATACTATATATAATGTATGATTTTGACATTTAGGTTAGTTTTTTTAGATTGACTTTCCCCTCTAATTCTTTGTCATAAGAAATAGCTCTCTTTGTGGGAAAGGAGGATGGGATACATTAAGAAATTTAGGTGACATGAAAACATAAGATAATAATAAACTTTTATTAAAAAAATAAAACCCATTTGAAGCAGCTCTCCTGATCCAGGGAGCTTGTTCACAACACTTGTTGGAGATATCTTCCTTGTCCCTCAGAATAGCAGTAATTGTCACCATTCCCAAGGATGCTCCTCTTCAACGTTTTCATTTCATCTGACTGGCAGAAGGGAAGGAGGGTAGAGAGGTAGGATGGGAAGGGTAGAGGGAGCCAATTTCCCAATTCGTGGAAATGCTTTGAGGTGGGAAGAGGAAGACAGGCAGGGAGGCAGATTCGTGAGTTTTCTATTTCTTTAAATAAACCAAAGGCTCTCCTCAGAGGCCCTCATCCACACTGGAAGCCATGTGTGGGAGCCATCTTGGGAACTTTCCCCTACTGCTCAGCTATCTTCCCAGACTTCTCAGCTAGAGTTCACTATTCTTCCCAGCTCTGACTGGGCGCAAGACCAATCCAGCCCCCAGCAGAAAGTTGGGAGAAACTGATGGTTGGCAACAGCTTTAAGTAGAGCCAAAGGATTTACCCCTAGCCAGGGCTGAGCCTTAGCAAAACCAGGAAGTTGGCAAGGTTTGTGTTTGATGCCTCCTGTTTCATCTGTCCTCATCTTTTAACTCTACACTGATGCTTTATCTCTCAACCCAACAGGCCATAATAACTCCCTCTCGCATTCAGCTGATATTTTATAGTTTGTAATGGACTTCCATATCCATTATCATATTTAATTCATATAACAATCCTAACATAGTTATTATCCCCATTTTAATGATGAGGAAACTGAGAATCAGAGAGGTTAAGTTGGCAAAGGAACACGAACAAAAATGGGAGGCCTAGATGGTATGGATAAGTGACTCGGTCTTGGGAAGTTTTGCCAAATGTTAACCTTTATATACACTTCACTCTAATCCTGCCAGGGGAGGAGCTCCCAAAAACCTTTGGTTATGTGTGGTCTGGAGTTGCAGAAAAGAGAATAAAATCAGTCTCCAAAAGTTAAAGTCATTTGCTCTAGCTCACATGGTTTGTAAAATATGGAGCCAGGATTAGAACTCAGATTTAACTACAAATCCAGAGCTCTTTAAAGAATGTTCAAAATTTAATATCAGACAGAATAGCCATCCCTATTCTTTTTCACTTACACATTATTAGTGTCCAGTCTTCCCAAGCCCAATTCTTCATCTCAATCCCCATGCTTCCAAGCCTTTCCCCCCATTCAGCTCTGTAAAAGTAAGCACCCCAACACACACAGGAGGGCCTGCTATCACAGGGTCTTAGACATGCTTTTCTAAAGGAAAGGCAACTTTTGAGGGGTCAACAATCACTTTAATCAAGTACATGTGTCATTCACTTATGTCAGGGAAAAAGTCAGTACCCTAAACTTCAAAGAAAATACAGAGAAATCAAAATCAACAGACATGTTTCCAACTGTCTGACATAAGCAATACATATATCACAGATCAACAGACAGATCTAACTGTCTGACCATTACATACATACAAAGTTGAGGTAAGCACCAACATCTGGGTTTTCAAAGCCAGGGTTCTGCTCAGTGGCTTCCCAGAATCTCATCTGGCACACAAAACTTCTTATAAAAACTAAGCCCCAAAGTAAAACCTCACCTCAGAATCTTTATACACTTTTTAGAGCCAGAGGGCATCACAACACTTGAAAACCAATGCTTCATTAACAAAAGATGTGGGTCTTCCTACGAATCTTTCCAGGTCCATTGATGAGTGTGGAAGATTTCCTTTAATTACATTATTCAATCAGAGGCACTTGATTATACAAAAACAAAAACATCAAAAGATCCTATTTTGTTTGCCATTCCAAGCTCCATCAGGTAGTTCTATCCTTTGCTTCCAGCATCAAAAGATTTGGGTTCTTGGGTTTGAATTTGGATCTGGGTCCTAATCTGCTCCTGGGAAGTTCATTCTTTCTTTCACTTTCCAATTTCTTGGTGGTCAATTCAGAGGGCATGCCAAGAGGAAAGCAGAGAAGGTTGCTCACCTTTCTCTCTGTTCAGAGACAGACATAAATACTGAGAAAAAAAGAAGAGACAGGGGGAAAAGAGAGTGAGAGAAATAGATGGAGGCAGTCAGACAGAGACAGAGCAAATAGAGTGAGGAGAGAATGTACTGTTTGAGTGTATCATTGATGAATTTTAATTGAAATTAATAGAACAGGAAAGCTTCAACCTGTTTTATGTCCTGGACTCCTCACTCCTCTGACAATCTGGTGAAGCTTATAGACCCTTTCTCAGACTCATATTTTAACTATATAAAGTTAAAGATGAGGGAATGCAAAGGAAATCAATTGCACTAAAATATGGGTATCAAAATATTTTCTATATAAACCAAATTCTTGGACTCCAGGTTCAGAGTCCCTGTTGTGGAGTAAGTGAATCTTCTCTCACCAAAGAATTACCAGATTTCTAAGTGGGAGAGTTGTTTAGGTGAAGATGATCTTGACATTAGAATGTGTCACTATGACCAGATCTCAACTCTGAATGAATTGAGGTTGGAAAGGAAAATGGAGCTAAAGATTGTCAAAGCAAATGATATTGACCCGGCAGACATCTTAGAGGCCACCTTGTCCAACCCTCTTATTTTATAGGTGAGGATGCTGAGTATTAACCCTGGTGTTAAGGATTAGAGGCTTATAAACTTACAGCTGGAAAGGAATTCAGAGACTGTCAGATAGTCCAAGCTACTCAATTTATGGATGAAGAAACCGGGACACCATAAAGTTCAGTGACTTGCCCAGTATCATGCAACTATTAAGTGTCTTATGTGAAAATCAAATTGAGGCCTTACTAACTCCAAGTCCAACAATATCCATTTTTTTTATCCTTTTCTCTTCTACCCCATGCTCTCCATGAATCAGAGTTCAAATTTCATCTTCTAATAAATTTATTAAATATTTAATATATAATAAATGATTGACCAACTGAACTATATGTGATCTTGGGCAAATCTCTTGAACTCTGTTGAACTCAATTTTGTCAGCTATAAAATTAGAGAGGGAGGAAGGTAAGATTAAATGGCCAGCTAGGTCTGGGATACCTAGATGGTGCAATAGATAGACTGCCAGGCCTGAAGTTAGGAAGACTCATCTTTCTGAGTTCAAATCTGTTCTCAGACCCTCCATAGCTATGTGCCCCTGGGCAAGTCACTTAGCCCTGTTGACTTCAGTTTCCTTACCTACAAAATGAGCCAGAGAAGGAAATAGCAAAGTACTCCAGTGTCTTTGCCAACAAAACAAATGCCAAATGGAGTCATGAAGAGTCAGACATGACTAAAAAATAAATAAAGAACAATAAATAGATCTATTCTAAGTTTATAGAGCCAGAGTGGTCAAACTAATCCCCCAAGGTCATGGGGTAGTAAATAGTGGGACCAGAATTTGAACTCAGGTGTTTTTACTCCAAATCTAGTACTCTTTTTACTCTGTGACAGATTAATAGCATCTTTGAAAAGCATTCCTCTAAATATCCCTTAATTAGGATAGCTGTGGATTTCCAATACCAGTGAATTGCTGTATTTCCCAACTATTGGCATTTCAACCCTTGATTGGAATTCTTTTCCTCTTCACTTCCTGGTTTCTATCAATTCCTTCAAGCATCAGCTACTACCTTCTGAAAGAAGCTTTTTTGCTGGTCCCTTTAATGCACATATGTGTGTATATGTGTGCATGTGTATATATGCAAAAATATACATGCATGTATGAATATATGCATGTACATTCATACACATATATACACATACTTTATTTGTACATAGATATATGCAAGTATGTCATTTGCACGTTCTCTTCCCCCTTAACATGTTACCTCATTGAGAGACAGAACTGTTTTTGCCTTTCTTTTATCCCTAGCACTTGACTATAGTAAGCTTTTAATAAATGTTGGTTGACAGACTGGTTGATGGATTGGGTTTACTAGTCAAGTTGATCTAATACTCTTCCATTCTCTTCACCAGAGAGTTTGCAGTCTAGGAGTATATGTTATAATACATCCAATGATGTGGGATCCGGCTTCACTGCAGTACTATTTTATACACTGCAATGGACCACCAATACCCCTCATGGCTTTTATTCAGTATCTTATTACCTGAGGAGACTTTAGGAAATCACTTTATATCTCTGCTTAAAAATCATTTTGTTCTGTTAAAGTCTGCTTCCAAGTGCATGTTTTGGGAAAAGGATAAAAGATCTTTTTATAAAAATTTGGAAGCTTTGAGGGTGAATTAGAAGCATTTCAGGATTGTTAGTAAGGGAACCAACTGTGTAAAGCTGCTTTAATTAGTAAATATCTAGCATTCAAAAACTAATGAAAAGACCTCCTTTGAGAAAAGAAAACTACTTCCTGCTGATTAGAAAAAAGGTCCATCATCAAGGGCATTTAAACTGTGGGTGCATGTTCATGGAATGACCCTCATGTGCTCTTCATGAGGGCTTGCCAACTGCCAATATGGTCAAGTGGAAAGGGTGTCACATTTGAAGTCAAAGGATTTCTCAGTTCTTAGTGACTTAATGTGCCGGTACCTCAGTTTTCTTATCATCAAAATGAGGGTATTGGGTTAGAAGAGCTCGAAGGTGTTTTTCAGTTCTAAATTAATGACTGTGTTTCTCTAATGAAAGTAAGTAAAAAGAGGGGAAATGGGAATACTGGGTCCTTACATAGTGATTACCTAAGAGTGGCAGATGCATTGAAAAGGGTATTGTTGAATGACGGGTTAGTCAAGCTGGTGGGGAGGGTGGTGTCTGGGAGTAAATCTCTTGAGGGCAGTACCTATGTCTTCTCTTCCTTTTATCTTCCCTGTAGCTTCTGGGACAGTTCAAAGCACGCAGTAGGAAGGCTACAAATATGAAATTTAACAAGAATGAGGATAGATCAGATGTATGGGGACATCTCTGAGTCCCTGAGAAGGAGGGTCTAAACAGAAGCATTTTTGATCTTTCTATTGTAGTAGACTCTTCCTTCTCAGAAAGCAAACTTATAAGTCTTTTTAATATACATGACATTTGTATAAGTCGGTTTTGAGAAATGTCTTCAGAATTTTCAACTACAAGGAAAAAAGTATACAATTCCTTTCTTAGAAAGATAAATCCAAAGTATCAATCTCATTAGCCTTTTTTTATTTCATTTTTCTTAGTCTAGACTTAAAAAAAGATCCTTTTGGGAAGTATGACCCTTGAAATGTCTTGCACTGGGTAGGCATCCTATGAGTGCTAAAATCTTGGGTTTTGATCTATTGCTCCAAAAGTTCTCTGCCCAAGTCTATAAGGATATTGTGGATACTCTTTCCATATGTTCCTGTCCATCTGTCTTGTCTCTCTGCCTGGCATGAACTCCAGGAAGACAGCAATGGGAAGCAGACTGAGTGAAAACTAAATGGGACAGTGTTGAAGTCTCTCACTGAGTGGCTAGCTGGTGATCTGAATGTGGCTTAAGATAGCTAAAAGATATGAATTCAGTTTAATTCAACATCTGTTAGATGTTTACTATGTAGCAGGTGCTATATACAAAGAAACTTGTGCTTTCAAGGAGTTAACATTCTATTGGAGCAATATAACAGCTCTGTGGGTAAATAGGTGCAAAATATATAGAAAATTCAGAAGGATCAGAGACCAAGCAAGCAGAGAAATAGGGCACCTACGAAGTAGCACTTTGGCTGTGCTTTAAAGAGACTAAAAAACATCTTTGCCCAGGGTCATTCCTGCAATAAGTGTGAAAGGCAGGATGTGAAGCCAGGTACTTTTGATTCCTGGTTGAGCCCCCAACCCACTATGGCACATGCCTCATTTGCTAAGCGGCCAAGAAGTTTGTGGTAGTTGCTAAGGTTCAAACAGAGTATTGTTGGTGATACTGAAAATTGTGCAGACATGGAAGTTTTAGTGTCTGGGAAGGTTGAGGGAGTAGGGGAAAGGAGGAAGGGAGGAAGCTGTCACATTTCCAAATATGGTGCCCGATTAAGAAAGGATCACAGGTTCACTAGAGAGGGAAAGGATCTCTGAGCCCTCATCTTAGAGATGATGAAAATAAGGCCAAGAGAGGTTGTAGCAACATAAATTTAGAGCTGGAAAGGAAGTCAGAGTCTTTCAGATCCAATCTCCTCATTTTACAGATGAGTAAACTGAGGCCAGGAGAGATTAAATGATTTGACCAAGGTCTCACAAGCAGTAAAAGGCATTTGGAAAGGAAAATGTTTACATCAGGCCATACTGACAGTAATGCGCCAACACATGGGAAAGGTAGAAAGCACAAGGTAGTTTTGTTATTGGCAGAGCTCCCACAGTCACACACAAATACAGCCCAGTTTTTCCTGCACATTCTCACTTGAAACTAAAGCAGACCTCATCTCCAGAAGATGTGGACACAATACATGGTTTTAAAAGCATAAAGTAACAATGGCTTCTGCTCAGTAGGTATAGGAAGACTTGTGGAGGAGGGGGTTGGACAATGTGAGAACAGGTCCTTATTATTTCCACCAGGCAGAAGCCTCCTGCTATGTCATTAAAGTAATTCTGTCAGACATCCATGTCTGTCTCTTCCTGCTGTCCTGTTACCAGAATATCCCTCAACTCGTGTTTCCTATCACAAATATCACATCCATCTCTAATTCTCCCTTTAGCTAATGGCAGGATCATCTGGAATATTTAGTCTGATTTTCTTTTCTCTAACTGAATGGGCCTCTCTCCTGTTTCAACAATTCCCCAGATTCACTAATGCTCAGAAATAACCCTGATTGCACATTAATTCTCACCTAATCAATGGTCTGACCATACCGGTCTCCAAGCAGGAAATTCCCTCTCCCATCACAGTGGATTTTTTTTAACAGGCTAGCCCGATGCTTGCAATGCTCTCCCTTCTCACCTCAGCCTGTTAGCTCATCCCTTGCACTCCACTCCTTTCAAGGAGCTTTTTCTGATTTCCTCCACTTGATTCCTTCTCCCCTAATTTGTATCTCCTATCCTTTTCTGTGGGTGTGGATGTTGTTGGATCCTCCAGGAGAATATTAGACCATTGAGGGCTGAGCTACGTTGGTTTTGCTTTTGTAGGTAAGAACCTGACATGGTTATAGGCATTTAGTTTATAGATTCAAGGGCTTAGAGTTGGAAGGAACCCAAAAGGTGATCTAATACAAATCAGGAAACTAAGGCCCAAAGATACTAAGTGAATTTTTATTGGTAAAATTTGAATTTGAACTCCCTTCCTCTGATATTATAGGTGTCTGTCAAATTGAATTGAAGTGATTTAAACTGAATCTACCCATTATTTTAAATTTTTTGAATGCTAACATGAATGATGGATTAATTGAATCCACTCTCCTTGGCTACAAGTTACTTCTCCTTCAAATTTCCTTGAATCCTTTCCTCTCTTTACCTCTAGTCAAGGGAGCTCAAAGCCTCCCTTTACTGAACTGCATTCTGGGGACCACTGGGGGAAGGGGGCATCATCTAGCACATCAGGAGTCTCTAGGAGCATTCTTGTTTCATCTCCCCTTCCCATCTCTTCACTTCTTCCTGTCTCTGGGATGTACACTACCTCTTCTATGAAGGCTTTGTGACTTTCCCAAAGCAGTGGAGTTTCAATGCAAAGATCAATGGCTCTGAGGTCAGAGCACCTGAGCTTTTGTCTCTCCACCAACCCATCTTGGTTGTGTGATCTTGGGTTAGTCAGTCAGTCAGTTAGGAAGTTAGATGGCACAGTGGATGGAGCACTGAACCTAGAGGCAGGATGATTTCACTCCCAGTTCTGCCTAGGATCGGTATTCAACCCTGGGTAAATCACTGGTCCTGGTTTCCTCAACTGTAGAATGTGAAGGAGGGAAGGAAATAAACATTTATCAAGCTATTACTATGTGTCAGGTCCTATGATGATTACTTAAAAATATTGTTCCATATGATCCTCACAATGACGCTGTGAGGCAGGTCCTATTATGAGCTCTATTTTACAGTTGGGGAAACTGAGTCAGATAGCAACTGGGTGACTTACCCAGGGTTACACAGTTAGTAAGCAGATTTGAACTCATCTTCCTAAATGTAGTATGCTGTCTACTGTGCTACCTGACTCAAATGGGGATAACAATAATATCCTTTATTAGAGTTGTTGTTAACATAAAAATAAAATAGCATTTATAAACTGCTTTGTATACCTTAAAGCACTATACAATTGGTATTTCATTTATTACTGCTATTACTACTAATGTTGCTACTTCTAGTAGTGGCACTAGTAATGCCATTGTTACTGTTACTATTCTACCACTGTTACTACTACTATCACCACTTCTACTATTGCTAGTGCTACTGATGCTGTTGCTGCTACTACCGCTAGTGGCACTACTACCCCTGTTACTATTACTACTAATTCTACTATTACTACTACTACTTCTACTACTACTACTACTACTACTACTACTACTACTACTACTACTGCTACTACTACTACAGTACTCTGCATAGTACTCTCCTTTTCATTTACCCTCTGTTTACAATGGAATTATTTTGATACTTTTCTTTCCCTTAATAGATAGTTTGTAGACTCTGTCTCATGGGGTCTATGACATATCTCTCCTTGTCTCCCCAACTAAATATAATTGATGCAATTCAGTCAATATGTGTTAAAAACCAGAGGACTCTGTTAATTTTTCCCTTCCCCTCTTCATTCCCTCGCTACCTTATGTTACCTTTTCTCTATCAAGTTAGCTTCAACAGTAAAATATAACCTTATAGGGGCAGGTCCACTTTGTTTTTGCTTTTGTATGCTTGGTTAGTAACATGATTCCTATGTATGCTTGTTGAATTCAGCTAAAAGATTTGAGTTGAGACAGAGTGCTAATATCTGGGGATGAAAGTATATATTTGTGTGTTGAGGAGGTTGATGGTCGGGAGACCAGGGTAACTTTCAGGGGCAGGAACATGTCAACTGAGAATTCCAGGATGCAAGAAATTGGAGGCAGGACTTTTGAGGCATGGGGGAACAGGATGCCCACATGATTAAGGCAGCAAGTGAATACTGAATTGTTTGGGGGGTGGGGAGAATAAAAACAGGAAAGCAATTTAGCTGGAATTTTTAGTGCGTGAAGGAAAATCAAGTGAGAGAAGGCTAGTAAGGCAAGTGAGAGCCTGGTTATAGAAGGTCTTAAATACCAAACTCAAGAGTTTGTATTTTTTTTTTGAAACAATAAGAGACTATTGACATTCTCTCCCTCACCCCCCCTTTCTCTCTGTGTATATGTCTATCTCTCTCTCTGTATGTGTGTGTATCTGTCTCTTTCTGTCTGTATGTCTGTCTGTTTCCATCTCTCTGTCTCTCTCTGTCTCTGTCTCTCTGTCTCTCTGTCTCTGTCTCTCTGTCTCTCTGTCTCTCTCTGTCCAACTCATAAGCATGCCAGGGAACCATGCAGTGAGCCCCATCCTCACAAGCATGCCCAGAGTGCTACTGCCATTTACCATGTAGAGGAGGTTGGGGAGCCTGCTTCAGAGAGAGGCATAGTGGCATGGAACGGAAGTGCCTTTTAGGCACTTTGGAGGACATGTAAATGCTCTATCACTGGTTCCAGTTTGCTAACCATGTGACAAATAGCAGCTTCTTTCAATGGCTTTATCACTCCCCATATATGTTATCTTCTATTAACATGCAAACTGCTTGAAGATAGTGACTGGATTACCTGCATGCATTTATATCGCAACTCTTCACACAGTACCTGCCACATAGCGAGCATTTAAACTAGGCTCTGGGCAAAAGAATAAAGGAGAATGATCTCCCCAATTGATCTGCATTTCTTCCAATTACAGGTCAATAAATTTACTTCTCAACAAGTAGCTTCTGGACTCTAATTCTATGGAGAGTGACCTGGTAACACCTGTGAGCATGCTATTGGGACACTGGTGTGAAAGATGGGCCAGGGCCACTCAAGGGCCAGACACCATTCCCTGTCATTGCTAGAAAGCTGTCCTTTTGATCAAGTCCCAAAGGTCCAGTGCCGCCTCCTCCCCAAGTCCCTTTGTCATAGCTCAATTTCCCACTCTTGATGTCATAGCAATTAACTGAGAAGCAAAGACATAGTAATATTTGGAAGATGCTGATCTAGTCAGTAACTGAATAGACTTTTCAGATTTTAGCAGTTTAGGAAGCACTCTTAATCTGGATCTGTGAATTTGTGTTATTAATGTACTAGAGGGTGCAGTGGATGTGGCACCAGGCTTGGAGTCAGGAAGACTTATCTTCCTGATTTCAAATTAGGCCTCAGACATTTACTGCCTGGGCAAGTTATTTCACCCTGTTTGCCTCAGTTTCCTCATCTATAAAATGAGTTAGAGGAGGAAATGGCAAATCACTCAAGTATCTGTGCCAAGAAAACCTCAAATGGGGTCACGAAGAGCTGGACACTTCTGAAAAAATGACTTAAAAACAATGTGAATGTGCATGTACATATAAACACAAAGATATCACCATATATGTATATATACATACATATGCATGTGTATGTATGGATAGATATATCTATATATCTATCTATACACTCATACATACAAACACACACACATATATAAGTGTGTGTGTGTGTGTGTATATATACAGTCATCTCCAGTCATCCAGAGGAATATCAGGTTACTGAATTCAGATGGCTCTGGAGGAGAAGTGAGGCTAGGGACCCACACAGCCCTCCCTCACTCAAAACAAAGTCAAGTGCAAGTCATGTCATCATTTCTCTGATGGTATGTTCTTCTTCTGCAATGAAGAACAAACACGGCCTACAGCCTACAGTTGAGAACATAAGCATATGATGTATAGGTTTATTGGACTTCCAATAGGGTCTCTGTCTCTCTCTCATCTCTCTCTTTTTTCTCTTCTCTTTCTCTCTGTCTTTGTCTTTCCCTCCTCTCTCTCTCTTTGTCTCTCTCTGTCTCTTTCTCTCTGTCTCTGATTTTATCTCTGGCTCAGTCTCTGCCTTTCTCCCTGACTCTGTCTCTGTCTCTGTCTCTCTGTTTCTCTCTGTCTCTCTCTTACAAATACACAAATGCACAAAGGTTAAGAATCCCCATTCTAAAAGTAAGTAGTGATTTAAAAAAACCTTCTATATTTGCATAAGGATATTCTTTCTGAATTCATTTCCTCTCCTGTTTAGCACAGAATTCCACTCTTATATTCCACCTGTTTTGCTCCATGTGTTTCCAAGTACAAATAAGGATGTTCCAGGAAAAAAAAGTTTAGCTTTGCTGGAATGACAAGCCCTGCCTGATGTCATGTGAACGGATTTTACATCATATGTAAGGAAGTGCTAGGAAACATGTAACAATAATACATCCCCGCAAATGGACATCATGACTACATGTTGCTAAGGAGACAGTGAAGAGGGGGCGGATTCTCAGGTATCCTGAGAAGACAGACTGACCTGGTGACACTGATATCTGGAACAAGTGGGGCATATGAGCCAATGTACACTGGCTCCTCTCTGTCTGTCATCTTCCTAAACCTTCAGTGTGCCCCCTAAAATAATGCAGTGTTAGTCCATGATGACACTAGTTCAGTGTTCTAGGTCAACTCAATTCAGGAAGTATTTCCTGACTGTCCCTTGTGTCAGAATGTTCTCCCTCCTCAACTCTAACTCTTCTCACCTTCCACATAAAATCTTTCCCAGTTCCCTCAGCTGCTCGTGACTCCCCTCACCTTCTATTTCTTTGATTTCTAGGTTATATAGAGCACTATCGAGAGGCTGAATGAGCCTATGGAGGCCATTCTAGGGTGCACATACCCAGAGTTCTCTGGAAACTTCTGAAAAGGAAAAACAAGGGAATCACTTGAATATGAAAAACCAACAGGTTTATAAGGGAGATGTAGTGCCTAGGGGAGAAAAGGAAGAGGCTTTTTGTTGAGTTCTTTTTTCTAAGACAGGGAGGAGAAAACTCTTCCCTAGCCCCTAGCTTTCAGATGAGTGTGTGTGTGGGGGTGGGTGGGGTAGGAGACAAAGCTCAAGGTTCTCACAACGATGCATGTATGTGTTTTGTTAATTTGTTTGATTTGTTGGAGACTGGGACTCCCAATCTCACCTAGGCTAGTAGTGTTTACCCACAGACTTGATTACCCTACTCCATTTATCCAACAGGGCTGGTTCACCTCTCCTCAGGCAGCCTGAAAGCCTTCTTCACTCAGGGGCTCACCATATTGATGCCAGACTTGTTGAAGATGCTGGATCAGTTTTCACCATACAGTAGCCCAGAACTCCCAAAACCTGAGAAATCCACTGGCCCCCATCTCCCCAGCAGAAGAACTTATAGACAAAGGATACTATCTTTGTACATCAGTTGATGAAGCTTGAGTATGTTCTTCTGTGTGAAACTGAATAGGTGACACAGGAAATCTGTTGCTTGGGTTTGGAAGGATTGAAATTAAAAAGAAAAGAGAAAACCTTCCTGACTGTCCTCAGTGATGTGATGTCTCAATGCTACAAGGACTCTGGGAGCCTTAGAATGACATGCTACACCCTGAGTGGTCCTACGGTCATGTTCGCCAACCCGTACCTCATGACAACTGAATAGAGGAAAGATATTTCATGTGATGAAGGAAAAGGTTTCTGATCAATGATTGATTTTCTTTGGTTGGGGTTTCTCACATGACAAGATACGACTGCCAATGAGGGGATGGGGAGATGAAGGGGATTTTTGAGTCGCTTAAACTTATTATTTGATTAAGCTTTATTTGCATTTTTTTCCCTGTAAATCAGTCTCAAGCAGGTTAATGAATAATAACAGTTACTGAAAAGGTTTGTGATTTCAGAGAGAAGAAATTGCTACTTAACCTCAGCCCACATATCTCTTCATAGTACCTGGCTGCATCTTTTCCCAGACTGACCCATTTTTTGAAGCCCATTAGTGACCACTAATATCTTATGTAAATAGGAATGAAAAATGCAAGGGTGGAGGCGAGGTAAGGGATACAAAGTGGTGAAAGGGTGTTGGATAAATAGCTTTTCTGCTTAGATTCCTTCCCTTCTCAAAAGAAGGAAGGAGACATAACCTTCAGAGAAGGGGGCACTCAGGGGGCAAGGTCTTTTCTCTGACTTGGAGGCAGCGGGGAGAAGGGGTGTCATCAATCATCTCTCAGTCCTCACAGATCTCTCAGCAGAGCAATGACCCCAAATCCTAGAAACCACTGCCAATGTCTTCCATCCTTTAGGAGCTGTCAAAAAACCTTGATTTGATACTCTGAATGTCCACATGGTTCCCAAGACAGAGGCTACTCTACAGTTTCTGAACCTGCTTCATCATTCTTTTTTTTTCAATTACCTCTCTTCTTTTCTTCTTCTCTCTCTTTCCCATCTCCCTGACTTCCTCTCTTTCCTTTCCCAACTCCTTTCTCTCTGTATCTTTCTTCCTCTCCCTTCCCATCTGTCTCCCTCCCTCTCTCTCTGTCTTTCTCCTTCCCATCTCCTTTCTCTGTCTCTGTGTTTGTATCTTTTTCTCTGTCCCTCCCTTTCTACTCCATTCCTTGTTATCAATCACTTGCTTATGTCACTGCGGCTACAACTTCAACTAAGCTAATAGCTATTTCTTCCATTGCTGATAAGATAAATCTATTATCGTCAATCCACAAGCATTTGTTAGGTGCTTACCATGCATGAGACACTGTGCTAAAGGATAGGAAACACAAAGAGGGAGGCAAACGCAGATGGAGGGAGGGCGGTGACTGGCATAACTGTGCCTCGTTAAGACCAGGTTGTTGCATCTTATTAATTGGAAAGATCCCACCAAAGGCAATCTTTATTGGAAGCCTCTTCTTTAATCAGATGAAGCATCCTGACTGCTTTCTTAGGGCGGCCAGGTGGTGCAATGGAGAGTGTTCAGCCTGGCATCAGGAAGACTCATCTTTCTGAGTTCAAATCTGGCTTCAGACACTAATAAGCTGTCTGACCCTACACACCGTTGCCTCAGTTTCCTCATCTCTGAAATAAGCTGGTAAAGGAAATGGCAAACCATTCCAGTGTCTTTGCCAGGAAAACAACAAATAGTATCATGGAAAGATTGAACAGAGAATAACTTAACAGCAACAATCCCTTTCCGCAGTTATGGGGTAGTGAGATTTGGAATGATTAAGGAACAACTTGGAGTCTAGAAACACCATTTTAAAACACCCTCAAAAGTTCTTTCAGCATTGGACCACAACACAACCTAAACAGGAGCAACTTGAAAGTTCTCCATTACCAATGGACCAAGACAGTGTCACTGTGTCCATAGTGTTCTCAAAAGTATCCAACAGAGCTCTGGGCACATGCTCTGGGATGGCCCCAAAGGCTTATTCAGTCTTGCTACATTTAAGTATATGTTTTTGTCTCCTCTAATAGAATTCAGGCTCCTGGAATACAGGAGCTATTTCCTTTTCATCTTTTTCTATGGCTTCCATCATAGGGACCCACTCAGAGCAAAAGTTAATAGCACTTGCCAATCATACTTGTCAACTGTTTGAAATGTGCCAGCAAAGAGATGCCCTGGCATGGTGGCTGAAAACAAACCTCAGGGCTCATGTCATCCTTCCAATGGCTCCTGGTTGTGTGACTCTGGGTAAATCATGGAAGTTTTCAGGACACCAGAAAAATCTCTGAGATTACAAGGTTCAGATCAAGTGCTAGCCAGCATCAGTAGAAGGAGTTTTCTCATTCCAATGACATGATAGGTTCGGTCTCTCCTCTCATCCTCTATCCCCCCAAAATGTGGCTAGCCTGCTAGCCTGGAGCAGCCAAAATCCTGTCATATGGTTGTATTTACTTGTCTGAAAGCTGCTACCACTCAAGGATCTCTGTTTGACATTTCTAAAAAACCAGTTCCTTTGTGGTGACCACCACCTGCGCTATTCCAGTTACCACTTTCATCTTCAGAGACAGAACAGGTCGATCAGGTCAATACGGCCACCTAGTGAGCCTACTCACCCCCTGATGCGTTTCAGGCAGGGAACACACAGCCAGCACCATAAAGGGATATTTTTATTGAGGGTGGGCAGAGGGAAGGGAAACAAGCCTGGGTGACTTTTCAGGAGGCATATTTGTGTTTCCTCTAATGCACATGTGTGATGTGCCCATCCATTAATTCAATAGAAGAATCGTAGTCATGGCTGATTTCCATGGAAACAGCAGGATTCCACTTCTCCCTAACTCAGAGGCCTCATCTCCCTGTCAAAAGGAAATCAATGAGGTGGTAACAGAACTCTATGGGGAAGAGGATATCTGCCCAAAAACCTGGGGTGTGGAAAGATACAACTCACTCCCACTGAGAAGAGTCTTTCTTCTGCCCACCTACCACTCATATTTTCCCTCTTTTCTCTTCATATCGATGTTTCCCGCATATATTTACTCTTCTTATATGTTTTCCTGCATGTATTTCCTCTCCTTTCTACCAGCTATCTTCTTGAAGCCACCAATATATCTTTATAAGGTGAACTTGTGTAGACAGAAGGAAGCATGGCATGATTTTAATAACAAAGGGATAATTTTCCCTCTCTCTCTCTCTCTCTCTCTCTCTCTCTCTCTCTCTCTCCTCTCTCTCTCTCTCTCTCTCTCACACACACACACACACACACACACACACACACAGATGCCACTCTCCCATGATATCCCAAATCCCTTCAACAACGGACAAAGTTTTGTATTCTTAATGAAAGATAAGACAGTTCAGCTGTCTGCAGAAACATATTCATTTGGCTTTTTTCATAGGTATCCAACAACCTGAAAAGATCTTACCATAAAAGGGCCAGTGTCACATTGCATCCTGGGCCATCTCCAGTCATCCTGATGAATATCTGGTCACTAGAAGACTCTGGAGGAGAAGTGAGGCTGGTGACCTTGACAGCCCTGCCTCACTCAAAACAAAGTCAAGTGCAAATCATATTCTCCTTCTCCGAAGTCATGGTCCTCTTCAAAAATGAAAGACAAACGAAACAACCCAAGTAGCTGGCAACTCTTCTATTTTTGCTGGATCGACACATTTTCACCCAAGACACCTGTGTAACTCTAAAACTTCTTGATGGGGCCTCTTTTCTTCTTTCTCTACATTGCCTTCCTACTCTCATCATTACTCATAGATTCAGTTATTGTCCTTGATGCGAATGACTCATGGATTTTTTTTTTTTACTGACACCTCATCTTACCATGCTAACTTCTTGTTGGATGCTTCAACCTTTGTGTCCTTAGCTAAACAAAATATGGCCAAAACCAAAATATTTCCTCCCAAACCTATTCTTCCCCCAAACTTCCCTGTTTCTGCGCAACGCACCACCATCTTTGCAGTAATCAAGGTTCAGAAGGTTGAAGCCAGCCTTGACTGGCCACTCCTCCAGCTAATTACTCTCTCCCAATGCCTTTTCCCAACGCTTGCTTGGTCTTCTTGGTTCTACCCTCACAACGTTGCTTGTATCTGTCTCTTTCTCTTCACTAAGACAATCTCTATTGTAGCTCAAACTTTTGTCATCTCACCTGGATCATTGAAATAATCTATTGATTGGATTCTGCTTCTAGACCTTTCTAGATGTTAGACTGTGCCATGAAGAGAGGACTTGTCTTGAGGCTGGGAAGACCTGAGTTCAAATGTTACCTTAGTCACTTTAATAGCTATGTCACAAACTGTTTCAGGCTCAGCTTCCTCATATATAAAATGAGGAGAATAATGGCACCCACCTCATAGGGTTATTGTGAAGACCAAATGAGATAATGTATATAAAGCCCTTTGCAAACTTTCAAGTGATCCACAAATATTATTGTGTATCCCCAATCCATCCTTCAACCAGTTTCAAAATTAAAATTGATATCCCCAAAATACACCAGACCATTTCGTTCTCTTTCTCAAAACTCTTCAGTGGCTCCCTACCATCCTTAGAAAATATACACATACATAAACATATTTATATACACATGTGCATGTGTGTATGTACATATTTATATATATGTATTTATATCAGTTTAGCATTTAAAGCTCTCCACAATCTGAGTTCCATCTGTCTCTCCAGTGTTATATCTTTATTTTTTTTATTTTTTCCTCAGTTACATGTAAAGAAAAGTTGTAGCATTCATTGTTTTTTGAGTTCTAGATTTTCTCACTTCCTCTCTCACCTCCCTCTCCCTGAGAGGAGGTTAATCAATTGACAATAGGTCATATATGTTCAGTCATACAAAACATTATCATATCAGTCATACTCAAAAAAGAATTCACAAACTCAAAGAAAAAAACCATGAAAAAATACAGAAAGCAAAAAACAATATGTTTCTATCTTCACTCAGATTCTTTCAGTTTTTGGCTAATGTTTTTCATCCTGAGCCCTTTGGAATTTCCTCAATTCATTGTATTACTGGCAATAACTGAGTCATTCACAATTAATCATTGTACAAGATTGCTGTTACTGTGTACAGTGTTCTTCTGGTTCTGTTCACTTTATTTGGTGTTAGTTCATTTAAATCTTTCCAGGTATTTTATATATATATATATATATATATATATATATATATATATATATATATATATATATATATATATATATATATATATATATATATGATTTAAGTCCTCTTTGAAACTTAGTTACTTATAGGTAAATCACTTCACCTAAGTCTCGGAGTGTTCACCTGCAAAATGGGGACAAAATTAGTATTTACTTTGCAGGGATGTCATCAAGTTCCAATAAGATAATTCTGGAAAGGGTTTGATGAACCTTAGGGCACTAAGTATATGCCTTCTCTTATTATCCCAGAAATACCACTCCATTTTCTGATAGCCTATAACAATTATAATCTGTGACATATAGTTTAACACTAAATCATTTCACAGGTCAGTCTTTCCCTCACCTTTGGACTCTAAGATCTTTGATAAGAGGGATTGTTTCATACTTTTTTTCTCACCCCCTTCCCCAATATTATTTGTCTCACCACTACCAAGATAGAGTAAGTGACTATCAAATGCTTATTTTCTGGGATAAGTGACCTTGAAAATTCAAGCCATATATAACCCTAATTGCTGCCTCATGCAGAGTTGTGGGTGAAAGTCTAGGGGTCCTGAGTGAACACCATAAACTTTTTCCTCACTGATCCATTCTGGAGAGCAATTCTGAACTATGCCCAAAAAGGCTATAAAATATGCATGCCCTTTAATCCAGCAATACCACTACTAGGTTTGTATTCCAAAGAGATTATTAAAAAGGGAAAAAGATCCACATGTACAAAAATATTTATAGCAGCTATTTTTGTGGTGACAAAGAATTGAAAACTGAGGAGATGCCCAACAATTGGAGAATGACTAAACAAGCGTGGTATATGAATGCAATGGAATACTATTGTGCTATCAGAAGTGATGAACAGCTGCACTCCGAAGATGGCAGAGTAGAAGGACTCAGGTTTACGAGCTCCGAAACCACAGCCCATAGAATTAATGTAAAAAGAGACCCCCATAACTTCTGGACCACTGAAAGGTGTACAGAAACAGAGTGGAAGAGATTTCCATTCCAGAGAGCCCTGGAGAGCTGTCCCCAGGGTCCATCGCGCCCTGGAAAGTGGATCCCACCCCAGCGTTGCCCTGGCCGCAGCCCCAGAGAAGCTGACCCGAGCAGGCTTCAGGGACGGAAGCTCTGGCAGCTGGGAAAGTCCCTCCACCCACAGAAGCTACAGGTCAGTGAGAGAAACGGCTGGCTGGCTGAGGGGAGTGGGGTGTCTCCGTGACTCGGGCCCCCTCGGGAGGAAGCGGCAGCAGCAGAGACGGGGGCAGAAGCGGTGGAGGCAGAGGCGTGGGTGGCAGCGGAGGCAGCAGCGGCAGCGGCGGCCCGGGACTCCCTCAGCAGCAGGCAGGATCTTCATTACTGAAGGTCTCTACATAAATAACCTGAGGGAGCTGATCCTGGGAGACGGCCCTGCCCCATCCCGCTCTATTACTGAAGGCCTCTGCACAAAGCCCCTGAGGGAACTGAGCCTGGGAGGCGGCCCCCCCCCCCACCCACTCTGTTCCTGAAAGTCTCTGCATAAAGCCCCTGAGGAAGCTGAGCCTGTGAGGCGGCCCTGCCCCCACCCCAGCACCAGAACTAAAGCTCACATTGATTAGCGCGGAGAGCACATTTGAATCTCAGACCCCAAGCACTAGCTGGGCGGACCTAGGCAGGGGTGGACAGGAATCTCAGCAGTCAAGTAACTAGCTGGGAAAATGCCTAGAAAAGGGAAGAAAAATAAGACTATAGAGAGTTTTTTCCAACAAATGCAAATGATCCCGACTTTCGGATCTGACGAGGAGGGGGACATATTCTTGCCATCAGGGATAGACATGGAGGTTGGGGCCTCGGTACCCCAGACATCCCAGGGAGATGTCGGGTGGGCTCAGGCCTTGGAGGAGCTTAGAAAGGATTTTGAAAGGCAAGTTGGACAGGTGGAGGAAAAACTGGGAAGAGAAATGAGAGAGATGCAAGAAAAGTATGAAAAACGGGTCAATACCTTGGTTAAGGAGACCCAAAAAAATGCTGAAGAAAATAACACCTTGAAGAATAGGCTCACTCAATTGGCAAAAGAGGTTCAAAAAGCCAATGAGGAGAAGAATGCTTTCAAAAGCAGAATTAGCCAAATGGGAAAAGAGGTTCAAAAGCTCACTGAATTTAATAGTTCTCTCAAAATTGGAATGGAACAGATGGAGTCTAATGACTTTATGAGAAACCAAGAAATCACAAAACAAAACCAAAAGAATGAAAAAATGGAAGAGAATGTGAAATATCTCATGGGAAAAGCAACTGACCTGGAAAATAGAT
Source organism: Bettongia penicillata ogilbyi (assembly GCA_023548195.1). Taxonomy (NCBI): domain Eukaryota; kingdom Metazoa; phylum Chordata; class Mammalia; order Diprotodontia; family Potoroidae; genus Bettongia; species Bettongia penicillata. Next base: position 673,602 of record JAJHZJ010000150.1, read on the forward strand.
CCAGGAGACACAATTTAAAAATTATGGGACTACCTGAAAGTCATGATCAAAAAAAGAGCTTAGATATCATCTTCCATGAAATTATCAAGGAAAACTGCCCTGACATTCTACAACCAGAGGGCAAAAGAAGTATTGAAAGAATCCATCGATCACCACCTGAAAGAGATTCAAAAAGAGAAACTCCTAGGAACATTGTGGCCAAATTCCAGAACTCCCAGGTCAAGGAGAAAATCTTGCAAGCAGCTGGAAAGAAACAATTCCAGTATTGTGGAAATAAAATCAGGACAACTCAAGATCTAGCAGCTTCTACATTAAGGGATCGAAGGGTATGGAATAGGATATTCCAGAAGTCAAAGGAACTAGGACTCAAACCAAGAATCACCTACCCAGCTAAACTGAGTATACTACTTCAGGGGAAAATATGGTCTTTCAATGAAACAGAGGACTTTCAAGAATTCTTGATGAAAAGACCAGAGCTGAAAAGAAAATTTGACTTTCAGCCACAAGAATGAGAAGAAGCATGAAAAAGTAAACAGCAAAGAGAAGTCTTAAGGGACTTACCAGAAGTGAACTGTTTACATTCCTACATGGAAAGACAATATTTGTAACTCTTAAAACTTTTCAGTATCTGGGTAGTTGGTGGGAACACACACACATGTACATGCACACATGAACACACACATACACACATGCACACACATACAGAGACAGTGAGCACAGAGTGAATTGAATAGGATGGGACCATATCTTAAAAGAAATTAAGGTAAATGGTGAGAGAGAAATGTAGAGGGAGGAAAGAGGGTGAAATGGAATGGGGGTAATTATATGTCATTTAAGAGGGAAGTAGGAGACTTTTTAGTGGAGGGAAAAAGAGGAGAGCTGAGGAAAAAAAAACAAACAAGAAGTTTACCCTCATCACATTTGACTAAAGGAAGGAATAAAATGCACACTCATTTTGGTATGGAAACCTATCTTACAGTATAGGAAAGTGGGGGAGAAGGAGATATTGCAAGGGGAGGATGATGGAAGGGAGGGCAAAGAGAGGAGGGAGCAATTTGAAGTCAACACTTGGGGAGGGACCAGGATCAAAAGACAGAAGAGAAACAATGAGGGGCAGGGTGGGATGGAGGGTAATTCAGTTAGTCTTACCCGACACAACTATCAGGGAAGTCATTTGCAAAACTACACAGATGTGGCCTATATTGAATTGCCTGCCTTCCCAAAGGGAATGGGTGGGGAGGGAGGGATGGGGGAGAATTTGGAACTCAAAGTTTTAGGAATAACTGTTTAGTATTGTTGTTGCTACTAGGAAAGAAGACATATAGTTAATGAGGAATAGAAAGTCATCTGGCCCTACAGGAGAAAAGAGAAGATGGAGACAAGAGAAGGGAGGGATGACAGAAGAGAAGGCAGATTGGAGATAGGGAAAATTAGATTGCTTGGTGTACTGGGGGGTGGGGGGAGGGGATAAAAGGGGAGAAAATTTGGAACCCAAAATTTTGTGAAAATGAATGTAAAAAGTTAAATAAATAAAAAAAAAGAAGTGATGAACAGGCAATCTACTCATTTTGCAGAAAAACCTGAAAAGACTTACATGAACTGATGCCTAGTGAAGTGAGCAGAACCAGAACACTGTATAGAGTAATGGCAACAATGCATGATGATCAGTTTTGATAGACTTAGCTCTTGTCAGCAATGCAATGATGTAAGACAATGAATTCCAAAACACTCATGATGGAAAATGCTATCCACATTCAGAGAAAAAACTATGGATTCTGAATGAAGAGCTTTTTCTTCTAGTTGTCATTATTTCTTCTTTCTTGTGGTCTTTACCTTTTATTCTTATTCTTTCACAACATGACTCATGTGGAAATTTGTTTAATATAATTGTACATGTATAGCTTAAAAAAAGATTTTTCATGGGAAAAATACTTTTTCTTCAGGAAATGTCTCATGAAGGATGCTTTTGATTCCCGCTGCTCAGAACATAATGAAGTATCCCTTTTACTTCAGTTCTTGGAAATCTGTAGGGGGACAGTCACTAAAAGAACTGAGGAAATAATCATGAAATCATTGTTTTGTTGGCCTTTGACAAACGATAAGTACATGTTCCTCACCTGCCATACCATGTCCACCCCTACTGGTACTCTTACCTCTATTTCCTTCCCACAGACAGCCTAGACTCCATCCCTCAGCTCCTTGGATTTGCTATGTCAGCTTGGGTCCTGTCTTGATAGGGTCCAGGTCTCTACGCCTCTTCTCTCTATGCCTCACAACATGATTCTGGGCATAATAACCCTACTCTTTCAGTTATTTTTTATATATTTTCCCTTCATAATTGTATTTTTTAAATATGTAACACTTTATTGATTCATAGAACGTACTTAATGAATGCTTCCTTTACCTAGCTATATGTCTGTCTATCTATCATCTATCTTTCTGTCTGTTTCCATCTGTTCATCCGTCTGTCTGTCCATCCATCCATCCATGAAAACAATGGCTTTCAAGAACAGAAAAAAGATATAATTGTACCCATGTAGCTGGAATAGGTTATCCTCCATCCCCCCGTTGCCTCATAGAGACGATAGCCTAGAATAACCAGTGTTGGACAGACCCTGATGTCAGGGATGTGTTTTGTCCATTTTTCTGCCTAATTCCACATTGACAGGATGGTTATTATTTAGTGAAATACCTGACTTCATGGTTGGCTTCAGCTTTAGTGTTTCATAGCACTCCTCTCTGCTTTCTTTTGTGAGTCAGTATTTCTCCATGAAAAAGTTTGTGCATTTGGACTGAAATTCACTTAGTATCATAGGAGCAAGCTCTTAGTATCATGTATCTAGCAATAGAAGCAACCTCAAGAGTCAAATTGTCTCATTTTACAGAAGGGAAAATGGTAGCCATGGAGGCTAAGTCATATGACAAGCTTTAAATACGGGTCTTGAACTCAGGGCCTCTGATTCTAGACTCAAGGGTGCAATACTTTCAAACTCTATGGGACACATATGTCATCTATGTGTTGGCAGGAGGATGGGGACCCCTTAAAAGGAGGTCTATCTATCTATGTCAATCTTTGGCCAACTGGAAGGAACCAGGGGATTGCTCTGAGGCTTTAAGATTATAAAACCTTCCATGTTAGTAGCACTTTAAGGTTTAAAAATACTTCTTCATAATGTAAGGACTGTATTTAAGCCACATTCTCTCAAAAGAAGTGAGTCCCACAGTCCTATTAGCATCTCTGTGCTATATAAACAAACTTTTCAGGATGACTCGTACATCCTTGGGATTGGGGACAAACTGGAGGAGTATGACATATAATAGCAATGAGAAATGCCCAAGTTCATGGAAAGACTGCTAATGTATCTCCACATGTCCTTTGATAAACCTTATAAAAGCAAATTTGCCAAGGTTGCTTGCTGTGTAAGTTCTTTATGTGAAGCTCTGACTAGAATTTTATAGTCAGACAGGGGACTGTCCCTTTTCTCAACTTAACTGTGTCATAGACTGTCTGCCCTAGCATCGCTGCCACCAAGTGAATTGACACCAAGTGGAAGGATTTCCAGTGATGACTCTGGGGTAGATCTCCCTTACCTTGCTCCACAAATTTGCCTCTGGTCACAATGGACTTTCCATAACCTTAGACTCAACATTACTAAAATGATCTTTTTATCCTACAGGGTGATGATATCTGCCCAAATCCTCTCTGTAGAGGCTGGTGGAAATACTAGAAGGAAGAGAAGACAGAAACTTATAAACCATGGTGACTGTTTCCTAACTGCTCCATTATAATTAAAGACAAGACCAGAGTAGGCAGATTTCATTACAGCCCCTTCTGATAAATTGTTGAACATGCATGCAGGCACACAGCCACCTACACAGAGCTCCCAAAATAGATCTGAGGGAGAAAGGTCAAGAAAGAAAAAAAAACCTACCCCAATAACAATTTTAAACCAAAAAAGTCTTAAAACCCAGAATGAAGAAAAGGGAAGTGAATACTCATACATCCTCCATCAGTAACAGTGGTTCTCCCAGCTGTGACCTCCAGGTTACTTTGATTAATTAAAGGGAACCTGTATGTTCTGGGGTTGGGAAAGCTTAAAAGGGAGACAGAGGAGGGGAAAAGAAGAGATAGATCTTTAACAGTGTGAAAGTTTGAGACATACTGGTTTGCCCTTCTCTGCTACTGGTCACCTCTTCAGTGGCCTACCATGATGCCCGCAATTTCCTCAGTAATGATGACTGCCCTTCATTGGCTTAGTACCCTATTAAAAGGCAAAATTGCCTCTGAAGGACCTTAGTTGAATCAGTTAATAAATAAACCTTTCTTAATTTCTTGCTATGTGCCATAAATTGTACTAGATATTGTGGGGTACAAAGGCAAAAATTCCTCCCCTTAAGGATACTATGGTCTAATGGTATTGTTAGCCAACACTGTAAGGTGATTTATTTCCTGAGATCTCTCACTGAAAGAGTGACAGTCTGAAGAAATGGGGAAAATAGATGGCAGAAGAATATTTCCTGCATTCCTCCAGAATGGAGAATATGGCTGACATAAGATTAGAGTTGTGTCCTGAGGAGCAAAGGCCCTTCTTACCTTAAGCTCAGTTGTTATGGCCCAGAAATGACAAGGTCCTGAGTTCTTGGCCCTTTCAATATCCCACAGTTAGAAAGATACTTATCATAGCACTAGAGATTTAGAGGTGTAGGCCATAAAATCCAATCCTATTTACTCTACAGATGAGAAAATTGAGGCTCAGAGAGATAAAATGACAGATTAGACTAACCTCATCCCCATCGATAAAGTCTAGTGGCTCCCTGACCTCTAGGATCAAATGTAACATCCTCTAGCATAAATCCATTCAAAATCTGACCCCCTGCTCCTTTTCTAGTCTTCTCATACCTGATTTCCCTCCGTAAGCTCTGAAATCCAATGACACTGGCCTCCTTACTGTTTCTTATACATGATCTTGCTTGGTGAATGAATGCCTCCGGTGGTCCCCTAGATCTACTCTTGACACTAAATATGAAATGAATGATAACAAACTAGCAAAGAAAATGCATTTTTTTCTGTTGTCCCCTTCCAGAGAATCTAAAGTGATAGCACATTTCACTCTACTTTCTGTAATGTTAATGGAAGGTTAATGGTGAGTGGGGGGAAGAATTTAAGATCATCCCTACCTTTTGTTAATTTCTAATGAGGCACTGGGTCATGAGGGCTATGCCCTTCAGCTCTGAAAAGAGTGTATATACCCTGAGGTGAGATTTTGCTTTGGGGATTATTTTTTGGAAGAAGTTTCCTATGTCAGATGAGACTCTGGGCAGCCATTTTAAGAAGCCCCCCATGTTGGTGCTTCTCTCTCTGGCAATGATGCATATATTGTCTATGGTCAGATAGTTGGAAGCCCTGTCTGTTGATCTTTCTGTTTGTAATTTCTATTTGAATTTTCTCTGAAGTTCAGGGTGTTACCTTTTCCCCTTCAGCTAAGTGAATGATGTATGTACTTGATTAAAGTAGAGTGTTTATCCCTCAAAAATTGCTTTCCTTTTTGAAAATCAGATCTAAGAACCTGCACAGCAGGCCCTCCTGTATATGCCAGAGTCATATATTTGTTGATATACTTCCTTTTCTGCTCTCCTAGTTAGAATAGCCACCCCCCCAACCAAAAATATGAAAAATCTATATTTACAGTTATTGAAAATGCCTAAATAGATTATAACACATGTATTTGTATGTGATGAGAAAGAGTCAAAAAGAGGAGGAGATAGAGAGAAAGATGTAGAGAAATACACACAAAGATTCTTCAGACCTTTGAATTCATTATTAAAGAGAATTCCCAGTGCATAGTCTTCTTCCATCAAAGTAATCCTACTCTATTAGTTAAGTCTCAATGAGCAAATTTGGGCACTGAGGGGCAAGTGACTTGTCCAGGCTAATGCCACCAAGTATATGTTAAAGGTAGAATTTGAACCCATGGCTTCCAGGTAATGTTAAGTTCAGTTCTCTTCTTACTATGCCAGTCTCCTTCTCAACACAAGGATGGAATATTCATATGATATTTTATTAAGATACCAAAAACAATAAATGTGAAGCATACTTGGAAGCATAAAATGATATATATTATGTTGAATATATGAAGTGATGACTTTCCTCCTTCCCCTTGTTCTCTGTATCCTGCTTTATAGCTGTATTCTGTCATTCTGTATCACAACATAGAAATCTTTCCATGTTTCCTTGGATGCCTTATATTTCCACTTTGTATGGTTTCATAATATTTTGTTACATCAATATGTTAAACTTTATTCTTCCATTTCCAACTTGGGGACATGCAAGTTTTTTTTTCCATTTTTTCTATCAAGTAGATCAGTTATGAATATTTTTTTTATACAGCTAGATCTTCCTTTCCTTTTGATGACATTTCAAGAGAGGATCCTAGCAAGGGAGCTGTTGGACAAAAAGGGATGATGACCCTTCTGCCTTATTGACAGCTTTCATATTGCTCTTCCATAAGTTTGCAACTGATCTATCATCTGAAAATGATTGATTTTTCTCTCTGTCAGTTCTGACAAAAATGGATTTTTTGATTTTTTTTCCTTATTTTGTAATTCTAGTAGGCAAAAGTCCATTATGATTTGAATTTATCTTATTATTATGGAATTTAAGCATGCTTTCATGGAGAATTAGTTTGACTTTTCTCCTTTTTAATTGCCTATTGAGGTCCATCCATTGGCCAAAGATCTGCAAGGGTGCATGTACCATTAGTTCTAAAAAACGCCTGTCCATTCTATATAGGTTCTATCTGTCAAAAATCTATCTGTAATATTCTATAAAATTATATTTTCCAAACCAACTTACTCAGTTTTAATTTTGAAGATTCCAATTTTTGTTATTTAAAACTCTTTTGTTCTTATATTATCAAACCAATGAATATTATCCTACTGATTTCTTATTTGTGTCTAGGGGATTAAAAATTCTTTTGCTACACTGTTTACATAAGTGTTCTCTTTTTTCCTTCATTTTTAAAATCATTTTAAATACAAAGATCAATTATCCAGGCAAAGTTTATTGTGTCATAGTTTATGGCAATAAACTTCATGGAAAAAACAATAACCACATATAATTATTTTTCCAGCAAGTTATTTTAGAAGTCTGGACTTTGGTAATTTGTACTCATTGAGGGCAGCCAAGTGATCCCTCTTCAGTCAACACACATTTATTAGACACTTACTCTGTGTCAGGCGCCGTGCCAGGGACTGAGGAGACAAAGAGAAAGACAAAGTTATTTACCCTCAAGGACCTCATACTATCTCATAGTCTCTCTTCATATGTATTTATGTCAATCTTGTGTTGATTTTTTGGTTTTATTTCTCCTAATTTGCAGATTATTCTCCTTGGTAGAGAAAACAGAAACAAAATGGAAATTGGATCATTCTTTCTTGTCTCCTCTATCCACTGGTTCCATTATATAGATTCATTTTTTGATCTTTCTTGTATTACCTGCAGGTTTAGGACAAAGCAGATTGCCTAATGGGGAAGATTTTTATCCCTCTCCTCTGGAGTAGGATGTTGTCAACTTTTCCAGGGTACATCTATCTTCTCACATGGACAAACTTAGATATGGGACTTTTCCCTTCCTTTAACCACCTTCTCTCTTCCTTTCCTCTTCCTACTTCCCTATTACTATCGAGGGCACATTAATCCTCCCAGCCACCCAGGCTTGCAATCCAAGGATTCCTGAATGCTCTCTCTCCCTCTCCCGCACCCTTCGTTGTTGTAGTACACTTTACCACTCCTTAACCTTAATGCCTTCCTTCTGATATTATTTCCAATTTGGCATGTAAATATCCTACTTGCATGTTGTTTCCCCCATTAGACTGTGAGCTTCTTTAAGGTAGCAACATTTTTTTTTTGCTTTTCTTTTGCCTCAGCTCTTCATTTAGTGCATGGTGTATAGTAAGCATTTGTTAAATGAGTGTTGACTTATTGAATGGCTAACTGGTGTTAAGGACTGAGACATTGCCTAAGAAACCAGGTTTTCTCTTCTCTTTTACTCGTTTCTCCTTTTCCCTTCTCTTCTAATGTCTCTTCTCTTTTTTTGTCTTCTCTTCCAGTTACATCCTCCATCCATGACAGAATTCATCTGAACTGATTCAGATATTCATTGTATTTGATTTGTCAATACATGTTTTGATGTCTCTAGCATTTATTTCAAGTTTCAGATCATACTGGACTTTAGACTTTCTTGAACTATTGCAGTAGACAGGTCTTATAATTTTTTTTTTAATTTGCCCTTATTACTTGACCTTGTCTATTGTTTCTCGGTCATTTCTGTCATGTCCAACTCTTCATGACCCCACTGGGGTGTTCTTGGCAAAGATACTAGAGTGGTTTGCCATTTCCTTCTCCAGCTGACCTTGTTTACATGCCTTCTAAATGGATTTGAAAATCTGAATTTGCCAAAGAGATTCTTGTAAAGTCACATCAGAAATTGAGCTCTTGAAAGCATCTTATCCTTCTTGAATAGATATTCTTTTAAAAATCTTAGGAAATGAGTTTCTAGCCATATCTCTGTATCATTTGAAATCAACTCTCCTAGCACCTAGGGTACATGAAAGGCAATGCCTGGTAATACTTTCTGTAGTTATCACTAATTGTGAAAGAATGGTCGCAACTACCTACATTTTCTATCATTTCCACTTCACCAAACAGTATCCTCTGATAGATGAAAGTCAGATACAGGGCAGTAATTACTCTAGTTGCCTACATTGACTTCTGAAAGATTACATTCTCAGCCACGGAAAAAAAAATACCATCTATTCCTTTATTAACAGAGACCTCCAGCAAAAGTATAAGTTAAAATTTTCCAAGATAGCTTTTTTAAAAAAAATTTTAAATTGTTAACCAGATAATTATCACAATACATTCAAATAAGGACTAAAACTCTATACTACCTTATAAGTTTCAAAACAATGTAAATTTTAGCTAAACCATATCCCAATACTCCGGTGTATATTAAATATCATTATTATGGTTAGTTCTTCTAATGATATGAATGACATCTGCCTGCCCATCATATGAAAATCTAATCCACATTCTCATATGAGTTTGCCTCAGGGAATCCTATGCTTGGTGACATGCTCATGTTTTCTTGACTTTTCAGGGATACCAAAGAACCCACAGTTCTCATGCTCTTGCTATGGGACAAGCCAATGTTCATTTCCTTTAGTGAATTTTTCTTAGGTGTCATGCTACTTCTAACACTTATTTCACTCTGTTTCCCCTTCAAATTACTTTTTCATCTATATGCCAATGTGGTTTCACTTGGAATATTTTAGTTAGTCAATGTCTCAGCACTGTTCTTCAGATTTTGCTTCTTTGCTTTATATAATTTCATGTTCATTTTTGGAATTTATGATATTCCACAAACCTATCATTTTTTTTTTTCAGGGTTACAGCTATTTTTTTTTTGAAATAAAAATTTATTTATTTAACTTTTTACATTCATTTTCACAAAATTTTGGGTTCCAAATTTTCTCCCCTTTTATCCCCTCCCCCCACCGCAATACACCGAGCAATCTAATTTTCCCTATCACCAATCTGCCCTCTCTTCCATCATCCCTCCCTTCTCTTGTCCCCATCTTCTCTTTTCTCCTGTAGGGCCAGATGACTTTCTATTCCCCATTAACTGTATTTCTTATTTCCTAGTAGCAGTAGCAACAACAATACTAACCAGTTGTTCCTAAAACTTTGAGTTCCAAATTCTCCCCATCCCTCCCTCCCCACCCATTCCCTTTGGGAAGGCAGGCAATTCAATATAGGCCCTATCTGTGTAGTTTTGCAAATGACTTCGATAATAGTCGTGTTGTGTAAGACTAACTGAATTACCCTCCATCCTATCCTGCCCCCCATTGTTTCTATTCTGTCTTTTGATCCTGCCCCTCCCTGAGAGTTGACTTCAAATTGCTCCCTCCTCCCATTACCCTCCCTTCCATCATCCCCCCCCCCCCTTGCTTATCTCCTTCTGCCCCACTTTCCTGTATTGTAAGATAGGTTTTCATACCAAAATGAGTGTGCATTTTATTCCTTCCTTTAGTCGAATGTGATGAGGGTAAACTTCTTGGTTTTTTTTTTCTCAGCTCTCCTCTTTTTCCCTCCACTAAAAAGTCTCCTGCTTGCCTCTTGAACGACATATAATTTACCCCATTCCATTTCACCCTCTTTCCTCCCCCTACCTTTCTCTCTCACCATTTACCTTAATTTCTTTTAAGGTATGGTCCCATCCTATTCAATTCACTCTGTGCTCTCTGTCTCTGTATGTGCATGCATGTGTGTATGTGTGTGTGCGTGCACACGTGTACATGTGTGTGTGTGTGTATGTGTGATCCCACCAACTACCCAGATACTGAAAAGTTTTAAGAGTTACAAATATTATCTTTCCATGTAGGAATGTAAATAGTTCACTTTTGGTAAGTCCCTTATGACTTCTCTTTGCTGTTTACTTTTTCATGCTTCTTCTTATTCTTGTGTTTGAAAGTCAAATTTTCTTTTCAGCTCTGGTCTTTTCATCAAGAATGCTTGAAAGTCCTCTGTTTCATTGAAAGACCATATTTTCCCCTGAAGTAGTATACTCAGTTTTGCTGGGTAGGTGATTCTTGGTTTGAGTCCTAGTTCCTTTGCCTTCTGGAATATCCTATTCCACGCCCTTCGATCCCTTAATGTAGAAGCTGCTAGATCTTGAGTCATCCTGATTGTATTTCCACAATACTGGAATTGTTTCTTTCTAGCTGCTTGCAAGATTTTCTACTTGACCTCGGAGTTCTAGAATTTGACCACAATGTTCCTAGGAGTTTCTCTTTTTGGATTTCTTTCAGGCAGTGATCGATGGATTCTTTCAATACTTATTTTGCCCTCTGGTTGTAGAATGTCAGTGCAGTTTTCCTCGATAATTTCATGAAAGATGATATCTAGGCTCTTCTTTTGATCATGACTTTCAGGTAGTCCCATAATTTTTAAATTGTCTCTCCTGGATCTATTTTCCAGGTCAGTTGTTTTTCCCATGAGATATTTCACATTCTCTTCCATTTTTTCATTCTTTTGGTTTTGTTTGGTGATTTCTTGGCTTCTCAGAAAGTCATTAGACTCCATCTGTTCCATTCTAATTTTGAGAGAACTATTCTCTTCAGTGAGCTTTTGAACCTCTTTTTCCGTTTGGCTAATTCTGCTTTTGTAAGCATTCTTCTCCTCATTGGCTTTTTGAACCTCTTTTTCCAATTGAGTGAGTCTATTTTTCAAGGTGTTATTTTCTTCAGCATTTTTTTGGGTCTCCTTTACCAAGGTATTGACCCGTTTTTCATACTTTTCTTGCATCTCTCTCATTTCTCTTCCCAGTTTTTCCTCCACCTGTCTAACTTGATTTTCAAAATCCTTTTTGAGCTCTTCCAAGGCCTGAGCCCACTGGACATCCCCCTGGGATGTCTGGGATACAGAGGCCCTGCCCTCCACGTCTTTCCCTGATGGTAAGAATATTTCCTCATCATCAGAATTGAAAGGCGGGAACATTTGCATCTGCTGAAAGAAGCTCTCTATAGTCTTATTTTTCTTCCCTTTTCTGGGCATTTTCCCAGCCAGTTACTTGACTTCTGAGTTTCCGCTCCACCCCTGCCTAGATCTGCCCAGCTAGTGCTTGGGGTCTGAGATTCAAATGGTCTTTCCATGTGGCTGCTATTCAATGTGAGCTTAAGTTCTGGTGCTGGGGTGGGGGCAGGGCCACCTCCCAGGCTCAGCTCCCTCAGGGGCTTTATGCAGAAACCTTCAGTAATGGAGCTGGTGGGGGCAGGGCCATCTCCTAGGCTCAGCTCCCTCAGGGGCTCTATGCAGAGACCTTCAGTAATGGAGCAGGTGGGGGCAGGGCCACCTCCCAGTCTCAGGTCCTTCAGGTGGTTTATGCAGAGAACTTTAGTAATGAAGATCCTGCCTGCTTGGGGAGTCCCGGGGGGGCTGCCGCTGCCTCTGCCTCTGCCTCCACCCCTTCCTCCCAAGGGGGCCAGAGCCATGGAGACACTCCACTCCCCTCTCGGCCAGCCCAGAAGTCTCTCTCACTGACCTGTAGCGTCTGTAGGCGGAGGGACCTTCCCAGCCGCAGGAGATTCCGTCCCTGAAGCCTGCTAGGATCTGCTCCTCTTGGCTGCGTGGCCAGGGCAGGGTAGGGGTGGGCTCCACTTTCCGGGGTGCAACAGACCCTGGGGACGGCTCTCCAAGGCTCTCTGGAACGGAAATCTTTTCCACTGTGTTTCTGCACACCTTGCAGTGATCCAGAATTTGTGGGGAGTTCTTTTTGTAGGAAATATATGGGCTATGGATTCGGAGCTAGCATGCATGAGTCTTTCTACTCCACCATCTTGACTCCACCCCCCAAACCTATCATTTTTAATGGGATTTATAGTTTATAGTTGAAGGGACCTCAGAGGACACCTAGTCGAACCTCCCAATAGGTCAATAATATTTCATTACATAGCTTTACCATCCTCCAATTATTGAACAAATAGCTATTTTATCCTATTACCACTGAAGCAACTTTGATTTTATTTTTGTATGTTTAGGTCATTTTTTCTTCTAATAGCATTATTAAAGGATAATCCTAGAAGCAGGGTCAAAAGGTACTATTAGTTTTATAATTCACTGTATATAGATTTCCAAGCTGCTGTCCAAACTGACTGTGTTAATACACAGCTCTACCAACAGCATAATTAAGTGTCCAATTTTCCACAATCCTGCCAACACAGAGGTTTGTCATTTTAACTATACTGGCCAAATTGGTGGGCATAAGGTAAACACTTCAAAGTGCTTCTAATTTTCAAGTCTTGGAAAATCAAATTGTTTGGTAGCACTAAATATTTTCATTTCTTATTTAAGGTTTGTTTTCTCATTTCTAAAGTTGTCTATTAATATTTTTAACTGTTCGTCTAATGTGGAATGGCTATTCCTCTTAGATATTTTTAGAAGTCTGTTACAAATTCTACATAATGAATACTTTCATCAGGTATATTTGCAGCATTTCCCCCCAATTTCTTGTTCTTCTTTTGATTACATGATTTTGTCACACAAACTCTTTATTTTTATATTCTTCCATTTTGTAGCCAACATTTTTTTCAATTTCTTCCATATGTAAACCTTTTTCATTCTACCAAATTGAGATATCCTAGATGACAGTGGCAAACCCCTTTGCTGAGTATACATCTCTATTTTATGCCTCGTTGGATATGAATAATCAGAGGACTGTCAAACAAAATGATTTTCGTTGTTGCATCTATCAAGTAATATTTTATGGTCTTAACATATTCATGAGAGACACCTTGTCAGAGAAGAGTCTTTGAGGCTGCATTTTGCTCTACTGAATCAATCACATTTCTTAGATTCAACAAATAATAGGTACTGTGGCATCTTGAATTCTCTCCACATTACAGTCAATTGTGTACCTGCAAAGATGTAGTCTGCTGTAGAATATTATTTGTGAGAGCCTGACAGTTCTGTCTCATGTTTTCATCAAGGGTGCCCTAGAGGCAACACTTGGCATGGGGGTGATGCTAGGGCATTGAAATAAGACTATGCTATTAAAATGAAGTTCTGGCCAGTCTAATCTTGCTGGAATGACAGTGTTTTCTCACTTACATGCTATGTGTACTTCCAGAGAACTAACCTAGATAATTATGAAATGACACATTGTCCACAAACTTGACACTAGGTGATTAATTCCTTGGTCATGGCAACACATGAGATAAAGAAGTATATAAGATTAGTAACTTGTGCTAGGGATGGTCTCCCTTCAACATCTTTAAGTCAAAAATTAACAAGCCAAGTTGTCATATCAAAAAGGAAGGAAGGAGGAAGGAAGGAAGGAAGGAAGGAAGGAAGGAAGGAAGGAAGGAAGGAAGGAAGGAAGGAAGGAAGGAAGGAAGGAAGGAAGGAAGGAAGGAAGGAAGGAAGGAAGGAAGAAAAGAAGCATGCATTTATTAAGAAGTTACTATGTTCTAGTCACTGTGCTAAGTGCAGAAGATACAAAGAAAGGGGAAAAGTAGTATCTGTACTCATGGAGTTCACAGTCTAATGGGGGAAACAAGATGAAAACAACTGTATAAATAAGATACATATATACATATATATGTATAAACCATATATATTATATCTATATATGAACATGTATTATATATACATATATGTGTTTTTGTGTATATATGTATTTACAGATACACATATATAAATGTGTGTGTATGATAAATTGCATATAATCAACAGAGGGAAGCAACTCACATGGAGGGACTGAGAAAGGCTGCTTGCCAAAAGTGAGATTTTAGCTGCACTTGAAGGAAGCCAGGAACCCACTGTATGTACTGCCAGGCCTGGATTTAGGAAGACTCCTCTTTATGAATTCAAATCCTTTCTCAGACACTTGTGTGACCCTGGACAAGATACTAAACCCTACCTACCTCAGTTCCTCATTTATAAAATGAACTGGAGAAAAAAATGGCAAACTGTCCCAATATCTTTGCCAAAGAAAATCCCACATGAAATCATGAAAAGTTGGACACATCTGAAAAAAATGACCCAAAACAAAGGGGAAAAAAAAGTGAAGGCAATGAGGGAGAAAAATCCAGGCATGTGAGATGTTTTCTGAAAATGCGAAGTATTGGGGACAGAATCAAGATGAATGGAGTAAAAGTAAGGACTTCTCTGAGCTTTCCTCCAAAGCCCACCAAATGCCTGTAAAAATGACTCTAAATAAATTCTTTAGCTAAAGAGCCCACAAAATGACAGAGTAAAATAAATCCCCAGTCCAAGACAACCTAGAAAGTTGACAGAGTCTTTTACACTGGGCAGGGAATGGAGTGTAGTCACCAGCTTCTACATTAAGGGACCAAAGGGCTTGGAATATGATATTCTGGAGATCAGAGGATCTAGCATTAAAACCAAGAATCACTTACCCAGTAAAACATAATATAATCCTTCAGGGGAAAAATGGACATTCAATGAATTAGAGAACTTTCAAGCATTCTTGATGAAAAGACCAAAGCTGAATAGAAATTTGACTTTAAAGTGCAAGAATCAAGAGAAACATGAAAAGATAAACAGGAAAGAGATAACAAAAGACATTTATTAAAGTTGAACTGTTTACATTTCTACATGGAAAGATAATATTTGTAATTCATGAGACTTTTGTCAGTATTAGGGTAGTTGGAGGAAATATATAGAGAGATAGGTAGATAGATAGATAGATAGATAGATAGATAGATAGATAGATAGATAGATAGATAGATAGACAGACCAATAGAGGGCACAAGGTGAGTTGAATATAAAGGAATGATATCTAAAAAATAAAATTAAGGGGTCAGAGAGGAATATATTGGGAGAAGGAGAAAAGGAGAGATAGAATGGGGTAAATTGTCTCACAAGAAAGAGGGAAGTAAAAGGATTCACAATGAAGGGGAAGAGAAGGGAGGTGAGAAGGAATGAGCGAATCTTACTTTCACCATATTTGGCTTAGGGGGACAATAACATATACACTGAATTAGGTATGTTGCCCTATAGGAAAGTAGGGGAGAAGGAGATAAGAGGGGCAGATGATAAAAAGGAGGGCAGATTGGGGGAGGAGGTAGTCAGAAGCAAACACTTTTGAAAAGGGACAGGGTCATAAGAGAAAATAGAATATTTGGGGGAGCGGGATAGGATGGAACAAAATATAGTTAGTCTTTGACAACATGACTTATTTTGGAGTGTTTTGCATAACTACACATGTACAACCTATATTGAATTGCTTGATTTCTCAATAAGGGTGTGTTGGAAGTGAAGAAGGGAGAGAATTTGAACTCAAAGTTTTAAAAACAAATGTTAAAAATTGTTTTTACATGCAACTGGGAAATAAGAGATTCAGGTAATGGGGTATAGAAATCTACCTTGTCATTAAAGAAAGTAAAGGGGAAAGGGACAAGAGGGGGGATGATAAAAGGGAGAGCAAACTAGGGGAAGGGGTAATCACAATGCATGCTATCTGCAGTGGTGGGGAAGGGAGAGATGGGGAGAAAATTTGGAAATCAAAATTTTGTGGAAATGAATGTTGAAAATTAAACTTTTTAAAAAAGATGTCAGGTGTCAAAAATAGTGTCTTGTGTGAAGAAAAACAAAGAGGCCATTGTAACTGATCAAATGTGAGATTGAGGTGAATAGAGTGAAAGAATGCTGGGATGGTGGGAAATAGGTTGTAAAGGTCTATAAAGGACAGAGGATTTTGTACTTGGTCCTGGAGGCAATGGGGAGCTAATGGAGTTCATGTAAAAGGGAGGATGAAGAGATTTTTCCAGTCAGACTAGCATTTTAGGAAAATCAATTTGATGGAAGATACACTGGATTGGGGGAACAATTTAAGGCAAGGAGATCAACCAACAGGCTGGTAAAGTAGTCTAGGAGTAGAGGTAATAAACATTTGCACCAAGGTTGTTGCAGTTAGAGGAGAGAAGAGGTATTTATATGAAAAATATTATGAAGGTGGAAAGGGCAAGGTAGCAACTGATTGGATATGAGGTGTCATATATATGGATATGAGCAACAGTAATGAGTTAAAAATTGCACCTAGATTCAAACCTGAGTGACTGAGAGAATGATGGTTCCCTTCAAAGTAATAGAGAAATAGGAAAGTGGGAGGAGAAAGATAATATATTCAGTTTTTGCCATATTGAATTTAAGATGTGTATGAGATATTCAATTCAAAATGTTCAGTAGGGACTTGGAGATGTAAGACATTTGACCAGAAGAAAAGTTAGAACTGGACAAATTAATAGGAGGATCATCTGCATAAAAATGATCATCACATTTATGGGAGCCAATGAAATCACCAAGTGAAATAGTAGGTATAGAAGGAGAAGAGAAGAGGGCACAGGACGCAGACTTGGGGGATGCCAATGACTCAATGAAGATCTAACAATGAAGATGGAAAAGGAACATTCAGACTTGTAGAGAACAACCTAAGTGCTAAGTGCTAGGGATACAGAAAGGCAACAAAGTCTCTGTCTCCAAGTAGCTTGCATTTTAATGAGGGAGGCATTGTGAAAACAGTTATCTGTACATGCGTTATTCACAAGCTAAATGGAAGATCAGTTCAGAGAGAAGACACTAAGTTGGGGAGGGGGTGGGGAAGAGATCTCCTTCTCCTGCGGAAGGTAGAATTTGAGATGATTCTTTAAGAAAGCCAGGTAGGGCGAGACGTAGAGGTAAGAAGGG
This sequence comes from Bettongia penicillata ogilbyi, assembly GCA_023548195.1. Lineage (NCBI taxonomy): Eukaryota > Metazoa > Chordata > Mammalia > Diprotodontia > Potoroidae > Bettongia > Bettongia penicillata. The sequence continues at coordinate 690,868 of JAJHZJ010000150.1, forward strand.
ATTTTGTTGCAGGAACAGGGATAACTAGTAAAAACACATGCAGTCTGAATCTGGAGTGCTATGTGCCAGTAAATACAAAGATCAGTGTCTCTGCATCAGAGAATACATGTTGAAAAGGGTAAGAATATTGGAAAGGTAGAAAAGGGCTAGTTTTTGAGGGTCTCAAAAGGGTAAATGAAGCATTTTATATTTGATCCAAAAGAATCAAATAGGGAACTAGAATTTACAGCAATTAGAATTTATAGAGTAGGGTGTTGACATGGTCAGAAGCTGGAGAAGGAAATGGCAAACCCCTCCAGTACCTTTGCCAAGAAAACCCCAAATGGGATCACATTGAAACGACTAAATAACAATGGCATGATCAGAAACTCATTTTGGCAGTCAAGTTCAGGATCGTTTGCAGTGAGGAAAGATGAGGCAGAGAGCCATACTAGAAGACTATTCAACAGTCCAGTCATGATTAAAGGGTCTGCACCTTTACATCCATATTGATGGTGGCAAAGTAATGGAAAGAGGATAGAAGGTCATAAAGATGACAGCTTTTAGACCACCTATAAACTTTCTCCTATAAATATATATCCTGGCTCAATAACCCTTGAGTCAACATACTACTCACTGGAAGGAGTAAATTTATCAATATTGACATTTTCCTATAAATGAAACCAAAAAGGAGCTAAGTGATATTGGTATTGTTTGGTCATTTCAGTCATGTCTGTGACTCCATTTGGGGCTTTCTTGGCAAAGAACTGGGGTCATTTGCCATTCTTTCTCTAGGTGATTTTCTAGATGAGAAAACAGAGGCAAATAGGGTTAAGTGACTTGCCCAGGGTTACACAACTAGGAAATGTCAGAGGCTGAATTTTAATTCAGGTTCTGACACCAGGCTGGGTTCTCTATCCATGGTGTCACCTAGCTGCTCTAGCTAAGTGGTAAAGTGGCTCAGAGGTACTTAAAGCCATTCCCCTCCCCCACCAAAAAATCCAAAAGAGTAGTCAATTGAAATTGGAGAAACACCATATCACAGGACATGATACAATGGATAGGATACTAAACCTGGAATCGAGAAGATTTGAATTCCAATCCTGTTTCAGACCCCTGCTGACTGTTTGACCCTGCACTTCACTTAGCCTTCCTAGGGCTGTTTTCTCATCTCTGAAATGAGGAGATTGGACTGAATGACCTCTAATATTTCTTGCAACTTTGCATCTATGATAGGCTATTATAGGCATCTTTTGCCTATAATGTGCACACACAAATATAACACTAGGAAAATAATTGCTGCTTACATATCAAAATCTATCGTAGAAAATGAATTAAATTTTGGAAGAAATTAATTAAAATTCCCAAGTTAGATCAGTATATACTTGAATACTCTAATTATAATGCAAAACTGAGCACTGGAGAAGAGGGATAAACATATTAGAAAATATAGTTTTGTTTTTTATAAATGAAAGAACCTAGATCCAAATAGATCCTTCAGAATCCTCACAATAGAAAAACTTCATTCACTAAATGAAACTGAGAGATTCCATTTTTGTCTTTTTTTGTATCTCTAGTATTTAGCAGAATGCCTGACATATAGCAGTCCCTTAATAAATGATTGTTGATTGGACAGGGGAAGTAATATAAAATGGATCTGAAGAGCCCTAGTGAAAATTTGCACGCAAAATGTAAAGCTGAGGGGCAGCGAGGTGGTGCAGAGGATAGACCAACAGCCCTGGAATCAGGAAGACCTGAATTCAAATCTGACCTCACATACTTGACATTTATTAGTTATGTGATCCTGGGCAAGTCACTTAACCCCGACTACCTTCCCTCCCTCAAACCCTTCCAAAGGTAAAATTGATGCATAGATAAGAAAGGACAAGTACCTAATGTAGGTGTAGAAGCATTTCAGAATCATCTACATCAGACCATCCAGCTGTCAGAACAAATATCAAAATCATCACAAATTGGAAGAAATATATTTTTTAACATGAAGAGGTTTGTAATCAGAGTTCTAATATAACATATTTGAACAAGCTCTTGATGAAAAAAGAATTGAAATAGATAAAGCATAAATTAAAACTAATTAGCATCATTTTGACAGAACCTTAGTTATTGAAATTGACTTGCATGGTATTAAATCTATGAAATAATTTTGGGAATATTAGCCTTATTCTATCATCATAACCAAGTTTGGGAGGCATAACTCTATTTATTCAGTTTGTTCTGTATTTCTGTGGGGTAACTTTAAAGTTTTATTTATATGAGCCTTTGAGTATTTTGGATGCCTTTATTATCTGTTTTAACTATAAATTGTGCTTCTATGATTTCTTCCCTTCCAGGGGCATATAAAAATGCTCATAATTTTTTATCTTGTAAACTACCATTCATTATCTCAATTGATTTGTTTTACTGAACATCTTGGATACCTTAGAAACACAATCGAATTATCTGCAAATAGAGATCTTTTAACCTCATAATTAACGATTGATCCTTTCATTTTTTTTCAATTCTTGTTGCTATAGTAAGTATTTCTAAAGTTCTATTAAATCAGGCTTGTAAAAGTCAATCACCCAGCTTTGCACTGATCTTCAATGGGAAGGCTTCTCTTATTTTCCCCACTGCAAATGTTAGACCTCAGTTCCTAAGGCATGCTTTTTATACTTTTATATTTTTTATACTTTTTTATGCTTAGCATAGTGCCAGTGCCTGGCACCTAGTAAGCATTCAAGCAATATGTATTGACCAATCAACTAAGGAAATATCCCTATTCTTTAGTAAGTGTTTACTACCCAAAATCACAAGTAGATTCCTTTAGCAAAGGTCTTTTCCAAATATGTTGAAATAATCAAATCATTTTAGAGCTCATATTTTATGCATTTTTTATTATATTACTTATTCCAATATCAAACTTTCTTTGGAATAATGTGAGAAATTTTGTTTTATTTTTGTTCATTTTAGATCAACCAAGAAGCCCTGATTAAGTACTGACTAGGTGCCAAGTTCTATGTTAACCACTAGGGATACAATCAAACAGCAAAAAATGGGTCCTTACCCTCAAGGTGCTTACATTCTAAGGGGGAAGACAAAGTATCTACAAGGTAAAATACAGACTAGATTGAGCATAATTATAGAGGGGAAAGCACCAAGTGGCTAGATTGTACAGTGGATAGAACAATAAAACCTGGAGTCAGGAAAATCTGAGTTCAAATCCAGTCTCACACACATACTATCACTGTGACCCTGGGCAAATCACTTATCTTCTCAGTTTCTTCCTCTTTAAAATGGGACTAATAACAGCATGTCCCTTCTTGGATCATTTGTAAAAATCAAATGTAAGGGTATTTGTAAAATACTTTGCAAACCTTCAATTTAGCACTATATAAATGCTATCATCATCATCATTTATTGGCAGCTTAGGAAACCTGGAAAAGGGCTTCTGCAGAAGATAATATTTATATGCTGCTATTTTATTTAATAGTTTTGAGTCACTATTCATTAATGAGCTCAGCCTATAGATTTTGTTTTCAAGCACGCATTTGCCAGACTTGTGGATTAAAATTCATTTACTTTTTGGAAAGAACTGTCCAGAGTAGGATAACCTTTCCCTCAAATACTAATTGCTCAAATGCATATAGCCATTGAAGATTTGCAAATTGCCACACCTGTACAATTTCATTTGATTCTTATAATATTGTGAGGCAGATACTGGAGATTCATTCTTCAGATGAAGTAACAAGTTGAGGATAAAATAACTTAATAGCTAGTAAGTAACTCAACTGGAATTCCAGCTAAGCTCCCTCCAGGATCCCAGTCTCATCTTCTTCCCATGACACTGTGCTGCATCTAAGTCAGGGAGAGATTTTTCCTTCTTCGACAATTGGGAGGGAGGAAATTATTCTTAAATCCACCTTATCTTTGTGGATTTTTTGCAGCATCAGTCATTAGAGTTATTTGTTTCTCTGCCTGCCATTCCCAATCCCAAAAGATCTGTTGAACTTAATGATTTCCCATTCCACTATTTGGTTATTTGATTACATGTTTGAAGAGAGACATTTATTTCTTTTAAATCTTTCAATTTATTATCACAAAGCCAGGCATACTAACGTCTGTTTGTTTTCCTAATTTCTTTTGCATGTATTGTGGTCACTTTTAATTGATTTATAATGAACGTATATTATTCATGTACAATGAATCTATTTAGTCTTCATTTATTCAACCTTCAGGGTTTTTTCCTCTTTTTGATCAAATTATCTAGTTTTTTTTTAATATTAATTTTATTTATTTTTAGTGTTCTACACTCACTACCATAAAACTTAGATTTTTTCCCCCCTTACCTGCTCCCCACCATTCCCCTCCCTCCTCCCTTCCTGAGACAGCATACAATTCTATATAGCATCTACACATATATTCCTATTGAATATTTTCACTGTAGTCACGCTGTGTAGAAGAACTAAAATAAATGGGAGAAATCATATAACAAACTACAACATTAAATACACATAAAAAAATCATCTGCTACATTCTGCGAATGAATTCCTTAGTTCTTTCTCTAGATGTGGGAGATGATCATTGGATTTTTTTTTTTAAGTCCTTTCATTGCTATGAAGATCCAAGTCTACCAGAAAAAGTTTTCGCACACTGTGGTCATTGCTGTGCACAAAGATCTCCTGGTTCTGCTCCTTTCACTCAGCATCAGATCATATACGTCCTTCCAGGACTCTCTGAAGTTTTCTTGTTCATCATTTCTTATAGCACAATAGTATTCCATTCCATTCATATACCATAATTTATCTGGCCATTCCCCAGTTGATGGGCATCCCCTTAATTTCCAGTTCTTGGCAACTACAAAGAGTGTTGCTATAAATAGTTTTGTACATGTGGGAGCCTTTCCCATTTTTATGATCTCTTGGAGATACAGTCCTAGAGGCGATATTGCTGGGTCAAAAGGTATGCATGTTTTTGTAGCTCTTTGGACATAGTTCCAAATTGCTCTCCAGAATGGTTGGATGAACTCACTAGCTAGTTTTTTTTTTAATTGTATTATATTGTCTAAAAAAAAAATATTGGTTTTATTTGTTATTCCAATCATTCTTTCTTTCCCAACATTCTAATTTCTGTCCTATCCTTAATAATCTAATATGTGTGTGTGTGTGTGTATACACATATATTCATTTTTACTTTTTTTCTTGAATTTTTTTCTTTCTTCTTTCTTCTTTACATATAAGCTTAAATCATTTGGTTTCTTTTTTCCTTATCGCTAAAACTTAACCAGATCATATTGGAATATTGGCCACATCATCTGGGCACTTATACATTTGGGCACATCATATATTTTATTTTCATTTATAAATATAATATAAATTTATTTATTTAATGTTTTACATTCATTTTCACAAAATTTTTGAGTTCCATATTTTCTCCTCATTTATCCCCTCACCCCACCCTAATACATCGAGGACTCTAATTTTCCCTATCACCAATCTGCCCTCTCTTCTATCATCCCTCCCTTCTCTTGTCCTCCCCATCTTCTCTTTTGTCCTGTAGGGCCAGATGACTTTCTAGTCCCCATTAACTGTATTTCTTATTTCCTAGTAGCAACAACAATACTAAACAGTTGTTCCTAAAACTTTGAGTTCCAAATTCTCCCCATCTCCCTCCTCCCTACCCATTCCCTTTGGGAAGGCAGGCAAGTCAATATAGGCCATATCTGTGTAGTTTTGCAAATAACTTCGATAACAGTCATGTTGTATAAGATTAACTGTATTTCCCTCCATCCTATCCTGTCCCCCATTGTTTCCATTCTCTCTTTTGATCCTGTCCCTCCCCAAGTGTTAGCTTCAAATTGCTCGCTCCTCCCATTGCCCTCCCTTCCATCATCCCTCCCACCCTGCTTATCTCCTTCTCCCCCACTTTCCTGTACTGTAAGATAGGTTTTCATACCAAAATGAGTGTGCATTTTATTCCTTCCTTTAGTCAAATGTGATGAGCATAAACTTCATGTTCTTTTTTCTCAGCTCTCCTCTTTTTCCCTCCACTAAAAAGTCTCCTGCTTGCCTCTTGAATGAGAGATAATTTATCCCATTCCATTTCACCCTCTCTCCTCCCACTACATTTCTCTCTCACTGTTTACCTTAATATCTTTGAAGATATGGTCCCATCCTATTCAATTCACTCTGTGTTCTCTGTCTCTGCATGTGCATGTGTATATGTGTGTGCATGCATACATGTACATGTGTGTGTGTGGTCCCACCAACTACCCAGATACTGAAAAGTTTTAAGAGTTACAAATATTGTCTTTCCATGTAGGAATGTAAACAGTTCACTTTTGGTAAGTCCCTTATGACTTCTCTTTGCTGTTTACTTTTTCATGCTGCTTCTCATTCTTGTGTTTGAAAGTCAAATTTTCTTTTCAGCTCTGGTCTTTTCATCAAGAATGATTGAAAGTCCTCTGTTTCATTGAAAGACCATATTTTCCCCTGAAGTAGTATACTCAGTTTTGCTGGGTAGGTGATTCTTGGTTTGAGTCCTAGTTCCTTTGACTTCTGGAATATCCTATTCCACCGCCCTTCGATCCCTTAATGTAGAAGCTGCTAGATCTTGTGTTATCCTGACTGTATTTCCACAATACTGGAATTGTTTCTTTCTAGCTGCTTGCAAGATTTTCTCCTTGACGTGGGAATTCTGGCATTTGGCCACAATGTTCCTAGGAGTTTCTCTTTTTGGATCTCTTTCAGGCGGTGATCAACGGATTCCTTCAATTCTTATTTTGCCCTCTGGTTCTAGAATCTCAGGGCAGTTTTCCTTGATAATTTCATGAAAGATGATGTCTAGGCTCTTTTTTTGATCATGGGTTTCAGGTAGTCCCATAATTTTTAAATTGTCTCTCCTGGATCTATTTTCCAGGTCAGTTGTTTTTTCCATGAGATATTTCATATTCTCTTCCATTTTTTCATTCTTTTGGTTTTATTTTGTGATTTCTTGGTTTCTCAGGAAGTCATTAACCTCCATGTGTTCCATTCTAATCTTGAGAGAACTATTTTCTTCAGTGAGCTTTTGAACCTCTTTTTCCATTTGGCTAATTCTGCTTTTGAAAGCATTCTTCTCCTCATTGGCTTTTTGAACCTCTTTTGTCAATTGAGTGAGCCTATTTTTCAAGGTGTTACTTTCTTCAGCATTTTTTTGGGTCTCCTTTAGCAAGGTATTGACCCGTTTTTCATGCTTTTCTTGCATCTCTCTCATTTCTCTTCCCAGTTTTTCCTCCACCTGTCTAACTTGATTTTCAAAATCCTTTCTGAGCTCTTCCATGTCCTGAGCCCATTGGATATCTATTTTGGGTGCTTGAAGTACAGAGGCCTTGACTTCTATGTCTTTCCCTGATGGTAAGTATTGTTCTTCCTCATCTGAAATGAAAGGAGGAAATATCTGTTCCCCAAGAAAGTAGCCTTCTATGGTCTTATTTTTCTTCCCTTTTCTGGGCATTTTCCCAGCCAGTTACTTGACTTCTGAGATTTCTCTCCACCCCTGCCTAGATCCACCCAGCTAGTGGTTGGGGTCTGAGATTCAAATGCTGCTTCCCAGCCTCAGGGCTTTCAGCAGTGGGTGTGGCTGCTATTCAATGTGAGTTTAAGTTCTGGTGCTCAGGTGGGGGCAGGGCTGCCTCCCAGGCTCAGTTCCCTCAGGGGGTTTATGTGGAGATCTTCAGTGAAGGATCTGAAGTCCTGCCTGCTCCGGGAGTCCTGGGCCACTGCTGCCTCTGCTGCTGCCTCCCGAGGGGGCCTGAGTTATGGAGACACCCTGCTCCCCTCTTGGCCAGCCCAGAAGTCTCTATTCTGTGGGTAGGAAGAGATTTATTTAATGTTTATTATGGAATTGACCTTTGTTTAATATTCTCTTCCCCTATTAGAATGTAAGGGATATGAAAGTAAAGACTGCTTTGTGGTTTTTGCCAATCTTTGCATCCTAAATATTTGGTATATTATCTGGCATGTGTTGTTACCGTTCAGTGCTTCAATCATGTCTGACTCTTTGTGACCCCATGGACCATATTGTCAAATTTTCTTGGCAAAGATACTGGAGTGGTTTGCTTTTGCTTTCTTCAGGGAATCAAGGTAAACAGAGGTTAAGTGACTTGGCCAGGGTCACACAGCTAGTGTGTACCTGATGGTAGATTCGAACTCAGATCTTCTTATCTTGAGCCATCAAGCAGCCCTCTCCTAGCATATAGCAAGTGCTTAATAAATATTTGTAAACTGAGTAATTGTGGTCTATAAATTAACATATGATGTAGTATATTTAAATAACTCTTTTCTTCACCTGAGAATATTGTAACTTATATGTTTATGTGAACATTTCAGATGTACATCATAAACTCAGATTGATCCAAGAAAGACTCCTGACTGAGGAGCAGAAGGTCTGGCTTCAAGGTCAAGCTCTTTATCCCATATGTGACATTGGGGAAGTCATTGTACTTCCCTGGGCCTCAGTTTCTTCTTCTGTAAAATGAGGGGATTGGATTTAATGATCTTTAATGTTTCTTCTGGCTCCAAATATACAGCCTCTAACCTTGTGTCTTCTACACAATGCTACATGAATTGTTTGACTACAAAAGTGTTGGCCCTTAGAAAACCATCTGAGCACTGACTCTGGAATCAAGAAGACCTAAATTCAAATCCAGCCTCAAACATTTACTCACTTTGTAACCCTGATTAAATCCCTTCATCTTCCTTAGTCATAATTTCTTCATCTCTAGAATGGGAATAATAATACTTATCTTCCAGGGTTGTTGTATGGAAAAAAATGAGAGATAACACATGTAAATCTCTTTGCAAACCTTACATAAATGCTACCTGTCATCATCATCAAATCATCATCATCATCATCATCATCATCATCATCATCATATGTGCTCCTTTTGTGAATTGATCGTTTTAAGAATAATTTTCTAGAGAGGAGAGATGTGGGTTGGGTTTGAGGAATTTCTTCTCAATCATTTTTTATTTTTTTCCATGTCATTGGGATTCACCATCTTCCACTCCACCCCCATTCCTTTGCTATTTTATCCTCTTATTCATATCTCAAAAATGGATTCATCATTACATTCAAAACTGTTTCCATCAGCAGAATTTTGCCATTGTACACTTGGTAAACTTCAGTTAGACTTACCAATTTCATCTACTTAAGTGTGATTTCCCCTTCCTCGTGTAGGATGCACATATTGAATGACTAGTATAAATGCTAGTTTTACTGTCATCTATGGTAAGAGTAGATTAATATAGAAAAGTTGACAAATCTGTCCCATTTCATATCTACTTGTTATCTTTCCTTCAGTTTCATCCATAAATATTCTTTGTGTAATCTGATTTAGTTCCTTCTCCTACCAAACTTTCCCTCAAGATATTGAACTATACACATATACTTCAATATTTTTGGCCTTTGCCATTGGATTCTCCTTAAACTTCCATTAAATTCAGTTTGTTCAATGCTCTATGTTTTCAATATATCTCCTATTTATCTTTTGGTTAACAAAATTATGATAGTATATTAAAGTCTGTTATGATTTTTATCTATTCATGCAAAAAGATGAGGTTGGTTTTTTAATTCTGTCTTTTCTTGTTCTGTTCCTTTCTTTCATAGTTCTCTTCCTCCTCATCTCAATTCTCAATTTCTTTTTGTGATTAATTATTTTCCTCCCCTTCACTAAGTGTGACTTTAGTCAGCATGTTATTCTAAATTGTCTCTATACACTTTTTTCCTTGGCAATTTCATCAGTTCCTATGAGTTCAATTATCATCTCTATGCAGACATCCAGTATATATTTATAAGTGTTAATGTGTGTGTGAACTTATGTCTATGTGTGCATGTGTGTGTGTGTGTGTCTATACATCTAATCTGCCTCCTCTGAATTCTCCTCTAAAACATCTTACTAACTACTTGCTAGTTGTTTCTACTAGATGTTCCACTGGCATTTCAGACTCAAGATGTCCAAGATGTATTTTCCTTCAAACTGATCTCTCCTCTCAGTTTTCTGATTTTTGTTGCCTGATATTCCTGCCACCAATTTTTCCTTTCTTCAATCTACCATGCACACTGTTGCCAAATTAATATTCCTAAAAGCAGAGGTTATGACCACATCACTCCATGAATCAAATATGTTCAGTGATTCCCTCTCACCTCTAATAAATGACAACCAGACAAAAAAGGACAAAATCATCCACCCAGCATTTAAAGTCCTCCTCAGTTTGACTGCCACCTATCTTTGAGTCTTATTTCCTATTTTTCCCCTTTACATCTCCATTTCAATAAAAATGGTCTGCTGTTCACTACCCACGACATTTCATCTCTGCCTTTCACACCTTTTCACAAATGATTCTCAGAGTTTGACATACCCCAACCTCACCCCGTTGGGGAGAATTCCTCATTTCTTTCAGATCAAAACTCAGGAGTGACTTCCTACATAATTTCTTCATTTTTGCCCCATCTTCCAGTTAATAGCATTCTTGGACTCTTGAAATAAATTCCTAGACAATATGTGTATAAAATCATGTAGTTTCCCTCCACTCATCCCAGGCAAAATGGAAAATCCCTGAAGTCAGGAAGCTTTTCTTTTGTCTTTGGGTTCCCAGTGCCTAGTACAGTTCCATTAACTAAAGGGCACTTGATGAGTTTTTTTTTATTGAATTAAATCTGTTTCAAGAATTTATCTGATCCCTCCTCCTGGTAGGGTAAATTATTATATGAACCAGTCAGAACATTACCTTATCCCTTTATCCACCAATAGAATCACTTCATTTTGTAAGACTTTGTATGGGGTAGGGGAGCCAAGATGGCAAAGTAGAAAGATGGATTTCCTCTAACTCTCCCCCCATAGCCCATAAAACACCTGTAAAAATGACTCTAAGCAAATTCTAGAACAGCAGAAGCCACAAGACAACAAAATGAAAGAGATTTTCAGTCCAAGACAGCCTGAAAGGCTGACAGGAAAAGTCTATAGCACTAGACTCAGAGTGGAGAGCAGCCCAGACTTAGCCATGCAGTATGGCACAGACAGGACTGGAGCAGGATTCAGGGCACAGAATCAAGGGTAGCAGCTACGGTTCTCAGATTTCTCAACCCACAAACACCAAAGATGGCCTCAAAGGTCAGTAAGAAAGCTCTTTCACCTGGGTGAGAAGGGAGCATGGTCTGGCCTCAGCTCTGGACCCAATGCAGCAACAGTCACTGTAGAAGCAGCATCCATCTTTGGAGCCCTGACCTAAAGACCCTGGGAGAATTGAGTGTCCAATCTGGGTCTCAGTCCTGAGTGGCAGTCTGGGGGTGAGGAGGAACTCTAGCATGGTGGAGCTAGTGGAAGTTCTGGAGAGGGAATCCTACTCTCAGATCCTGGGCAGAAAAGAGTGCTTGTGGTTGCTCCCAGACAAGAGTGAAGGTCAGGAGAGGAGTAAACTCCTCTTTCTTGATTGTGCCACCTTGGAGGAACTGAGAACTTAGAGGTCCAGAGAGTATACCTCCACTTTAACAAAGGACTCAGAAGTCAAGTAACTGGCTAGGGAAATGTTAAAAAAAGGGGGGGGGGAATAAGACTATAGAAGGTTACCTTCTTGGTGAAAAGGTATTTTCTTCCATACTTTTGGATGAGGAGGAACAGAGCATACCATTAAAGGAAGACATAGCAGTCAAGGTTTCTGCATCCAAAACCTCCAAAATAAATAATCTCAGGACATGGAACAGCTCAAAAAGGGTTTTGAAAATCAAGTAAGAGAAGTAGAGGAAAAATTGGGAGGAGAAATGAGAGTGATGCAAGAAAATCATGAAAAGAGAGTCAATAGCTTGCTAAAGGAAACCTCAAAAATGCTGAAGACTCTTAAAAATAGACTAACCCAAATGGCAAAAAAGGTCCAGAAAGTCAATGAGAAAAAGAATGCTTTAAAAAGCATAATTAGATAAATGGAAAAGGAGATTCGAAAGCTCACTGAAGAAAATAGTTCTTTAAAAATTAGAATCAAGCAGATAGAAGCTAATGACTTTATCAGAAACAAAGAAATCATAAAACAAACCAAAAGAATGAAATAAATAGAAGACAATGTGAAATATCTCATTGGAAAAACAACTGATCTGGAAAATAGATCTAGGAGAGATAACTTAAAAATTATTGGTCTATCTGAAAACCATTATGAAAAATAGAGCCTAGACATCATCTTCCTAGAAATTATCAAGGAAAACTGCCTGCTTATTCTAGAACCAGCGGGTAAAACAGAAATGGAAAGGATTCACCAATCACCTCCTGAAAGAGATCCCAAAAAGAAAACTCCTAGGAACATTGTGGTCAAACTCCAGGGTTTCAAGGTCGAGGAGAAAATATTACAAGCAGTCAGAAAGAAGTAATTGAAGTATTGTGGAAATACAATGAGGATAACACAGGATTTAGCAGTTTCTACACTAAGGGATCAAAGGTCTTGGAATATGATAATCCAGAGGTCAAAGGAAATAGAATTAAAACCAAAAATCACCTATCCAGCAAAAGTGAGTATGATACTTCAGTGGAAAAAAATGGAATTTCAATGAAATAGAGGACTTCCAAGCACTCTTGTTGAAAAGACCAGAGCTGAATAGAAAATTTGACTTTCAAATATAAGAATCAAGAGAAACATGAAAAGGTAAACAGGAAAGAGAAGCCTTAAGGAACTCATTAAAGTTGAACAGTTTACATTCCTACTTGGAAAGATGTTATTTGTAACTCATGAGACCTTTTTCAGTATTAGGGTAATTAGAGGGAATATATACGTAGGTGTGTATGTGTATGTATGTATGTGTATATTATATATGTGCATGTATGTATATGTATGTGTGTGTGTGTACACACACACAAACATAGACAGAGGGCACAAGGTGAGCTGAATATGAAGGGAGAATATCTAAAAAAAATAAAATTTACTGTTAAATGGAATGCACTAGGGGTAAGAGAAAGGGAGAGGTAGAATGTAGCAAATCATCTCACATATAAGAGGTAAGAAAGAGCTTCTGCAATAGAGGGGAAGAAGGGAGAGATGAAAGGAAATAATTCAGCCTTACTCTCATGGGATTTACCTTAAGGATGCAATAGCATACACTCAATTGAATATGGAAATCTATTTTACCCTACTGGAAAATAGAGGGGAAGGGGGATGGAAGAAGGGTGGATAATAGAAGGGAGGACAGACTGGAGGAAGGGGTGGATGGGGTTCATGCTGTCCTGGGGTGGGGGTGAGGAGAGGTGGAAGTGAATATTAAGAACTGAAAAATAAATTATATATTAAAAAAAAGACTTTGTGTACTGGGGTCCATAACCAGCTAAGCTCCTGGGCAGCATGTCTGCCATTCTTACTGGTTATTGATTCCTCTCAATTGAAATCAAGCACGTGCACTGTTATTTTTCTGTCATATACACTTTTTTGCAACTAGCTCAATAAAAATATTTGGACGCTTTTCTCTCTTTCCCTCCATTTTCTGTCAAAATATCTCTTAATCAGAACAGCCAATTGATCCTCCAATAGCAGCTTTGTTCAGTTGTTTCAGTTATATCTGACTCTTTGTGACCCCATTTAGGGTATTGTTGGCACAGATCCTGGAATGCTCTCCCATTTTCTTATCCAGCTCATTTTATTGATGAGGAAACTAAGATAAACAGGGTTAAGTGACTTACTCAGGGTCACACAGCTAACAAGTATCTGAGGCCAGATTTGTAATCAGAAAGATGAGTCTTTCTGACTCCAGGCCCAGTGCTCTATTCACTGTGGCACCACTCAGCTGCCCCAGTTCTATGCCAGTATAGATTACAGTCTAGACTCTTTCCTTTTATTAAGGGGATTTGTTTTGTGAAGTTTGGATTCAGTCAAAGGGCTACACTTGAGGACCTAGAGGGCCACACATAGTCTCAAGATCACAGGTTCCCCACCTCAGTCTAGAGAGGACTAATGACAAAAAGTGAAACAGTCTCTACTCTCTAGCACTTTAAATTCTTGAACGTATTAAGGAGAAGAGCTAATACTATCAAAAGTCGTTGTGCAGACAACTACATTTTTTTTTTCTTGGGCTCTGTTAACTGTAGTCTGTTCTTGGTCCAAAGTCCATTGTACTTGCATCTTATGATAAGTCCTAGAAACCCAAATCCCATACTTTAAGAGCATTTTAATGAACTATTAATTTCTTCCATCTTATTTTCTCTTCTAAATCCTTACCTTCAATCAATAACAGTGGTAAATCCATCCCATGTACTCCTAATCCTTTCCATTTCTTGTTCAGGCCTTCATAATCCCTGGAGAATCATGAGGTTGTTGTACAGGATAGAATGAAAGTGTATCCGTGAAAGTCCACTGTAAATAATAAATCACAAGAAAATATTAGGGATAACTTTTATTTAGGGCTATTCTTTCAGATCATCACATGCTACCCCACCAATAAGTAATGGATTACCTTCATATCATCCCCAGAACTATCTCCAAACCTCCAACCATAATTGTTCATTAGGGCTTGGTCTCCCCATGATGCCCCATGCCCATTCTCAGGACCTCGCCTCTTTCCTCTTTCCTATGTGAAATCAACATCCTTTGTCCCCACTTCTGCCTAGGACTTCTCAGAGGGCAGGCTAACATTAAATGCCATTTTAATAGCTCATAATGACTTAATGTGTTGTCATGATTAATTACAGTTTAGATATAGATGAGGATACTAAAGCCCAAGGAGGTTAAGTGATTCACTCAGGGGCACACAGTAAGTGTTGGAGGCTGGATTTGAATTTCAAAAGTTTAAAAGAAAGGGATATTATGAACCATCCCAGGATGGTTATGGAAGCAGCTTTGAATGTGAGCCCTTTACCAGTGTCCTTTTTCAGTTGTTATCCAGCAACATCAATAACAATACATTTACCAAGACAAATAAATGATCCCCTCTCTCAAATCTCTCCTTTTCCCGGATCTAGAAGAGCCATGAATGGGTCATGAATGTTCTGAATCAATGCTGAAAGGATTGATTGGTGCTTTGGAATGATGGAATAAACAGTGGATGGTCCCTTGATTCTCCCACCCCTGAGAAGGTGAGTGACAGTGGTGCTGCATCAGTCTAAAAGAAGAGAAAGATTCCACTGTCTCTTCTTCCATTGTACTGATTGTGTGATTTTGAACCACCTTTTTCTGGAAATTCAAGTGAGAGGATGAGGAGGAGTGTCTTCCCTATCCAGGCAACAATCAAGACTCATAGCATATAGCTGCTGGAAAACATGCTTACTCAATGGAGTCTGAGGTGAAATCTAAATTCATGGCCTCCTCTTCTGATTTGATTTTTTTTCTGTGTATGGGTGACAGAACAGTGATCCTGAGGACACTTTCACCTTTGGAGGCAGCCTTGAGGATCCTGGGTCCTTGAGGATCCTTGGGAATTCCAGGGTCCCTTTGGCAATGCTGACTCTACAGAAGTGAGTGCTCCTTCAGTTGTTTCTGGGGGGATAACCAATGGGAGAATTTCAAGGAGCTTGTTCAGATAGAGAGAACTGAGTTAAAATAGAAGTACCCATTCAAAAATCTACTAAGTGCCCAATGTCTTAATGATAATGTTTTTAAGTATCAGTGTCCCAGGAGAGTATAATACTAACTACAAATTGTTGCTTCTTTTTAAGGTCTCTGTCAATGTGTTGTAGTGAATCTTTTCTGTTTTAAGCATTTAGCTATCCTCTATCTGATTTATATTTTATTAATTTATTTATTTTTAGTTTTCAATATTCACTTCCATAGGATTTTGAGTTCCAAATTTTCTCCCCATCTCTCCCCTCCACCAACTCCAGGACAGTGTGCATTCTTATTACCCATTCCCCCAGTCTGCCCTCCCTTCTATCACACATCCCCCTTTTCTTATCCCTTTCCCCTCTGTTTTGTAGGACAAGATAGATTTCTATACTCCATTGTCTGAATGTCTTATTTCCAAGGTAAATGTAAAGGCAATTTTTAACATTTGTTTTAAAACTTTGAGTTCTAATTACTTTCACTCCCTCTTCCCCACCATTCCCACTGAGAAAGTAAGCAATTCAATATAGGATATACATGTGTAGTCATGAAAAATGCATCCATACAGTCATGATGTGAAAGACTAACTATAATTCCCTCCATTCTATCCTGCTCCCCATTTATTCTATTCTCTCTTTTGACCCTATCCCTTCTCAAAAGTGTTTACCTCTAATTACCCCCTCCTCCCATTTTCCCTCCCTTCTGTCAGACACTGCCTTATCCACTTGCCCCCTACTTTCCTAGGGTGAGATAGATTTTCATACCCAATGGAGTGTGCATGTTATTCCCTCCTTAAGCCAAATCTGATGAGAGTAAGGTTTACTCTTTCCCTCTCACCTCCCCCATATTCCTCTCCATTGTAAAAGCTTTCTTGCATCTTTTATGTGAGATATAATTTACCCCATTCTATTTCTTCCTTTTTCTTTCTCTCAATCTATTCCTCTCTCACCCCTTAATTTTTTAGATATCAGTCCTTCATATCCAATTCATTCTGTGCCCTCTGTCTATATTCCAACCACCCTAATACTGGAAAAACTCTCAAGAGTTACAAATATTATCTTTCCATGTAGGAACGTAAATAGTTCAACTTAATAAGTCTCCTGTGATTTTTCTTTCCTGTTTACCTTTTCATGCTTCTCTTGATTCTTGCATCTGAAAGGCAAATTTTCTATTCAGCTCTGGTCTTTTCAGCAAGAATGCTTGAAAATCCTCTATTTCATTAAATGTCCATTTCCCCCATGGAGTACTATACTCAGTTTTGCTGCGTAGGTGATTCTTGGTTTTAATCCTATCTCCTTTGATCTCCAAGATATTATATTCTAAGCCCTCTGATCCCTTAATGTAGAAGTTGCTAGATATTGTGCTATCTTGATTGTGTTTTTGCAATACTCAAATTGTTTCTGACTGCTTGCAATATTTTCTCCTTGACTTGGGAACTCTGGAATTTGACTACAATATCACTAGCAGTTTTCCTTTTGGGATCTCTTTAAAGATGTGATTGATGGATTCTTTCAATATGTATTTTTTCCTCTACTTCTAGAATATCAGGGCAATTTTCCTTGATAATTTCCTGAAAGGTGATGTCTAGGCTTTTTTTTAATCATAGCTTTCAGGTAGACTAATAAATTTTAAACTGTCTCTTCTGTATCTATTTTCTAGGTCAGTTGTTTTTCCAATGAGATATTTGACATTGTCTGCAATTTTTTTCATTCTTTTGCTTTTGTTTTATAATTTCTTTATTTTTCATAAAGTCACTACCTTCTATCTTCTCCATTCTAATTTTGAAGGAGTTGTTTTCTTCATTAAGCTTTCTGACCTCCTTTTCCATTGGGCCAATTCTGCTTTTTTAGGAATTCTTCTTCTCATTTACTTTTTTTGGACCTCTTTTGCCGTTGTGGTTAGTCTACTTTTAAAGTTATTTTCTTCAGCATTTTTTGGATGTCCTTCATCAATCTGTTGAGTCATTTTTCATAATTTTCTTGCATCATTCTCATTTCTCTTCCCAATTTTTCCTCTACTTCTCTTACTTGATTTTCAAAATCCTTTTGAGTTCTTCCATGGGCTGAGAAAAATTCATATTTTTCTTGGAGGCTTTGGATGTAGGAGCTTTGACTTTGTTGTCTTCTGTTTGTATGTTTTGATCTGTCTTGTCACCAAAATAACACTCTGTAGTCTGTTTTTTTCCAATTTTCACTCATTTCCCTGGACAATTATTAGGCTTTTGAGCTTTTTGTCAAGGTAGTTCTCTGCTTCCAATGTGGGTGGGGTGTATACTGTAAGCCACTTGATCCCTCCACAATCTGAAGGCCCAGAGCTCTAGAAACAGCTTCCCCACCCTTGTTGCTATGAGCTCCAGAAGTTCCTCTACCCCCTTTGCTGCCTCATGGCCAGGGCCCAGTCACACCACTCTCTCACATAGTTCCAACAGAATTTTTTCCACTGACCTTCTTGTCCTCAGCATTTTGGGGTTGAGAAGTCTGGAAACTGACACATCTGCCAGTGATTCAGTTCCCTGAGGCCTGCTTAGGCCCCATCTGTGCCACTGCAGCCTACACTGGACTATGCTTTGCTCCCAGTCCAGTGTGATAGATGCTTCCCATGGACCTGTCCTGGGCTATATAGTTGCCTTACACCATCACTCATGGGTTCTGTAGCTCCAGAATTTTTTAGAGTCATTTTTATAGGTGTTTGGGGAGTTTTGGAGAAGAGCCCAAGCAAGCCCTGCTTTTACTCTACCATCTTCTATGTGATCTATTTTTGACATTTAGACTATAAGCTCACTGGGATCAGGGATTGTCTTTTGCCTTCCTTTGTATCTCCACACTTAGCAGAGGAATTTAATACATATTTATTGAGTGACTGACTAAATGATTGACAGTGAGTACTTTTATGGTCTCCCTTTAAAGGAAATGCTAGCCCTAGATTAAACTGAAGTTTTAGGTGATTTTTCCCCAAGGATTCTGGGTAAGAATAAAAAAAAATTCCCACAGAAACTGAGAAAAGGGGCTCCATTTGCAACTACAACCAGAACCCATACAGAAATTCAGAAGTAGGAGAACCTTGAAGAGGAGTAATGTCTCAGTATGTTGGAAACAGCAGTGGTTGGATGCCACACATAGATTAATACAGCTACAGACCATGTTATATCCTAGATTTTCCTAATCCCCTCAACAGCTCAGCTGATCTAAGCAGCACAAGTAACATCTCCACTTCATAGGTGAGAAAACTGAAACACAGAGAGGTGAAATGAACTAAGGTTACCCATGTTAGTAGCAGAATTAAAGCTCTAACCAAGGTCTTTTGACTCTATTCCAATCCTTTTTATTCAGCATTTTATCATGTCCCCCTCCATATTTTCTTTTTCTAAGAGTTTTAGCTTCACAGGAGGGAACTTGTCTGAAATCTCTGATCTTATGGTTAGTCAGAATATATTTCATCCATCAGACTTTGACATAAGAATATCTTGTTTCAACTCATATCAATGACATAAAGAACAATGGTATGTAGTGGCTTTGGGGTTTGGTGACCTGGATTCAAATGTTATTTTTATCATTAATTACTCATGTGACCTCAGAAAAATCATTCAGCCTCTCTGGGCCTTATTATCCTCATATGTGAAAGATGGTTGTTGAACTAGATGTCTCTAGAGCTTTTCCATTTCCAGAACCTATGAACCTATGAGTAGGCAGACATCTACTTGGTGCCATATGAGGTGTATATAGCAATTCTCTCCTTTCTAAGCCTGAATCTCCTCCACTGCCTTTAAAATAGTTAAGAAAACAAGATGGTGGAGTAGAAAGATGCATGTGTACTAGCTCTACCCCCATAGTCCATAAAATACCTGTAAAAAAGACTGTCTACAAATGCTAGAGCAGCTGAAGCCACATAGAGGAGATTTCCATCCCAGGGTGACCTGGAAGGCCGAAAGGAAATGTCTGTCACCCTAGATGGGGAAGGGAGTCCAGCCCAGCCTTGGTTGTGTGGCATGGCTCTGGGAGGAGGATGCAAGCAGGCAACAGAGGCAGAATCCCCAGTTGCAGTAGCAGCTATTCACAGATCCCTCAACCCACAGGCACCAAAGGTCAGTGACAGGGTACTATCAACTGGCTGAGAAGGGAGAAGGGCCTTCCCATAGCTCTACCCTCAGGTGGTGGCAGCAGCCACATTGGGTAGGCAGCAGCAGCTGCCACAGCAGCCCCTAGAGCAGCCCCCATCCATTGTTGGATCGCAAAACCCCTGAGGGCACTGAGCTGCTGACTCTTGCCTTGGCCCTGTGTAGAGGCCTTGCCCCCATCTAATACTCCTGAGGGATTTGAGCAGCTGATATTTATCTCACACTGAATGGCAGCCCTGCCCCTGCAGGTTATCTGAATCTCAGCCCCCAGTGCTGGCTTGGCAGAACTGGAGGTGAGGTGGTTGTGAAGAGGAAACTCTATTACTCAGATTATGGGCACAAAAATTTCTTCTTGCTCCCAGATCAATGTTCATGCTTGATTATACCACCTTGAGACCTTACTGAGTATACCCTACTCTTGACAAAGGACCCAAAAGTCAAGTAACTGGTTGGGAAAATGCCAGAAAAAAGGGGGGGGAATAAGACCATAGAAGGTTACTTTCTTGGTGAACGGATATCTCCTCCTGTTCTTTCAGATGAGGAAGAACAATGCTTACCATCAGGGAAAGACATAGAGGTCAAGGCTTCTGTATCCCAAACAACCAAAATAAATATTCATTGGTCTCAGACCATGGAAGAGCTCAAAAAGGATTTTGAAAATCAAGTAAGAGAGGTTGAGGAAAAATTGAGAAGAGAAATGAGAGAGATGCAAGAAAAGCATTGAAGGGGGAAGGAGTCAAGATGGTGGAGTAGAAAGACTCATGCGTGCTAGCTCCGAATCCACAACCCAGAAATTTCCTGTAAAAACAACTTCCCACAAATTCTGGAGCAGAGCAAGCATGCACCAACGCAGTGGAGGAGATTTCCGTTCCAGAGAGCCCTGGAAAGCCATCCCCAGGGGTCCGTCACACACGGAGCCCACCCCTGTGCTGCCCTGGCCACACGGCCCCAGAGGAGAAGATCCAAGCAGGCTTTAGGGAAGGAAACTCCAGCAGCTGCGAAGGTCCCTCCACCCACAGGTGCTACAGGTCAGTGAGAGAGACGTCTGGGCTGGCTGAGAGGGGAGCGGGGTGTCTCCGTGATTCGGGCCCCCTCAGGAGGCAGTGGCAGAGGGGGTGGCAGAGGCAGCAGCAGCAGCAGCTGGGGACTCCTGGACCAGCAGGCAGGGGCTCAGGGCCATTCCTGAAGGTCTCTGCATAAACCCCCTGAGGGAACTGAGCCTGGGAGGTGGCCCTTCCCCCACCCAAGCAACAGAACTTAAGTTCACATTGAATAGCAGCCACGCCCACCACGGAAGGCCCTGAGGCTGGGAAGCAGCACTTGAATCTCAGACCCCAAGCTCTAGCTGGGAAGATCTAGGCAGGGGTGGAGAGGAATTTCAGAAGTCAAGTAACTGGCTGGGAAAATGCCCAGAAAAAGGAAGCAAAATAAGACCATAGAGAGCTACTTTCTTGGGGAAGAGATGTTCCTTGCTCCCTTCATTTCTGATGAGGAAGTACAATGCTTACCATCAGGGAAAGACATGGAGGTCGGGGCCTCTCTATCCCAGACATATGAGGTGGATGTCTGGTGGGCTCAGGCCATGGAAGAGCTCAAAAAGGATTTTGAAAATCAAGTTAGAGAGGTGGAGGAAAAACTGGGAAGAGAAATGAGAGAGATGCAAGAAAAGCATGAAAAACGGGTCAATATCTTGCTAAAGGAGACCCAACAAAATGCTGAAGAAAATAACACCTTGAAAAATAGGCTCACTCAATTGACAAAAGAGGTTCAAAAAGCCAATGAGGAGAAGAATGCTTTCAAAAGCAAAATTAGCCAAATGGAAAAAGAGGTTCAAAGGCTCACTGAAGAGAATAGTTCTCTCAAGATTAGAATGGAACAGATGGAGTCTAATGACTTTCTGAGAAACCAAGAAATCATAAAACAAAACCAAAAGAAGGAAAAAAATGGAAGAGAATGTGAAATATCTCATGGGAAAAACAACTGACCTGGAAAATAGATCCAGGAGAGACAATTTAGAAATTATGGGACTACCTGAAACCCATGATCAAAAAAAGAGCCTAGACATCATCTGTCATGAAATTATCAAGGAAAACTGCCCTGAGATTCTAGAACCAGAGGGCAAAATAAGTATTGAAGGAAACCATCGATCACTGCCTGAAAGAGATCCAAAAAGAGAAACTCCTAGGAACAATGTGGCCAAATGCCAGAATTCCCAGGTCAAGGAGAAAATATTGCAAGCAGCTAGAAAGAAACAATTCCAGTATTGTGGAAATACAATCAGGATAACCCAAGATCTAGCAGCTTCTACATTAAGGGATCGAAGGGCGTGGAATAGGATATTCCAGAAGTCAAAGGAACTAGGACTCAAACCAAGAATCACCTACCCAGCTAAACTGAGTATAATACTTCAGGGGAAAATATGGTCTTTCAATGAAACAGAGGACTTTCAAGCATTGTTGATGAAAAGACCAGAGCTGAAAAGAAAATTTGACTTTCAAACACAAGAATGAGAAGAAGCATGAAAAAGTAAACAGCAAAGAGAAGTCCTAAGGGACTTACCAAAGGTGAACTGCTTACAGTCCTACATGGAAAACCAATATTTGTAGCTTTTAAAACTTTTCAGTATCTGGGTAGTTGGTGGGACCATACACACATACACACACATGCATGCATGCACACACACATACACATATGCACGCACATACAGAGACAGAGAGCACAGAGTGAATTGAATAGGATGGGACCATATCTTAAAAGAAATTAAGGTAAACAGTGAGAGAGAAATGTAGTGGGAGGAGAGAGGGTGAAATGGAATGGGGTAAATTATATCTCATTCAAGAGGCAAGCAGGAGACTTTTTAGTGGAGGAAAAAAGAGGAGAGCTGAGAAAAAAAACATGAAGTTTACCCTCATCACATTTGACTAAAGGAAGGAATAAAATGCACACTCATTTTGGTATGAAAACCTATCTTACAATACAGGAAAGTGCGGGACAAGGAGATAAGCAGGGTGGGGGGAATGATGGAAAGGAGGGCAATGGGAGGAGGGAGTAATTTGAAGTCAACACTTGGGGAGGGACAGGATCAAAAGACAGAATAGAAACAATGCGGGGCAGGATAGGATGGAGGGAAATACAGTTAGTCTTATACAACACGACTATTATGGAAGTCACTTGCAAAACTACACAGATAGGGCCTATATTGAATTGCCTGCCTTCCCAAAGGGAATGGGTGGGGAGGGAGGGATGGGGAGATTTTGGAACTCAAAGTTTTAGCAACAACTGTTGAGTATTGTTCTTGCTACTAGGAAATAAGAAATATAGTTAATGGGGAATAGAAAGTCATCTGGCCCTACAGGACAAAAGAGAAGATGGGGACAAGAGAAGGGAGCGATGATAGAAGAGAGGGTAGATTGATTATAGGGAAAATTAGAATGCTTGTTGTATTGGGGTGGGGGGAGAGGATAAATGAGGAGAAAATTTGGACCCCAAAATTTTGTGAAAATGAATGTAAAAAGTTAAATAAATAAATTTAATTAAAAAATTTTAAAAAATCAAAAAAAATCTCTCAGTTTACACTTCTACAGAGATATTCCGGTCATATAAGTATATTTAGAGTTCAAAGGACCCTTAGAAATCAGTAAGTCCAGATTAGGAAACCAAAACACAGAGGTGAAGTATCATGAAGATCTCTGGGCAATGGTAAGGGTTGTTTCCCCTGGAATGTAAAATATGTACCTGGAGAGAGGGAACTGTGAGTCGGGGGACAGGACCAGAGTCAGGGGTCCCTGAAAGGGCAGTGGGAACACATACAATCCAAACTCCACTGACTTCAAAATGTCACCCAGTGCATCCCTGACCCCACTGCTTTCCACACTCACCTTCTCTAGTTTTCCGTTTCAATTCCCACATCAGGATTCCTCCCCCATAGTTCCCAAAGACAGAGAGAAAAGCTAATTGATCTCTCAGACTCTTAAACCCTCTAGAATCCAGCTGAGCTGTTGTAATTCTATAAGAAAACAGGCTCTTACTCCCAGTCCAGGCCCCCTCTGGGCCCATTCTAGAGATCCCTTCCTCCGATAATTTACAAGACCAGAAATTCTCCCCATCATAAGCCTTCAGTTCCTCAACCATTTCTCAGCAGAAAGACTAGCAGTCAAGAGGGACCCTCAGATTTCTCCAAAGTGACAACATGTGTAACTTCCTACCATGGGCTGTGAAATAATTATCCTAACTAATTAAAACCAAATTACACTTGTCAAAATACCACCAAGCAGCTTGGGAAGCACAGGCCCAGGAATCCCATTCCAATTCTCCTTTCCTCTTTCTACCTGCTTAATTGACTATGCTGTGACCTTCTCCCATCTGGAGGGAATTCTTACTAATATCCTGATCTCTAGGTAGGGGTTACAAGAAGCATCACAATTTGTTCCCAGAAAGAGTGGAAAATGAGGAGGTTGGACTGTAGAACTCCTGTTTGCCTGACAATAAAGGCAAGTGAAAAAGATGGATATAACAGTAACTGGGATTTCTCATCCCCATGAGGCTGAGGGATACGAATATACAACTAAAGCCCCCATTGAACTTTGGGCATCTAAAACAATTTAATGCTTCCGCCCATGCAGGCATAAATTTAGATGGAATTCCCAATATATCACAATCGTTCATTTCTTCAGTCATTCATTCATTCATTTGCTGTGCCTAGACCTAAGATCTTATCTCTCTACAGAACTCTGTTTGGAAACTTCCTTCACCAACGCAGGTCAACAAGGTCTATGATTCATTGTCTTAGAATTCTTAGTACACGGAGAGGTTAACTTTCAGTCACATAACCATTATATGTCACAAGCATGACTTGAACCCAAGTCTTCTGGATTCCATATATGGACCTTGATCCATTCTACTATACTCTTGCTCCTCACATGTAAAAAGGCAGCATGCTGTACAGTATTATGTTGATGGAGTCAGATCTGGATTCAAATCTTGCCTTAAACGTTTGCTAGGTATGTGACCCTAAGCAAGTCACTCTCTCTGGGACTTATATTTCCTCATCTGTAAAGCAAATAGGTACGACTAGATGTCAGCCAAGGGTCATTCTAGGTCTGAATCTGTTGCACTACCCATACAGCACTTTAAGATTTAAAAAAATATAGCTAATTAATAAATAATAAAATTATTTTTTTAATTTAGGATTTTTACAATTTAATTTAAGATTAAGACCTTTCCTTGTTCTAAGAGAGTGCATAAAAGTATTTTTTATCTCCCTCTTATTTTTTTAACCAATGAGAACACTCAGGGTCAGAGAGGGAGCAGGACTTGCTCAATACTATGTAGCCAATGAGTTTGAGAATCAAGACTTGAACCCACAAATCCAAAACTAGACTTCTTCCTGTCTCCATGAGATTTGGAGCTGAGAAGGTTCTCAGAAACCATTGGGCCCAAATTCTTCATTTTATAAACAAGGAAATAGAAGCAGGGGAAAAAAAGAGAGAATTAGACAATGTCACGTAGGAAGTAGCAGAGCTGAAATTTGAACTCGAGTCTCTCTGAATCCAAATCCAGCAGTATTTTCATTATGCCTCAACACATTGTCTCCCATGTTACAGTATGACTCCTTCATTTGGACACTATCACACTGGTAATACAGATCTGGAAAACAGAGTCTGAGAATCGGCTGATCCCAGTTCTAGTTCAAGTTCTTCAATTAACTCACTTGTGTGACCCTGAATAAGTCATTTCTCCCTCTTTCTGGCTTAGTATCTTTGGAAATAATAATATGTTCTCTAAAACAAGGAATTAAAGTGGAAAGGACATTGTTTCTGGAGTCCAGAAGTCACAGGTCTCTTAAACTTGTTACCTACGTCACCTTGGGCCAGTTTTTAAATCTCACTGGCCTCAGTTTCTTTATAAAAGGAGTGGGTTAGACTAGATGACTGCTGAGGTTCCTGCTGACTCACAATTAGGGAACCTATATGATCCTACCTCAGGAGAATGTAGTAAGGATTGAGGTAGATTGGGGACACGAAAACATCTGGGATTGTTTAAGTCCCCTGCTCATTGAGGTACTGTTCAAGAAAACAACAAGCAGTTTTCAATTTCCTACTATGTGCTAGGCATTGTGCAAAGTGCTAAGGATTGAAAAAAGGTAAAAACAGTGTCCTTGCCATCAATAATCTCCCATTCTCATGGAAGAGATGATATGCAAAACATATCAGTGCAAGATACATATGGTAGAAATTAAAATTTACACAGTGTTTTAAATTTTGCAAAGTACTTTGCACATGTTTTCTCATATGAACCTCATAACTACCCTGGGAGCAGCTGTTACTAATATCTTCATTTTACAGATGACTAAATCATTGCAAAGGGAGGTAAAGTGGCTGGTTTAGGGTCATGAAGCTAGTAAATATTAGAGGCTACATTTGAATTCAGGCCTTCTTGACTCTAGGTCCAGCTTCTATTCACTGTATCATCTGGCTGCCCAATGGAAGGTCATCTCAGAAGGAAAGGGGGAAAAGGGGCCCTAGAAAGCTATCTTATTAGGGTGTGGTATCAATTATCTTCCCATGTTGAGATAAAAATCCAATCTTAAGCTCAATGGCAAAGAACAGATAGGAGGTGGGTTGCCTGCTCTAGTAGAAAGAGGAAAGACTCTGGTGCTAGGGGACATGAGTTCAAATTATGCCTCTAATATTCAGTTTCTACCTGTGTGACCTTGAGCAAGTCATTTTAATCCATGTGGGCCTGAGTTCTCTTACCTATAAAACAAGATAACTGGACTAGATGACCTTTGAGTCACCTAAAGCTCTAGTTTTATGAACTTCCTGGGAATGAAACAGATATTTATTAAATGTAGTAATATTACTACAACTTTAGAATCTTAAAACTAAAAACCCTTTTCAGAAGAGACTATCTTGACCAGTCTCCCAAGCAGTGAAGAAATTTCACAGTCATAATATAGCTTTTCTCAGAGGTCTCTAGAAAAGGCGTTTGTTTCGTCTTTAAAGTTCTTCATAATTTGGTTCCAATATGTTATGTCATGTTTCTCCCATCAGTGCCTCTCCATGTAGTCAAATTTATTTAATGTTCTCTAAACTCAATTTTCCATCTCCTGCCTCCATGCCTTTGCATGGTTTGTGCTCCATCCATGGAAAGTTCATCTATTCCAACCATCTCTCTGAATCCCTAGTTGTTGGTTTTTTAAATTATTATTAGAATTTACATTTACTTCAGGTATGCAGTTTATACACATATTATTGAGCAAAAGTGGATTGCAAAGAAAAATATACGAATATCATAACGAACATTATCAAAAAACATAACTAGCACTAGTGTTAAAAGCATATTAACAGGGCTAGTAAGGAAGAATCATAGAAGAGGGCTGCAGCCCATGGCATTTTTCTTTTTAACCAAATCCAAATTCTCGATAGCACCACAATGATAATACTTACAAGAAACATAGAAGAGAGAACATTTTTACTACTATCATTTTCAGAATCACTTGCTTTGCATCTGAGTGAATTAGGCAGGAAAATTAACAGTGCATGTATTTTGGCTAGCATCACTTTTTGTAAGCAAAAGTTAAAGGGAATTAAGTTGACCATACTGGTAATCTGCCTTTTATTCCTGCGCTGTGCTTTGTGAATCCCTAGCTCTATTCTAAGGATGTGTAGAACCAGAAAGTGAGATAGGCCAGTCATGCAGTGAGAATGATGGGCAGCCCAAGTACTACCCTCCACACAATATTAAAGGACTCAGAGGAGGGTGTCTAGTAGACCCTAGGGATGAGAAAACCCACATGGAAGAAGCGTTCATATCAATGAACTTATAGGTACATCAAAACGTGGAAGTATCCATCTTATTGGAAGCATTTAGTTGATGATCAATCTAGGAGAAGAGTCACCATATCCCTTTTGGTTTGTCTACTTCACCCTTTGTGTGGCCTTAGGCAAGCGCTGGCGGGCGGACTTGCCAAAGTCAATGGAGAGACTCTGACTCTTGGATTGACACATCACCTTCTAGCCTTCAGTCCATTTCTAGTTTCCATGGGCCGGACCAGCTGTGATAAAAAGCAGAGCACCAAAGCATAGAGAAGTGCAAGAGTGAGAAGTGCTGATATTGCAATGCCCAAATCATTGAGAGACTGCCCCTCTCCCTTCCTGCCTCCGCACCCTTCCTCAGGTGAAACAAGAGGACAAAATGGCGAGAGGCAACTTGAGTAGAAGCTGAATCATCTCCTGAGGGAAAAGAGGTGGCGGGAGGAGGGAAGGGATGAAGGGCAGCCTGTTCACAGCAGCCTGTCAAATATTAAGTAAAGGATGGCCCAGCTAATGAGCTTTTCGTTATTGGATCCATTTTTTACCTTTTTCTTTCAGAGGACACTGGGCACGGGTTTTCTCATCACTTGATACAGATGTTCTTCCTTTCCTGTTAACTGGAAGCCAGAGGTAATTACAGGCAGGAGCTGGCCTCAGTGCTCTGTTAGGGAGGGACATTATTCCAGTAGAAACTTCACTCAGCCACAAAATTGTGTCTCTAATTAGGCAGCTGCTGATCCAGGCGGTTTTGATTTGGGGTTGCTTACTTGTACTGATTGGAAAGTTCTTTCATATACAAATGTCCCGAAATGGCAAGAGAGGGAGAGAAGTATAGAATCCCAGATTTAGAGCTAAAAGGGACCTGAGAGGTCATGGAGTCCAGTTCCCTCATTTTACAGGTGAGGAAACTGAGTCCTAGAGGGAATTATAGGATTATAGATTTAGAACTAAAGATGTCAGAGATCATTGAGTCCAAATCCCATATTTTACAGATGAGGAAACTAAGTCACAGAAGGATGATTGATTTAAGGTAAACAGAGAACTGAGAGGCCTCCTATTTGAACCCCTTCATTTTCCAGGTAGAGAGATAGATCCAGAGAGTTGTTATTTGCCCAGCGTATCTTGGCTGGGAAGTAAACTAAGATTTCAACCCATTTCAAATTCCAAAGCCAGCAGTCTTTCCACTTGGACATGCTGGCTCATTTTCAGGGATTAGGAAATTTCTTTCTGTGCTCATATTCCAACAGAAGGGCAAAATTTCCATTCTCCAGAAGTCTGGGGGACTCTAAATATCTTCCTTTTCTCCAAGAACTCCTACTAATTCTTTTCCTTTTCCAATAGATATTTCCAGGCTGTGAATTATTTAGGGCTTCCTCCTGCTCAGGGGGATTCTGTCAGTCAGTTCTAATGCTGAGTTTCTGAGATCATTCATTCATTCAACAAATATTTATAGAGGAACTTCTTTGTGTGATAAAGTTGTAGGCATTGGGTAGGAGGTGGGGCTACAAAGATGTGCTAGGCCATGAAAACAAATAGAATAAATACAGGCAAGAACGTCAGGATGGAGGATCCAGCTGAGCTCTAGTAAATGGGGGGATTTAGTATTTACTACTAGATGGGGGATCTAGTAAACGCAACAGCAGAGAGAGGGTTAAGTTCAAGAAGCCCAGGAGTCCTAGAATCATACATCTGGAGCAGGCAAGATTTCAGAGGTCATCTAGGGGTCATCTCTTTCATTTTATAGATAAGGAAATTGATGCCCAAAGTTCAGTGAGTTGCCTGAGGTTACCCAATCAACGTGAAAAGTGAGATTTGAACTGGGACCTTCTGATTTCAGATATTGCACTTTGTCCATATTATCACATAGTTCCAAGGTGAGCAAAGCATTTTGCTAAAGGCAAAGACAAATGAGACTAAGAACATAGACTATTAGGGTCCAGAATTCAGGTTGTCAGAGAGTCAATACATCCACCACAAAATATCTCTGATAAAAATTACTACTTCCTCAAGCAATCCACTCCATTTTGAGGGCATTTAGAAATGGTAAGTTGTTTTTTTTATAGCAAACCTGAATCTGATTCTCAGAAATTTTAACACATTGCTCCTAGTTTGGACATTTGGGGCAAAGCCAAAGATGTCAAATCTGTCTTTGCCACCCTTTTAAATCCTTCAAGATGGCTTTCCTATCTTTCTTCCTCTTCCCCCCACTTTCTCTATCTGTCCTTCTCCAAATTTAACATGCCTTGTTCCTTTAATGTATCCTTGTTCAGGATCATCTCAAGTCTGTTTATCATTTGAGACACCCTTATTTCTACCCTCTCAAAATCACGAATATCTTTTCTAAAATCTGGCACACTTGAATTGAACATGGTAGCCCTGATGTAGTCTGACCAGGACAGAATACAGTGGGACTGCCCCTCCCCTGTCCCATCTGTTAGTTTCTTTTGGCCACCATGTCACATCATTAACTCACTGTTGCCCTATATTGACTTGTTCTTTGTAACCCGGAAGTCCTAAAGAAGGAAGCATCTGTAAAAGGAGAGGTGGAAGAAGACTTGAACAAGAGAAGCTTTCTTTTCTAGTTTCAAGAGCCCATGGATCTATGAGTCATGGCTATGGGAGATGCTGTGCATTTATACAATGGAAGACTCCTCCAAATGAGCATGGGTACCACATCAGTCCCCTGATTCAGTCTGTTTCACAGACTTTTTCAACCTTCATTTCTAGGTACTAAACATACCTCTAGACATAGATGAGAAGCTCAGTAATTATATGATGAAATGAACTATGTGATGAAGATGAATCATTTTTTGGAAGCCTACCTCATTCCTGGTAGCATAAATGAGGAGACAAAGTTTTACAAAACTTTTCATTATCCCACTCTACAATGGTGGTAGTATGCGGTAGTAAGTACAGCATAGGACTTGGAATCAGGAAGATCTAAATTCAGATGTGGCCTCAGGCACTTACAGGCTTCTCTGGGCCTTGATTTCCTCATGTGTAAAAGGAGATGACTGTTCCCTAAGCCTTTAATATCCCTTTCAGTTCTAAATCTATGATCCTAAATTGTGTGATGGCTTTTGTTTATTTTCAATGGAAACACCTTTTCTGTCAATCTTTCACCCAGAACCAAATGCATGACTTTATAAGAGCCAGACGGCTTCTACCATAATTGGGAAATCAGGGTAGCTGAACTGTGGAAATATAAAAGTAGCAGTCACTGCCAGTGGGTCTGGTATAGGTGCCAGCCCCTCCCACTCTGAGGGGATATGATCATGGAGAGTGCAAGCTTATGAATTCCCCAACTGGTCTTTTTATGTTGGCTTGAAAATTGATTGTGTGGAAGTCAAGACAGTCTCTGTCAAGTCAATGGGGCTTTGGGGAGTCTGGTTATCTGAGTGCCAATTCTTTAAGCATCCTTGTGTTTCTAGGATCGTAGTCAACCCTACAAAGTCCTTTGAACTTCGGGATTCTTCGGAAGAGAAAGAAGAAAACATTCTGTGAACACTCTCCAGGGTCATCTAAAGAAACAGCAACAAGATCTCATGCAGACAACATTTACACCTCAACCAACCAATCGATCAACACATATTTATGAAGTGCTTATCATTCTCTAGGTAGGGCCTTAGGAGCTAGGACCAGGGGCCAAAGGCTAGGGATTGGACCCATTTTATTGGTATTTGAAACAACTAGTAAGGGATCTCCAGATCAGCCCATACTCCAAACCTTATGGACTTGGAAAGTTGCCTACATCCTAGAGAGGTCAAGTGGATTTGCTCAGAAGTAAACAGCTAATATGTGGCAGAGACAGATCTCAATTACAAGTCATCCTGGTTCCAAAGCCAGCTCCAAATGAAAAAAGATACCAAAACAAAAGTGATACAATTCCTAGCTTCAAGGAGCTAATACCCCATCAATTGGTATGTGTGTGTATGTACACATAGGTGTATGTAAATGAAACTTGCAGTAATATAGCATCTCAAGGTTAACAAAGTACTCTAAGTATGTTATCTCTGTTGATCCTTACAGCAATCCTGCTATGTACTATGGTTATCCCCATTTTACAGATGACGAAAGTGAGGCTGAGAGATTAAACGACTTACCCAGAGTCACACACCTAGGAAGTCCCTGAGTCAGCATTTGAACTTAGGCCTTTCTAAGTTCAAATCCAGCTTTCTACTCACTATAACATCCATCAGCTTAAAGATACATCCAACATGCACTAAATTTACAGTACTCTCCATAGTTCTGGCACAGAGTAGGTGCTTAATGAATACTTGTTGACCTGACTGAATGACCACTGGTACATAAAGATAGAAATAGGGATAGAGACTGGACCTATGATGTCATCATTAGAAACTCTGCACTAATACATGTTAGTACTGTAGTAGTAGTAGTAGTAGTAGTAGTAGTAGTAGTAGTAGTAGTAGTAGCAGCAGCAGTAGTAGCAGTGGCAGTAATAGCAGCAGTAGTAATAGTAGCAGTAGTAGTAGTAGTAGTAGTAGTAGTAGTAGTAGTAGTAGTAGTAGCAGTAGTAGCGGTAGTAGTAGTAGCAGTAGTAGTAGCAGTAGCGGCAGTAGCAGCAGTAGAAGCAGCAGCACAGGTCATCTAGAACACCTAACACCTAGAAGCCATAGTCAATAGAGTTCTAGGCCTAGAACCAAGAAGACCTGATTCCAAAATTAGCTTCAGACACGTCCTGTCTGTGAGACTTTGGACAAGTCCTTCCGGACTCACTTTCTCCATCTGTAAAATGAGGACAATAGAAGGACCTAACTCCCAAGGTTGAATGTGAGTTTTGTAAAATGCTTAGCACAGGGCCTGGCACTTAGCAGTTACTTAATATACACTTGTCCCCCTGCCTCACTTTCAGAGAATCCAACAGAACAACCTGGTGCCATAGAAGGAACGTTAGCTATGGCCTTGCTCGGCTACTTATTACCTGTGTGATCTTGGGCAAATCACTGACAATCAGAGATTTAGAACCTGAAGGGGTCTTAGAAGCTATTGGTTCTAGCCTATCTGTTGCACTAATGAAAAAACAGAGAGGTTAAGTAACGTGCCTGGAGACAAACAGCTCGAAAGTATCTGAAGCAGAATTCGAATCCATGTCTTCCTGACTCCAAAGGTAGTATAACTACACTATACTCCCTGAGCCTCAGTTTCCTTGTCTTGAAAAATGAAGGGTTTGAACTATATGGGCTCTGATGACCCTTCCGGTTCTAAATCTGGCTCCCACAATCCCACCCATGTGACCTCAGGTAACTCACTTTTCCTTTTTGAATCTCAGTTTCTTCAACTATCAAATAAGGAGGCTGGGTGGAATGGCCTCTGACGTTCCTTTCAACCCCATATTTAAGATCCCTTTAACTCTGGATCATGAGACTAGACTCTTCCAGCAGAAAGAGAGCATTAAGACTCCTGACCAGATCTCACTTATATAATAGAATTAACTGGTTGTCAGACACAGCTCAGAGGCACGCTTCCTTAATTCTCTTCCCCTTAGTGATTGCCCCATAGATTTATAGATTTGTGTTCTTGTTCTCCTAATTTGAAAATAGCCCCAGGGCTGGCTTCTGACTAGCATCCCTAAGTGAATCCAAACTATCTGTTACTTTGAGTATACTCATTCATTAGTGCCTAGATGTCTCACACGCTTTCCATATGATGATGCCTGGGTAATTCTGATCCCATCCTTTCCGTGCCAAGGTCATGAGTTGGATGCCTTGTCTACTAGTAGTCTTTGCTTAGTTCTATCAGGTGGGCCTTCGACACAAAGGAGATTGGGTCAGGTCACAGCTCTCTGAAGTCGCAGGTAGGTGGTTAGGTAGTACTTTGGAGAGAGCACTGGACCTAGAGTCAAGAAGACCCAAGTTCAAATTAGGCCTGAGACACCTACTAACTGTGTGACCTGGGCAAGTCACGTAACCTCCGTATGACTCAGGTTCCTCACCTGTGAAATGCATATAATAGTAGCACCTAACTTGTAGGGTTATTATAAGGATCAGTGGAGATAATACTTGTAGATTTCTTCTACTCCTTCATGGAATTGCACAATTTACAAATTGGCAGTAACTTCAAGGCCATTTGATCCAACTCATACACAAAATGAATTATTAGCATAGTATACCCAACAAGTGACCAAACTCTAAAGCATATGCTCTACTGAGGATGGATTAGTAATCTATCCATCCAAAAGCATTCTCATCAGTGCCAGCTATGGACCATAGACTATTGCTATAGACTATGTTATCTACTTTGCTTTACCTTGGAAGGATGATATGCTATCATATATTGCCCTTGGCAAATGGAAAAGTAAACGCTGATCTGATCCCAAACTAGGGAGTTTATAGGTTCATGGAACCATATCATGTAGAGGCTAAAGAACTTGGGCAATTATTTTATCCATTTGACAAATGAGAAAACTGAGGCCTCTAGAGATGAAAAGTCTTCCCAAGATGATAAGTATATTAAATAGCAGCTCCAGGATAAAAGCCCAGGTCTTGTGAGAGGCAGTATGCTATATTGGTTCTGGAGTCTGAAAATGTGAGTTCAAAGCCACCTCTGATATTTATTAATCAAGCAATCATTAGCCAGTCATCTCTATCTGGACTTTAGTTTCCTTTTCACAAAATAAAGGATTTGGATTAGATGCTTCTGAAGTCTCTCCCAGCTTTAAATTGATAAACTCATAACTCCATTATCCAGGAATAGATAGACAGAAACTCCATAGATCTCTAATTCAATGTTCTCAATTATATGAGGAGATACTGTATAGAGAAAGCACCTTAGATGTAGAGTGGGGAGGGACCTCAAAGGTCATCTCATGTAACTTCTTCCTTTTACAAAGGAGGAAACTGAGGCACAAGAGAGTTTGGGTGGTTTGTCCACAGTCACACAACTAGAAAGTACCCAATGTCGAATTTGAATCCAGCTCTGGCACAGGGTCCAGGGCTCAATCTATTACATAAGGGAGTGATTCACCTGAGATCCCTCAGGCAGAAGAGAGAAGAGCTTGGCTCTGAATTCAGGTCCTCTGACACCACAGCCAGCACTCTTCCCACTGTATCATAGTGACTCTAACCTCATGCACTCTATGGGACAGCTGATACAAAAACACCCCTTGCCCTGTCCTGACTCCCAGTTCCATAACCCTTTCCATAACACCAACCTGTACTTCTGACAGAACTCCCTTGAGGATTCATTCTCTGCCCTCTTGTCAGTGGGACCTGCTCAGTGTCACATAAGAAGGATGGAAGCCTTGATGCACAATGGGAGCATTCGACCTCCCCCTTTCCTTCCTCCCCTCCTTGGACACATTTTTGATGGAATCTGCAGATAATGAAATATCTGACCTTTGAAAGTGGTCTAATTATGAGCTGCTACAGTTAACACCTCTACCAATCAATGGGCAATTCCAAGCTCCTGCCCCAGGCATGAGGAGGTCTTGTCTCTCTTAATTAGAGATGATCACTTTGAAAAAGCTGATCAGGAGAATAGCAGCACCCACATGAAAGAGAGGTCTGTCCATGGAGTCTAATTCAGTCTCTTACTAACAATAAGAAAATAAGTGGGCTGAGATTTCAAAGGCAAATTACATTAATCTGAAGTCATTTTCCTTGACAAATTCTTTAATCTCTCCAGACCTTACTTTTCCCATTTCCCATCTATAAAATGGACTAGAGGACTATGTGATGGAAGGGGAGGGGGAGGGGGAAAGGAGAGGGAGGACAAAGGGTGGGGAAAATTACAAAACTGAATCAGATCTCCAATCTAATTCTATTTCTCCATTCCCTTTCTGGGCACATGAAAGCCTTTCATGTATTGATGCAATAAGTATTTTTTAGCATCATCTATGAGCCATACACTTTGCTAGGTTCTGAGAAGTTGAAATAGACCCTACCCTCAAGGAGATTACATTCTACTAATATTTTCCTATGTCTGCATTTGGCTAATCATAAATTGAAAATGAAAGGGACCATGGACATCATACAAGCCTTCATTTTACAGATGGGGAAATTCTGACCCAGAAAGTAGTGACTTGCCCAAGGTCAAATAGATCTCCTCAAAGAGAAGAGTTATATATTCTTCTATGTCCTTGTTCTTTAAAACTCTAGGAACAGGGAGTCATGCTCTCTGTATCCCAATCATCCCACTGGATCATTCTGCCTCCAGATTTATAACATTTTATCAATAGAAGGAACCACAATAGTCATTTAGAAGGAAAATTTCTACACCATCCATTATCAACTTAACCATTTCAGTGACATTCTCTGACTTTTGGAATGAAAATTCCACTGAATTTGAGAAATTCTCATTAAATTTGGGAAAGCAGTTCAGTCTGTGTCCTCTTTACTACTATTCATTTACTACCCTCTGAAGCCATACAGAAAAAGTCTACCAGGGCTGAGGAACCTGTGGCCTTGCGGTCACATGTGGCCCTCTAGGGTGACTCTTTGGCTGAGTCCAAATCTTACAGAACAAATCATTTCATCAAGGAGATTTGGTGGATTCAAAGGGCTGCACTTGAGGAGAGGGCCACATGTGGCCTCCAGGCTGCAGATTCCCTACCCCTAGCTCTAATCCCTGCCATATAAAGGATGATAGATGATAAGCTGAAAGTCATTATAGAGGCCACGTGGTATGGTCTTATTTTTTTAGAGATAAGGAAACTGAGACTCAGATACTACATCAACCCAAATCCTTGGTCTTTCTGAAAGCACTGATGACTAGTCATGCTTTTCGCATGTTTTGGCAAAAAATGAAATGAAACAAAGCATAGAGCTTTTCTAGACAGCCCCAGAGAAGTCTTATTCAAGAACACAGAAAAGAGAGATGTACAGAAAATGGTCCCCCCCACATTTAGTTCAAAGGAGTCTTTTTTTACTTTAAGAAGAGTGGTGAGTTTCATCATCCATTAGCTTGAATGTACGCATATTTGCATTTTAACTTGCTACATGGCTTTATTATTGCTCAGCCTACATTTGAACTTTCAATTTATTATCTTAGCAGCAAGGACAGTGATGGGGGTAGGGGTTCAGGGAATGACAAAGAAAAATATATGTCTCCTTGCTTTTTTTTTCTAAGATGGAGTTACCCTTTCAACATCAGTAAGTTATTATTTCCTGAAGCCCTCCCCATCACTGTCATGGTGCTAGTGCTGTTGAGTCATTTCAGTTGCTTCTGACTCTTTGTGACCCAATTTGGGGTATTTTTGGCAAAGATACTGTAGTGTTTTGCCATTGGCTTCTCCAGCTCATTTTACAGATGAGGAAACTGAGGAAAATCAGAGTTAAGTGACTTTGAAGGGTCACCCAGCTAGTAAATATCTAAGATCAGATTTGAACTCAGGGTCTTCATGACTAGTGTTCTGTCTATTGACCCATCTAACTGCCTTTCATGCTAGTTGGTTAATAAATACTTGGTCCTGTTTTCTTCACATCTATCATGAACTTGGGCATTCACTAAGGTCTTAAACACAGCATTCAGAAGGTGACCCTAATGATCAATTAATTAAACAATGAATATTTATTAATCATCTATATGCCAAGCACTGTGCTCAGTACAAGATCAGTTACACTTATGATCTTGACAATACCTTTGTCAATACCAAGGTCAGTTACACCTAAGACCTTCCATGTCTAAGGCGTGCCTATACCAGAGGTCGAGGAATACTGACATCTTTTCCATTTGAAGACCATTCTCCTTGAAGAAGGATTAGGAGGAAAACTAGGAATTGGTTTTTTTTTCTTTGTTAGTCTTTAATAATCTGTCATCTATATCCAGCAGCAGACTCATGTCTAATCAAGTTTTCTTTCCTAGAGCATAGGCTAAAAAAATATTTTTCTCATACTTAGCATTTACCTTGGATTGAACCCTTTCTTTCATCTTGTATACATGTCTAAAGCAGAACTTGTCATCTTGCCTCTTATTCCCCCACAACTATTTCCTCCTCCAAAATCTTCCTCGTAATCACCCAGCTCCATAACCTTGGGGCCGTGTTTGATTTCTCCTTTTTTTCTCCCTCTAGAATTTAGCCTAGTGCTTGGCCCCTCCCAGGTGCTTAATAAATGTTGGTTGGTTAGTTTTTCTGGAACTTCCCACAACATCTCTTGGCTTCTTTTCTTGTCTCTCCACTCACATGGCCACCACCACAGTTCAGTTGTTTACCTGGACTATTGAAATAGCTTCCCAATGGATTTCCTACTTCTACTTTCTTCTCTTTCTCATTTATTGGTCTTGCAGATGCCAGAATAATTTTTCTCAGACATAACTCTGCCTACACACCCTTCCCTTTATTCAAAAATCTTTAATGGTTCCATATTGTCTCTAAGATTAAATCCCAACTCCTCAGCTTGACATTTAAGGCACGACAAAAGGGCTTTGCCCTAACATTTCAGGTTTATTTAATCTTGTCTTCTGACTAGATCAAAGGATGTTGTCTTGTAAATCCTCTTGTGCATTCCCTCATCCAACTTCCAAAGACAAAGTTGGACATATATGTACTCATCAATGTTAATAATTAACTTTTTAAAAAATAGATTTTGTAGATATCATGTTTTTGTATCACCCGAGTCCTTTATCCCTGCCAGAGAGTTATCTCATATAATAAATCTAAGGGAAACAAAAGAACTAATTTAAAAAAAAAAGCTGGCATTATATTCATTTTTCCATTCCTAGAGACTCTACCCCCCCTGCAAGGGGAAATATCTTCTTGGGGACCATGCTTAGCATTCAACTTTGGTCATTTTGTTGTTCTTTCCTTTTACATTCTTGTGGTCATCGTGTAGGGTGTTGGCCTGGTACTGATCGTTTCATTTTGAATCCATTTGTGCAAATTGTTCTATGCTTCTCTGGGGCAGCTAGGTGAGGCAGAGGATAGAGCAACAATGCAGGAGTCAGGAGGACCTGAGTTCAAATTTCACCTCAGACACTTGACATTCACTAGCTGTGTGACCTTGGGCAAGTCACTTAACTCCAATAGCCTCATCATGGGTCATCTCCAGTCATCCTGATGAATATCTGGCCCCGGGATTCAGATGACTCTGGAGGAGAAGTGAGGCTAATGATCTGCACAGCCCTTTCTCACTCAAAACAAAGTCAAGGGCAAGTCATG
The DNA here is from genome assembly GCA_023548195.1 of Bettongia penicillata ogilbyi. Taxonomy (NCBI): domain Eukaryota; kingdom Metazoa; phylum Chordata; class Mammalia; order Diprotodontia; family Potoroidae; genus Bettongia; species Bettongia penicillata. The sequence goes on from JAJHZJ010000150.1 coordinate 729,430, forward strand.
TCACCATTTCTCTGATGGCATGGTCTTCTTTGGCAATGAAGGAAGAACACACAGACACATCTATACTTCTCTACATTCCCTTTGTTCATCCTTTCTTACAACATTCCATCATATTCCTGAACTTTTAGACATTCCTTGATTGAGAGGCATCAACTTGGTTTTCAATTCTTTGCTACCACAAAATGCACTGCCATAAATACTTTGGTGTACATGAGGCTTTTCTGGAGGCCAATGGTCTTTTGGGTATGAATGCCTATCAGTAGACTTTAGTCACTTCATTTATAGAATTCCAAATTGCTTTCCAAAATGCTAGGGCTAATCCCTAGCTCCTACAGAAATGTATTGGTGGAACTATCTTTCCACAATCCCTGTAACATTTATATTTCAATATAATTTTTTCATCATTGTCAATTTCCTAGATGTGAATTTTAGAACTAGCATTGTCTTGATTTATATTTCTCTTGTTAGTGATTAGGATTAATCTTTAGATGATGATGGCTTGCATTTTTGCTTTTTAGAATTGTTCATTTATATATTTTGATGACTACTATATTGAAGAATGGCTTTTGGTCTTAAAATTTTTGTACATCTTTTCCTCCTTCCTCCTACCCCACCTCCTATTTATGCATCTATCTATCTAATCTTGGAAGTCATATTTTTTATCAGATATTAAATACAAATATTTTCCCATTCAGCTGCTTTCTTTGTAATCCTAGATGCTTAAATTTCATGCAGCCATAATTATCTATTTGAGTTTTTCTAATTGCCTCTATCCCTTCTTTGATTAAGAAGTCTTTTTCTTCTTTTGGCTCTACAAGGTATAAAATCCACTTCTATTTTTTTAATGTTATGACTTTTAATATATACATCCTGTATACATTCTGAATTTATTGTAAAATATGATATAAGTTGACCTAAACTTAATTTCTTAAGTGGCTCCTGGTTTCCCCAGTAATTCTCATCAATTAGGGATTAACTGAGGTTTAAAAAAAGGTTGCATTTCTTGGATATATTTCCTATGAAAGTTACACATGCTAAGTCACAGCTTTCTTGTCCCCTCAACCTGAGAGGAAAGTGCAGCTTTTCTGAGGTGGGTTTTTCCAGCCCACAAAATAGGACAATATCTGGGACAATAATAGAGTCTCTGCCCAAGAATATGGCAAAATTTCTTGCCCAAATGACTTAGGAGAATTTCTGAAAGCAAATAGTGCTAGTCTAGGTGATAAAGCACAAAAATCCATGTCAATGCGGTGTTAGCCTTACAGTTCTAAAGATATCTAGTCTGGGAGTGAAAAAAGGAAAGGTTCATTTAGAAGGTCTATCTCCCCACTTTACACAGGATCTAAAAGGTATTTATTGATCAGTAAAGTAAGGGATCAAACTGATTCTTTTATAATAGGTCAGAAGGGAAAGGGAGGTGGCATGCAGAAGAAAGCTTGAAGTTTTTGGCTTCTAGGGAGACAGAATCAAAAATTCTTAAAGAACTCGTGGCATCTTGAGATCTTATAAATCTTGTGATTAGCAGCTCCAACAGGAAGATTTAGTAATTTTTCTTTTGTCCCCATCTAAATTTGTTATTTCCCACTCCCTTTTATGGATAATTCCCTGGTGTAGAATAGAGGAGATTTTAAATTTCCTAGGCAGAATTTCAAAATTTAGTATAGTAGAGAAGAGAACTTCTTAGGTAGCACCAGTATTTGAAAATAAACATAAACAAATGGTCTTTGAGTTCTTTTATGTCTCTATATCTATGATCCTAAGTCCCTTCATGGAGTGATAAAATGCACCATAACATCAGTGTTGCCCTGATGGCCACCATGAAGTCAATTCCTTCTGAGGGAAACCAATGTACTTTTATCTCCCATATCCATTTATGTACTCCTATGAGAATGTGAAGCACCTTATTTGTGTTGTTAGGTTTTTAAAATCTATTTACGGGTTATCATGAAATACTATATATCTTCTGCATTTTCTATCACTGAAGTCTAGACTGTCCTATATCTAATATGTATTTATTATCTTAAGTGCTTATATGCAACCTGGAGATACAGTTGCTCACATTTCTGAAACTTAGACACGAAATATATTTTTAGATATTCCCAGAGTCAATTTTGGGGAAAACTGTCAGAGAATAAATAATCCTTTTTAAACTTCTGTGTTGAAGATTAGACTCCATCCATATGAGCCTAGAATTTTAAGTGTTGCTGGACCATGGAATACAAAACAAAAGAACAAAGGAGTGTACACATAAAGTAAAAAACTTCATGCTTTCTTCTGCATGCCACCTCCCTTTCTCTTCTGACCTATTATAAAAGAATCAGTTTGGTTCCTTACTTTACTGCTCAATAAATACTTTTTAGATCCTATGTAAAGTGGGGAGATAGACCTTCTAAATGAACCTTTCCTTTTTTTTTCACTCCCAGACTCGATATCTTTAGAACTGTAAGGCTAACACTGCATTGGCATGGATTTTTATGCTTAATTTAATTTAATGAGCACTTCAGTTGGATTTTAGCCACTTAAGAAACCCTCTTGAGCTGTTTACAGTATTGTTAGGTACATTTGGTTATGGTTCAGATTTGTTCAGATTTGGGTTTAGGGACTTTTTCTTTCTTTTCTTTCTCTTTTTCTCATTCTTTCATTCTTCTTCCTCTTTCTTTTTTCTGTCTCTCTTCTAACCTTTCTTACTTTTATCTTTATTTTTCTTTTTATTTCTTTTCGCTTTCTTTCCTTTCTTCTTCCTTCCTTTTTTTCACTTCTTGTATTTACTTTTCTTCCTTCCTTCCTTTTTCTTCCTTCTCTTTCCTTTTCTTCCTTTTTCATTCTTTCTTTTTATATTCCTTTCTTTCCTTCTTCCTTTTTTTCCATTTTTCTTTCCTCTATCTTCTCTCTTTCTCTCTTTCCTTCTTTATTTGAAATTATAATGAAAAAGTGGTATCTCCCAGGAAGATTTAGTAACTTCTTTTGTCCCCATCTAAGTTTGTTATTTCTTATTTCCTTCAATCTATGTCTTGGCTAGGAATTGAATAAAACACACCAGAAGATGATGTTTCTCCCAACGTTGTCACCTAATATATTATTGCTTAGTATATAAGCAGACCACTGGCCCAAAGAAATACCTCCATTAAGAAAACTATCCTAGAATCGCAAGCCTCATGGGCTTCCTTGAGTCATTTACTCTCTCCGTTGAAGTCTCCATTACTGAAGCACTGATCCTGGTGAACTTAAAATGGCTTGCATTCAACTTCCCCTAACTAACACTGAACTAATCTTCCTTCCAGCAGTCTTTCTTTCATCATCCCTATCCTAGACCCATTGGCATTAGTTATAGAGAAATGATTAGGAGACATCACATGACACATAGGTCATGATGAGTTCATTACTACCATCCTGTAGGACATACAATCTCCCACTAATATCCCCCTCCACACATGAGGAGAGGTGATTACAAATGTGAAGATGGGTGCTGTGTCTATGTGTGTTTTGTGCTATTTGTGTAGGGTACAGAATGAAGTCATGGGGACCAGAAAAGTAAGAGGCCATGAATCTGGATTTGAGGAACCTAACACTGACTTTTCCACATACCTACTAGTGCCTACAGGAGAAGATAATATAATCTTCAAAGACTGTGGGCTTTCATTTTCAATTTTGGTCCTCCAACCCCACTCCCCATGTACACATTCATGACTTTCCTGCTGTCCCAGTACCTCTCCAAAGTCTTCTTGATCCAAAGGCTATGATTCTATCTATCCTCTCCAAAGTCATTCAGCTGCATGGTCAGATCAATCTAGGCCACCAAATCCCTCTTTGTTAAGGAATCTTCCAAGTTCTTATTTAAGCTTTCAGATATTATTCCATCAAGGTGTCATACATTAGAACATGGACAGGACTTGGAATTGTGTAGTATAGGGAACTCCTTAGGTGAGAAAACTCCCTCTATCAACGTGGGTCAGTTCTCTAGAGTCAAAGAGTTGCTTAGAGCACTCAGAGGTTAATTAATTTGCCTAGGGTCATAGAGGCAGTATATGTCAAAAGTGGGACTTGAACCCAGATCTTCCAGGATTCAAAGTCAACTCTCTGTCCACTATGCTATATTGCCCCTCTTCTTTTGTATACCCTAGGTATTCATTGTTTATTGATCTGTGTTCTTAGTACAGTGCCTCACACATCATAGGTGCTGAAGAAATGGTTTGTTTTAGTTTTTGATTTTTTTCATTGACGGTTGAATGGTCAACTGAATGGTTGAATCAGTACTATATTCAGAGGACCATAGATTGAAAGCAAGAAGGGGCCTCAGAGGCCAACCTTCTCATTTTAGAGCTGACAGAACTGAGACCCAGAGAGATCTTGAAATCATTCATTTATAACTAAAAGAAACTTCAGAGGCTAACTGGTCCAATTCTCTTATTTTACAGATGAAGAAATAGAAGCATAGGGAGATTAATGACTTGTTGAAAGTGTCATGGCTAGTAAACATCAAAAGCAAGATCTGAATACAGTACCTCTGACTACAGAGTAAGGACTTCCTCCACTATACCAAGCTGCTTCCCATTCAAATCCTCTGTATGATTTCATTTGGCAAAAAAAATCTTTATGGATTATGAAGTCAGAACCACCACTTTTGGACATCTGGATGGCAGGAGCTGCCTCCCTTTACAATGAGAGCACCCTGAAATGATAAGGGATCCCATAAGCTACTGATAACTACCATTCTGGGAGCTCTCCTTTTCTAGCAGAAGAGATACCCATTCCAACACCATCCCTTCTAATTTTCTTCTTACCAAACATTTTCTAGATTCCACCCGCCATTTGGGATCTTCCATAAAATGTGAGTCAAGGCATTAACTATTCACTACTCTTGGCCAAAGAAAGCTAGTGTTGCTTCCTGCTACCCTTTATAAAGCCACAGTGCCATTAGGGTATGCTCAGATGCACTTAGGGTTGCTGTACTTTGCAATGCTGGAAGAGCAACTATTGTCACACTTTGTGTCTTTGTCACAATGATATCCTCATGGAGTCAACCCACTTGTCTTGAAACTGTTCTGTGAACGTGTGAATGGCTTGCATCATGTCTGCCAGAGTGACAGGGGAAGGGAAAGTACTTTCTATGGTCTCCATGAGAATTACTGCTTGCTGCAGTTCTCAAGCATGCCTCTAGAGAGCTGAGAAAATGTCATCAACCAATAGTCTTTATAGAAGGTAGCCTAGCCTGGGTCTAAAACAAGGTGTTGGATTGTTCTTTTGGTGCATAGATCTTAGGGTTGTTGATACTCATAAGTGGGGTGGGAAGAGGCACAGTCATTGCACAATCCAACTGCTATCAGCCTCTTCTGATTTTCAGCATTCTAGTAGGCACACTGACATGTATTAGTAAGGTGAGAATTCCAGGATACTCCCATAATGCACCTGTGCCCTTGTGCTCCTCCCAACTCCCTTTAAATGCAGATTTGCGTTTTCATTAATGCAGGGAATTCTCCACAAGGGAGTCCCCTATATTAAAGTCAGTTTAGGTCTTAAAAGAGTTGCCGAGGGCACTGAGCAATAAGATAAGCCATTATTCTAGCATCAAAGGATTCTGGAAGCATAGCTTTAAAGATAGAAGGACCTTAGAGGTCACTGGGTGCAATCTGCTCAATTCATAGATGAGGAACATGAAGTGCAGAAAGGCTGTGACATTCCCAGAGTCACACAATTAGTAAGTAACCTAGGAAGGAATTGTACTCAATTTGTCTTAACCTGTGACTGACAATTTTTCCCCTAAACCATTCTACCTCTTGCTGTCACCCATACTCTATTCTTTGTTTTTCTACTGACAATTAAGTCTGCTCCCAAGCAATGGGGTTGTAGCCAAACTCACATCTAATAAAAATATTCACTGGTCTTCTGCTCCCTTGAATACTCAAGGTACAGGTTGGAAAGATGGGCCAAGTATTTAAGGCCAATTCACCTGCTCTCTCTGCTAGTATGGCCTCGTTTATCCTGTTAACATATCAACCATCTCCTGCTTCACCCAAGATGGTCAAAGTAGGACCACTTGGTGAAAGTGACAGAAGGGTAGACTTCAGCTCAAGATGAATAAAAAAAAACCCTTCCCAAATGATCTGAATAGCTCAAAGTGAAGTGATTCATCTCAGGGAATAGTCAGTGAGCTTATCCTCACTGGAGGTCTTCCAACAGAGTTAGAAAGACCACTCATCAGAGTTATAATGCAGAGGACATGGGTTGTGCAAGTTGGACTCAGAAGTCCCTTCTAACTTGAATATTCTGCAATTCTGTGTCTTCCTCTGACTTCTTCTCCCCATCACCCTAGTGTGACACCCAATGGAGAACAATGCCTGAAAGTGATTTTCCACATATTGTGGCTGCCTGACTGAAAATGGGGTTAAATCAAGATGCATTTTCAGCTTTAACTAGTATGCCCATTGCTACAAATTGTACAATAACAGACTTGTTAAACTGAGGGAAAGGTGAGAGTTGGCAGCCTAGAATAGATTTCATTTTCACTCCAGTCCACTGAGCTAACGTTGCTCACCTGTCATTTCTCTGTGGGATTCAGCATAGCATCCCAAGCCCAGAAGATCTGCTTATTATCAGTCTAGAGCCACTGCTTTAACCCATTACTTGTAGTTGGGATAGGGTGTGATTTAGCTGGATCTCTTGAGTTCTGGGTTCTTTCTTTAGCCTTACTATCCAAGAGAACCATCTCAAGTAGCAAGCTCCCTAGAACAATATTGTGAATATCATGGAGTATCATGAGGGAAAACCAAAATTCAATATTCACAAGCTCCTAAAATCATAGCACTGAGAGGTAAAAGAAGACTTTGGATGTCTCTTCTAGGTCTATACTTATCACCCTTTTCCATCCAGAATCTATTGAAAAAGAAGACCTGGCAGCAACTAAAAATAAAAATATTAAAATTAATAATGGAAACTTGCCTCTGGATTACTTTCCCTTCTCCAAAAGAATCATACCATCTTCAAGATTTTGACCTTTGAAAATTTACTGACCACAGTGCATCTCTCTCTTCCACTCATATCTTCACACTAACCAGCTCTTTAAATTTACTGTGATGTTTTTCCTTTTTTTTGTCATTGCAATGCCAGGCATAAAAGACATGCTTAATAAATACTTGTTAACTTAATGACTCTGGTCAAGTTAACTGGTCCCCTTATCCCTCCCTACTATCAAAGCATTCTCCTAACTCTGGCTTCCATTATCTCCTTACCAAGATTTAATATTTTTTTCTCATCCGTAAGTCTTCAACTTCAGGGAATCCTACCAAATAATCTTTGTTTTGAACCTTTGCTAGGGAAAGCGACAAAATTGAACTCATTATACCTATTGATGGTACATCATAGTATCAGCTGAGTATTAGCTACTCAGCAACTCTTTTGACCTAATCAATTTGTCAATTATCAAGCATTTATTAAACACCTACTACAGGAATTTTGGAGTGATAGCTTGGGAGTCAGGAAGATATAGATTCAAGTTCCACTTTAACCCATACTGGCTTAACTTGGGCAAGTCACTTAATCTCTATGTGACCTTGTTTAGAATGTAAGTGATAGAAAAGGCACCAACCTGGCCTGGGAAATAAAGTTTCTTCATGGGAATTTCTTGTGTCAATGAATCACAAGTCTGGTCCCAACAGAGATGAAAATGCAGCAATCCCCACCTTCAAGGAACTTACTATCCCTGCCTCAACCCACCTGGCATCCTTGAAAAGGAATGTTCCAAACCTTGTCCTGAGTCCTCAGATACATGATTTTTTACCACCACTTTCAAGTGCTCACATTCATTGATGGCAGAGTGTGCATATATGCATAAACATACTTACACCAGATGATTTAATTTCTCAGTTCAATGAAAAAATTGATGTCACCTCGATAAATTCCACTCCACAATATTTCCCAACATTGACTACACTTTCCTTTTTCCTGATTTAGAGGAAGATGTTCCCTCTTACTTACCAAGACGAACCTCTCCACTCCATCTATTTATTCCTCTTTCTTGGCTCAATAGGTTGTGTCATTTGAGAATTAGTTGAAAGCTCTTATTTCTGCTAAAGAAGAGATGACTGGAGAGGGGCATTGGGCATAATGGCTTTCTTCAAGTATTTGAGGGAAGAGGGATCAAGTTTTTCTACTTTAATGTAGAGGACCCAAAAAAAAAAGTGGATCTTTCAAAGAGGGCGACTCAGGCTTAGCATTAGGGGACCAGGATCCTAACAATGAGACATATACCAAAGGGTCTCCAAGGTCTTGATGTCTTCAAGGAAAGGCTACAACATGACTTCTTGGGGACATGGTACAGGGGAGTCCTGTCAAAGAAGGGGTTATATTAGATGACCTCTGAGGTCCCCTGCCATCTCTGAGACTCTGGGATCTGAGGACTTCCAGATTGATGCTTTTGGTTCTAACCACTCTTCTTCTGGATTTCAGAAGGCAATCACCAATTGCCTACTGGAAATCTCCATGTGAAAACATATTCCCATCCAACCTTCTTATCTTTCCCCTAATTCCTGGTTCTCTCTTTAACAATGATTTTTGTTGTTGCTTAGTCAGTGGCATCATCCACCACTCACTGAATTTCCCCTAGTAATAGCCGTGGTTTTTTGCCACTCACATAGTCCATTACAGCCTCCTAATAATTCTTCTGACTTTCTCTCTTTGTATCCCACTAATTATTTATGTATTTATATATATATATATATATATATATATATATATACATATATACATATGTGGATGTGTATATACACACACACACGGCTGTCATTCTTCTGTTCCGAAATCTTCAATGGCTCGCTATTGCTTTTAAATTTTTCCATAGCTATATCAAATCATCTGACACTACTCCTCATTTTTTACTGTCCTCCTTTGGGCAATATGTCTCCCATACCTTCTCTGGACATTTTCTCATTCTGATCCCCATACTTGAAACATCTCCTTCTCTTCTGCATTTTTGCCTATTGAGCCAACACAAATGGCTCTATCTCCATGAAACCTTCTCTGATCCTCTAGTCAATAATAGCTAGCTGCCTCTCAAGTCTCACGATGGGTTTTTATATCTCTTTAATAAGTAATAATAATAAAAATTAAAGATAATTTTTATGTAGTTCTTTAAGGTTAGAAAATCATTTCATAGATAATTATTTCATTTGATCCCTATAACACTGAAATAGCTGCCATTATAATTATAATCAATATTATTGTCATTATAGGTGAAAAAACTGAGGTTAAGAAGCTAATATATATGAGGCTAATATAATGTTTTAGAACATTAAAGCACTATATAAACATTAGCTACAATTATTATTATCCCTGCTTTTTGTGGGCACCATATTCCTTTCCAGGCTGTAAGTTCCAGACCTGGCACCTTGTTTTACCTAAACTTTTTGTTTTCAACACCCAGAAATCAATCGATAAAAAAGATACAAGCATGAACTATATGTCAGGTAATGTACTAATTTCTGGAGATATAAATACAGCAAATGAAACAATCCCTAATTTAACTAATGTTCGTTGCCTAGAATAGTATTCTGTATTCAGCAAGTTTTTACTCAATGTTTGCTTAATTGAACTAAATTTTAAAATGGACTAAACTGGATCAGACTAGATTGAACCACACTGAACTAAACTGAATTGAACCAAATCAAATTAAATTGAATCAAAGCAATTTCTGGACATGGGGGTTATATTTCTAAAACAAAAAAAAAATCAGAATCCATGATATGACAAAGGATATGCCCCGTCAATTTGTGAATGAAACATAATACTTGAAATTGGAAGAGACATAGAAAATCTAGGACATATGTCATTCATACCAATGTGAAGTTGAATGGGAAGGAGCTGATAGGCGAATAAGGGTGTAAAGCTAATAGACACAGAAAGTGATGAAAGAGTCAAGAGAAAAGGAGGAGAACCAAAGGTTTTGGGGGAAGGAAAGGGGTAGAGGATAGTAGCTAAACCAGGAGTGGAGTGAACGTATAACTGCTCTCAAGAACCCATTGTTAAATTTTCAATGTGAACATTTACACTGAAGAAATTGACAAACACTACGATTCTGGGCTTGGTTTATTGTTTTGTTGATTATATAGATTTAGTAAAGTGATGGAGAAATATTAATAATGAAGGTTAAACTTAAAAGTGTATTTTGCATAATTGTTAAAAATTTTCTGAACAGTCAGTTGTTACATATTCATCAGCACATCCTTGATCTAAATGCAACACAAAAACCAAGCTGGGAAACAGGAGTAGAAGATGCTACAGACCGAGAGACAAAGAACAGGAATGTAGGACTGCAAATATGTTTCTCCAAATTTGCTGGCTTTTGACTCTGTTTCCAACTTTCTCTTTCACTTTTAGCTCCAGAGAACAGGTTATAAATAGTTTGGGGGAGAAGAGGTAGTGGTGGCTTCTCCCCAATTTCCCCTTCTTAATCTCTGAAGTTATGCTGATAAACAATCTGTACCAGGCACTCCAAGATAAGAAGTGGTAACAGGGGGGCTGGGATTACTCTTCTGTTGATGTCTTAGGCATTGAAAACCCCAGTTAAATCTGATCTAGTGAACTTAGCTCAGCCTCTTGTGTCTAGATGGGTTCTTACACCTGGCAGGAGATTTTCCTGAAAAAAGATATCAAAGTTATGAGGAGGTGGCAAGATCCTGGGCACTAGATGCCCTGGCACACACAGTCCCTGACAGATGCTGCCATCAAAATCCTTGGCAAGTAGAAACCAACTCAGATATCAAGGAAGTCAGTATTGTTGAATAAGCTTGTCTTACATTAGAATTTCTTTTCTTTTAAATCTGTGGAATCCTTTGGTATTCTTTATGAAAACAGCATGGATCAATGATACCCAATGTGAGAATGATTAAGCTCTATTTTTTTAACTTGGGGTTGAGAGGGGTAGTAGCTGTCCAGATCTGTGGATTCTTTCCCTTTCTCCCCTTCTCCAAGATTCATGTGACAGTGGTATCATTGATATCTCTATCAATTCTCAGAAACGTTGGCCTTCAAAGTACCCCCAAAGACCTAAAATCAACAGTGCTCTTTTCATGTAGGGGTTACTTATTTATTCTAACTGTATTTACCAGGAAAAATTGTGAAATGATCGTAGGTTATAGATTCAGAGCTAGAAGGGACCTTAGGAATAGCATGGTTTAAATCTTTGGCTTCTATTTACAAATGAGGAAGTGATGAGGTCAAGAGAGATTAGGATTTAGTCAGAATTTGAACCTACATCTTTGGATTCATTCCTGGAGGTTCCAAGACTCTATCTACTTCAATACATTGTTAATCTCTTATAATCCCATGGCATTATGGAAATAAGACTTGTCTACAAGTCTTAAAGACCTAGCTTTAAGTTCTGATTGTGACACATATGGCTTAGTGACCCAAGGTAAGTCCTTTGAACCCTCAGTGCCCCCAGACAATTGTTTAAGACTATAAATCATAAAGCAAATGGAGAATTAAATTGGTAGGAAGAGTTTTCTCACTGAGAGTTGCCTATACAAATAAAATCACAAGTCTGGATCCCAAACTCACACCCCATTCTTGCAAAAATATTGAATCCCTACTATATGCTCAGCCCTTTGATTTGTTAAAAGCTGTGGAAATACTAATATAAGAAAACAGCACCTACCTTCAAAATACTTCCCATATGGTTAACAAGATTTGACAATTGCCCAAATATCTACAATATAAGACAGAATTCAAGAGCCATTAAAAACTGATTCTAAAGGTAACAAGTTCCCCATCACTCATGTTCTCCAACCTAAAACTAACTGATATCAACTGATATCACCCAATAGAATACTTCCTAAAGCCCTTCCAAATCTAGATATTTTATTTTTCTTAGGGATGACAGGATGGTTAAGGCTCCCATGCTTCAATTGCCTCAGTAAGAAGAATGATGGATGGCAAGATGACACCAAAGCTGGTTTTACAAATGTTGTCAAGGAGGAATGGGATATTGGAACTAACCAACGGACAAGTTAGGATGTTCATAAGAAACTGCTCAAGGATACAGACTTCAGCTTCCAGAAGACTTCAATCCTTTAAGGAACTGACCCAGTGCTAGCCAAGAAGAGGAAGCCATTGCTAGAAAGGGCACTGGTCTTGGAGCCAGCTAAGAAGTATGAGACAGTGGAGGGAGAGATGAGTGAACAGCAAAGCAGATGAAGAAGACTTAAGGGTTTCAGTAGACAGCACAATATGAGTGTGGCATACAGGTGGCAATTAATAATTATTTCCTTGTATATTTACTGAAGGAAATCTTCAGTACACAGGAAAGTGAAAGCAAACTAAGCCTGCACCAAGAGAGGTAGAAGATCTCCAAATGAGGAGGTACCCATCCCACTCATTCTCCCTGATCAGGAATTATGTGGAAAGTAGAGTTTAGTTCTGCAGGCTCCATTTTAATGGATATTTGTTGAGAGGAGGCAAACAAGGAAAGGCCTCAAGTTCAGACCATCTGAGAATTGCTTTGAGGAAATAATGATTTTGAGTCTAGAGAAGAGACGTCTTAAGGAAGGAAGAAATGAGCATTTATTAAATGCCTACTGTATATGCCAAGTGTTTTACAAATATTCTTCTCTGATCATCAAACCGAACCTTTAAGGTAAGTACTATTCTTATAACCCTGCTATAGCTGAGGAAGCTGAGGCAAACAATGGTTAAGTGATTTGTCCAGCATATAATAGCTGCTCAAACACAGCTATTAAATGTCTGTGGTCAAATTTGAATTCAGGTCTTCCTGACTCGAGGCCCAGTGCTCTATACACTGGTCTAGTCTATACCCGGATCCTAGTTTGAGGAAAGATTGGACTGGAACCCCTTGTCTGCCATTTACTCCCTATGTGACCTTGGGCAAGTTACTGAATGTCTCTGACCGTCAGTTTTCTCATCTGTAAAATGAAGCGGTTAGGTTGGATGTCCTCTGAAGTTCCTTCTGGCTCTCAGTTTAGGAAGTCATTAACAGACAAGACATTAATACTTATCCCTTTCAAGATGTAGAAATAATGCAACTGCAATACAAGTATAAAAATATTTGAATTGCAGAACAACATAGTTGGAAGAGTTAAATTAAATGGCCATCTGTCTAACTCAACCTCTGACCTGATCAGGAATTTTCTCTGCAACAGACCTATCAAGTCCTCTGGTCTTTGATTCGTGATCTTCAATGAAAGACTCCATCACCTACTGAGGCAGTTCTTTCCACTGTAGTGTATTTCTAATTAGTTGGGGGCTTTTTTCTGACATTAATCCTACATTTGTCCCTCAACAATTCCACTTGTTGCTCTCAGTCCTACGTTCAGAGACTAAAAGAATCAGTTTTCCACAAGGCAAACCTTTATATGCTTGAAATCAACTATCATATCTCTCTTAAGCAGGAAACACTCTTGTAGAAGTGAGTGTCAAGCATCTAAGGTGAGATTTGATCTCAGGTCCTACTGACTCCTGCTCTGGTGTTCTATCCAAAGCACCACCTAACTGCCCCTATGGAAAGCATAACAGACTTAGGTTCAGGTGTGAATCCTGTAATTACCACTTCATACCTGTGTGACCCTGGGCACAAAACTCCCCCGTGTTGGTCCTCAGTTTCCCTCCTTTATAAAATGAAAAGGTTGGACTAGATGACCTAAAATCTCACAATCTCATTATCTAACACTCTCATGTTCATAATGCTAGGTATTTCCCTATTTTGACTAGGAATCCTAAAAGATATTCAGCCCACAGGTCCTGGAAAAAATGGGTAATTTTGATTCATGGCCAGGGAGGAGAGAGGTTGGGATCTGCCTTTATCCTTGTCAGCAATCTGAAGCTGCTCACACAGTTTCCAGGTCATCTCTTCACAGCAAGATCTCAAGGAAGAAAGAGGATTGCTGGAGGGACTAGGGGAATTTGCTGAAGACGGTGTAATTATTCAGGTGACAGATCAAGTCTTCTCTTTGAAAGACGCCATTCCCCTAAGGGTTCCCATCCTTGTGACGTGAAGGACAAGGAACCTCTTACCTTTTCCACTCCAGCAGTCACTTGATAGCTTTGTGGAGCACTGAGAAGAAGGGGAAAGGGAGAAGGGAAGCTCTTGGGTTGTTTTCTTTGAATTGTGAATATTTTGTGTTTATTCAAGTGGGGGGATGGAGTGCTACCTACTCTCATTCCTTCTCTCTCTCTTTCTCCCACTGGAGCCCATGTTGATCTTTCCTCTCTTGTTTCCCTGTGGAAGAAGGTGAAACCTGTGAATATCAGTGCCCGGACTGGGACATACAGGTCACTTACAGGATGAGGGCAGTTCTCTAGCTCATTTTTTCTCATTCTTGCACTAGCAATGCAACTATTTTTACTTTTTCATTTCATTGATAATCAAGAGTTCACATGTTAATGGGATCTGTTGGAATGAGAAAAGGATAAAAAATCCACTGGATTGAATTCTGGTCCCCATTCTGCCATGTGGCCTTAGCCAAGGTCATTGAATATCCCTGAACCTCACCATGTCTGGCAAATAGTAAGCACTTATGAAACACTTGTTGTTGATTATATCCTCATTAGTTAAAGGAAAAGGTTATAATAATAATATTAATTATTATTATTATTATATACTATAATTAAGGGCTATCTATCAAACACATGTAGCAAGATCTTGAAGGGCAAAGTCCTTTAAAAGAAAATATTATTGGGGGGGATGAGTCAAGATGGTGGAGTAGAAAGACTCACGTATGCTAGCTCTGAACCCACAGCCCATAAATTTCCTGTAAAAAGAACTCCCCACAAATTCTGGAGCACTTGAAGCCGTGCACCATCGCAGTGGAGGAGATTTCCATTCCAGAGAGCCCTGAAAAATTGACCCCAAAGGTCGGTCACACACCGGACAGCAGAGCCCAGCCCTGGCTGTGTGGCCCCAAGAGGAGCAGATCCGAGCAGGCTTCAGGGACGGAATCTCCAGGGGCCCCGAAGGTCCCTCCACCCACAGGCACTACAGGTCAGTGAGAGAGACTTCTGGGCTGGCTGAGAGGGGAGCTGGGTGTCTCCATAACTCAGGCCCCCTTGGGAGACAGCAACAGAGGCAGCAGTGGCCCGGACCTCCCAGAGCAAATAGGACCTCAGATGCTTTGCTGAAGATCTCTGCATAAACCCCCTGAGGGAACTGAGCCTAGGAGGCAGCCTTGCCCCCACCTGAGCACCAGAACTTAAGCTCACATTGAATAGCACCCGCACCCGCCACTGAAGGCCCTGAGGCTGGGAAGCAGCATTTGAATTTCAGACCCCAAGCACTAGCTGGGAAGATCTAGGCAGGGGTGGAGAGGAATCTCAGAAGTCAGGTAACTGGCTGGGAAAATGCCCAAAAAAGGGAAGAAAGATGAGACCATGGAAGGATACTTTCTTAGTGAACAGATGTTTCCTCCTTTCATTTCTGATGAGGAAGAACAATGCTTACCATCAAGGAAAGACATAGAAGTCAAGGCCTTTGTAACCCAAACACCTGAAATAGGTATCCACTGGGCTCAGGCCATGAAAGAGCTCAGAAAGGATTTTGAAAATCAAGTTAGACAGGTGGAGGAAAAACTGGGAACAGAAATGAGAGAGATGCAAGAAAAGCATGAAAAACAGGTCAATACCTTGCTAAAGGAGACCCAAAAAAATGCTGAAGAAAATAACACCTTGAAAAATAGGCTCACTCAATTGGCAAAAGAGGTTCAAAAAGCCAATGAGGAGAAGAATGCTTTCAAAAGCAGAATTAGCCAAATGGGAAAAGAGGTTCAAAAGCTCACTGAAGAAAATAGTTCTCTCAAAATAAGAATGGAACAGATGGAGGCTAATGACTTTCTGAGAAACCAAGAAATCATAAAACAAAACCAAAACAATGAAAAAATGGAAGAGAATGTGAAATATCTCATTGGAAAAACAACTGACATGGAAAATAGATCCAGGAGAAACAGTTTAAAAATTATGGGACTACCTGAAAGCCATGATCCAAAAAAGAGCCTAGACATCATCTTCCATGGAATTGTCAAGGAAAACTGCCCTGATATTCTACAACCAGAGGGCAAAATAAGTATTGAAGGAATCCATCAATCACCGCCTGAAAGAGATCCAAAAAGAGAAACGCCTAGGAACATTGTAGCCAAATTTCAGAATTCCCAGGTCAAGGAGAAAATATTGCAAGCAGCTAGAAAGAAACCATTCCAGTATTGTGGAAATACAATCAGGATAACACAAGATCTAGCAGAGTCTACATTAAGGGATCGAAGGGTGTAGAAGAGTATATTCCAGAAGTCAAAGGAACTAGGACTCAAACTAAGAATCACCTACCCAGCAAAACTGAGTATAAAACGTCTGGGGAAAATATGGTCTTTCAATGAAACAGAGGACTTTCAAGCATTCTTGATGAAAAGATCAGAGCTGAAAAGAAAATTTGACTTTCAAACACAAGAATGAGAAGAAGCATGAAAATGTAAACAGGGAAGAGAAATCAAAAGGGACTTACCAAAGGTGAACTGCTTACAGTCCTACATAGAAAGACAATATTTGTAACTTTTCAGTTTCTGGGTAGTTGGTGGGACCACACACACACATACACACATGCACACATGCACACACACATGTACACGTGTGCACACATACACACATGCACGCACATACAGAGACAGAGAGCACAGAGTGAATTGAATAGGATGGGACCATATCTTAAAATAAATTAAGGTAAACAGTGAGAGAGAAACGCAGTGGAAGGAGAGAGGGTGAAATGGAATGGGGTAAATTATCTCTCATTCAAGAGGCAAGCAGGAGACTTTTTAGTAGAGGGAAAAAGAGGAGAGCTGAGAAGAAAACAAGAAGCTTACCCTCATCACATTCGACTAAAGGAAGGAATAAAATGCACACTCATTTTGGTATGAAAACCTATCTTACAATACAGGAAAGTGGGGGAGAAAGAGATAAGCAAGGTGGGGGGGATGATGGAAGGGAAGGCAATGGGAGGAGGGAGCAATTTGAAGTCAACACTCTTGGGGAGGAACAGGATTAAAAGACAGAATAGAAACAATGGGGGCAGGATAGGATGGAGGGAAATACAGTTAGTCTTACACAACACGACTATTATCGAAGTCATTTGCAAAACTACACAGATATGGCTAATATTGAATTGCCTTTCTTCCCAAAAGGAATGGGTGGGGAGGGAGGAATGGGGAGAATTTGGAACTCAAAGTTTTAGGAACAACTGTTTAGTATTGTTCTTGCTACTAGGAAATAAGAAACACAGTTAATGGGGAATAGAAAGTCATCTGGCCCTACAGGACAAAAAAGAAGATGGGGACAAGAGAAGGGAGGGATGATAGAAGAGAGGGCAGATTGGTGATAGGGAAAATTAGAATGCTCGGTGTATTGGGGTGGGGGAAGGGAATAAATGGGGAGAAAATTTGGAACCTAAAATTTTGTGAAAATGAATGTAAAAAGTTAAAAAATAAATATATATTTTTAAAAAAGATATTATTAGTACTATTTTATAATAATGGCATAATCTGATAGTAATATTATTAATCATTAGAGGGCATAATCATTGGTCTGAGCCTGGAGTCAGACAGATCTGAGTTAAAATCCAGCCTCAGATAGCTGTGTGACCCTGGGCAAGTCACTTGACTCTGACTGTTTTTCCTCAACTGTAAAATGAGCTGGAAAAGGAAATGGCAAACCACTATAGTAACTTGGCCAAGAAATGGGGTCACAAATGGGGTCACAAGTGGGGTCACAAAAAGTCAGACATGATTGAAATGACTGAATACAACAACAAGAAATATTTATTAGCAGAAGCAATGTGATATGGTAGAACAAATAATTGATGGGGAGTCAGAAAAGCTGGATTTGAGTCTTGGTTCTGCCACTTTCTATCTGGGTCACTTCAGATAAATGTCTTAAGTCCCTGCACTTGGTGTGCTAATCTCTAAATCGAAGGGGGCTTGACTAGATGACCTCTGGTCCCTTCTAGCTGTCAACGTAAGATCCTATCATTAGACATTCTATTTAATGAAAACCAAAAAACCCTTTACTTGGAGTTCATGAAAGGCACTGAGAGTAACCAAAAAACAAGAGAGACAATACTGTCTGTGAAGGATTATGACCAAATAGGGAAAATAAGACACGAATGCAGTAACAACCAAACAATAAATTCACGATTGGATGGGAAGAGCCTAGTCCTGAAAGGCAACCTGTCAGAGTGGAAAGGAAGCTGGCATCAGGCTCAGGAAAAATGGGTTCGAATCTGTCCTCTAAGTCATTGTGACCTTGGGTAAGTCATTCCAACTCTCAGGCTCCCAGGGAGCTACTAAAAGTTACAGGGAAGATTCTAATCGATGTCAGCAGAGGAGATTAAAAGAATTAATCACTACGAAATTTATTCCATACTTTATTGGTATGTCATCAAGAAAATTTATTCTCATTCATTCCCATGAAATTTCTTCTGTTTGGGGACAGCAGGTGGACT
Source organism: Bettongia penicillata ogilbyi (assembly GCA_023548195.1). NCBI lineage: Eukaryota > Metazoa > Chordata > Mammalia > Diprotodontia > Potoroidae > Bettongia > Bettongia penicillata. The sequence goes on from JAJHZJ010000150.1 coordinate 747,911, forward strand.
CTTTGGTTAAGGGATATAGAGTCGGAGCAGACGCTAAAGGTCATCTAGTACAAACCCCTCATTTTGCAAATAAGGAAAAGAAAGAAAAAAAAAACAGAAATGACTTGTCTGAGGTCAAAAATCAGGATACACCAGAGGTAGAGTTGAATCCAAATGCTATGAGAAGAAAATCAATACTCTTTTCCCATAGTCATTATACCAGATGACTTACAAAGGCTTCTGTTTTTAAAATCTTCCTTCCTGAATTTTTGTAATAGGACTTTGGGGTGGAAGGGACCTTAGAAACTTGTCTATCTTAGACCTCATGTTCTATCAAGGGGCTTGGAGGCCTTCAGGTATTTTATCCAAAGAAGGCAACTAGGTGGCAGAGTAGAGAGACTCGTGATATTTGGAGCAAGAAGACCTGAGTTTGTATCTTGCTTCAGACACCTACCAATTTTCTAAACCTAGTCAATTCACTAAGTCTCCCAGCCTCAGTTTCCTTCTTTGTGAAATGGGGATAATTATATCAGCTATATCACAGGGTCAGGTAAGGATCAAATCAGATAACATATGAGAAACTTAAAGCACTTATGTAAATGCTGGTAACCATCATCTCTTTCTTCTTTTCCTTCTTCTCCTTCTTCTGCTTCTTCTCCTCCTCTTCCTCTTCTTCCTCCTCCTCTTCCTTCTTCTTCCTCTCCTTTTCCTCCTCCTCCTCTTTCTTCTTCTCCTTCTTTTTCTTCTTCTTTTTCTCCTCCTCCTCCTCCTCCTCCTCTTCCTACTACTACTACCACCATAAATAATGATAGCGACCAAAACCAAACAAGACTTACAGTGGACTACAACATTCATAAGCCAACATTACGATATGAAAAGAAGAAAATCTCATGCAATTTTTAGCTACATTAAAAGGGACATCATGACCAGATCAAGGTAGTAATTAACTCATTGGGCTTTGTCCTGGTCTGCCCACGTGTTTGGGTCAGGGTCCTACTTTTTTTGAAAGACCAGTTATGAGCTGAAGTATCCCCAGTCAGAATGGATGGAGAGGGGACTGAAAGGAAATTTCAAGGCCAACTAATCCACCTGCCATCTTATAGATGAGGAAACAGAAGTTCAGGAAAGTGTTAACTGTCTCAAAGTTGTAGTATCCTTGGATCAGAGATTTAGAACTGAAGGAGCCCAGAGGCCATTTAGTCTAACCCATCAGAGGGTAATAACCAGGAACGGTCTAGACATTTACTCCCGGGTCCTTTGACTTCAAATCTATTTTCCTTCTCTATCCCTTATCAAATCTTCAGTCTACTGATGACATCAGAAAATCAATGAATAAATGGTGTAGAGAGGTAGATTTCAGCTCCATTTAAGGAAAACTTCCAGGGCCGTTGCTAGTCATCTTGACTTATGTCCTGTCATTGGATTCTAATGACTCTGGAGGTGAAAGTGAGGTTGATGATGTAGCATAGCCCTGTCTCACTTAAATCCAATTCACTTACAAGAGAAGATGTCACCTTCCTGATGTCATTGATCCTGTTCTAGGATGAAGAACGAACAGCAACCATAACAACAAAAAGCTTCCACTAATTAGAGTTTTTCCAAAGTAGAATGGGCTGCCTCAGAGATAACGTGTTTTTCATGAGTAGAAGTCTTTAAGTAGAAAGTGGATGGTGAATTATTGCTTGTGTAGGATCCTAGATTCAAATAGAATATTTGCACCTTGAGAAAAGAGACTATGTTCATTTTGTTTTGCTATCTAAACAGCCTATCACACTGCCTTGTATACAGCTAGTCACTCCATAAATGTCTATTTATTGAGTGCTGCTGTCTTTCTTATACAATGTAAGCTTGTTGAAGGCAGGAATTGGTTCCCTTTACAGAACCATAGAAACTAGTTCTGTTTTCTTTTTGTTCACATTCTTCTCAATACCTGCAATACTCTTTCCTGTCCCTTAACTGTTCCCATTTCACTTTTCATCTGTCCTTCAAACCATCCAAAGCAAATGCCACCTCTTCCCCCAAATCTAATTTCCTTAATCTCCCTAATCTCTCTGTCCCCTTCCCCTGTTGTTTCTATGGTTCTACAAAACCTAGATTTGTTTCTATATCTATATGACTTAGCTTAGTGCTTGCCAGATGATAAGGAGGAGAGGAAGGAAGAAGGAGAAGCCTAACATGATGGACAGGGGATTGGACTTAACAGTCAGGAGAACCTGAGTTCACATCTCTATTCAGGTATTTACTAGTTGCGTGATTTTGAGCAAATCACTCAACCTCAGCCTCGGTTTCTTCATCTGAAAAATGAGAAGAGAACTTTTATTCAATGGCCTTTAAGTTCTCTTTCAGTTCTAGATACAGGAGTCATTGATCATTGAATCATTCAGTCATGAAAAGATGATAATAATTGTGTTCACCACATCGGACTAAGGTAGGAAGGGAAGCAAGCACATTTTATGAACATTTTCAACATTTACAATTGAACTATGATGTAGGGGGAGTAACTTGATTATAAGCTTTGAAACCTAATACCTCAGACAGAAAATTCCACTTTCCAGAACACCAAGTTCCCTGGAGTTTCAATTAGATTCCATTCAATTAATAAAACAAACATTTACTTAGCAGTTGCTGTATGGTTCCTTTGAACCTATGCTAGGTTCAAAGGGAAGTATAGTTTAGGTAAAACAATTCTTGCTCTCATGGAACTTAAAGTCTAGGAGTGTGGAAAAAGTGATATATGATGGGCACATGAGACAGACATAAAAGAGAAAGTACTTAATGTAAAGACTAAGAGGTGCATGAGTATGAGTATGTATGTGTGTATGTGTATGGGTGTGTGTGTGATCTGTATGTGTATGTTATATATGATGTGTGTGTTATGTGTATGTGGTGTATATGTGTGTGTTAGGGTGGGAGTCAGGGGAGGACTCTGCCACCCAAATTACCACACTTAGAAATCTCATTTTGTCCTCTCACATTCTTTCTGTCTAGTCCCATTTTAGGTAATTAATTTTTACCTGCCTTTAAAGCCTGATGCAAATGCTACCACCTCCCCCAAAGTCTCATTGAGCTCCCAATCCCACCCCCATCCCTTTGCCAAGTGGGTAAAACCTTTATGTGTTCCACTTCCCAGTTGTGCAGTGCAGAGAACCTTAGCTCTGGGAATCAGAGGACCCAAATTTCAAATTACACCTCTGATATTTACTACGTCCTTGACTTTGGACAATATGATTTCTTGAGGATGCAGTTTCCTCATCTGTAAAATAACAACATTGGAGTAGATGGGCTCTCAATTCCCACACATCTCTTGATCCGTCATCCCTTACAGAGTTTTGTCCACAGTAGGGCTTTAATAACCTATTGTTGTTTTATTTCATAGGATTATCAAGATTCCAGGGTCTACATAATTTAAAAGTCATAGACTTGGAGTTTGAAGGAATACTCAGAGACCAGGTAGTCCAATTTTCTTATTTTACAGGTGAGGTCCAGGGAGAATAAATGTCAGATATAAGACAATAAATATCAGAAATGAAATTTGAATTCAGCCTCTGTGACTCTTGAGACAGTAGATTCTCCATTGAACTATGATACTCCCTTCATAGATGAATCTCAGAGGCAATACGGCCCAATGTCTCCATTTTACAGATAAGGATGAGGGTCAAGGAGGCAGTGAGTGGTAGAACTTGGTCTCAGGCCCTCTGCCTACAAATTCTCTCTCACTCTTTCCACAATGCTACCAACCCATTCTGGATCAAAAATTGAGATTCTATTGGCAGGTCCAACTTCTAGGAAGGAGGAGGACAAGTGTGAGCCTGCATTGGCCTCCTTTTTCTCTTTCTTCCCCAGGGGTGCTTTTCCATTCTAGGCTGATATTCTTCCCCAGGAGGAGAGCCAGAGGTAGATTTCAGGTTCTCATGCTTGGTTGCTGATTTTGTGTGGAACATCTTTGGTTTCTGCTTTGGGTGCCAGATTGAATCAAATCCCTCCCTCCAAGTCTCCAAGCAGAAGTATCTATTTTTGCCAGCAGGTAGCCCTTCACTCTTCTCTGTTAACATATTTGCTAATAAGCTTCTGCTGGGCTAAGATGCCATCGTCTGTCAGAGTGCAGAGAAGAATTGGATTTGACTCTGGGCTTAGGGGAAGGGATGACATGGCTGCCCAGATAATGTACTACTTCTATCAGGAGAAATAGCCTGGCTCCTGAGATTCCTGATGATGTACTTAATTCTGGAGCTGACCATGTATGTGGGGAATAGGAGAGTGCCTTAGTCAGAGAGACCTAGAAGTCATAACAGGTTTAAAGAATATTCTATATCTATCAGATTTTGTTTATTTTTTTAATTCTTTGTTGATTCTTTTTTGCTTTTTTTTTCACACTACTCTTAATTCCCCAGATCACCCCTTGTAAAAACCCCTTCTGTTACTGTCTTTTGTTCCAAGTAAAATTGACATATCAACCATGTTTGAGAGCTTACCTAACAATCTGTATCCAAAGTCCTCTACTGCTACATAGAGAAGGGAAAACATTCATTTCATCATCTTCTTTGAGCATCTGAGGTCATTCATTATTTTAATCTAGATTCAAGTGTCTTTCAATGCTATTTTTCCTTGACATTATTGTGTATGTATTTTCCTTTAGATTCTGTTATCTTCATTCTGTATCAGTTCCTATGAGCTTTCTTCAAGTTTTTTCTAGATAGATCACATTTTTCATGGAGCAATAAGCTTCCGTCACATCCAGTCTCCATGTTTTAATTTTCCATTCATCAGTCAGTGAACAAGCATTTACTAGTTGTTTGCTATGTGCCAGGTACCAAGCTATATGCCTGGGAATGCAAAGAAAAGCAAAAGTCACTTCTGCCCTCAAGGAGCTTCTATTCTAATGGGTGAGAGATGGAATTCATATAAGCTATATACATGATACATGTATAATACTTACAGGAGGAGCTTAGACTGGGACCTATTATTGGCCAATAAACAATAGGTTCCAACCTAAGCCCACCTTTATCTACTGGCTTAAAAAGACCAAGGTCTCCCACTCTATTGGGGGCTGTCTCCAGTCATCCTGATCTGTATCTTGCCACTCGGTCCAGATGCTTCTGGAGGAGAAAGTGAGGCTGATGACCTTGCATAGCCCTTCCTCACTTTAGACTTCAAGAATTAGCTCTGCCAGTAGCAGCAAACAAAAAAACCTGAAGTTTGAAACACTGTCTTTCTACCCCCACAGTGAGCAACACCCAACTTTAACATAAGAGTCAAAGTCAAGAAATAGTCTGGGAAAATGAGTAAACAAGAACAAAAGAAGAACTCGACCATAAAAATCAGAGAAATGGCAGGGAAGACCATGACATAAATCCAGAAAAAAGACAATGTAAAAACAGCTACAAGAAAATCCCCAAAGAAAAATGCTGATTTTACCCAAGCCCAATAAAAATTCATGACAGAGTTAAAGAAAAAGGTAATAATGGTAGAGTAAAAATTGTGAAAATAAATAAAAAGAAATGGGTAAGAAAATTATGAAAAGAAAACTAACAATTTGGTAAAAGAGGCATAAAAATTCACTGAAAAAAATTCCTTAAATGTTACAATTGGGCAAGTAGAAGCTAATGACTCAATGAGATATCAAGAAGGAATAAAACAAAGTCAAAAGAATGGAAAAAATATGAAAATTTGAAATATACCAACAGAAAAGCAACTGATCTTGAAAACAGATCAAAGAGAGATATTTTAAAATACTTTTTCACAATTACATATAAAAACAATTTTGACATTCTGTTTTTTAATTTGGTATTCAAATTCTCTCCCTCCCTTTTCTGCCCCCTCCCTGAGACTGAAAGCAATCTGCTTTACATTATACAAGGTCAATCATGCAAAAGATATTTCCATATTAGTCATATAAAAGAAAACACAGACAAAAAAAAACACAAAAAAAATCAAGTGTAAAATGTTGTGCTTCAATGTGATTCAGACTTCATCAGTTCTTTCTCTGGAGGTGGATAACATTTTTCATCATGAGCCCTTTGGGATTATCTTGGATCACTATATTGCCAAGAATAGCTAAGGCATTCATAGTTATTCATCATACAATATTGCTGTTACTATGTACAATGTTCAAGGATAGGTAATTTAAGAAGTATTGGACTACCTGAAAGCCATGATAAAAATGATTCTAGACATCATATTTCAAGAAATTATAAAGGAAGGCTACCCCAATATCTTAGGTACAGAGAGTAAAATAGAAATTGAAAGAATCTACTGATTACCTCCTGAAAGAGATCCCTAAATGATAACTCCCAGGAATATTATAGCCAAATTCCACAGGTACCAGTAAAGGAGAAAATATTGCAGGCAGCTAGAAAAGAAACAATTTCAATATCTTGGAGACACAGTTAGGATCACACAAGATTTATCAGCTTCCATTTTAAAGGAGCAGAATGCTTGAAATATGATATTCCGGAAAGCAAAAGGAGTTATGATTACAATAAAAAATAACCTATCCAGCAAAACTGAGTGTAATCCTTCAGGAGAAAGGGGGGATTGACACTTAATGAAAAAGAGAACTTTCAAACATTCCATATGAAAAAATCAAAGCTGAATAAAAAATTTGACAAAGAGAAGGTTCAAGAGAGGCATATAAAGGAAAAGATGAAAGAGTAAGGAATGTCAAATTTTAAACTATTTATATTCCTACATGGAAAGATAATACATGCAACTAACCTCTAAGAACATTTACATGATTAGGGCAGTTAGAAGAAGTCTATATAGATAGAGAGCATTGGTATAGTTGAATTATGTTTGGATGGTCTCCAAAAAAGATAGGGGAGTGAGAAAGAAGGATATACTGGGAGAAGGGGGAAGGGAGATTAAAAAATAGGAAAACTTTTCTCACATAAAAAAGGAACATGGGGAAGAGCTTTTATTGTAAAGGAAGAAATGGTAGGGGGAGTGTGAGCAATGCTTGAAACTCACATCAGAATTATTTCAAAGAGGGAAGAAAATATATACAGAATTGGGTATAGAAATCTATCTTACTCATTAGGGAAATAAGAAGGGGATAAGAGATGTAGGTGAGGATAATAAAAAAGGAAGAGGAATAAGGGAGGCAGTGATAAGAAAAGGAGAGAGAGAGAAGGATAAGCAGAAGATAATGAGATGGAGGGAAATACATAGTAATCAATCAAAAATGTGAATGTTGATGGGATGAACTCACCCATGAAACAGAAGCAGATAGTAGAATGGATTAGAAACTTGAATCCGACAATATGTTGAGGTACAAGAGATATACTTGAAATAGGAAGACATACACAGACTCCAAATAAAGTGCTGGGGCATAATCTATTATTCTTCAGCACAAATTAAAAAAGGTGAAGGTAGCAATCATAATCTCAGACAAAGCAAAAGCAAAGATAGATCTAATTAAAAGAGATAATCAGGGAAACTGATTTGCTAAAAAGTGTCATAGACAAGGAAAGTTTTTACAGTAAGTTTCCCTGATAAAGGCCTCATTTCTCATATAAATAGGGAACTGAGTCAAATTTGTAAAAAGAGGGGTCATTTTCCAGTTGATATATGGTCAAAGGAAATGAAGAGGCAGTTTTAAAAGGAAGAAAACAAAGATATCTATAGCCATGTGAAAAATGATGTAAATTGCTAATGATTAGAGAAATGTAAATTAAAAAAACTCTGAGATATTACCTCATCTATCAGAAATGACAAATGTTGGAAGGAATGAAGGAAAATAGGTACACTAACAAGCTGTTGGTGGAGTTGTGAACTGGTTCAATAATTCTGGAGAACAATTTGGAAATATACCCAAAGGGTAATAAAATTGTTGATACCTTTTGACCCAGCAATACCACTACCAGGTCTGTATCATGAAGAGACCAAAGGAAAAGAAAACATTTTTGTGTACAAAATTATTTTAGCAGCTCTTTTTTATAGTGGTAAAAATTAGAAATTGAGGGGATGCTCATCAGTTGGGGAATTGCTGAACAAAATCATGGCATATGATTTTAATGGTGTACTCTTATGTTATAAGAAATGATAGGGTTGTTTCAGAAGAAAAAAAAAACAAATAGGGCAACACCTCTATGAACTGACGCAAAGTGAAATGAGAGTGACCAGGAAATCATTGAGCAGCGTAAAATCAATGTTATAATGATGATTAACTATGAAAGATTTGGCTACTCAGATAAACAAAATGATCCAAGGCAATTTTAAAGGACTGATTATTTTTTAAAAAATGCTATCCATCAGAGAGAACTGATAGACTGAGTACAAATTGAGGTATCATTTTCTCATTCTTTTTGTGATATAGTTAATATGGAAATATGTTTTGCATGATTTCACATGTGTAATTGATATCATTTTGCTTGCCTACTCAATAGGTAGAGGAGGGATGGAAGACAGGGATTGAATTCAGACCTAAAACTTGAAAAGAATCAATTGTTATAAGTAAATAACTGTAAAATAGAGTTGACCATCAACTTTATTATGTGTCTGTGACTCAGGAGAACAAGACTGTAGGATTTTTCTTAAGCATTCAGCCTGGACAAAACCTACTTCTTTCTTTTTCTAGGGGATCGGGATGGACTGGGGATATATCATCCAACCATTGAATTGGACTGTTGGAGAGCTGACATTCAACCTCAAGTACTACCTGAAGCATAGCCTAGAGCATTTTTGGCTACAGCATTGGGACTAACCCAATGCCATTAGTAGAAGGAGGCAGAAAAGCTACCCTGCCCTCATATTGACTGTGGAAGAATACTGTTTAACCTAGACTAGCTAGCTCCATCTCCATGGTGGCCTGACCAGAAGATCCCCTCCCCCTGCTCTGTGGAAGTTTCCAAGAAAATATAAACAGAGCAGTTGCTGCTGCAGGTATATGACCCTCCAGTCACCATGCTAAAATCATCCTGCCGAGAAGACTAATCACTCACTGAATGTCATCAGCATCTACAATCTGCATCTTTACACCTCTGTATCTGAACAACTGGATCAATAGTAATTGTCAACAAATTCCATCTCTGTGGGACATGCAAAATGATTTAAATACAGGAAGATGAGAGATGAAAAGAGCCATTAGAAGTCCAGCAGAGTTGATGGTATAATGGATACAGCCTTGGACCTGGCATTAAGCAAACTTGAGTTCAGATCTGGCATCAAATGCTTACTAGCTATGTGACACAAGAAAGTCACTTACCCCTGTTTGCCCCACTTTCCTCATCCTTTTTGCCAAGAAAATTCCAAATGGGGTTACAAGGAGTCAGACATGACCAAAAAAGATTGAAAAAAACAGGGTTAGAGTTAGGGTTACCTTCTGGGTTACGGTTAATGTCTACAAAGAGGAGGGAAGTGAGTTTAATCATTTAGTCCTTGTGACAAAGATTGGTCACTGTGATCCATCTCAGTTAATGCCTACAATTTCTTAAAAGTCCAGGATTTTAGGACACTGCTGGACTGGAAATGGTGGTTTCTCTTGGTGACATCCTCTTCTCTATCAGGGATCTTGCTCAACATACAAAACTGATCCAGGACATTCTCTAGTGCTTGAAACAGCAGCAGCTCTTTGTCAGGTTGGAGTAGGGTTCATTTCAGATGAAGAGTACACATAGGAAATAGAAAAACTGAATAAAGATTCCCCAGAATTCAGAGGCTCTTCTGAATAAGGGAACCCTTAAATTACAAGAATCTGACAGTTGTTCTGTGACTTTGTGAACCAAGGCTTTCAGAGCAGGAAGTACTTCTCTTTGAGTGACAAAACTGCCTGGGTTGACAGGGGGATGATGTTTGGCTTTGGAGCAATCATTAGGGACTCTGCCCCTATCCAGGCTACAATCAATGAGCATTGACTAAATGGTGCCAAGCACACCAGATTTTAAGGGCCTCTGTGCTAGAATACCTCCAGAGATTTCATTGTCCCAGACACAGTTTTGAGATTTGTAAGAAGGGTCCTTGAAAGCAGTGGGCCACCATATTGGAAGACTATGGCTAACTGCGGAATGCTATTTCAATGAATGCTCAGTGCCACTCTCCTATGAGATAAGGAGGAAGGCATATTTGTTTGGCTTGATGCTATACCAGAAGAGCACCCAGTGTAGATCTGACTGATAGAATAGATCTGCTGCCACAATTTTGCCAGGTGTGTTTTTTAATACTACCTCCCCTCCATTCACACCTCTGCTATACTAGTTCATCACTTCTCACCTGGGCTACTAATTTGTCTCCATTTATCCAGTCTCTCCTCTATCCAATCCATCCTCCATCCAGCATCAAAATGATATTTCTAGTCCAACCGAACTCAGCAATTTTCAGTGGCTTCTTATCACATCTGAGGGAATATTTCTTAAAATATCTTTAGCCCAGTGTTTAAAGACTCCCACAATTGGCATCTAACAACAGTTAAGGAGGCTCCAATCAAATTTAATTTGACTCCTCAATAAGACTGCCACCGTGACATCCCTATTGGAGACAACACTCTGTTGGGCTTAACCTTTCAGCCCCAGAAAGCCTCCCCAGGATCCCACAGTCCTGTTTGACAAGATCTTACTTTGGCCCATTAGATCTCAGCTGATTTGAGACATGTTTCTTTTCCTCCCTGACTCTTTCCTCACCAATTTCCTTCTTGGTATGAGTGTCACCTGTGCCATATCACACTACTGACTCCTATTGAGCTTGCAGCCCACAGAACACCAGAGGGGTTTTCTAAGCAAACTAATTCCAAATCCCATAACCCTCCCTTCTCCAGAAAAGTAGAAGTCTCTTAGGTAAAGTTCCTATCTATAGCCTATACCCCTCTCTTCCAAAAGGACAGAAAGAACATGGTACCCATGAAGAGGCCACACTTTCCGTTTCTACCATCCTGTCCTGACATATGAAAAGTAAGTAGGATTCTAAGGGTGGCTCATATACCACCTTCATGACAAAAACAAACTAAAATAAAATAATTATCTTGGGCAAGGAGACTTCATGACAAAAATGCTTTATCTCAACCATACATATCATTCCTCTCTGAGGTGCACTGCCCTGCCTCAATGCTAATATTCCTGCCTTTAGACCATAATTGAGGGTTTTGGTACTGCCTCACCCAGCTAAGCTTACTGCTCTTGAACTTTGACTGACCCAACACATCTACTTTACTCTCCTGCAGGTCACACTTTGAACCACCCATCTTGTCCTCTGGAGGGTTCTTTCCTCTGGCCCTGGTCATTTCCCTTAATAACTGGTACATATGATCTTCTTTCCTTAGCTGTGAGAATCTGATTCTTTCTCCTATGCTATGCTGTCTCCAACTTGAATCTTTTTATAAGTCTGGGGCTTATGATTATGTCAATTTAAGCTGTACATTTTCCAGATATCATTGAAATTCTTGGATTGGTTCTCTCTGTCTCTGTCTCTGTGTCTCTGTCTCTGTCTGTCTCTGTGTCTCTGTCTCTCTCTCTCTCTCTCTCTCTCTCTCTCTCTCTCTCTCTCTCTCTCTCTCTCTCTCTCTCTCTCTCTCTTTCTCTCCCCCTAAATGGGAATTTACTTAGTAAACAACAGCAGTGACCACTTTGTGGAGGAAGATAGATAGTAAGTATGCAGACAGACCTACATCAGGACAGCATCTGCATTTAGGTTCCTTTAAAGAGTAGCTGGATAGGCACAAAGCCAGTTTCCCATTTGAATCTATTCAGGTCAACATGAGATAAAGCCTGTGATTTCAAAAGCAAGTCATAGATGAAGGAAAGGGACATACACAAGGTAATTTATTGAAGCTAATGCTCAATTTACCTACATGAGAGAGAATTTGAGATTGACCCTACCACCACTTGGTAGACAGGTCAACAGAGAAGACAACATCTTTCACAATTTTCAAATCAACTGAAAGAAATTAGTGTCTAAATGCAGCATGGCAAATCCATTTACGAGAGTCTAAAGGCAGTCAAAGTCAAAATCAATGTCTCGCCACAAACACTTCACTTATCTGAGAGACTCCAGAAGCTGACACTCTCAGTATATCCTCTGGTTTGGGTTGTGTTTTTATTTTCATCAAATGCACCAGTAAGAATTGGTGTCTATTGATTCCTTAACTTTTCTCCCATGTAGGGAACTTTTCACTTGGGTCATTGATTTGCCTGTGGCACCTCAGCCCGTCCTAAGTATATAAGCAGACTGTCAAGTAAATTAATGACTAGGCTCCCCCAGGTTGTTGGTTGGGCAGCTTTCCCATACAATTGTGCCTTGAACATCTGAAAAAATGACTGTGAAAATCTCTGTGACCAAGAAGGAACCCATGCCTAACTCTTAGAGGATCATAGGGTCATAGATTTTGAACTGGAAGGAATTCTAGTGGGTATTTTATCTGATCCCTTCACTTTACAGATCACAATATCATCTATTTATAGTCCAAAAGAAATTCAGAGGCCATGTAGGTCAGGCACCTTATTTTATATGTGAAGAACAGAGGGCCAGAGATATTTGGGGTTTATACTAAATTCACACAGATGGTGAAAGAACAGAGATTTGAACCAAGGTCCTCTGATTCCAAATCTAAAGCAAAGGTTCAGGTATAAAGTTCCCAGGGTTTTTAGACACCCTTTCCCCCCTACACATACCCCTGATGTCTGTGATAAGAATGACAGAATCACAAATTTGTGATAAGTGACCTCAGAAATCATCTCTTCTAGTCCAATGCAAACTCACTCAATAGATGTTCCTTATGGTAGATACTGTCAAAGACCAGTAAAGAGCCTCTTAATCTGAAATGGAGGGACCAAGAAATTCACAGGCAAGAGTTAATTAGGAATTTCGAGAACATCTTTATTAGCCAGGTTAGTGGATGCCTCATGGAGAAACCCAGAGACAGCCCCAAACTAAGGTGGGTGTGTGCATTTTAAGCATTTCGGCGCTTCTCGGTACAGCCTTTCGGTTTCTACAACAAACAATTTCTCACAGAACAGTTCTGATGGGGGGGTGGCATCGCTGCTAGGCAAGTGGGCCCAACAGAAAGTAGTTGCCAGGAAAGGGACCCAATCAGAGAATGTCTGTCAGGAAGGGGGTGCCCAACAGAAACTGGTTGTCAAGAAGGGGGGTGCCCAACAGAAAGTAGTTGCCTGGCAAAGGGGGTCTAACAGGAACGGCTCTGACAGGGGGCCCAAATTGTTGCCACGCAAGGGGTCCCAACAGAAAATGGCTATTAGCAACTCAACAGATATTTTGCAACCCAGGGGGAATAATGTTTTGACAGGGGCCCAACAGAATGCTGCTGCTACGCAAGGTTATCCAACCCTGCCCAGCAACCTAACAGATATCTCTCAACCCAGGGGCCCCAGGGAGGAGTAATGTCTACTTCAAATCAAATGGTACTAGCCAAGCTAGGGAGGCTCAGCATGAAGTCATAAGATTGCTGTTACAGTTGTTCAAATATTTCTGAGTCTTTGTGACTCCATTCAGGGTTTTCTTGCTACAGATACTAGAGAGGTTGGCCATTTCCTTCTCCAGTTCAATTCGCAGATGAGGAAACTGAGGCAAGTAGAGTTAAGTGACTTGCCCAGAATCACACAGCTAGTAAGTATCTGAGGGCAGATTTGAACTCAGGTCTTCCTGACTCCAGGTGCTTAAAAGACAAGAAAAAGACCTCTACTAGCAGAGACTAGAGTAACTCCTATACCACCGCCATAGTATAGCTCTCAAAATTTTGGCATCAGGTGTTGGGTAAGAATGTAAGACTCTATAATAATATTGTTTCCCTGGAAAATCAGATTTGACTCTCATTGCTATAATTTACATCACCTTTAAAAAATGTAACTGACTTCTCCTGGCTGATCAATTGCACTACTAGTCCTAAAATTGGAAAACAAGACAATGAGACCAGAGAAGGTCAATACGGGGATTTGGGTATTTGTACTGATCTTGTGGTGAGTGGAGGGAGCTCTGGCTGTAATATTTCAAGAGGAGAAAGAACTGACTCCCAGTTTCTAACTGCAAATGGGAAGATGACATAGAGGACAGAACATAGGACTTGGAGACAGGAAAAACTGGAGTTCTAATCACATTTACCAGCAGGGCGTCCCTGGGCAAGTTGTTTAACATTTCTCAGCCTCTATTTCCTCATCTGTACAATGGATGTCCTATATTAAGAGTTTGTTGTGACGATCATGTGATATAACATAGGTAAGGCACTTTGCAAACCTTCAAGAAGTTTTATTAATATAAAATATTTTTAAATAATGTTATTAAAATAAATATTATATTTAATGCAATACATTTATATAATATAGTGTATATATTTAATAACATAATTTTAACAAAGGATATTATTATCATTGTCATCATTCAAGTTTTGGGTTGTTTGAAAAGAGCCTGTCTGAGATGAACAAACCCCTTTGGTTCCTGGAGGAGTTCACTTTCCTTGCTGTGTACTGGGAAGTGTCCCTGGTATGGGTATGTCATTACATCAATTCTCCCATGTGCTGAAGGCAAGTAAACAGATGGAAAAGAGGAGGAGGAGGAGGAGAAGCAATGTGCTTAGTCAGCATTCCTCTTCCCCAGGTGTCCAATGAATTCAATGAACATTTTAAAGCTATCGATAAAGGAACTGTGAGTGTGGCATAATGGACAAAGAGGCCAGCCTTTGCATTCGGAAAACTTGGACTCTCCTGACACATGCTTAATCTCTCAGTGCCCAAAGCAACTCTCTCGAAGGAAGAGTTGTGGATCTGCTTTGGTGAAGGGAGTTTTCATGGGGGAGTTCCTGACAATAACAGATCAGCAGGCTCTCCCTTTTTCTCCAAATGTGCTAAAAAGTGGGGATACAAGAATACAAAGGCTGTGATCCTGACCTCAAGGAGCTTATACTCTACCAATAGGCATATCTTGGGGGGTTGGTGCTTACTACAAATTCTGGTGGAAGTTTTCCAAAAAAGACTGATTTGGTGATGATAAAGTCACTCAGCTATAACCCAAGCTGCATTTCTTGTTCAGCCCTTGCTGTGAGAGTTCGCCCCATTGCCCCCAAGAATTTGTCTAATAACTCCACAAATATCAGAAAGGTTTTAGACAGCTTTGACCCCAATTCCTGAAGTTGCTCTGCAAAAGTCCTAGTAATTTTCTCAAATCCCCAAATAGCTCTATGGTTCTTAGTTCACCTGTTACTGAGTTTCTTTGTGACTAACTCAGAATGCACACACAAACACAAACTTCACTTGAGTGCTTAATGCCTTAAGACACAGACAGTCAATCTGAGGTCAACTACGGTTTGAGGTCAGTTTGAATGACAGCCACTCTATGCTGGTCCAACCACTTCTGGTATATTGTGTTCACTTCCGGGAGTCGCTGTGAAACAGGAGAATATTCATATCATGGGAAACATACTTGTGAATGGAATAGGGAGGATGCCATAAACAGATCAATTGAAGGAAATGCAGTTTAAAAAAAAAGAGTGTGAAAAATGATTATTTCTCTCGTATTAATAACTAATTATAGAATTAGGACCAAGGTTTTCCCTCTTTTCTACTTCCTCATCCAGAAATCAACCAGTGTGAGAAATCTTGATAAAACACTTACCAAGCTAGGATGGTTGAGATCTAATCAAAGACAGTAAAAGAAATTCTAAGTTTGGGCTAATGGGTGCAGCCCTTCTCATTGAGTTTGCTCAGACAGGTCTGGGAAAATATGGATCCTCCCTTTTTTCAGAGAGGTGCCATGGAAATTCATAAGTCTCTTTGACCAAGATTTGAGTGATTCAAGTCACATCCTCCAAGACCCTCATTGTAATATAGCCCACCCTCTTAATGCAACCTTCATTCTCATTAACTGTTAACCAATAAGAACTGATTGCCATCCTCAGGAATACCCACTTTTCAAAGGACATATGAACTGTGAATCTGCTGCCATGATGAGTCTTTAATCTAAGAAACACAGCCAAATGACTGTCATTTTATTGATGAACATGCTGGCTTTATTTAAAAAATGATTAAATTACCCAGAAACTATCTCTCTTGAACTTTTTTTTCCAGTTTTTGTTTTAGAGGGGGTGGATGGCCAGGCAATTGAGGATAAGTGACTTGCCCAAGGTCACACAGCTAGTAAGTATCAATTGTCTGAAGGCACATTTGAACTCAGATCCTCCTGACTCCAGGGCCTATGTTGGATTCACTGCGCCACCTAGCTGCCCCTCTGGAACACCACAAGAGAAGACGAAGGAAAGACATAATAAGCTGTATTTAAATATTTGAAAGACTGTAGTGGAAGGATTGGTGACATTCTACTTGGATGGCGTAGAAGAAAACTCTGTAGCTGTGGAGAGGTACATTTCAACAAAATGAAGGAAATATTCCCTAACAATCAGAGCTATCTTAGAGTAAAACGGGCCGCCATAGTAGGTAGTGAGTTTACCATTGCTAGAAGTCCTGACCTCTAGCAGAGGCTAGATAACCATTTAAGGATTCTGTTGTGGAAATTTCTGGTAAGGGACAGATTGGCCAAGGCAGCATCTTCTATTTCTAAGAGTCTGTGATTCTGAATCAAGAACCCTCAGTAAGTGCAACTAGTTGGCTGGCTTGCTATGATGCAACATCAATTCCTTCGCTTAGAAACTTGATCATTTCTGAGCAATTTCTAGGTCTTTTCGGTACTGGTTAAAGGCAGTGCTACGCCTCCATCAGGGACACCACATTGGTCTTTAGTGGCAAGGTTGATATTGTTTGTATTCTGGCCATCCGGTGTGTTCAGGAGATCATTGGTCAGTTTCCCTTCAGTTTGGGACATTCATTCATATTTCCCCTTGATTTCTTCAGGCTGCAGATATATATTTCATGAGGACCTTGTGCAATTGGTAGAGTGGGTGGTTGTTTACAGTTTTTTCCAGCCAATTTGTTTAGAGGCAAGACTGACAGATCTGATTAGAGTTAGATTGGGAGAGCACGTTTCCAACCTGTGTCTAGAGATCTTGAAGCACTGACTGTGGCGAATAAGGAAAAGAATCATAGATTTGGAATTGGAAGGGATATTAGAAGTCATCAAGTACACTCACTTATTTTATAGACGAGGAAGCTGAGACCTACGGAGATGACATGATTTCTCCGACATCACTCATAAGATCATAAATTTAGAGAATGGAGGGACCTTAGAGTCCAGCTAGTTGGACCCTTCATTTTACAAAAGAGGAAACTGAATCACAGAGAATTTAAACAACTTGCCCAGGTCACAAAGCTAGGAAGTCCCATTGTAGGCCTTGAGTCCAAGTACTGATTTCAAGTCCGACAGCCCTTTTCACAATACATTGTTTCCACCACATATCACACAAAAATTCACAGAAACTTCATTCCTTCATAGACTCCCACTTCTGTACTGCCTCTGGCACTTAATAACTTGATTTTGAGTTAAAAAGCTTGGTTTTGAATCCTGACTGCCACCTGCTAGTTAGGCAACCCAAGAGAAATCACTGACCATTCTGAGCCCCAATTTCCTCATCTGTAAAGTGAAGTGGTTGGAATAGGTAACCCTTCAGGTCCCCTTCCCCAACTTTAAATCTTATGATCCTTTGCTCAGCAGTCACGCAAGGTGAAAGAGTTGGAGCCCACTTTGAGGCATTTGTAGCAGAGTGAATGACTTCAAGCAAATTCCTAAATATAAGGAAAAAGCTAACTTTAGGATCGAGAAACTTCCAGGAAACCTGAAAAGCCATCTGGATACTGGGAATGGAGTTGTGTCATCTCATCCGTCTTTATCTGAAGTTTTAATTTGTTACAAACATGGAGACTGTTGTATGATTTGGCAATGGAATCTAGCTCTCAGACCAGAACACGAGTTCTTCCTTTTTCATCATCTTGGCAACAGCTCAATGCTCTATCTTAGATTAGCTGCATGACCGATGGGAATAATCCTCTTCCCTCAAGCAGACTGAGGAAATTCCCAGGGTGTTAGAACACGAGGTAGAGTGTCGTGATGCTTAATCTACTGCTGTTTTTTCTCTCCAGTCTACAAAAGTATAAGAAGTACAGAAAAATGTATAATTTGATTCTTCAGAATGCATAATTATATTTAAGATACATTAGTATGACTATTTGAAAAAATCATTGAAGCATTACCCAAGGGCAGTGCAGAGGTAGATGGTGGGTGTGAGCAGGCTGCAACACATTTCTAATGAAGAATATAATGATAGAAGTGATGTAAAGGATACTATCACACAGATGTTGGAACTGAAAAGATGCTGGATCAGTCATCAAGGGCAATAGAGAGCCTGGTTACTCCATTGGTACCCACAGAATATCAAGAAATCTCGAGAATACCCCACTGCATGTTGGGTAGAATTCCTTGTGAAAGATGAAAGGGGATGTGCACAAGGGTCCTGCAAGGAAGATCAGGCAGAAATGGACTGCAATCGTCACCTCTGAAGGCAGTGGGCATGTGAGTCCACCAAAGTATTAAAGCAGATGAACTAAAATAAAGTTATTTTTCCCAAGTCTCTGCTCTGGCAGCATAATGGTGCAATGGGAAAAGCATCAGATTTACAATAAGAAGACTGAGGGCCAAACCTTTTTCCTGTCATTTGTGAGTTAGGTAAATCTGGGTGGGCAGGACCTCCATTTTCTCACTTGTAAAGTGAAGGGATTGAACTGGGTGTTCTCTAAGAGTGTATCTAGTTTGAGGTCTATGCTTCTGTGATGTAAAAAATGATCAGTCAGCTTAGCCAGGAGTTTCTGTAATGGGGACCAGCATAAGTCCATCATAAGACCATAGATGTTATGGAAAAAAACCTGGAAGTCCTACTTGCCCATTCCTTTCATTTTACTGATGAGGCAACTGAGGCCCAGGGAGTAAAGTGACTTACTCAGGGTCACCAAGGGTATTAAGTATCAGAGGTAGACATTCTAAATCTGGTGCTCTTTTCATAGTATGAGAGAAGGGAGGAGGGAAGGAGGGAGAAATGGGGAGGGAGGAAAGAAGAGAGAAAGACAGGGGGAGAGAGACAGAGAGTGACAGAGAGATGACAGATAAATGATAATGATAGATATGCATTTGCACATGCATACACACATAAACATATATATATATATATATATATATGAGAGAGAGCGTGCACACTGTATACTGATACTATGGTATATAGATATACAGTGCTATGTATAGACATGCACAATATTATATAGATATCCTTAGGCATATATATTTATATATACACATATTGTGGTATATGCATATATGTGGAGAGAAAGAGAGGGGGTAATGCATGAAGCTTAGATGGATGAATGATTAAGGGATAAATGGATGTTTGGATGAATAGATAGATGGATGGATATATATCTTTTTATCCCTATAGCCATCAAAGTGTTTAAATATATTTGAGGCAACATTGAACTCTGAGTTGAAAGGTAGAGAATCAGGATTCAGGATCTGGAATCAAGTGATACACTTTATACATTCACTGCCTAGAGCAGTAAGACAGGGAAAGTTTGGGAAACTTCTATTTCCTGGTAGTCAGCCCTCATTGGTTGAGCAGAAAAAGAGAAACCGAAAAGTTTAGACCCCTGTTATATTGTTCTTTTATGGTTGTTAAAGCATCAGCCTGTCTAATTCTGCTACATCAGCCCTCATGGCTTGAATACTCATTAATTTGAAATGTAATTAGTGCATGGACAATAATTACTTACTTCATCACTTGACACCCAGCTCTCAGCTTCACAGGCAGTAGTCTGAATTTAGAGCTGGGAAAGTGGGGACCTGGATTCTGCTGCTTTTTTTTTTACTAGGTTCTGGGTTCTAGGTTCAAACAATTACATTGGTTTGGTGGTCATTCAGTCAGTTAGCATTTATTAAATGCTTGCTATGGGGGAGGCATGATACTAAATGCTGGAGAAAAAAATGCAAATTATTTGTCTGAGCAAGAACTCCCCCTACAACACAGGCAATAAGCTGTCATCAAGCAAATTCAGCCTTTGTTTGATGACCTTTAGTGATAACAATCGCCCCAGCTTTGGAGACAGACTGTTCTCCTTTATGACACCTTGACTGTTCATTATATCTCACCAGAATAAATCTCTTTGTAACTGATTGTTCTCAGATCTTCCCTTTAGGGCCAAAAATATAAGTCTAATTTCTCTCCCACAGGTCTATCATTCAAAAACTTGAAAATTGTCACTTATCTTGCCTAATTTTTCTCTTCTCCAGGCTAAACATGTTGAGTTCTTTCAACTGATCCATATATGGCAAGCTCTAGTCTTTGTGCCATGTCGGAACCTTCCTCTGCTGTGACTCCCTACAATAAATTCAATTAATCATTTACTGCATAACTTCATTTCCCCCATTCTCTCCTCCTATACACCTATCTTAGAGTAAGAGGTGATCCAACCTACCTAGGTCAATGGCTCAACTTGTGTTCTTGATCCGCTTTACAATGGGATGACCTTCCCATCACTTTGATGATTTTGCCCCTTCAATGTCTCTTCCTCCTTAGTAAGCTTTAATCTTTCTCTAGTCATTGGCTTTTTCTCTACACTGTCAAAACATTCCCAAATTCCCCTCATCTTCAACAAAAAGGTCATTTCCCCCTTCTATTCCCTCAGGCTATCATCCTTCATCTCCCTTCACCAAACCAAAGAAAACCATACCTCCTAGAAAAGGTAACCTATATATATTTCCTCCATTTCTTCACCTCCCACTAAGTTCAACTTTGGTTGTTGACCAACAGTGTTTATTTATTGTTAGTCAGTCCTTTCAATTGTGTCTGACTCATTGTGACCCCATTTGGGGTTTTCTTGGCAAAGATACTGGAGTGATGTGCCATTTCTGTCTCCAACAGTGATTATCATCTTTCTTTTAGGATAGTGTTGATTTTTAAGTTGTTTGTTTAATAGAAATAAATATTGAGTAGAAATAAATCCAAGGTTGTACTAGTAAATATTTAACAGCCTTTCTCTACCATATGTATGTATGTATGTATGTATGTATGTATGTATGTAACTGTATATGTGGATATACATATGACACACTTTTAAGTTTAATCTGCAGTATTAACATTTTCTCCATCACTTCTTAAAATGTAAATAATCAACAAAATAGTAAATCACATCATGATAAGCTTTTGCTGAGGCATAAATGCTCATGCTAAAAATTTGACAATCGGTTCTCTGAACCTGTAGCAACTCACCCCAGTCCAATCCTGAGAAATCTTTCTCAAATCCTTTAACCCTTTCCAATGTGACTTCTTCCAACTTTATCAACTGTTTATCAGTTTATCAACTGAATCTCTCTTTCTCTCCAAGGTAAATAATGATTTCCTGACTTATGAATTCAATGGTCCTTTTGGAGTTCTCAGCCTTCTTTACCTCTCAGTAGTTTTTGACACCTTTGACCATTACTTCCTCCTAGATATTTTCCCATCCTCATGTCCCATCGGATCATCATCTAAGATCCACTTCCTTTGGACACATGACCTCCTGAGCTCTGTCCTGAGCCCTGTTCTGTTTTCTTTATCCAGGCTTTCTTTTGGTCATCTAATCAGTTCCCATAGATTCAGTTACCAATTGAAGTTTCTATGTAGATAACTTCCAAATCTACCTATGCCATTTTTGTACATCTCCTAAACTTAAATTCTCCATCACCAACTGCCTGCTAGATCCTTCCAATTGGCTATCCCATAGACATCTCAACTCAACATATCCAAAACATAACTCATAATTTAATTCCCTATCCATCCCTACACCCTCCCAAAAATTACTTTTCCTGTTTTTCCTATGTGTACTGAATGCCCTGTTATCCTTTCAAATGTTCAAACTGACAACCCTTGAGCTATCCTTGCCTTTTCACCCTCATTACCCTATCTCATATCCATTCCATTCCTGAGTAGTTAATTTCTTCTTCACAATTTCTGTCATATCCATCATCTCCACACTCACACAACTACTGCCTCAGTCCAGGCATTTCTCATCTGAATTACAGCAATAACCTTTTAATTGGTCTCTAGACTCTAGTCTCTCCCCTTCTCAAGTTCACTCTCAACACAACTACCAAATTTTCATTTATAAAATAAAATTCCAACCCTATGATTCCACCATTTGAGAAGCTTAAGTGACTCCCTGTTGCCCCTAGAATAACATACAAACCCCCATGTGGCAAATGAATCCCTTCACAATTTAGCTCCAACCTCTTTCCAGACTCATCTCAAAATATCTTCCTTCATGAATTCTGTATTCATCAAGGTGGAAGACATGGTGCTTTCCATGCATGAAGTTATATGACCCATCTCTGTGCCTTTGTACAATCTCTTCCAATGCCTGGTAAGGTTTTCCTCTTCACTCCTTTGCCTCCCAGAATCACTAGCTCCTTTCAAAGGTCAACTCAGGTGCCACATCCTACAGGAAGCCTTGATTGATTTCTCCAGTTCTTGGTACTCTCTCTCTCTCTCTCTCTCCCCCTCTCTCTCTCTCTCTCTCTCCCTCTCCCTCCCTCCCTCTCTCTCTCTCTCTCTCTCTCTCTCTCTCTCTCTCTCTCTCTCTCTCTCATGAATTTGTTCTGTATATATGTAACTTATTCTTATCTGTTTTCACATTATTTTCCCTGGTAGAATATAAGCTCCTTGAGGACAGATATAATGTTTTTAAAATCAGTGTATTCCTAGTACCCATTACAGTCTATGGAACATAGGAAGTCTTCATTTAAAAAAGGCTTATTTAATTGAATTGAGTTGAGTTGGATTGGGTGGCGTTAAGTTAAAATGAGGAGAAGTGAAATCTTTATTCTAACTCTCCAAGATTGGTTTCTACTAGAGTTTTCTCTTTCATCCTAACTGTGGAGAACAAGAATGATCCCTATGCCAAGATGAGACATCATAGTAGACCTATACTATCACCAGTACCACCAGCACTACTATCACTACTACTGCTGCTGCTACTACTACCACCGCCACCACCACGACCACTACCGCTACGATTGCTGCTACTACAATTCATGATATATAAATAACATAACAGAAACAAAGGTGTCCTGAGAAACAGAAAGACCTGGGTTCAAGTTCGTCTGATGCATACTGACTGATTCTAGGCATGTTCTCTATCTCTACGTGCCTTAACACAACCCTTTAAGAATATAAGTTGCAAAGAAGATCCTGACCAGCATTGGTAGTGGGAGTTTCCTCATCTGGAATTTCTCTATACCGGTGAGCTCAAAGGTCTAAATACCATCTGTATAATTCATACTCTATATGAGTGTCTATCTATCTATCTATCTATCTATCTATCTATCTATCTATCTATCTGTATATACACACACACATATATACATACATACACACATTATACATATGTGTATATAGATATATATATATGTATGTATGTATATCTTTATAATAGGAAGTCAGGATTACAAAATGCTTCAGCTTCGTTACCTTATTCGACCCTCACTTAAACCTTTGATCTAGATGATACAGACCCATTTTGCAGATGAGAACCCTGGTCATCAAAGAAGTGAAATGATGTAATCATGGTCCCACATCTAAGAAAGGACAGAGTCAACTCTTAAGCCCAGGTCTCCTGAAACCAAGGCCACATCTTTTTTTTTTTGCCTCATTTACCTTTTTCCAGTCATTATGTTTAGACCAAGTTGGAGATGATGAGCATGACAATTTGTTCCTGATTTATCTTTGGAACATTCTTATTTGAGACTACAGCTGAAATGATGACTCAAATACTTGTGAATTATGTGACACCATAAGTCATTCCACCTTAGCCTTGATTTCCTCATTTGTAAAGTTGTGTGTGAGGGAGAGGTGAGGAGTGCTAGAATGTGTACACTTCCTACTTCCTAAGGATATTATCAGGGCCATTCTTTTTAACTGTTATAGACATGGAAGTTTATCACTTTTACATCAGGAGGGTATTAAGCAGCTGTCTCTGCTGGATGTTAGTCTCCTCCAGGCTTCAGAGTAATGTATCTTGTCAGAAGCATGGGGGACAGGTGATAACTGAGTGCTGACTTTTTGCTGTTTTAGCCAGCACTTGGTTTTATTTATCTGCATTTCTATCTCTCTGGCTTGGGCTATTTGTTCCAGTTGGAATAATTAGATACCCAGGATTCTGAAGATTTGGTTCTGATAGAAACTGTCTGGGTTTATCTGTAGCAGGAGAGTTGATATTTGACAGCAGCTCCTATTAGAAATAGCTTGAAATTCTGATCCAAAAATAACACTGGTCAACCCTAGTGCCTGAAATTCCACCATGAGAGGGATTCAGCAATGTATAGAATCATCCACCAGTAAGGGTCACTGATGTTTTTCCAGAACACCTTTGTTTTTATTACTTGCTGTTTGTATGACCTTGAGAAAGTCTATTGTCTCCCATACTTGAATGGAAGTTCCCTGAGATCAACTGCTTTTGCTTTTACTTCCCAGTGATCAGCAATGTCAGATCTACTGTGTACTAAGTGCTTGATAAATAGAAATGCTTTTGAATTTGATTAACTCATTGATTGAATCACATTTTCTCATTTGTAAAATTGGTTTGGGTGATAGGAAATAATTGTGATGAAGAGATGTAATACATATGTGTGTACATATGCACATATATATACATATATGTGTGTATATATATATATATATATATATATATATATATAATGATATCTATCTTTTGTAGGGCTGAGTGTAAGACCTGTGGAAGTTAGATGACTTACCCAAGGTCACATAGATAGTAGATGAAGGAGCCAAGCTCTGGAGAGGCAGTGTTTTAAAGTAGACTACCTATTTATAGTAGACTAAATAATGCTAGACCTAGAACCAGGAGAAACTTGGGTTCAAATCCTGCTTTTTAACACTTGATAGTCCCATGAATACGAGCAATTCTCAGCATCTCTGAGTCTCAGTTTCATTATCTGTTAAATGGTCTTAATAATACTTGTAGTATCCTGCAGGACTATTGTGAGATTCAAATGAGATCATGTCTGTAAATGGCTTATAAATTTAAAATTATTGACTAAAATTGAGTGCATTTTGAGCCAATGGTGATACAGTGATTCTGGGCTCTGGCTCTGAAGGTAGAGGGTCTCACCTTAGATCCCCAGCCTTGGGGGCTGATGTCGTCCTGTGTGACACTGGGCAAGACATGCCATCTCCCTGAGCCTCAGTTCCCTCATCTGTAAAATGAGGGAGTTTGAATAGGAAGCCTCTGAGATCCCTTTCAATTCCAGTTGTGGGTGTGTGTGTGCGTGTGTGCGTGTGCGTGTCTGTGTTTATGTCACTCGTGTCTGTGTGTGATTATTTTTGCCATCTGTAAAATGGATTGGAAGTTACATGAGGAATACCTTGATATAAGGAAGAACTTCCCAACAAATAGAACCATCTAAAAGTGAAGTGCATAGTCTTGAATTATAGCGAGCTCACTGTCATTGAGTATGTTCAAGTAGAAAGCTGGTTATATGATCATTTGAAGGGACTGGTACATTGGAGAAGTTGGACCGGATGAATTCAAAGTTCTTTTGCCAATGTAGGACTATCTTATTTGGAGCTATTTGCTTTACTTACCTCACAGGGTACATGGGACGTTAAAGTGGAATAATGAGTGGCAAAATGCCTTGAAAAAGAATAAAGAGATTTAAAAACCTAGGGGGACATTATTTTCCCCCAGGCAGACACTCAACCATTCCAATGAGCCAATACAATCTCCATCCCCTAGATCTTTCCATGAACACTGTTCTGAAGGAGACTGGGGTTTTTAGTCTGGTAGCTAAGAATGGAGAGCATAAGGTCTGATCGCCAAAGGAATGCTGCGGAATGAGGGCCTCCCTCCTCATCTGTTCCCCCCTCAGTTAGATCATTTTGCCTTGACTTCATCCCTTTCTCTACCCCACCCAAACTGGGTTCCAGTCTTTGATATGAGTATGAGAAAATCTCTTATCTTCATTTCATTTCTGATGTAATTTCTAAATGTTTCCTGTGCTGCATAAAAAGCACAGCTCATAGTGCCAGGGTTGGGAAGCTTGTGGTTCCTTGGCAAATAAAGCAGGAATCACAGGTTATTGATGTCCTTCTGTTCTTGGACATGGTTTAGCTGCCAAAGGTCCCTGAAATAAATATAAGTGAGTCCTCCTGGGCCATCTTCAGGAGGGTGGTTAAAGGAGTCTCTTGTTTAAGCAGTTTTCTGAGGGAGGGATGCAAGGAGAGGGAGCAAGGCTAGAGAGAGGAAAGAATGAAGCAGAAAGCATGAAGATGGATGTGGAGGACAGGTGAAAAATGAAACAGGTGGGAGAGAGGGAGAGGGCACAGAGCATCTGGAGGCTCTGGTGTGCCCAGAGCACTGTGTCTGCAAACAGCCTTCCTTCAGGGCCATCTGAAGGAAAAGCAGAAGATAGTTGACAAGTCAGATCATTGTGAAAACAGGCAAGAAAAGGATAAGGGGTAGGAGATAATGTGCACAGTATTAAATGCCCAGCATGGGGACCAGTACTGGAAAGAAGGAAGTCTGGATCAAGAATGTGTAGCTGCAAAAGTCTGGAGCCCTGGCTTGCTTCCTGTTTATAACTCCCTTCCTTGGGGCTGGTGGGTATGTCAGGAGGCTCAGGACACAGAGAGTGCCATATGATCATGTCCTAGGAGGCTGGACAAGTTAACTGCCTCATCTTAAGTGATCCTTTTATCCCAGGCCTCCAGTGTGGTAATACCTCCTTATTTCTTCTGTCTTTTCTCCATGGTGAAGTAGAAAGTATGCTGCATTTTAAATTAGAGGATATGTGTTTGAATTTAGACTCCTGCACATGTTATCTTTTTAACTTTGGGCAAATTACATAACCTTTATGGATCTCAATTTCTTCATCTAGAATATTGAGAGATTGAATTGCTGTTGCTTGGCTATTTCAGTCATGCCCTACACTTCGTGTCCCTATTTGGGGTTTTCATGGCAAAGATACTGGGGTGGTTTGCCATTTTCTTCTCCAGCTCATTTTGCAGATGAGGAACTGAGGCAAATAGGGTGAAGTGCCTTGCCTAGGGTCACACAGCTAGTAAGGGTCTGAGGCCAGATTTGAATTCAGGACAATCAGTCTTCCTGTCTCCAGGCTAGGAGCTCTATCCTCCGTACCACCCAGATAATCACTAAGACTCCTTCCAGATCAATATTGAGGATTACATTCCATTATCCTAAATCATTCTACATCCTTGTGCCTTGGTACATTCTCCTGTAAAATGAGAGGATAGGGGATTGGTAGAACCAAGCAGTGTAATGAGTAACACAGTGGGATGAGAGGCAGGAAGGCCTGGCTTCAAATTCAGCCTCAGACACTTACGAACTCTTTCAACCTGGAGCAGATACTTGCCCTCCCCACATGCCACTTTCTCCATCTGTAAGGTGAAAGGTTGAACTCTAAGGTTTTTTCCTGGCTCTCAATCAGTGATTATCTCATCCCTCTATGTTAGGATAGATGTTCTTTGATAAGCCCATTTATACTAAAGACTTCAACCTTCTTCATGGATTCAGAGAATTTGTTTAAAGTGTCTGGGTCACTGAAAAGGGAATAGATTCTCCCAAGGTTACAGAATCTATGTCATAAGCCAGGATTGAACACAGGTTTTTCTGACTGCCATGTCAGTCCTCTGTCAGTTGCATTGTGGCACATCACCTCCAAAATATTCAGGGTTATTCCCAAGTACTAACTGGCTCAGGAACCAGAGGTCTACAAACAAAGGTTGGACATTTTTATGTCATGGCATAGAGATTCCTGTTCAGGCAAGGGTTGGACTATATAGTATCTGAGGTCCTTTCCAGTTCTACATCTGTGATCAGGTGGTTCTGGGAAATTAACAGATGGAAACAGGAAACTGGTGCCTAGAAATCTTGAGAACAGATTCCCTGACTCCTCCAACACTTGACTTGGTAGGGAGATTTATGGATGCACCCACATGGCTAATAAACATTGTTTCATAACAAATGTATTATAAAAAATCACTCACAGCAAAAATTCCAGGAGATAAAGGGTCAGAGACAACCCTAACTAGTCTCAGAATTACCTTGGAGACAGACAGGCTCATGCCTTCATTGGCATTCCATTACTGAATACCAAAGGATTATTTTTATTGTCAAACATCAGTCATTCTGTTAGCCTAGAATAGGGAACTCCTGACTAGGAACTCCCTCCATGAACACTGCTGGCAATTTATTTATGACATAATCAATAAGTCTTGGGGCAGCTAGGTGACACAGTGGATAGAGTGTAGGGCCTGGAGTCAGGAAGACTAATCTTCATGAGTTCAAAGCTGGCCTCCAATATTTCCTGACCCTGAGTAAATCATTTAATCCCATTTGTCTCAGTTTCCCCTTTTATAAAATAAGCTAGAGAAGAAATGGGTAGCCACTCCAGTGTCTTTGTCAAGAAAACCCAAATGGGATCGTGAAGGGCCAGATGTGACTGAAACAACTGAACAACAATACTATGTGCCAGGCTCTGTGTTAAGAACTTTACAAATTTTATCTTACTCTATCCTCACAATAACCTTGGAAATAGATACTATTATTTTGCCCATTTTGTACATAAGGAAACTGAGTCAAATAAGGTTAAATTATTTGCCCAGCATCACACAGCTAGTAAGTATCTGGGGCTAGATTTGAACTCAGATTATCTTGACTCCAAGCCCAGAATTCTAGCCACTGCTCTCAATATACTTTGTATGTTTTACATGTGAACATGTTCTATCCCTGCAGTAGAACACAAACTCCTTGAAAGCAGGGATAATTTCATTTTGTTCTTATCCTCAGCATATAATAAGCACTTACAACTCATTGAGTTTATGTTTGGGCTATGATCTTTTATCTAAAAAAGCTGACAATAAGATATTGGGTGTAGCATGGCCATATGATAGGGGAGTTTAAGTAATGTTAAAAATTAGTAGAAGGGAGACAAAATGGAAAATGGTGCTGGGACTTTGTCCTTTCTGGGACCAAGAACTTTGTCCCTAACACCAGGGACATTTAAATGACTTTTAAAATATTTCTGGGCAAGGGAGCTGAGTCAAGATGACAGAGTAGAAGGATGGACCTGCTGTAGCTCTACTCCCATAGCCCATAAAATACCTGTTAAAAATGACTCTAAACAAATTCTAGAGCAGTAGAAGCCACGAAATGACAGATAGAAAGAGATTTCCAGCCCAAGGCAGTCTGGAAGGTCAACAGGAA
Source organism: Bettongia penicillata ogilbyi (assembly GCA_023548195.1). Lineage (NCBI taxonomy): Eukaryota > Metazoa > Chordata > Mammalia > Diprotodontia > Potoroidae > Bettongia > Bettongia penicillata. The sequence goes on from JAJHZJ010000150.1 coordinate 777,025, forward strand.
AGGTCTAACACACTGGGCTTAGAGCAGACTGCAGCACAGCCTTGGCCACGCTGTGCAATTCAGACAGGAATGGAGAAGGTTTCAGGGCACAGAATCACAAGAAGTAGCTGTGGTTCCCAGACTTCTCAGTCCACAAACGCCAAAAGATGGCTTCAAAGGTCAGTGTGAAAGCTGTTTCACCTGGGTGAGAAGAGAGCAGGGTCCAGGCCTAGTCCTGGCCCCAGAGTCATGGGGGCAACCACTGCAAGAGCAGAGCCCTTGGTCTAAAGACCTGGGGGAATCAAGTAGCTGATCTGAATCTCATCCCTGAGTCCTGGGGTGAGGAAGAGCACTGGTGTGGTGAAGCTGGTGGTGGAGGTGGTGGAGGCTCTGGAGAGGGAATTCTACTCACAGATCCCAGGCAGAAAAGCTTTTCTGCTTGCTTCCAAACAAGAGCACAGGCCAGAAGAGGAGGAAACTCCTCTCCCTTGATTGTGCCATCTTGGAGGAATTGAGAACTTACAGGTCCCTAGAGTAAACCCTCAACTTGACAAAGGACTCAAAAGTCAAGTAACTGACTGGAGAAATGCCCAAAAAAGGGGAAAAAAGAAAGACTATAGAAGGTTACTTTCTTGATGAACAGGTATTTTCTTCCATCCTTTCGGATGGGGAAGAACAAAGCATACCATCAGAGGAAGACAAAACAGTCAAGAATTCTGCATCCAAAGCCTCCAAAATAATATGCAATGGTCTCAGGCCACGGAACAGTTCAAAAAGGATTTTCAAAATCAAGTAAGAGAAGTGGAGGAAAAATTGGGAAGAGAAATGAGAATGATGTAAAAAAATCATGAAAAGACAGTCAACAGCTTGCTAAAGGAGACACATGTATAGCCTGTATTGAATTACTTGCCTTCTCAGTGGGGATGGGTGGGGAGGGAGGAAGGGAGAGAAGTTGGAACTCAAAGTTTTAGGAACAAATGTTGAGAATTATTTTTGCATGTGACTGGGAAATAAGAAATACAGGAAATGGAGTACAGAAATCTATCTTGCCCCTTTTGAAGAAAAAAGAGAAGATGAGGATAAGGGAAGGGAGGGGTGTGACAGAAGGGAGGTCAGATTGGGGGAAGGGGTAATCAGGATGCATGGTGTCCTGGGGTGGGGGGAGAGGAGAGATGGGGAGAAAATTTGGAACTCGAAATTTTGTAGAAACAAATATTGAAAACTAAAAATAAATTAATTAATTTTAAAATAGAAAATACTCCTTGGCCCTGAGGTTGGATTGAGGAAGCAGCGGATTATAGTAGAAAACATTTAGAAGTTTTAATCAAAAGATCTGTCATTTAAACTTGGCTCTGTCTTCCTGATGGGTAACTTAGGGGCAAAGCAGTTTCTTTTCTACACTTCAGTTTTCTCTTCTATAAAAGAAGGGATTAACTGAATGATACATTTCAGATCTAAATGTTTAATCATATATCAAGTCTTAGATCCACTCAAGGGACATAATTAGCAATAAGAACAATTAACATGCCTATAAAGTTTGAGAGATTTTTAAAAAAATTTTATATATTCCCTCATTTTACATATTCCCTCATTATTACCTCATATTTATACATTGCCTCATATTATTCTTTTCTGTCATGTTAGTCAATCTTATGGAGGTGAAGCCGTACCTCACCACAATTCTGCAAGGCACAAAATTCAAGTGCCACTATCCTCATTTCACAAGAGAGAAAAATGAGCCTCAGAGGGGTTAAGTTTCCTCCCTAGGATCACAGAGCTGACATATGTCAGGGTCCAATGATCAGGGATTAGGAGTGGAAAAGGAAGAGTGGGACATCAGATGGGGATGAGATCACAGGATCATGCCCACCTAGAAAGAGATCATTTGGACAATCCCTCCTGCTCTCATTGTGGACCAGATCTTCAGTGGGAACTGTAGAGTCTAGGCCTCTCTCATTTTCAGACCTGATGGTGTTACAAAGGCCTCTCTTCCCACCTGTCTCTGGTGTTAGGCAAGCTTGGCCCATCTCCAGGGAAGAAGGACTGGCTCCAGGCAGAAGGATTTATGACTTCATCTACGCTTCTCCAATATGTAGCTCAGCTCTCCTGAATGCCTTGTCCTCATCAGTCATTTCCTCCCTTCTCCCCCCACCCCTACATTGAACTCAGACTTGTAAATCCACAGGGTTTATGATTAAACTTCAGGAATCAGACCACCTTCCCATCTTCTCCTCTCACTTTCTTCTGCATCTCTCAGAACCCCTACATCCTCACAGACAAAGCTGTTTAAGTGCTTCAAAGTCATCCTGCTTCCCTAAAAAAACAGTCCTAGCTTGAGGCTCAGAAGGAGTAGACTCAGAGAAATCAAAAGATCCAGGGAGGAGGGACAGGTGGAGGGGAGGGAGTGCCTCCTACATGGAAGAACTATGCTGACTAGGGATGTGCATGTATGCTGGATGTGGAAGGGAATTCAAAGGTCATGCAGATAAACCCCATAATTATGGAAGAATCACCCACTATGTAGTAAACGACCTTGTTTGAAAATTTCTAGGCATGAGGAACTCATTATCTTTCAAGGTAATCTGATACATTTGAGGATAGTAACTGTTGCTTAAATGTTTACTTTCCCTAGTATTTTGTATTTCTGTGACTTTCATCATTGTCTCTATCTCTCCATGATGGATCAAGAAGAATGAGCCTAATTCTTCTTCCATATGGCACCTCTGTAACTGAAAGTGTTCTGAGATTTCTTCTAACTCATAATGAATTCTGTGATTCTATGTTCTAAAAAGTGGTAGCTTGAAAAGACAAAATTTGGGAAGTTTTTGTTAATATATTTTTATTTTTCAGTTCCAAATTCCTTCCCTAACTTCACCTCTTTTCCCATGCTTGGAAGGCAAGAAATACAATACCCCTTATACATAGGAAGTCATACAAAACACATTTCCACATTAGCCAGGAAGAAAGCAATAAAAATAAGAAAATGAAAAAAATCTGCATGAATCTGCACTCAGAATTCATCAGTTTTCTCTACAGGGGTAGATACCATTTTTCATCATGAGTCCTTTAGAATTGCTGTAGGTGTTGGTCAGAATAGCTAAGGACTCAAGAGGCAGATAACCTGGGTTTAGATCGTGCCTGTGATGTTTACAGCCAGTTTGAGATGACTTATTAAATGCCTATTCCACTCCAGACACTATGCTTAGCTATGGAACTATGAAGAAAATACTAAAACAATCCTTACTTTCAAGGAACTTATATTCAATTGAGGAAGAGGCTATGCATATTTGTAAGCATATAGAGAATACATGCAAAATAAATATGAAGTTATTGTTGCTGTTGTCTTGAGAGGGAAGCGCTTACAGCTCCTGCTGAGATGAGGAAAGGTTTCATATAGACAGTAAAATTTAAACTTGACCTTAAAGAAAACTAGGGATTCAAAATGGTAGAGATAGAGGGAGGGAATGTGTTCCAATCACAGAGAACAACCAGTTCAAAGACATAGAAATGAAAGACAGTGTTTCAAGCAAGAAAACAGGTCAATTTGGTTGAGCCAAAGGATGTAGGAAGGGGACATAGGCACAGGATCATGTGGTATGTTAGGAGCAGAGCTGGAGTTAGAATCAGGGCTTCTGATTCTCAGATTCTTTCAGCATAGTATGGCGTAAAGAAGGTTGGAATTGGAAACAGAAAATCTGGCCTCACATACCTGCTTGAATGACTTTTGACAAGACATGACTTTTCTAAGTGTCAATTTCATAAGGTGTGAAATGAGTGCATCAGATTAACCATTGGCTAAGATCCCAGATCTAAAATTCTGTGACTAAATGCTTATTTTCACAAAGATTTATTTTACTAAATATGACATATGTTTACATACGAGGGCTAATGTCCACTCTACTTATCAGAAAATAAATCAGACATAGTGCCTCACCATTGATATTACTTTTCATCTACTATGTATGTATGTATGCATGCATGCATGTATATATGTGTATATTTAGAAACACATGTGTATATGTCCTTATACATACTATATGTATATATGTTTTAATATGTTATATCTCATAATGTGTGTATGCATATACACATATATGTGTGTATACATACATGCGTATGTAGATACCCAATGTATATATATGTATATATATACATATATACAATATATATGTGTGTATGCATGTGTGTATATATATATATAAATATGTGTGTATATGTATACAGTCTAATATAAAGGGTTGTTTACATGTTATCTCTCTCTCGTTACATTGTGAACACTTTAAGAGCAAGTACAATGTCTCTGTCTGTATCTGTATTTCCAACACAGTATAGTTCTTGGCATATAAAGGGTTATAGATTGATTGGCAATCATATTGCATTATAAATTTGGGTTTTAGGCATGTCATCATTTTTTCTGAATGATTATTGAGTAACAATCCAGAAACAATGAATGCAGAGAAAGGGAAAATATGGGTAAGAAAGGATCCATGGGATCCACATGGATCCCATGGTGAAAAGCGTGCTGGATTAGATGTAAGGAGACTTGAGTTCTTGTTGTGGTAGTCTATTAAATAGCTCACTATATGATTATTTTATGGCCTTAAGTTTCTGACTTAATAAGGTTTAAAAAAAACATGGAAATTATGTGGGGAACAGTTCAGAAATGAGAGAGAGAGAGAGAGAGAGAGAGAGAGAGAGAGAGAGAGAGAAGAGACCCAAAATGGTATTGGAAACGAAAGCCCTATTTTTGGGTTCTTGGTGAAATGATATGATATAATGGAAGGAGAAAGAAACTGAGAATAAAAGGTCCTTGGTGCTCATCTCATCTCTTCTGGCATCTTTCTGCACTGCTTAGACCACTTAACTTTCTCAGACCTCAATCTCCCCATCTATAAAGTAAGGAATGTGGAATATGCTATAGCCAAGTTAATGTCCAATGTTAAAAGGATTTTTCCTTCTGTAACTTTCTGTCTTAAAAGTCTATGTTCTGTTCTAGCATTATATATTTCAGGGTTCCTTCCTCTAGCATTCTAAGCTTTAAGGACTCTTCTTAGTTCTTCTTTAATATATAATGTTAGAGGTTCTGAGATCTTTCCTTGATAGAACAATAAATAATTTAAGGTTATGTTCTGAGATCTTTCCATTCTAAGATTCTGTTATTGTTCTGTGTTCTAACTTTCTATGTTCTAAGGTTCTTCCTACCTCTGAAAATCTATGTTCTCAGATAAATTTATCAGATGTGACTTTCTTTGTTTACTATTCTGTATTCTAAGGTTTCTTCCTATTCTAAAATTCTATATTTCAAATTCCCTCCTGTTCCAAAATTTTATGCTCATAGATCCCTCACAGTTTTAATATTTTGTCTTCATGTCTGCTGTCCTGAGAGATCCTAGAATCTTACATTTCATGTTGCCTCAGTTGCCCTCCTTAGGAAGCAGAAAGTTCAGCATTGAAAGTTCTTTAATGGTTTTGATAATAAATGAGTTTGTGTTTATCAGAGGCATCCAGTTCCTAAAATTGAGCATAGTACAAGAATACAAAGTGTTGCTTGAAAAGGAAAAAAAAAACACAACACGAGATGCTGCTTTACACTAATCCAGCATCTTTTTCTAGAGGAACAGAATTTATTATTAGATCAGCAACTCCCTCTGATGCTCAATAAAAGAATAAGAGAGGCTAGCTCATTCTACATTGTCTTCTTAGAGGCCCGTGTGCATAATGCCCATGTGTCACTGTGTTTAACAATATCACCAATATTTTCTCTGGGGGTGCTCAAGTCATGCAAAGAAAACTCATACTCCAACCCAAACACCATTTGCAAAGTATGGATAACACTGTCACATCTTTCAAAGCTGACAGTCCTTGTGGGATTCCTGGCATTTGGTTCAAACCCTCTTGTCTCCTATACAAAAGTACCTTCTATAAATAGTGTAAAGGGGCCCACTGGAATTGTTGGCTATTATGCATGGTACATGCCATACACAACAGAGTGATGTCATTTTGAAGGAAGAATAATACCAACATGGAGTGTGCTCTGACATCAACTGGTGGCCCAGGGACCTCAAGGAGTCCCCCTCATCAAAGGGAGAACAGGTGTCTCAGAGACTTGGATTTGGAAAAATAAAGCTTTGAGAAATCATGACAACCTCCCATTCTGAAATGTGGCCTGGAGTCCATGGGGGAAGGTGGGTCAAAGATAAAGAAGCTTGAATGTCAGGAGGACCTAGACTGGGGTAGGGGTGCTAAGAGGTTATCTTTCTCTTGGCAATCCAAGTCATTCAGATAGTCAATCAGCCAACCAGATAAACAAATACAGTCATCTAATCAGTCAGGCAAGCAGTCAACCACATTGACTGAATGCCCACTTAAGCAATGGCCATGTGCTAAACTTTACAGGAATTGGTCAAAGAAATGGAAAAGCCATGAGAGATAGATAGTGTAGTGCATAGTAGGACAGCATTAGAATCAGATGATTTGGGGTTTGGATTCTGCCTCTGACAGAGGTTAGGTGGCTACAGGCAAAGCACTTAACTTTTCCAACATGCCAGGCATCTAAGAGAGACACAGCTTCTCAGAATAAGGAAGCGATATTAGTCACATCTCATCCCACCTAGTGAGATCACACCCATGATACTATATTCGGCTATGAGACAAAAAATATTTATTCATCACTTACTATATGATAACCACTGTGCTAACCACCAAGAATGCAAATAGAAGCAAGAAGCTGGATAGCTCTTAACCCCAACACATAAAGAGCGTTGGAGGAAGGAGAAGGTGCTCACCAAGGAGTATGAGAATCAGGGGTAAAACATGAAAAGCAGAGAAGGGGAAAGTAAGGCCAGTATGGGCTCTTCCTCAAAACTGAAGTTCTGGAAGAAAGAAGAGGGCCTGAGAATTAGACCTTTCCAGAAGTAGGATGGCCAACTCAAAGATAGCGCAGTTTCCATCATTTTGGGTCTTTAAACAGAGAGTAAATACCCACTTGTTTGGACAGGTTATAGGGGAAATTCTTTTTGAAGTATGTATTGGAGTAGATGAATGTTGAAAGCCTTTCTAACTCAAAAATTCTAGGGTCCTGTGATTCTTCAAATGATGAGTTATAAATCTGAACTGATGGGGAGAACTTCCACACTGGAAGTTCTAAACATCAAAGAAATTGCAGGTCAAGACCACAACAAAATAAAACCTGACACATGTGTGTAGAACTTTGTTTTCAAAGCATTTTTCATATATGCTATTTCTTGGGATCCTCATTGCAATTTTCAAGGAGACAGGTCAAAACACTATTGTCTTTATTTTACAAGTGTGAAAATTGATGCTCAGGGAAAATTATCTAAGGTCATATAGTAAGTCAGTGGTAGCTACAGGATGAGAAAAAATAAGCATTATCTGACTGCTTCTCCTGTGAGTAATGGGCTTTAAAATAATTCACTATTCCACTGGCCATTTTTATGAAAAATAAATGGGAAAAAATTTAAATCTTTTTAGAAAGGAATTTAAACTCAGGCATTTGTTTCTTATCCCATGGCATTCTGCCTGATGTCTTTGTGAAGTGAGTCCATGCACTTTGTGCTCTGGGCCAAGGGAAAGTTCTTTCAGCAGACACCTTAGCATCCTGAGTGCATATTACTTGCTTGCCACTTTGGAAATCATCAGGAATCATTTGTCCAGAGAACACTAGGCATGTTTTCATAGCTAATCTACAGCAATGGACCCTGGGGGTGGAGGGATGGGTGTGCTTGTTACACATATTTATAGATAATACTCTTCAGAAGGGAGCGCACACATTTGACATGCATGCACAATGAATGCCATCTGTTCCCCTTGGCAAAAGGGGATGGGCTGAGGCCTGCTTTCCATCTGTATCCATGTGATGTGGAAATCGTTTGAGCTGGGGACAGTTTGGCAATGGGAGTCGTGTATGTGTATATCTGTACATAGGTGGAAATGCTTGCATAGGAAAGTGGGCAAACATGGGTTGGTAGATAGATATGAAAGGAATTTAAAAGGTCATCCAGTCCAACTCCCATATTTTATAGGTGGCTACAACAGAAAAGACATCTTCCCAAGGTCACATAGGTGACAGAAAGAAAATATGCATACTAAAGAGAAAGTTGTGTTTGACACCGGCAAGATCTGGGTTTGAATACTACCTCTGACATACATTTACTGTGTGCCCCTGAGGATGTTATGGTTCTCAGTACTTCAGACAATTCACTAAGACTCTACATTGCAGCTCAGATGCTGATCTGTCCTGACCCCTCAGCAGGAGGGGTTTCTAACCTAGGATTTATCTCCACTAAAGAAATCACTGGGAGAATCCTTAATCATGTCATTTAAACAGCAAGTACTTTGAGAAAGGATTAAAATTTAGCCCCTTTGACTCCAGATTCAGTAATTGTTCTACTGGACTACATCACCTAGGTGCAAAAGAAAAAGTAAAAAATCTGGAATCAGAGATTCTGGGTTCAAATAACCCCCTTGACACCTAATACCTGTGTGACCCTTAGCAAATCATCCTACATCTTCATCCAAAAAATGAGGAGGTTGGACTCAGTGTTTTCTGAGGTCTCTACTGGTTCTATATCTGTGTTCCCATGATCCTACAACACCACCCTCTTCAGTTTCCTTCTCTGTAAAATCAGAGAGTTAGAAGACCACTGAGAACTCTTTCAGCTCTACTTTGATGATGATAATGATGATGAGATGATGATGATGTCAGTTCCTGGGAACAAATTTCTTATGGGTCTTTAAAGTTATAGAAAGTTGTAAAGTTTGTCAGAGATCAACAGTCCGAAACTCACCTGAAGCAGAGATTCTCTTGAATAGAATATTATGAAGTAAATAAGTAAGGACTTGCTAGGTAGAGTGAAGTGTTACATTACAACAGCCTGTAGAATTTCAGGACGAAGGACAGAGATAAATTGGGGACTAAGTCATTGCTTAGCAGGAAGATTGCATGATGTTCTCTCTCCGAGGTAGGCTTTGTTTCACTTTCAAGGTTCCTTTGTCTTTTGGGTCTAGCGTCTTCTTCTGTTGTCATGGCTACTTACCCTGTTTTGATCAAGTACTCCATATTGACCCTGAGCCTCTATAAATTCCCTGGGTACAAAACAGTCCCATAATTTGCTCATTGTTCCTGTTCTTTTTGACTTGCCTTTCTTGTCTTTTCGATGAACCTAGAGCACGGGTTCAATGAGCCTAGAGCCCATGCTAATCCACTGAAGGCTCTGGTAGCAAACGGTTTTGCAAAATGTCCTTGGCAGCAGAAATCAGGGACAGGACGATCTGTTGCTGTTTCCTAAAGTCCCAATATCTCTCTTCATTTCCCTTCAGTTCACTACACTGTGGCAGTCGTAATTGTGGGAAGATGTAACAACAGACCAACTGTGTCCTAACCTCAGCCCAGATCAACACTGGGGCAAATTTGCATCACAGCATGATGTTCTTGAAAGAATCGTGTAATGCTACCTATGTGCCCATGGGCAAGATGCCCATGGGCATCTCTTAGCCTCAATGATGTTGCTTTGTTTTCTTCTGATCTGGCCCTGTAATTTCAGTGAGGTAAGGAAATACTCTCTGCCAATTCATATTTGCAAAGTTTCTGAAGCTATTTTCTTATAGGGTCACCTGAAGTCACTTAGAGGTTGTGACTTCAGTGTCACATTTTTAGCTTATGCAACTATCAAATGAGAATAATAGGTGCATTGCCTAATTCACAGGTTTGTTCTTAGGGAAGCACCTTAGACGTATGCATAGGAGTTATCAATACATAAGTTATCTAAATGAGATTCTAGCCTTCTCCATTTTATTGGAGGATCATAGATCTAGAACTAGAAGAAACCTTAGAAGCCAATGAATCCAAACTTCTCATTTTATAGATAAAAAAGGTAAAAAGAGGTTCAGTAATTCCCCTAGGTTCATACAGCCAGTAGTTGTCTGATATAGCATTTCAATGCAGGTTTTCTTGACTCTGTCCAGTCCCATTGCCATATTCCATTTCCAGCTACAATCTGATTTGACATAAACTATCCAGTCTTACTTGTCTCTAGTCTTCTGTATTTATTCCTACCTTTTCCCTATATCTCCTATCTGTACCAGTCAAGGAATATTTAGGTACCTATTAGTCTAAGAGCTGGGGGAAATACAGATGTGTCTTTGTGGCCCTTATAATCTAATATAAAAGATAAAGAATATACCTTTGATAATACAAGATATAAAATAGGTTATAATAATTTCATAAGGGGAAAAAACAAAGTTCTGAGGGAATTCACAGACTGAGATAGCATGTCCAGTGGAGACTATCTGGGAAGTCTCCCTGGAAAAGATGAAATTTGACTTTGACTTTATAGGAATGGCTTTATTTCAATAAGCAGAATGAAGGTATAGGAAGATAATAGCAAGCAAGGAAAATGACATGAGCAAAGAAAAAGAGGTAGAAAACCTGGGGACATCGAGGAATTGAACTTGGATGACAAAACTAAAGCTAGAAATCTTGGGTGGGGCCAATTGCCATGTGTGGTAGGAGCCAGATCCTAGGACCCTCCCTGCTCTCCAAGACTTGTGTTTCCTTAAAAGGTACTGAAACCATCCTCACAAATTTAGTTGTCTTACTTGGTCACCTGAGGACCCCTGTCTCAGGCAAAGCTGTTGATATCCTTTCCTGGTCGCTTGGGTACAAAATAGCCATGGAGAAATCTAGGTGTCCCTAGAGAAGTAGAGGAGCTTGACTCAGTTAAATCAACTCCAGTATGTTCAATGCATATGTTCATGAAATAGTCTTCTCCTGCTATGGCTAAGGAAATCGCCTTTTCTTAACTGCTGAACGACCAATGAGTGTTTCATTTCATTCTAATTTTGAACATAAACTACCATGGGCCTGGCCTAAGTGAGGCCCAGGCAAAAGCACTGTGAAAAAAGTCGGTAAAGTTTAATCCCCACCAAGGGCCCTTGGCTCAATTCATTAAATCTTATTTAGGTTTCTGATATTGAAATTTATGACCAGACTTGCTTTTGAAATCCAAAATTATTAATTACAGGGCTTTGAAAGTTATGTTGATGCTACAGGGATACTTCTCCGCTGACACTGTAACATGGATGCTCTTGCATTTGGACCCATGAGCAATGTGAAGGTACTAAACTGGGATTCTGGTTATTGTTCAGTGATTTTTTTATGTTATATCCAATTCTTTGTGACCCTATTTGAGGTTTTCTTGGCAAATATACTGGAGAAGTTTGCCATTTCTTTCTCCAGCTCATTTTATAGATGAGGAAACTGAGGCAAACGGGTAAGTGACTTGCCTAAGACCATGCAGCTAGTAAGTATCTGAGGACAGATTTGAACTCAAGAAAATAAGTCTTCCTGACTCCAAGCCCAGTGTTATAGCCACTGTGTCACCTAGCTGCCTCAGGATTCTGGTACAAATAGTAAATAATTAAGTTCAATTTACCTATGACCCATGGCCAGACGTCAAATAATTCAGGGACCTTTCCCAAACATTGCCACTAGACAACTGGGAGCAGTTTTCTTGAGACTTCTATCAGTCTCAAATTTGTCCTTGGAAACATTGTAATTTACCCTCAATTTAGGCTTTCTTCATCTCTTGCTTGGATTATTATAATGTCCTCTTAATTGATACCCCTGTCTCATTCTGTTCCCTTTCCAATCCAATGATTTTCCCAAAGTGAAGGTCTTATATGCTGCTCTCCTGATCATTAAGCAACAGTTGCCTCAATGATAAAATGTCCTGTGCGGGCATCTAAATTTTTATACAACCTGACTCCCTGCCCAGCATTCTTAAATGTTACTTTCTGTTCTTCTGACTGGTCTTCATGCATTGAAGTTCACCTCCCACCTCCACACTTTTGCTTTGGCAGTCTCTCATCCCTGTAACGCATACTGTCTTCACTTCTACTTCCTAGAATCCTTCATCTCCCTGAAACATTGCTCAAGTGACATTCTATATTTGGAACCCTGACACTTCTTCCCAGATGCTTGACCCCCCCACCTCCAAATTCTCTACTATTTATTTTGTAAATACTAATATATTTGCATATGTTCTCCCCTGATGGAATGTGAGCTTCTTGAGAACTTGGGCTGTTTCATTTTTGTCTTCATATTCCCATATTTTACATAGTAAGTGCTTAATAAATATGTTTTATTAATTTCTAGATCTACCCAGTGCACCTTTGAATGACAGCCAAAAGAATTTGAACCGGTTTCAAGAAACAATCAGGAGTCACTCAAAGATTCTGAGAAGGAGACTGATGTGTGCAGATTCCTGTATTAGGAAGATTAATCTGAGAGCATGCGCTGAGTGGATTGTAGAGACCAGAGTCAAGGAGTCTTATTAGCAGGCTATTAAGGAGACTCTAGAAAAGGGATAATAAGGGCTTGACCTAAGGTGCTAGCTACGATAACAGTAAGTGTCACTGATGTTAAACTTTAATTAACAGAGCATGGTCATTCAATGTGAAAAGAAAATGGAAGACCTTAAGACAATTGAGGTTTCTAGTCTTGCACCTTGATGGTGGTGCCATTGACAATCCTGAGGATATAGGGAGAAGCAGATGCTGAAGGAGAGAAAAAGAAATTGCCTTTAGATCTATAGAGTTGGAGGTATAGACCCTCATTATCATCTTGTTTTCAGTACTGATATGACTGGTTCCAATGGGAATGGCCATCTCCTTGTCTTGACCTGCCACCCCACCTTGGATATCAGCTCAAGTATTATATCTCATTTATGAAGCATCTTTCCTTCCTGTGAACTTCTCTAGTAAATAAGCTGTTTATTGCTGAATAATGATCACATATTAGTTGGAATTATTCCCAGGGGACAAATAATTTCTTTCTTATCCTCAGTATCCTCATCTCTATACTGGGAAGGGTGATGTTTCCAGTGTCATTGTAGAGAGAGTATTTCGGAAATCTGAAATCATTCTGTTCTCTAGGGGGTGGGGAACCTGCAGCCTTGAGACCACTTGTGGACTTCTAGGTCCTCAAATGTGACCTTTTGACAGAATTCACATTTCACCAACCAATCCTATTATTAAGCATATTGCTTCTCTGAAGTTTGGATTCAGTCAAAGGGTTGCACTTGAGGACTTAGAGGGTCACATGTGGCCTGGAGGCTGCATGTTCACCACCACTGCTGGCTCTTCTTTCCTAAATTCAACTATAAGTTTCTAAGTGGTAAGGTTCTTAGCATATCTCTAGTTTTCTCTTGAGGCTCAGGATTTGATTGGATTCAGGTCTTGACCTGCAGTTGTGTACATGATGGAAAATCCTACCTTCTCAAATGTAAACCAGTACCTGCCGATAGATAGCTTATAATCTTAGATTGTGGACTAGTATACTAACAGGAGAAGTGACTTACCCTAGGTCACACAGTCTGGGCATGTTAGATCCAGAACTCACACTCGGGTCTTCCTGGTGTAGAGGGTGTTCCTTTATCCCCTGCTTCTAATACTACCTAGGATAAGATTGAATCTGTTAGGTGTTTGAAAAAAATTGAGGGTTTATTGGGTATAGTAGAAAAGAAAACTGAATTAACAGTGTTCTCTTGGCAATAGCTCCAACTTTGACACCTGCTAACAAGGAAGTTCCTTCCCTTCTTTGGCTCCCTACCTCTAAATGAGGGTGATCATGCCTTCCCTCTCTTCCTCAAAGAGCTCCTGGGAAGAAAGAGATTTGTCACCTTTAAAGTTCTTTATAAATGCCACTTTCTGTTATTACTTTTAATAAACCTTCAAACACAATAGAAACAAAAGCCCATATTGCTGATGGGTTATTTGGGCTTTAATGAACAAAGGTGCTTAAGTACCTGCTTAGCGATTGCTGGCAGTGATGGGAGCTCAGTGCCTGGACTAGGCTGCGTTGCTAGAAGAGTATAGCTAGCGAACAACTACCTGCATCTCAAGGGGGTTATCAGACTTAATGAGGTAACATATGCAAAGTGCTAGGATGCTCTCCAAGGTGCTATACATACCCATAGCAGGACTCTTAAAATAGCTTCTCCACATCCTCCCTCGCCTTCAGGATCCACCTCTGCATCTGTGTCTTTCCATAGAGCCTTCAGGTTCCAAGAGATCTCAGAGGTCATCATATTCAGCCCCAGACCCAGAGTCTGGATCACCTTTACCAGACTTCTGCTTGGATCCCTCCAACAACAGGGAGCTCATTCTATCACAAGTTTGTTATGTGGGCAAACAGCTTTCACTGCCTGGAAGCTTTTCCTTCTATTGAAATGAATGAAAAAAATATTCAATTCTCACAATGTGCCAAATGGTGCTAAGTGTTGGGGATAAAAATAGGGAAAAAATGAGGCAGTTCTTACTCTTAAAAAACTCACATGCTAGTTGGGATAGACTAATCATAATAGCAATATTTATATAGAACTTTGTGGTTAATAAAGCATTTTATTTACATCATCCTATTTAGTCCTTGTAACAATCCTAAAAGGTAACAACTATTATAATCCTCATTTTCCAGATGAGGAAATTGAGGCTCACAGAGGTTAAATGACTGGGCCAGGAAGACACTACCCCTAATTCCAAGGCAGAATTCAAAATAAGATAATTTTTCGTCCCAATTCTGTGCTTTATCCATTATGCCATCTAGCTGCTTATAAAAGAGCTCCTCTGGTGATAGATGGAAATTTCCAGAAGGTGTAATGGTACAGTGGTGGAATGGATGGCAAGGTCCAGGGATGCTTAAGCTACACCAGTAGATGAGATGGCAGAACTCAGGAACCAGGAGGAAATAGTGATGGGGAAGCTGGTAGAACCTTGAAGATTTTAGGATGTGGTGGCAAGGCAAATGAGAAAGCCTAGTGGTCTTCCATCTGAGAGGGAGGCAGAGTTTGTCAAAATCTTCTTGACCATCTACCGCATAGTTTCTAGGCAGCCTGGAATAGGGCAGAAGTGAAGGGAGGGCTAGGTGATACACTGCTTTACCTGGAAGCTCTTCTCACCCAAACAACCCAGATGAGGTCAAGTCAATTGGAGAAGGCCTTTAAGTATGTCATGGCCCAGTGCTTGCTGGATTCTAACTTTCCTGAAATGTAATCTAATTTACATTGGTGACTGGAAACTAAATTAATTGAGAAGGTTTTTTAGTAAGCATTTAGCACTTGCCCAGAGGCAGCCAGGTGGCACAGTGGTTAGAGTGCCCTGACCTCAAGTCAGGAAGACTCAGGCTCCTGAGCTCCAATCTAACAGCAGGCACTTGTGGGCTAATCACTTCACCCTGTGTGCCTCAGTTTCTTCATCTGTAAAATGAGCTGGAGAAGGAAATGGCAAAACATTGCGGTATCTTTACAAAGAAGATCCCAAAAGGGGATTGGACCCCCAAATGAAGAGTTGGACACAAGTAAAATGACTTGAACAAACAGTATTTGCCCAAGAGGCCTCCTGGGTAAAGGGAACATAAATGTGAAAACGAATGCAAGGTCACACATTTATACCAATGATTTTTATAAAAGATTGATGAACTTTATAAAAGCATTACTAATAGCACTTGTGACAAGCTTATCAAGTTGGCAGGTAACATAACACTTGGTATAGCTGATACCTGCCTTGGCAGGGCTCAGAAATTAAAAAGAGCTCAATAGGTTAGAACAGTAGTGTCAAACCCATAGTCATGGGCCACCCACAACACAAGTCTGGCCTGAACCAAGTTAAAATGCAATTAGAATATGATTACTAAAATAGCTAAAAATACAATAGAACATAGATATTTACAATATGTAGTCTTCTGTCAATACACAGCCCATAGTCCTCCTTATATACTTGGTGGCCTCTATGTCTATTTGAATTTAACATCACTATTTTGCACCATTGGGCTGAATTTAATAAGATTAAATTTAAGAGGGATAAATATGAAGTGTGACACTTTGGTTCAGTTACAGGAACTGAAATTTAGAGCTGAGATAGATCTGAAACATCTCATCTCATTTACCAGTGAGACCCAGAGAGGAGAAGTGATTTACTTGTCACCTGAGTATTTTATGATGGAGCAAAATAATAATCATCAAGCCAAGAGGAATTTTTCTTCATTCCTAAACTGTATGAAACTGTTAGCTTATGGATTTTGAAGATTTAAATATTTTGCTGATCTTCCAGTTGGATTTCCTTAACATGTGACATTTCCATTACCTACTGGTTTTGATTTGAATTGCTTTCTGAGTTCAATAGGATCATCCTGTGCACAAGGGTCATGGGCTAGGGTAAGATCACATGTTATGTATTATTAACAAATGCCTTTCAAACACAACACAATTATACCCAATACAACTACTAGGAAATGAATCTCCAGGAGAAATCTGGAGAAGAAAAGATAGGGTGAGTGGTGGGAGGTGGAAGGAAAGTTGTATAGCTGTCTTCAAAGATTTGAAGAGATGTTCTATAGATGAGGGGTTAGATTCACTCAGCTCAGCTCCAGATGGCAGAACCAAGAGAAATGCATTGGAATTTTCAAAGTGATAAATTTAGGTTCAATTTTAGGAAAACAAAAAGAAATATCTTCCTACCAATCAGAATTAGCCAAAAAAGTGGAATGGCTTGCATAGAGAAGTGGGGGGTTCTCCCTCCTTGGCAGTCTCCAAGTCATGTGCACTGAGATCCCTTCCAACTCTCAGTCTATGTTTCTGTGAATTTCTTATGATAAAATTGATGAAATCTTTCATTTTAAGGTACTAGTAGCAAATTATTTTTCTCTCTGCGGGATATTTGGAGAAACTGGCCAAAATGAGCACAGATTAAGGAGAAGATAGGTTATGGTGTGAGTATATGAAGAGATCAAACTGTTGCATTCATTCTCCAAAGTAATTGTCATTGACCACACTAGAGACTTCTATAAGCATAAGATTTTTAACTAAGACGGGACCTTTGATGCCATTTCATCTCAAACCCTACATGGTCTAGATTCCCTCCCAATGGCACATTAATGGTTCCATGATGCTTCCTATCACAAAAAGGAAATAGAGATCCCAGAGTCCTTTTAAATTTCACCTCAAATGTTATCTTGACAGGAAGCATGGGATAGTGCAGAGGACAGTGGCTGTGGGGTCAAGAAAGCCTGGGTTCTAATTAGACCTTACCTACCTGGGTAAACCACTTAACCTTCCTGAGCCTTGGTTCCCTTAAATGAAAAACAAAGGGGTTGATCTCTATATACAGTATATAGATAGATATCTAGATAGAGATATCATATATAGTACATCTAAGTCTAGCTATCTAGATGCAAATACATGTTTATCTATAGACAGGTAGATAAACATATAGACAATTATATCAGTAAGGATCTGTGAAGATCTTGCACAGCCTTCCCTTGCTCAAAACAAAGTCAAGTGCAAGTCATGTCATCAGTTCTCTGATGGCATGGTCTTCTTCAGCAATGAAGGACGAATACTACTACAAGAACACAACAATCTGCGAAGATGAAATGAGATAATACTTGTAACGTGCCTGGCACATGGTAAGCACTGCATAAATGCTAGCTATCATCTTCATTTTTGTTTTTTGTTATTTTCATCATCACAATTGTTTTCAAGGCCTCATTTAAGTTTTACAAAGCATTTCTTCCAGGGTATCCCTATGAGATAGGTAAATAT
The DNA here is from genome assembly GCA_023548195.1 of Bettongia penicillata ogilbyi. Taxonomy (NCBI): domain Eukaryota; kingdom Metazoa; phylum Chordata; class Mammalia; order Diprotodontia; family Potoroidae; genus Bettongia; species Bettongia penicillata. The sequence goes on from JAJHZJ010000150.1 coordinate 794,619, forward strand.
ACATATATATATATATATATAGTTATATAGTTATATATATGTAGTTATACATAAAGTTATATATAGTTATATATCTGTGTGTATATATATAGTTGCATGTTTGTATATATATATATGTGTGTGTGTATAAAATTATACACCACCCACATGGCTCTTTGGGTAGGGAAAAGTGATGAGATATATTTGAAAATGAAAGAGGGAGGGAGAGAAAATAAATACTTTTTACTTGAAAGCAAATGAATGAAGATTAAAGTCCAGAAACATGCAAAATAATGTCCTTTGGACAAAATGGAAAACTAATATAATAAGAAGAGTTGGCCTCCTCCGGAGTTCGAGTGAGGCCTGCCTCTGCACATGAACAATGTTCCTGCTGCCCTATAAACCCTGCCAGCCGCAGGACCCAGAAGCTGGCTCATGAACATCCTAATATGGCTTCATCAGAGCCCAGAACATTCCAAAGGCAGGGCTCTTTCCACCACACTACCGCACACACCCAACTGGCACATTCCAAATGGATGCCAGCCCCTTTCCCAGCTACTATGAAGCTCCCACCCACCAGCTCCTTTGCTGGAGTCAGAGAAACCATTTCCCAGGTTTAACTAGACGTTATCGTCATAATGCACCTTGCTAATTTGCCTCCTGAGCCCCCTAACAACCCACTTAATTGAACACGGGGGCTGCCTTCCTTTTCATCATTTTAATTTTCATGAAGCAAAATGCAAATACAAAGAGAGGAAGCTGGGTTGGGGAGAAGGCTGCTGAGAGGGGAAAGTTTAAAAGCAATATCTTTGCCTTCTGGAGTATCCAGCATTGGCTCAGGATGGTCTGGTCTGGCAGGTACACACAGGGACTGGACTGGCAAGTTATCACCTGACAGCAGTATAGTAGACTAGGAAAAGGACTGGGCATGAGAAGAAGAATGCTTAAGTTCAAATCCCAGTTTCAGGGCATACTAGCTTTTTGATGGCCAAGTCATATTTCTGTTTTCAGTTTCTTCTTCTATAAAATGGGGATAATAATGCTTTCATTGGCTATCTCATAGGGTTGCTCTGAAGAAAATGATTTGGAAACCTTAAAATATCCCTTAATACTATGATGATGATGATGATGATGATGATGATGATGATGATGATAAAATGACAATGATGATAGCTAGCATTCATAGAGTGCTTACCATGTATCAGGCACTTAACAAATATTATCCCATTATATTCTCATGATAACCCTTTGAGGAAGGTAGTATTATTATCCCCATTTGATAGTTAAGGAAACTAAGGCAATGTGAGTTTCAATGACTTACCTAAGGTTACACAGTTAGTAGGCATCTGAAGCTGGATTTGGATTTAGTTCTCGCTGACTCTAGGGTCAATGCTCTATCCACTTTGCCATCTATCTGCCCTTGTAGAAATCATTATTATTGTTCACCAGACTTCTGTTATTATCAAAGAAGAAACAGCTGTGTCAAGAAAACTGTATTTGGCCTCTGAGGCCCTGAGTTTCTGTCCTGGATCTGCTACTTAATATCTGCAACATTACTCAGTGCTTCAGTTTCCTTATATCTATGGAAGGATGGAGAGGGGGCTACTTGGATTATCCCACACTCAATTAGAATAAATGTAATGATGAGTCTACATCAATCAATCAAGTAATGACTTCAAATGGAAAAAGTCCTTTCATGACCCGGAGCAGTGTTCATAGGAAAATTGTTCAGATAAGCAAAGTTGGTGATATATTAAGAAGACCAGTTTGGAACCCAAGTTACTTGAGAATCTTGTGGAAGAGAGATGTTGAGGTTCTGGCAGAAGTAGGGAGGGACTGGGGGCATAAGGAGCAGAGCCAAAAAGAATCAACAGCCCAGGGTTAATGCACTAAACAAGAGACAGTGGGACTGAACAAGAGTTGAGGAAGAAAAGATCAGTGAAGGATGATGACCCCCACGGGATCTTGGAACAGAAGATTTGAACTGAGGCTAACAATTTTACCTTCCTCCTCAAAGATAGAGAGAAGTTCAAAGAAAAGATCTAGTCTGGGTCACATATGACCCTTTAGGTCCTCAAGTGTGGCCTTTTGGACCTAGAGGGCCACATGTGGCCTGGGGGGTTGGATTCTAACAAAGGGTTGCACTTGGGGATCTAGAGGGCCACATGTGGCCTCAAGGCCACAGGTTCTCCATCTCTGGCTAGTCTTTCTCCAACTTCCCCTCCTTCTGCCTAACCATGAAGAGAAATTGAAATTATGGTGTACAATTTCCTTACCAAAACATTTCTAGGAACTTAAATTTTGCCTTAAAGATTAAAAGAAAGATCAGGGCAGATATAAATGTGCAGGCAGCCATGTGGTGCAGTGGATACAGTGTTGGGCCCAGAATCAGGAAGACTGCTCTTCCTGAGTTCAAATCTGACCTCGGACATTTACTAGCTATGTGGCCCTGGGAACGTCACTGGGCAAGTCACTTAACCCTGTTTTCCTCAGTTTCTTCATCTGTAAAAATGAGCTGACGAAGGAAATGGCAAATCTCTACAATATCGTTGCTAAGAAAACTCAACTGAACATGACTGAAAGAACTCTACAACAGATATAAATGCATTAAAACAGAGTTAAACATCCACCTAAATATATAGAGGTACAGAGCAATTGTCATTGTGTTTCTAACTTTTCTTCTAAAGTAAACTCCCTAAAACCCAAAATAAGTGGGTTTGTGGACCATAGGGGTTCTTATATTGTCCAAAGCCTAAAACAAGTTAATTATTGTAACTGAATGGGACACATCAAATAAAAATGCTCCATGAGATGACTTCTGGCATTCTCTTTAGATCTAAAGCTGTGGCAGTGATTAGCTTGTTCAGAAGACTAATATCTAACGATTTCCTTGAGAACCATGAAATACAAAAACTGAAAAGGAACTTAGAAATCATCTAGTCCAATCCCTTCATTTGAAAGATGAGAAAATTGAGGTTTAGAGAATTCAAGTGACTTAATCTAGGTCTCACAGGTAGAAAGAGGCAGTACTTGTCTTATAGTTCTAAGTTTCTGGGGACCAATGTCTTTCCATGTCACCACTCTCTCTCTCAAGAAAAAAAGAAAAGAATTTATCACCCAGTAATGAGAATGATTCTAGCTCTAAGGCTGGAAAAGATCTCAGAAATTATGTGTTTCAAACTTTGCTGCAATTCTGGACCCCTCTAGTCTCAAACCCTCATTTAAAAATGGATAAAAACTGTAGCCTAGAGGAAGTAAGTGACTTCATGGGCCATAGGATCATAGATTGAGAGTCAGAACAGATCTTAAAAATCATCAAGTCCAAACCTTTCATTCTGCAAATGAGAAAACAGAGGCCAGGGGAGTTTGTTAAGTGACCTGCACAAGGTCACACAGGTAGTAAGTGGCAGAGGAGAGATTTGAACCCAGGTTACCTGGCCCCAGAGAAAGTGCTTTCTCCACCAAGTCCTTCTTCCTTGCTATTCAGCTCCTTATGCATCATTCTCTTTGTGAAAATGTCATCACATTTTTCCTGTATCTTTAATCATCAGTATTACTGAGATGGGGTGCTTTACCTCATTGTAAAGGTGAAGGTTTTAGGGTTAAGAGGTTTGGAGACTTCAAATGACTTTCCCAAGGTCAACTGGCAGTTCAGTCACAAACTTGGGATAAAAACATTTTCCTTTAGCTCCCAGATGCACATGGTTGGTCTTTTCTGCTGAAAGACACTGGCAAATTTGAAAGAGTAATAGGAGGTATATACTGTGGGCAAAGCAAAGGACAAGGGATGGTCCTTGTACTCAAGGAATTTAGTTGAACAAATAACGTATGGATGCAGTCAATTCCAACATCAAAGAAACGGTAATATACGGGCAAGCACACAGGCCAGGAGCCAGGGGAAATTAGTTGGAACTTGACCTAGGACACTGACCACATGTGCAACCTCAAGCAAGGATGTTCCGCTCTTGGCATCAGTCTGCCACCATTGAAGTGACTATATTATCCCAGACAGTCTCAAAGGTCCCTTTTGCTTCTAACACTCCTGTTCTAAGGCCCCTTCCAGCTCTGACACTTCCTGTTCTAAGCCCCCTCCAAATTGTGATGTTCTGTATTCTAAGATCCTTCCAAGCTCAGACATTCCCTGTTCTATGCTCCCTCCCAGCTCTGAAAAGACCTGTTCTAAGACCCCTCCCAGCTCAGATATTGCCTGTTCTAAGGTCCCTCCCAATTTTGACATTTTAGGTTCTAATGCCTTCTAGCTCTGACATTCCATGTTCTAAGGACCCTCTCAGTTTTTAGATCATATATTCTCAGGATTTTTCCAGTTCTGACCTTTACTATTCTAAGGTCCTTTCCCAATCTGCATGTCTGCGGCCCCTCCCAGCTCTGACATCATGTGTTCTAAGATTCCTCCCACTCCTCTCATTCCATGTTCTCAAATTCTTTTCTTTTTAACATTCTCTAAATGTATGAACACATCAGATGAGGAGGCCTAGGCAATGACTTAACACTGAGTTACCTATTCGCTGAGGTTGTAAGTAGAAAGGATCCTTGAAGGTGCCCGCCCACACAGCCAATCAAGGCAAGGAAACCTCAAGTTCCCATTCTCAGCAATGAGTCGAACTCATCTGTTCCATTCATTCCAAATGTGATGAGATCTCACTTTTAATAGCTTATGTAGCAATCTGTTTTTCTTATGTGCAATGTGGGTGAGTTAGCATTTCAGGCTTATAGAAACAGATGCTTACCATGGGTGTTCAAAGAAAGACTTAGGACTGGGGGTTATGGCACCCAGCATCTGCTGAGTTGGGTAGCCAGGTATATTGTCATCCCCTTTATGAGGATCATAAGCATCACTATTCAGACTGATTAGCACTTCTCTTTGGAAAGGTTCAGAGTACTGGATAACCCTCTCTAATTTTGTGTACCAAACTTTCCCCCATCTCTGATGAGCAATCTGAGTAGGTATGTGATGCTTATTTGGCAGAAGGGAGAACAGAGGCAGAAAAAACTGAAATGTAATGTCTGCCCATACTGCACATTTGAAGTAGAGCTAGAGAGAGGTGAGAGTAGTAGACCCGGTTGTACTTCTCAGAAGTCTTCTGGGACTTAGATTTCTCATATATAAACTAAAGGAGAGAAGAACCAGACAACATCAAAGGAGCATAGATTTAAACAATGAGGAAATAGTTCACCTAATACCACCCTCTCATTTTACACACAAAGAAACTGAGGCTCAGAAAAATGAAATGATTAAATCCATATAAGTAATAAGTGGCAGGATTCAAATTCACGTTCTCTGTCTCTAAAACCAGGTCTTTATACAACATACAGCACACTATGATAATTGCCTAGCTCTCTGATTCACTGGATTCCTGGGAGGGAAAGTTGTGTGGTTGTGGTCTGTCCATTTTCAGAGGACCGTGATATCAGGAAGATGATACCATGACTTCCAAGTAAATTGTATTTGAGGGAGGGAGGACTGTGCAAAATCAGCAGCCTCACTTTCTCCTCCAGAGCCATCTGAGTCCAGTGGTCAGATATAGATCTGGACATGGCCGAGAAGAGAAGAAGTGATAAATATTGGATAGACTGTTTGGCTTGATGCTAGAAAGACCCAGGTTTAAATCTCCCTTCTGATACATACTAGCTATGTAACCCGGGGCAAGTCATGGAAACTTCTACCCATAGGCCTCTGAGACCATAGCTATAAAAAAATTACCAGCTTGTGAAGGGAGTCCATATTTACCTATCCTGCCCCCAACTCTGCTAAATTCCAATCTTGCATCTTCAACTGCCTTTAAAATGACATGTTCAATTCAACTGTCCAAAGCAGAACTTATTATCTTTCCCTTTAAATCTTACCTCTCTCTACCTTCTCTTTGCACTAGAGGACATCAGCCCTCCCCCATGCTCTCAGGCTCACAACCTACAATTCATAGTTGACTCTTCATGACCTTTCACTCCCTATATATTAAGCTGTTGACAAGCCTGTCAACATCATCTCTGTACCATTTCTCAAATATGGCCAGTTCTCTCCTTGGACACGCCTCCTACTTTGGCGCAGACCTTTATCACCTCACACCTGGACTATGACAATATCTGTTGCTGTGTCTATCTGCCTCAATTTCCCCCTCCCACTCTAGTCCAGTTTCTATTCAACCACTGGAGTGATTTTCCTAAAGTGTAGTTCCAACCATGACACCCCATACACACAGTCAATAAAATCTAGTAGCTCCCTATTTCCTCTAGACTCACATACAAAATGTTTTGAATGGCATGCAAAGCCCTTGATAAACTAGCCCCCACATCCCTTTCTAGTCTTTTTACCATGAAATCTTCCATTCAGTGACACTAGTCTTCAGGCTATTCCATCTCTTGTTTCCAGGAATTTTCTTCATCTATCGTCTATGCTTGGAATACTCTCCCTCCTTACCTTTCCCTCATGACTTCTGTGGCTTACTTTCAGTCCAAGTAAAAAACTCATTTTTCACAGGAAGCCTTTCCCAATCCCTCTTATTTCTAGTACCTTTCCTCTGTAATGATTTCCTACTCATCCTGTATCTAGATCATTTTTACATGTTGATTCATAATATATTGTCTCTCCCCATTAAGATCAAAAGATCCTTGATGGCAGGGACTGTCTTTTGCCTCTTTTTGTATCTCTGATACTTAACATGGTGCCTGGCATATCAGACTTGTGATCAGTGTTTATGAATTGATGATAGACAGGAATTTTCTGTACTGATAAAATTACACATGCAGAGCCCCCTGATATTCCACAACCTCTTTAAAATGGTCTAATAGATCTATGACTCCATTCTTTCTCCAGCTGTCATTTGCTGTTTGGGTCCTAGTTCATTAGTGTACCATTGAAACTTGGCTAAAATTCTGAAAAATATTTTAAAAATTCATTTAAAAGTAATACTTTAAAATATAACTTTCAGGGGCAGAGCCAAGATGATGCAGTAGAAAGACAGATACGTAGAAGCTCACACCCCTCCCATAGCCCATAAAATACCTGTAAGAAATGACTCTACACAAATCCCAGAGCAGCAGAAGCCACAAAACAACAGAGTGGAAGAGATTTTCAGCCCAAGGCAGTCTGAAAGGCCTGTGGGAAAGGTTTATTGCACTGGACTCAGAGCAGAGTGCAGCTTTGCCTTGGCTGTGTGGCACAGCAGAGACAGGAACAGAACAGGCTTCAGGGCACCACTGGCAGCAGCAGTTCTCAGATTGCTCAACCCACAAATGCCAAAGATAGCTTCAAAGGTCACTGAGAAAGTTCTTTCATTTGGGTGAGAAGGGAGCATGGTCTGGACCTGCCAACAGCAGCCACTGCAGCAACAGTGTCCATTTTTGGAGCCCACACCCTAAACACCCTGGGAGGATTTAGCAGCTGATCTGGGTCTCAACCGTGAATGGCGACTTTAGGGTGAGGAGAAATGCTGGCAGGGTGGAGCTGATAGAGGCTCTAGAGAAGGAATCCTACTCACAGATACTAAGCAGAAGAGAGCTTGTGGTTGCTGCTAGGCCAGAGCACAGGCCAGGAGAGAAATAAATTCCTCTCCCTTGATTCTGCCACCTTGGAGGAACTGAGAACTTACACATCCCCAGAGTATACCCTCCTCTTGACAAAGGACTCAAAAGACAGATAACTGGATGCAAAAATTCACAAAAAAGGGAAAAGATAAGACCATAGAAGGCTGCTTTCTTGGTGAAAAGGTATTTTCCTCCATCCTTTCACATGAAGAAGAACAATGCATACCATGAAAGGAAGACCTAAAAGTTAAGGCTTATGCATCAAAACCTCCAAAATAAATATGAAATGGTCTCAGGCTATGGAAGAGCTCAAAAGAATTTTGAAAATTGAGTAAGAGAGATGGAGAAAAATTGGGAAGAGAAATTAGAGCAATACCAGAAAACCATGAAAAGCAAGTCAACAGCTTGATAAAGGACACAAAAAATGCTGAAGAAAATAACACCTTTAAAAATAGGCTGACTCAATTGGCAAAAGAGGTTCAAAAAGTCAATGAGGAGAAAAATTCTTTAAAAAGGAGAACTAGCCAAATGGAAGAGGAGGCTCAAAAATTCACTGAAGAAAATAGTTCTTTAAAAATTAGAATGGAGCAAATGGAAGCTAATTAAGAAATTACAAAACAAAACCAAAAGAATGAAAAAATAGAAGATGATGTGATATATATCACTGGAAAAACAGCTAACCTGGAAAAATAGATGCAGGACAGACAATTTAAAAATTATGAGACTACCTGACAGCCATGATAAAAAAAAAAGAGCCTAGACATCACTTCTCATGAAATTATCAAGGAAAACTGCCCTGATATTCTAAAACCAGAAGGTAAAATAAATATTGAAAGAATCCACTGATAACCTCCTGAAAGAGATCTGAAAAGAAAAACTCCTAGAAATATTGTAGCCAAGTTCCAGAGTTCCTAGGTCAAGGAGAAAATATTGCAAGCAGCTAGAAATAAGCAATTTGAGTATTGTGGAAATACAATCAGGATAACACAAGATCTAGCTGCTTCTACATTAAGGGATTGAAGGACTTGAAATATAATACTCCAGAAGTCAAAAGAACTAGGATTAAAACCAAGAATCACATACCCAGGAAAACTGAGTGTAATACTTCAGGTGGGGAAATGGTCATTCAATGAAATAGAGGACTTTCAAGCATTCTTGATGAAAAGACCAGAGCTAAATAGAAAATTTGACTTTCAACACAAGAATCAAGAGAAGCATGAAAAGGTAAACAGGAAAGAGAAATCATAAGGAACTTACAAAAGTTTAACTGTTTACATCCCTACATGGAAGGATAATATTTGTAAGTCTTGAAACTTTTCTCATTATTTGAGTAGTTGGAGGGTTACACACACACACACACACACATATGTACATATGTATGTGTGTGTGTATATATATATACAGAGAGAGGGAGAGAGAGAGAGAGAGAGAGAGAGAGAGAGAGAGAGAGAGAGAGAGAGAGAGAGAGAGAGAGAGAGTGCACACGGTGAGTTGAATAGGAAGGGATGATATCTAAAAAAATAAAATTTAAGAGAGGAATGTGAGAGAGGAATATAGTGGGAGGAAATGGGAGAAATGGAATGGGACAAATTATCCCTCATAAAGGAGGCAAGAAAAAGATTTTTCAATGGAGGGGAGAAGGGAGGAGGTAAGAGGGGAAAAATGAAATTTACTCTCATCACATTTGGCTTAAGGAGGGAATAACATGCACACTCAATTTGGCATGAAAACTTACCTTACACTACAAGAAAGTAGGGGAGAAGGGGAAAAGTGGGGTATGGGAGATGATAGAATGGAGGGCAAATGGGAGGAGGGAGTAATTGGAAGTCAGCACTTTTGGGGAGGGACAAGGTCAAAAGAGAGAATAGAATAAATGGGGGCAGAATAGGATGAAGGAAAACACAGTTAGTCTTATTCAACATAACTATTATGGAAGTCTTTTGCAAAATTGCACATATATAGCCTATATTGAATTTCTTACCTTCTCAGTGGAATGAGTAGGGAGGGAGGAAGGGAGAGAAATTGGAACTCAAAATTTTAAGAATAAATGTTGAGAATTGTTTTTGCATACAACTGTAAATAAGAAATACAGGAAATGGGATATAAAAATCCATTCTGTGGAGGAGCCAAGATGGTGGAGTAGAAAGATTCACGTATGCTAGCTCTGAATCCACAGCCCATAAATTGTCTGTAAAAAGAACTCCCCACAAATTCTGGAGCACTGCAAGCCGTGCAGAAACACAGTGGAAGAGATTTCCGTTCCAGAGAGCCCTGGAAAGCCGTCCCCAGGGGTCCGTCACCCTCGGGACGTGGAGTCCACCCCTGCACTGCCCTGGCTGCTCAGTCCCAGAGGTGCAGATCTGAGCAAACATCAGGGATGGAATCTCCAGGCGGCCGCGAAGGTCCCTCTGCTCACAGAAGCTCCAGGGCAGTGAGAGAGGCTTCAGAGCTGGCTGAGAGGGGAGCAGGGTGTCTCCGTGACTCAGGCCCCCTCGGGAGGCAGCGGCAGAGGCAGCAGTGGCCCAGGACTCCTGGAGCAGCAGGCAGGAGCTCAGGGCCATTACTCAAGGTCTCCTCATAAACTCCCTGAGGGAACTGAGCCTGGGAGGTGGCCCTGCCCCACCCCAGCAGCAGAACTTAAGCTCACATTGAATAGCAGCCATGCCTGCCACTAAAACCCTGAGACTGGGGAGCAGCATTTGAATCTCAGACCCCAAGCACTAGCCGTGCAGATATAGGCAGGGGTGGAGAGGAATCTCAGAAGTCAAGGACTTGACTGGGAAAATGCCCAGAAAAGGGAAGAAAAATAAGACCATAAAAAGCCACTTTCTTGGGGGAGAGATGTTCCCACCTTTCATTTCTCATGACAAGGAACAATTCTTACCATCAGGGAAAGACATGGAGGTCGGGGCCTCTGTATCCCAGACATCCCAGGGGGATGTCCACTGGGCTCAGGCCATGGAAGAGCTCAAAAAGGATTTTGAAAATCAAATTAGACAGGTGGAGGAAAAACTGGGAAGAGAAATGAGAGAGATGCAAGAAAAGCATGAAAAACGGGTCAACACCTTGGCAAAGGAGACTCAAAAAAATGCTGAAGGAAATAACACCTTGAAAAATAGGGTCACTCAATTGGAAAAAGAGGTTCAAAAAGCCAATGAGGAGAAGAATGCTTTCAAAAGCAGAATTAGCCAAATGGAAAAAGAGGTTCAAAAGCTCACTGAAGAAAATAGTTCTCTCCAAATTAGAATGGAACAGATGGAGGCTAATGACTTTCTGACAAACCAAGAAATCACAAAACAAAACCAAAAGAATGAAAAAAATGGAAGAGAATGTGAAATATCTCATTGGAAAAACAACTGACCTGGAAAATAGATCCAGGAGAGACAATTTAAAAATTATGGGACTACCTGAAAGCATGATCAAAGAGAGCCTAGACATCATCTTTCATGAAATTATCAAGGAAAACTGCCCTGATATTCTAGAAACAGAGGGCAAAATAAGTATTGAAGGAATCGATCAATCACCACCTGAAAGAGATCCAAAAAGAGAAATTCCTAGGAACATTGTGGCCAAATTGCAGAATTCCCAGGTCAAGGAGAAAATATTGCAAGCAGCTAGAAAGAAACAATTCCAGTATTGTGGAAATACAATCAGGATAACACAAGATCTAGCAGCTTCTACATTAAGGGATCAAAGGGCATGGAATAGGATATTCCAGAAGTCAAAGGAACTAGGACTCAAACCAAGAATCACCTACCCAGAAAAATTGAGTATAATACTTCAGGGGAAAATATGGTCTTTCAATGAAACAGAGGCCTTTCAAGCATTCTTGATGAAAAGACCAGAGCTGAAAAGAAAATTTGACTTTCAAACACAAGAATTAGAAGAAGCATGCAAAAGTAAATAGCAAAGAGGAGTCATAAGGGATTTACCAAAGGTGAACTGTTTACATTCCTACATGGAAAGACAATATTTCTAACTCTTAAAACTTTTCAGTATCTGGGTAGTTGGTGGGACCACACACACACATACACACACACACGTACATGTGTGCACGCACACACATACAGAGACAGAAAGCACAGAGTGAATTGAATAGGATGGGACCATATCTTAAAAGAAATTGAGGTAAACAGTGAGAGAGAAATGTAGTGGGAGGAGAAAGGGTGAAATGGAATAGGGTAAATTATCTCTCATTCAAGAGGCAAGCAGGAGACTTTTTAGTGGAGGGAAAAATAGGAGAGCTGAGAAAAAAACAAGAAGTTTACCATCATCACATTCGACTAAAGGAAGGAATAAAATGCACACTCATTTTGATATGAAAACCTATCTTACAATACAGGAAAGTGGGGGAGAAGGAGATAAGCAAGGTGGGGAGGATGATGGAAGGGAGGGCAATGGGAGGAACAGGATTAAAATACAGAATAGAAACATTGGGGGGCAGGATAGGATGGAGGGAAATACAGTTAGTCTTACACAACACGACTATTATCGAAGTCATTTGCAAAACTACACAGATATGGCATATATTGAATTGCCTGCCTTCCCAAAAGGAATGGGTGGGGAGGGAGAAATGGGGAGAATTTGGAACTCAAAGTTTTAGGAACAACTGTTTAGTATTGTTTTTGCTACTAGGAAATAAGAAATACAGTTAATGGGGAATAGAAAGTCATCTGGCCCTACAGGACAAAAGAGAAGATGGGGACAAGAGAAGGGAGGGATGATAGAAGAGAGGGCAGATTGGTGACAGGGAAAATTAGAATACTCGGTGTATTGGGGTGGGGGAGGGGATAAGTGGGGAGAAAATTTAGAACCCAAAATTTTGTGAAAATGAATGTATAAAGTTAGATAAATAAATTTATATTAAAAAAATCCATGTTGCCCTACAAGAAAAGAGAGAAGATGGGGATAAGGGAAGGGGGATGTGATAGAAAGGAGGGCAGATTGGGGGGAAGGGGTAATAAAAAATGCATGGTATTTTGGGGGTGGGGGAGGGGAGAGATGGGGAGAAAATTTGGAACTCAAAATTTTGTGGAAATGAATGTTGAAAACTGAAAATAAATAAACATAAAAAAATTTAAAAAATTAAGGTGATTGATGATGAGTTTCCTACATATCCACATTATTCTCTTTAGATAACTCCTTCCTTTTTCCTTTTCATTAGAGCTGTTCCATTTTATCTATCCACCTCCATAGAAAGAACTGATGGAGTTTGAATGTATATCAAAGAGTATTGTTTTCCACTTTATTTTTTTTCATACGTTTTTGTCTGTGTTTTCTTTCACAACATGACTAATATGAAAATGTTTTGCATGTGTAACCTACATCAAATTGCTTAGTGTTTCAGGGAATGAGAAAGGGAGGAAAGGAGGGAGAGAATTTGGATCTCAAATTTTTAAAAGTGAAAGTTAAAATTGTTTTTACACAAAATTGAGAAAATATTATTTAAAAATAATTGTTCCATTTTTGTGCCTTCAAAATATTATCTTTGAGAGATTTAAATACCTTTTGGACTGAATTTCCCCTACAGAACTGAAATGTAGGATATCCTTCTTTTCTTTTCATTGACGTTGAAATCTATTATTCTGTAATCTAGGCTGCATGTGAAAATAAGTCCAGCTTTTCTCTCCTACTTTTCTCTCCTACTCAATCACAAAGGATAAGAGTCATCACTGCCCTTACTCTTAAATTACCATTATTTTCCATCTCAGGCACTAGTCCCTTCCTGTCAGTAAAAATCAGATTTGGAATAAAAAGTCCCCATGTTAGTTACTCCATCTTTTGAAAGAAAGTCTTATCATCAAAATCAGTAAGAAATTGTCAGTAGTTTGCACAGTAGTCAGTGATCCAGGAGACATTCAGTAAATGAAGTATCCTATTGTTACTCTTATGTTCCTATGTCAAGTTTCTGACCTATTTCCCCAAATTTCTCATCGATGTACTCTCACTGTCCAGATGATCTGTAATAAAACCATAAGAATGCTATAACCCCTTTGATCTTCATTCAAATGGCCTCTCCCTTTTGTCCTCTGATTGTTGAATTTCCCCACATTTTCATTTTCTTTATATACAATACTTTTCTGTCCCTTAATATTTTACTTAACCCACTCCTTTTCAAAAATGTGCCTTCTTCCTGTCATATTCCAGTTATGGATCTCCTTGCATTGAATATCAGTGTCCTGATAAGTCAAATCTGCCCTGTTTTGCCAGACTCTTGAGTTCACATTATTTATCTGTACTCCAGGAAAATTAGTTAGTTTGTCTTAGTGGATATGGAAATCAACTCAGAGCTAGGAAAATCTGGTTTCAAGGTTCAAGTCTCAGGATCCCAGGCAACATCCTAAGGTTGTAAGTTGCAAAGGAGGTGGTACATTGTTCACTGAATATGTATACCAAACTACATTGGTAAAGGGAGTTTACCAATATAAATAATATCACAAAGTCAGTGCCATCTTTGCCCCCCAAAGTCTTGCTCAAAGAGATACCACACTGGACAAGGAATTCTAGTCACCTCTGTTCCATATGTTATTCATCTTTAAAATAAGAGATTTGGCAAGATGGCGGAGTAGAAAGACTCATGCATGCTAGCTCCGAAACCACAGCCCATAAATTTACTGTAAACAGAACTCCCTACAAATTCTGGAGCAATGCAAGCTGTGCAGAAATGCAGTGGAGGAGATTTCCATTCCAGAGAGCCCTGAAAATCTGACCCCAAATGTCCATGGCACACTAGACAGCAGAGCCCAGCCCTGGCCATGCAGCCCCAAGAGGAGCAGATCCCAGCAGGCTTCAGGGACAGATTCTCTGGTGGCTACGAGGGTCCCTCCACCCACAGGTGCTAGAGGTCAGTGAGAGAGACTTCTGGGCTGGCCAAGAGGGGAGTGGGATGTCTTCATAACTCAGGCCCCCTCAGGAGGCAGCAGTAGAGGCAGCGGCAGCCATGGACTTCCAGAGCAGACAGGAGTTCTGCTCCATTACTGAAGGTCTTCGCATAAACCCCTTGAGGGAACTGAGCCTGGGAGGCAGCCCTGCCCCGACCTGAGCACCAGAACTTAAACTCACATTGAATAGCAGCTGCGCCCACTGCTGAAAGCCCTGAGGCTGGGAACCTTGAAACCAGATTTTCCTAGCTCTGAGTTGATCTCCATATCCACTAAGACAAACTAACTAATTTTCCTGGAGTACAGATAAATAATGTGAACTCAAGAGTCTGGCAAAACAGGGCAGATTTGACTTATCAGGACACTGATATTCAATGCAAGGAGATCCATAACTAGAATATGACAGGAAGAAGGCACATTTTTGAAAAGGAGTGGGTTAAGTAAAATATTAAAGGAAGAAAAGTATTGTATATAAAGAAAATGAAAATGTGGGGAAATTCAACAATCAGAGGACAAAAGGGAGAGGCCATTTGAATGAAGATCAAAGGGGTTATAGCATTCTTATGGTTTTATTACAGATCATCTGGACAGTGAGAGTACATCGATGAGAAATTTGGGGAAATAGGTCAGAAACTTGACATAGGAACATAAGAGTAACAATAGGATACTTCATTTACTGAATGTCTCCTGGATCACTGACTATTGTGCAAACTACTGGTAATTTTTTACTGATTTTGAATTTGCATCTCAGACCCCAAGTACTAGCTGGGAGGATCTAGGTAGGGGTGGAGAGAAATCTCAGAAGTCAAGCAACTGGCTGGGAAAATGCCCAGAAAAGGAAAGAAAAATAAGACCTTACAAGGCTACTTTCTTGGGGAACAGATGTTTCCTCCTTTCATTTCTGATGAGGAAGAACAATGCTTACCATCAGGGAAAGACATAGAAGTCAAGGCCTCTGTACCCCAAACACCCAAAATAGATATCCGATGGGCTCAGGCCATGGAAGAGCTCAAAAAAGATTTTGAAACTCAAGTTAGACAGGTGGAAGAAAAAGTGGGAAAAGAAATGAGAGAGATGCAAGAAAAGCATGAAAAACAGGTCAATACCTTGCTAAAGGAGACCCAACAAAATACTGAGGAAAATAACACCTTGAAAAATAGGGTCACTCAATTGGAAAAAGAGGTTCAAAAAGCCAATGAGGAGAAGAATGCTTTCAAAAGCAGAATTAGCCAAATGGAAAAAGAGGTTCAAAAGCTCACTGAAGAAAATAGTTCTCTCCAAATTAGAATGGAACAGATGGAGGCTAATGACTTTCTGACAAACCAAGAAATCACAAAACAAAACCAAAAGAATGAAAAAAAATGGAAGAGAATGTGAAATATCTCATTGGAAAAACAACTGACCTGGAAAATAGATCCAGAAAAGACAATTTAAAAATTATGGGACTACCTGAAAGCATGATCAAAAAGAGAGCCTAGACATCATCTTTCATGAAATTATCAAGGAAAACTGCCCTGATATTCTAGAAACACAGGGCAAAATAAGTATTGAAGGAATCGATCAATCACCACCTGAAAGAGATCCAAAAATAGAAACTCCTAGGAACATTGTGGCCAAATTGCAGAATTCCCAGGTCAAGGAGAAAATATTGCAAGCAGCTAGAAAGAAACAATTCCAGTATTGTGGAAATACAATCAGGATAACACAAGATCTAGCAGCTTCTACATTAAGGGATCAAAGGGCATGGAATAGGATATTCCAGAAGTCAAAGGAACTAGGACTCAAACCAAGAATCACCTACCCAGCAAAACTGAGTATAAATACTTCAGGGGGAAATATGGTCTTTCAATGAAACAGAGGACTTTCAAGCATTCTTGATGAAAAGACCAGAGCTGAAAAGAAAATTTGACTTTCAGACACAAGAATGAGAAGAAGCATGAAAAAGTAAACAGCAAATAGAAGTCAAAAGGGACTTACCAAAGGTGAACTGCTTACATTCCTACATGGAAAGACAATATTTGTAACTCTTAAGACTTTTCAGTATCTGGGTAGTTGGTGGGACCACACACACACATACACACACACATGTGCACACACACATGTACATGTGTGCACGCACACATATACAGAGACAGAGAGCACAGAGTGAATTGAATAGGATGGGACCATATCTTAAAAGAAATTGAGGTAAACAGTGAGAGAGAAATGTAGTGGGAGGAGAGAGGGTGAAATGGAATGGGGTAAATTACATCTCATTCAAGAGGCAAGCAGGAGACTTTTTAGAGGAGGGAAAAATAGGAGAGCTGAGAAAAAAACAAGAAGTTTACCCTCATCACATTCGACTGAAGGAAGGAATAAAATGCACACTCATTTTGGTATGAAAATCTATCTTACAATACAAGGAAGTGGGGGAGAAGGAGATAAGCAGGGAGGGAGGGATGATGGGAGGGAGGGCAATGGGAGGAGGGAGCAATTTGAAGTTAACACTCGGGGAGGGAGAGGATCAAAAGAGAGAACAGAAACAATGGGGGGCAGCATAGGATGGAGGGAAATACAGTTAGTCTTACACAACACGACTGTTATCGAAGTCATTTGCAAAACTGCACAGATATGGCCTATATTGAATTGCCTGCCTTCCCAAAGGGAATGGGTGGGGAAGGAGGGATGGGGAGAATTTGGAACTCAAAGTTTTAGGAACAACTGTTTAGTATTATTCTTGCTACTAGGAAATAAGAAATACAGTTAATGGGCAATAGAAAGTCATCTGGCCCTACAGGACAAAAGAGAAGATGGGGAGGGGTGATAGAAGAGAGGGCAGATTGATGATAGGGAAAATTAGAATGCTCAGTTTATTAGGGTGGGGGGAGGGGATAAATGGGGAGAAAATTTGGAATCCAAAGTTTTGTGAAAATGAATGTAAAAAGTTAAATAAATTTATATTAAAAATAAAATAAGTGATTTGAGTTAGGTGAATTCTCAGGTGCTACCTCACCCATATTCTACAAGTCTCCAAATCAATTGTGACTTCATAGCATACCTGAGTCATTACACATGCAAAGCCACAGCAAATATCCAGAATGCTAAAAGACTGGGGGATCTTACTTATCTAAAATATGGAGAGCCTGATGAATCAACTTCTTTGTGTGTAATATTTGCATTTCTAAAATAGTTAAGGTACTGTTATTTATGCTCAAAGTACAGACTTTTTTTACTCCTAGAAAAGAAGATAAAGGGGTTTAAAGAACATCTGTTCGTTCTCAGAGAATATGAGGGAGAATACAGTGGTTACTTTTTTAACAGGAAAAAGGGCTTTGATGCAAAAATCAATGAGTGAAAGGATTTTTAGAAATCAAGAAGAATCCTGACCAGTATCAAGATTTTGAAGAGTAGAAGAATGTAACAGAGAAAAAAGGAAGAATAATGAAGACTGGAAGCTGAACACTAGATGAAATAGTCTTCCTCTAAAAGACAGAGGCTAACAGTCAGAGGAAGTGGAATCTGCTCACCCTCCAAGGAATGAAGATGAAAATGTACAAGGGTCATCAGAGAAGCAAACTTCCTGTGAAGTCAGGGGGAGAAGAAATGAGGGGTAAAAGGTGGTCACGGTTTCTTGCTATTTATTCCCATAATGACAGTAGAGGAAGGCTATCTTATATCCAGGACATGTTGGAGAGGCTTCCAAGATTCCCAAATGATTAGTTTCCATTTATGGTCCTTCACCTGAGTACAAATGCTACTGAAAGAAGGGACCTAAAAAGTTCCTTTGTGAAAGACTTGGATAAGAATCTGAAGAGTTCAGTGGCACAGGTGGCATTTCAGAAGGGGAAGGCAGATTTGGAATGGAAAAGCTAGTTAAGAAGTAAATGAGAAAAAAATGAGATTTGGATTTTCAAATCATGACTTAAAATATGAGAATGATAGGCCTTGACCAGATATGGCATACAACCCCAAAGGGGTAAGTATATGTTTATTTTCCTGGAACTTTGAGTATCTAACCAAATTGACTTTCAAATGAAAAGTAAAGAAGAAAACCCATTTGCAAATCTACTAAGGTAGATGAGAATAGGGGTTAGACATATGCTTTTTACCAGAATAAGGAACTTACAAAAGTAACTGACAACCTCCTCTGAAACTGATAATCTTTTACATAGAGTTGTTAACCTATGGTTCATGAAATTTCCTATTTAATTAATATTTTGATAACTAGTTCAAAATAATTGGTTTCCATTTGAATCCTGAATATTTTGTCATATTCATTTAAAAACATTATGGATAGAGGTAACTAGAATATGAAAGAGGACCATGCCACAGGGGTGGGGGAGGAGATACTAGAGAGTTGTCTGGGGCACAGGGTGCTCATTGCTCATTGCCAAAGGTGTCAATATCTGTCAGAAAATTCATAGAATGCAGGTATTTCTGGCTCTGTATTCACTAAGCCAGACTACCTCATTTTCCTAGAACCTTGAAATATCAAATCAAATCAATCAAATCAAATATGCTTTCAACTGAAAAAGAAGAGAGAAAACATCCCTTATATGAAGATAAATCTAAGTAAAACAAAATGTAGAAAGGGAATAGTAGCATATGTATTCAAGTATTTTTGGAGAACTAAATTCAAGAAATGAGTCATAAAAATAATAAAAGTCATGGTCTCAGATATTTCTACATACTGCAAAAGATTTAGATAATAAAGAGGATAAGAACAAGATCCAATCCTACTGCTGAAGCTGACTGCAGAGGGTGCTGGAAGGAAGCAAGTAACATGGCTGGAATTTCTGATGAGATGCTAGTTGCGGTCAAGGACTAATCAATTATCAGCCTCAAGGTGGAGTTATTCTCAGTGGGCCAAGACACCTAAAGTGGAGGGACCAACCCAGAAGGGAAGAGGAAGGCTTTGTTCTCAAGGCTTCCTGACTTGGAGACAGACTATCAACCAATACATCAAGCTATCTCTTAGCCAGTCAGATGAGAAGAAAAGTCACCTACCTACCCCAAGCTAAACTTTGGGGATAATAAATTTTCTACTGACATCAGGCATGCACAGCTCCCAGTACTTAGTATTAAAATTAATTTCTGTACATCCCATGTGCCTAAATGAGGCTAACAAGTATATTTTCACCTTGTGATGTTTGATGCTAGATATCATTTACCAAAATTACTACTTTCCATCTTTTTTTCTTGCAGTGTTTATCAGAGAAAATTTCAACATTCTAGGTAAAAATAATCACTTATTCCTTAGTAGATGACCCTAGTGTATAGACGAAAGAGTGCTGGAATGTGAATTCCTTGGGCCTGAATCCTAGTTCTCAAATTAAATAACTAGGTGGCCATGGGCAAGTTGCTGTGTCTATATGAACCTCAGTTTTCTCATTGGTAAAGTGCGGATAATGATATTTATATTTACATATTTAATACTTTTACTATGCCATTAAAATATTTGTCATGACATAGTAACTAGGGAATTCATCTGGTGTTGTCTTCATCTTCATTTCATAGATGAACAACTGAGATTCAGAGAGGTTAAATAACTTCACCAAGGCAACATCATCATCATCTGTGCCTCCTTGGAGCCCAGGGTTCACACATGCCTTATTCTATCTCTTCCACTGTGCACTCAGCCTTGAGATGAATAATGTGAAGACTATAAAAGTATTGTACTTAGTGACCACTCTTGAGGAACTTATAATCTTTGAGGAAATTGCAAGAATAATCATGTAAAACAGGAGAGTAAGTGATAATTAGTACAAGATCACTTGAATCAATCCAGTGGAGTATTCATGTTATTATACTTGGATTTGGAAACTCATGGGTTCAAATTCTGCTTCTGACACTGATTAGTTTGGTAAGCCTAGATTGATCATTTTCTGTCTCTAGACCTTGGTTTTCTAGACTATAAAATGAATACATTAGACGACCTCTAAAGTCCTTTCATCTATGATTTTCTGAAGTAGCTCAGGAAATGACCTAAAATAATGAAAAGAGTATAGGACTGCGAACAAGAACTCTATGATCTGTTTTCCTAGCTAATAGTAATTAGAGCTAATTTGATCTATCAAAAGTCATACAGATTCCCTAGGCCTCAGTTTTCCTCTCATAAGTGGGAATGTTGGATTATATGAGTTCTAAAGTCTCCCCCCCATCTTGAGAGTTTTCCTAATTGTAAGATTATAAAAGTATGACATTTTAGAAATGGAAGTAATAATCCCACAAAATTGAAGAGTTGGAAGAGGTCTTACACTCCATCTTGTTCACCATCATTACCCCCTCCCTATGAGGAATCCCTACCATCTTCTATCAAATGGATACCCAACATTTTAACCAACACTTTTGTAGTGATGGGGAGAGCAGGAGGAGGAGGACATAATTTGACGGGTAAGCTTATTCTTGTTTTTGGATAGTGCCAATTGTTATGGTTAGACTGAGCTCCACAGACTGAGTTGGAAACCAGGCTCTCTGCACCTTCTCTCTAGTAGTCCTATATCCCATCATCGAGCAAGTTCTTTAGCTTCCTTCTCAGATTTGGGTAAAAACCCAAAATAATTCATTCTCTGCTTTCCCATTTCTGATCAAATGCTTGTTAGCAGTGGAGGAGGTATTATGGGAAACTGCCCCTTTTTCAAATAACTGATCAGTTTATAGCAAAACAGTCCTGCCCTGTTAACAAAACTGCTCCCTCAGCCCAGTCAGATGACTCACTCCTGATTTTTTTCTCTTTCTCTTGTGCTGAGTTGAACTGAGTTTGAGAAGGAATAATAAATTATTTTGCCTGAGACTTTAAATTGGTAGGTGCTTTTGTTGTGTTCTTTCAGTTGTGTCCAATTCTCCATGACTCCATTTGCAATTGTTTTTGCAAAGATACTGTAGTAGTTTGCCCTTTCCTTCTCCAGTTCATTTTACAGTTGAGGAAAGTGAGGCAGATGGGGCTAAGTGACTTTCCAGGGGTTACAGAGTTAGTAAGTGCCTAAAGCTATATTTGAACTCGGGAAGATGAGTCTTCTGACCAAGTCCTATCTATCTATCCACTGCCCCACCTAGTTACTCCAGTGACCTTAATATATAATGCATCCATGACTGGTCACAGGAGTTTGTTACTGTCCCTTAAGCTGCATCATTTCTCTTGAACAGGAGTCACACAATATAAGCTCACAGATTTGGAGCTGGAAGAGATTTTATAAGGCATTGACTGCAATCTCCTCATTTTAGAGATAAAGAAACTGAGACTAAGAGAGGGTAAGTGATTTGCCCAGGGTCATGCAGATAATATTTGTATAAGGCAAGGTGGAAACTCAGATGTACCAGATTACAAACCTGCCACTTTATTCATTAAATCACATAGCTATTTATTAACATTTATTAATTAAAGTGACTGACAAAACCATAAAGTCTTGACTTCTTAACTCAAAGAATGAATAATGTGGAATTCCCAATGAAAGAACAAATCTAAATATAGGAAGATATTTGGGTTCTGGAGTACCCTGTCTGTTCTGTGTGAGTCACGTCATATATCCAGCCAAACTACTTATCTAGATAACATAGACATCAGCTCCAAACCATGTCTGCACATGCCCACAAAGCCTGTATGTATTCCTGCTAATAAGGGGGTTGATGAGGAAGAAATATCTTCAAGTCATGTGATGGTAAAAAAATTTCATGAAGTGACTTGTTAGGAAAAATATTCCCTACCATACATCCAGGGAAAGCCTTTCTGGAAACCCAAACAGCCTGGGCTTGGTGATCTAATAAATCTCCCCATTCTTCATCTAAGTGATGTGAAATAGTAAAAGAAAGGCAGAGAGGAAAGTGAACATATTTCACAAGCTAAAAGACTGGGATAATTGCTGCTGCTATCTTCTTCTGTTTTTGAAGGGGTGCTTAATTTAGTCTCCTTTCCCATTACTCTGCACCCTGCCCTGGGCTAAAAGAAGTCAGAGGGAAAAACAGAATGAGTAATTATTATAGCCTTTGCTGGTAATTCTGTTTTGAGAGTTCAGCTATAACTATATAAAGCTTCATTGCCATTCCAACTGATCTACTCAGAGACCTCTGAATACAGGACTATCTTTCCAGCCACCATCCCTTTATTCAGGATGTGCTTCTGCCTGAAATAACCTCTCTCCTTCTGTCTAGTTCTGAGTCCTACACATCCTTCAAGACCAACAAGGAAATAAGTATTTAACAAGCACTTAGAAGCAGTGATTTTCAAATTGATTTGGCTTTTCTTTTCAAAAAACGAAAATTATTCAGTGACCCCCCAGACTACTTTCTTTAACCCTTTAACAGTTTTCTAAAATTTGCATCATTTCAAATATATATGATTTTTAAATGATATATCTTAAGTTTAATAATTTATTATAAATTTTTGAGTTTTTTCCTGCATTGAAATTTTGATGTTGGGCGGAGCCAAGATGGCGGAGTAGAAGGATGCATGTTTACGAGCTCCGAAACCAAAACCCATAGAATTAATGTAAAAAGAGTCCCCCATAACTTCTGGGTCAATACAAGGTGTGCAGAAACGGAGTGGAAGAGATTTCCGTTCCAGGGAGCCCTGGAGACCCGTCCCCAGGGTCCGTCGCACCCCAAAAAGTGGACCCCACCCCCAGCGCTGCCCTGGCCGCGGCCCCAGAGAAGCTGATCCGAGCAGGCTTCAGAGACGGAAGCTCCGGCAGCCGGGAAAGTCCCTCCGCCCACAGAAGCTACAGGTCAGTGAGAGAGAAGGCCGGGCTGGAGGAGAGGGGGAGCAGGGCGTCTCTGTGACTCGGGCCCCCTCGGGAGGAAGTGGTGGCGGCAGAGACAGGGGCAGGAAGCGGCGGAGGCAGAGGTGTGGGCAGCGGCTGAGGCAGCAGTGGACCGGGACTCAGGAATCCCCCAGCAGCAGGCAGGATCTTCATTACGGAAGATTCCTACATAAAACCTGAGGGAGCTGAGCCTGGGAGACGGCCCTGCCCCACCCCACTCTATTACTGAAGGCTTCTGCTTAAAGCCCCCGAGGGAACTGAGCCTGGGAGGCGGGCCCCCCAACCTCGCCCCCACCCGCTCCATTCCTGAAAGTCTCTACATAAAGCCCCTGAGGGATCTGAGCCTGGGAGGTGGCCCTGCCCCCACCCCAGCACCTGAACTAAAGCTCACTGATTGACAGCCGGCAGGAGGAAAGCCCATTTAAATCTCAGAGGCCAAGCACTAGCTGGGCGGATCCAGGCGGGGGTGGAAAGGAATCTCAGAAGTCAAGTAACTGGCTGGGAAAATGCCTAGAAAAGGGCAGAAAAATAAGACTTTAGAGAGTTTTTTCCAACAAATGCAAATGATCCCGACCTTCGGATCTGATGATGAGGACGTATCCTTGCCATCAGGGAAAGACGTGGAGGGCGGGGCCTCAGTACCCCAGACACCCCAGGGGGTGGCAGGTGGACTCAGGCCCTGGAAGACCTCAAAAAGGATTTTGAAAAGCAAGTTAGACAGGTGGAGGAAAAACTGGGAAGAAAAATGTCAGAGATGCAAGAAAAGTATGAAAAGCAGGTCAATACCTTGGTAAAGGAGACCCAAAAAAATGCTGGGGAAATTAACACCTTGAAAAATAGGCTCACTCAATTGGCAAAGGAGGTTCAAAAAGCCAATGAGGAAAAGAATGCTTTCAAAAGCAGAATTAGCCAAATGGAAAAAGAGGCTCAAAAGCTCACTGAATTTAATAGTTCTCTCAAAATTAGAATGGAACAGATGGAGTCTAATGACTTTACG
The DNA here is from genome assembly GCA_023548195.1 of Bettongia penicillata ogilbyi. NCBI lineage: Eukaryota > Metazoa > Chordata > Mammalia > Diprotodontia > Potoroidae > Bettongia > Bettongia penicillata. The sequence goes on from JAJHZJ010000150.1 coordinate 818,753, forward strand.
AGAAACCAAGAAATCACCAAACAAAACCAAAAGAACGAAAAAATGGAAGCGAATGTGAAATATCTCATGGGAAAAACAACTGACCTGGAAAATAGATCCAGGAGAGACAATTTAAAAATTATGGGACTACCTGAAAGTCATGATCAAAAAAAGAGCCTAGACATCATCTTCCATGAAATTATCAAGGAAAACTGCCCTGACATTCTAGAACCAGAGGGCAAAATATGTATTGAAAGAATCCATCGATCACCACCTGAAAGAGATCCAAAAAGAGAAACTCCTAGGATCATTGTGACCAAATTCCAGAACTCCCAGCTCAAGGAAAAAATCTTGCAAGCAGCTAGAAAAAAACAATTCCAGTACTGTGGAAATACAATCAGGATAACCCAAGATCTAGTGGCTTCTACATTAAGGGATCGAAGGGCGTGGAATAGGATATTCCAGAAGGCAAAGGAACTAGGACTCAAACCAAGAATCACCTACCCAGCTAAACTGAGTATAATACTTCAAGGGAAAATATGGTCTTTCAATGAAACAGAGGACTTTCAATCATTCTTAATGAAAAGACCAGAGCTGAACAGAAAATTTGACTTTCAAACACAAGAATAAGAAGAAGCATGAAAAAGGAAACAGCAAAGAGAAGTCTTAAGGGACTTACCAGAAGTGAACTGTTTACATTCATACAGGGAAAGACAATATTTCTAACTTAAAACTTTTCAGTATCTGGGTAGTTGGTGGGACCACTCATACACATGTACACGCATGCACACACATACACACATGCACACACATACAGAGATAGAGAGCACAGATTGAACTGAATAGGATGGGACCATACCTTAAAAGAAACTAAGGTAAATGGTGAGAGAGAAATGTAGGGGGAGGAAAGAGAGGGAAAGGGAAGGGGGTAACTATATGTCATTCAAGAGGCAGGTAGGAGTTTTTCTTAGTGGAGGGGAAAAGAGGAGAGCTGAGAAAAAAAAAAAAACAAGAAGTTTACCCTCATCACATTTGACTAAACGAAGGAGTGAAATGCACACTCATTTTGGTATGAAAACCTATCTTACAGTATAAGAAAGTGGGGGAGAAGGAGATATTGCAAGGGGGGGATGATGGAGGGGAGGGCAAAGGGAGGAGGGAGCAATTTGAAGTCAGCACTTGGGGAGGGACAGGATCAAGAGACAGAAGAGAAACAAGGAGGGGCAGGTTAGGATGGAGGGTAATTCAGTTAGTCTTACACAACACGACTATCAGGGAAGTCATTTGCAAAACTACACAGATATGGCCCATATTGAATTGCCTGCCTTCCCAAAGGGAATGGGTGTGGAGGGAGGGATGGGGAGAATTTGGAACTCAAAGTTTTAGGAACAACTGTTTAGTATTGTTGTTGCAACTAGGAAAGAAGACATACAGTTAATGAGGAATAGAAAGTCATCTGGCCCTACAGGAGAAAAGAGAAGATGGAGACAAGAGAAGGGAGGGATGACAGAAGAGAGGGCAGATTGGAGATAGGGAAAATTAGATTGCTTGGGGTATTGGGGTGGGGGGAGGGGATAAAAGGGGAGAAAATTTGGAACCCAAAAATTTGTGAAAATGAATGTAAAAAATTAAATAAATAAATAAAATTTAAAAAAAAAGAAATTTTGATGTTATAATACTGCATCATGTAAATATATAGTATCATATTGTAAACAAGACATTACACACACACACATATTCCTGCCAATGCATGCTGGACTTCCTGACAATGCCTGACACTCTCCTGCCAACACTTGTTTGTTAAGACCTGTGGCAGATTTGGCCAATGATTAGTTATAACTGACATTTTGTGTGTTTATATGGAAAATAATGTAATAACTATGACTTTAACTCTGTTACACAGCAGATGAAACATGTACGAACTTTAAAAAAAATCTTCTTATACTTTCACTGTCCCTTATTTTTATTCATTGAACCTAAGGCTACTACTACTGCTCCGCTAGATCATTCCAGCACCCCGCAGGTGGTGGTATAGCCTACTTTGGGAACCTATGAATAGCACTTTACAAATATTATCTCATTTGATCTCCAAAACAACCCTGTGAGGGAAGTACTGTTATTACCCCCATTTTACAATTGAGGAAATCTGACACAAACAGAGGCTAAGTGACTTATCTAGGGTCACATAGTTAATAAGAGTATAAGGCAGGATTTAAGTTCATGGCTTCCTGATTAAAGATCCTTAACATGGGGTCCATAAACTTGTGTGTGTGTGTGTGTGTGTGTGTGTGTGTGCACATGATTGTGTGTTCAATATTTGGTAATTTTTTACAATAGAATTGGTTTCTTCTGTATACTTTATGCATTTGATTGTGAAAAGTGTCCCATAGGTTTTACCAGATTGTCCAAGGGAGTTCATGACACACAAAATTTAATTACTCCTGTCTTCAGTCCAAGTCTAGCATTCTATATGTTGTTCCACCTAGCTACCACTAAAGATAACTAATATTTATGTAGAGTTTAGAGGCTTGCAAAGTGATTTCTATTTATTATCTCATTTGATTTGTCCATGTGCAAATATACAAAGAATTCATACAAATAAATACAAGCTACTTCCTTTGGAGACATATATATGAAGATGTTCAGAAATTTCTGTATTTTCAGTGAAGTAAGAATCTAAGTAATTTGCCCAGTGTTCTGGAGGGACATGGAGAACTGAGATTATGTTTGAAGATGACAGCAGAAATGAAAAAAAATGAGCGGAATCTGTGCAAGTGAGATCAAGAGTCCATGATGCATTGTAGAAGAATGGCCAAGCAACAGTCAAGGCCTAGTTGAGGCTTTATGACTACACTAATGAAATGGTTATTTTTAAAGTACAGTTATCCATTGCAGATTGAGACTTTTCCCATTGCAGTTTTGATATATCATGGGGGTCAGCATAAGAAATTAGATGGGAATTTTAGGGAAGTTTTGCAGAAGCCATAGATGACATGTGAAGGCTAGTAGCTAACAGAAAAAAGTTTAGAAACTCAAAAATATTATTGTATATCAGCCCAAATTAAGGTACTGCAAACAGTCCATAAAAGAAAAAGAAAAAAATCAGACTCCTTCTCTGGTACTTTGGGAGAGCCAAAAAAATTTACATGAATTTTCCAAATCACAGAGCCCCCTGTCCCTAAGCCTTGTGATATAGAAGGGATAACTATATAGTAATAATAGCAAATTCATTCCCATTATGCATTTAACTTTTAAGAATTTTAATGGGAAAAGCATGGAGCTAGAAGAACTATGTCACAATTTTAGTTCTATCATTCAATAGCTGCATGTGGCTTTAAGCAAAGTCACTTATCTTCTCTGTCTCATTTTCCATGTAAACTGGGAGACATTAGATCAAATGATCTCCAAGGTGGTTTTTAGCCAAAAAGAATTCTGGGATGTTTTTTGATCTCCACAATAATCCTTTTAGGTGGATGGAATGGGTACAACTATTTTTATTTTACCAAAAAGGAAACTGAGGCCAAAGGAGTTTAGAGGTCAGGGCCAAGGATAGAAGCCAGGGTTCCTGCTTCCTATTCCACTGTTCTTTCTATTCCACTCTACCACATCATTGAGTGAGAATGATAAAAAATCTTTGAAGACAAGAATTGAAGGGTTATCCAAGTTGGATCAGGAAATGTGCATGGCCTTGAGAGGAGGAAATGACCAAGTGTCATTAAATTATGAAGACACAAAAATAACAAATACATAGAAGGGTTAGCAATGTGTGAGTCAATAGGGTGAAAAACATTTTTCCTACACCTTGGAGAAGAAAATAACCCCAAATTCTATAGAAAAAAACATAGAATGAGAGTTAGTCTCAGAGAAGGCATAAAGTAGCCTATGATAGATTCTGAGGTTGTTACTTCACAAAGGAAGGCTATTGGAACATCCATGCTATTCTGGTTCCTTATGAAAGGGCGTGATGGGAGATTTGGCTTCTGTAACAAGCCTGAGATTCCCCAGAATGCTTAATAGATGCTACAATTAACCTAGCTCTAATTTTCTTCCTCATAGAATGAAATTCACTCTACGTTGGGATGAACATAAAGAATTGAAAACTAAGGTAGCCAAAAGAGATTGGCAGCCAGAAACCTCCCAATGGATCCAGAGAGATATATGATAGCATTGTTCAAATGTTCTACATTACAAATGGAGGCCAATTCACTATCTAAGAAACATGAAAGAAATTCAAGAAGCTAAATTTTCCACCATTAACAAACCATGTGATCTTGGTCAAGTCACTTCTCTTTGGGATTTAGTTTCCTTATATTGAAAATGAAATGGTTGTCCTAGATGATCTTTAAGGTTTCTTAAAGATATTTAGAACAGTCTATGCTAGAAATCCGTATAATGAAGTCTGTGAATTTGCTTTGATAACTGTACATCAATATAATTGGTTTCCTTGCATGTGTGTGTATTTTATTTATTTAAAAGCATTAATCAAGTAGAGTCTATAACAGATCACATATCATCCTGAGGAGAATGGAGGAGAGGATGGGGGAGAAAATGCAAAACTCAAAATCTTATGGAAGTAAATGTTAAAAACTAAAAATAAATTAATTAGTTATATTTAAAAAAAAATTAATCTGAGTAGGGACTTCTAGACCTTGCCAGACTGACAAAGGAGAATCCATACCACAAAAAGAGGTTAAAAGCCCTTATTCTATGTTTTAAGTTTCTATGATCCAATTTCCTTCTAATTTCAATATTCCAAGTTCTAAGGTCCTTAGCAAAATCTGGCATTATACATTCAGTTCTGATACTTTATTTCATATGCTCCTTTCCAGTTATCATCTTCTATGGTCTAATATTCCTTCCAGTTTTGACATACTATGTTTCTAATTTCAACAATCTAAATTCTAAGGTTCCTCTAAGCTTGGACATTTCTAGAAACCTTCCCAGCTCTTTCTTTGCATGCTCTAAGTTCCTTTTCAGTTCTGATGATCTGTATTCTGAAGTCTGTCCTCAGTCTGTCATTCAGTCATAAGGCCCCTCTCAACTCCTTCCTTCTGTGTTCTGTCATTCCCAGTTCTGTCATCCTATACTCAAAAATTCATTTCAATTATTTCATTCTGGTTCTCAAGTCCCTTCTAGCTCTGACATTTGGAATTCTAAGACACCTTACAGGTATATGTGTATAGGTATGTGTGTATGTGTGTGTATGCACATGCATGTGTGCATTTTGTTTTACAGTTAACAAAAGGAAATTTAGCCATAGCAGGGGAAGGATATTCAACAATGATATTCTCAAGAACACAACATTGATTTAAGTGAACACAGCTTCCTGTTTTCTGTCTAACATTATCCCTTCTGGGTCTAAAATTCTATGAGTCTAGATTGTACAATCTTTAAAACCTTGCCTAACACAAGATTCTGACAGCAGTAGGGAAGAAACTGCAGTTATGAGTCAACAAATTTTCCTTGAGTTGCTGTCCAAGGTAGAATCTAGCATTTCTCAGAGAATGCTGCTTGGAAAAACTCCAGCAATGGAATTAATCAATTAGCAATATATTTTTGGAACACCTAGTATGTGCCAGACATGATGCAAGACACTAAAGATGCAAATACAAAAGTTAAACAATTCCTGCTCTCAAGTAGTTCATAGTTATTAAATAATATGAATTAAAGAATAAGCCTATTGAAGTTCAGGTTCATATTTCAGGTCTGACTCCTTGACTCTCCTTGTCTTTGTCTCTAATTCTCAATCTCTGTGTCTACATATGTGCATGTATACACACATATTAAATATATATATATATATATTCCCTACATATGTTCTATATATGTATGTATAAACAAAATATATACAAAATAAATATTATCATTTGGAGGGAGAATATATGCAGTTGGAAAGATCACAAATAACCCCATGTAGAAGGTGACAAATGTATTGAATTTAAAGGAAGAGGAGCAGCTAGATGGCTGAATGGATAGAGGAGCATCCCTGGAGTCAGGAGGACCTGAGTTCAGATATGGCCTCATTAACTCAACATTTCCTAGCTACATGACCCTGAGGAAGTCACTTAACCCAATTGGAGAGAGAGAGAGAAAGAGAGAGAGAGAGAGAGAGAGAGAGAGAGAGAGAGAGAGAGAGAGAGAGAGAGAGAGAGAGAGAGAGAGAGAGAGAGAGAGAGAAAGAGAGAGAGAGAGAGAGAGAGAGAAAGAGAGAGAGAGAGAAAGAGAAAGAGAGAGAGAGAGAGAGAGAGAGAGAGAGAGAGAGGGAGGGAGAGAGAGAGAGAAAGAGAAAGAGAGAGAGAGAGAGAGAGAGAGAGAGAGAATTTAAAGGAAACTAGGGACTGTAAGAAGTGGAGTCTAGAAGAGAGTGCATATCAGTCATGGGGTACAAGTAATGCAAAGTCACAAAGATGAGAGATGAAGTGCCAAGTATGAGGAATAGGAGGAAGGCCAGTTAGGTTGAAGTGTAAGGTGTACAAATGAAATTCATTCCCCTACTATCACAAATCAAGTGTGGTTCCTTTCTTGTGCTAATGTTTCACCCCTCTATGTAGAAACCTAATCTAGACACCCCTAGAAAGATCAAGGAGGGACCATGCAGCTTGGTGATCATCTGGACACTGCTGGCTCAGGAAGGCGGGGGGAAGGAGGAATCAAAACCTGTTCCTGTGCTAGTTCCCATATCCTCAGATCAGTGGTCTCTGGTGTGAACAGTTTTCTCTCCACGCAGGCTCTTCTGTACTTCAAGGTGTCCCTACCTCCCACCCCTAGATATGAGCAGAAGGTGACACAGTTGACCTTGTAGTTGACCTTACAGGTTCTCTAAGTCTGTGAAAGCAACATCTGAGAAGTGAAATGTCGAGTGGGAGGAGCAGGTTTGCTGCAGCTATTTGATGAGAAAAAATGAAAGGCGTTGGCTCTCTCTAATGAGCATAAATGAAGACAAATGGGCAATATATGAATTCTCCAAGAGTTAGAAGGGAGGAAATATCAAGGGAGAAGGGGTCATAAGAAGTAGTTAAAGAATTGAGACTAAAAGGGAAGGAAAACATTAAGAAACTAGCTGCCTCATACTGTCCTAATAATAAAGTTCCCTTTTTTGTTGAGTCACTTTCTAAATCATGTTTAACTCTTCATGATCCCATTTGGAATTTGCTTGGCAGAGATACTGGAGTGGTTCTTCATTTTCTTTTCCAGCCTATTTTACAGATGAGGAAATTGAGGCAGACAGGATTAAGTAACTTGCCTAGGATTGCATAGCTAGGAAGTATCTGAGGCTGGATTTGAACTCAGTTCTTCTTGACTCCAGGCATGATGTTCTGCCCACTGCACAGTCAAAATGCCCAAATTTCCCTAGTACACTGATTTAAGTAAATTAATCAACTGACAATCTTATTAAGTAGCAGGCTTGATTAGGCCCTATGCTAAGCAATAAGGACGCAAACACAAATGAATTGTAATAGATTCAGGCTGCTCCACCTTGGCTAGTTCTCATCTCCAGGTGTTGGCTTACAAATGCAAAATTTTCAGAGAAGGGCAGCCAGGGTAGGTGAAGGACTTGGAGTCATTTCATATGGAAATCAATTGGCTGGAATGGAGTTGATTAGATTTGGGAAGAAAATATTTGGAAAAAGCATATAAAAGATGTTTTTGAGTGTTGAAAAAAATCAAGAGCCCTCATATATAAAAACCTAAAGGCACATTTTTGTAGTAAAAATGAACTGGAAACAGAATAGCTAGCTACCCATTGACTAAAGAATGGTTAAACAAGCTGAGGTACATGAATGCAATGGACTGTGATCATACTGCAAGAAATGATTTGTATGATGCAGCCAGAGAAGAATGGGAAGACATACTAACTGATGCAAACTGGAGTAAGCAGAACCAAGAAAACACCATATATAATAACTACAATAGAAAAAGTAGAAAGCAGAATAAAAAAAGATTGAAGCTGAAGGCTGAAGTTTTGAAATGGATAAGTTCAGGTCCCAAAGAGAGATGAGAAGGTATTTTCTCCTTATTCTTTGCACTGGTATGAGAACCCATTGAAAAGGAAAGTTGTATATAATGTCATAATGTTTGGTACATGTTGTTGAATTTTGTAGAGCTGTTCTTTTCTCTCATTTTTATTCTTTTTTAATCATTTCATTTTCTAAATTTTCTACAATCACTACCATAAAACTTAGATTTTTACCCCACCACCTGCCCCCCATTACCCCCCTCCCTCCCCAAGATGGCATACAATTCTACATAGGATCTACATATACTTTCCTATTGAATACGTTTTTCACTATAGTCATGCTGTGTAGATGAACTAAAATAAATGGGAGAAATCATATAACAAATCAAAACATAATACACACACACACACACACAGATATGATCTGCTACATTCTGCAAATGAATTCCATAGTTCTTTCTCTGAATGTGGAAGGCAGTTTGCCTTAGAAAACCATTGGGAATTTTTTTTTTAAGTTCTTGACTTATTATGAAGTTCCAAGTCTACCAGAAAAAACTCTCACACACTGGGGTCATTGCTGTGCACAAAGTTCTCCTGGTTCTGCTCCTTTCACTCAGCATCAGATCATATAAGTCCTTCCAGGCCTCTCTGAAGTCTTCCTGTTCATCATTTCTTATGGCACAATAGTACTGCATTACATTCATATACCATAATTTATTCAGCCATTCCCCACTTGATGGGCATCCCCTTGGTTTCCAGTTTTTGGCAACTACAAAGAGTGCTGCTATAAATATTTTTGTAATGTGGGACTCTTTCCCATTTTTATGATCCTTTGGGATACAGTCCTAGTAGCAATATTGCTAGGTCAAAGGGTATGCACATTTTTGTAGCCCTTTGGGCATAGCTCCAAACCACTTTCCAGAATGGTTGGATGAACTCACGGCTCCACCAACAATGAATTCATGTTCCAACTCTCCCACATCCTCTCCAACATTTATCATTTTCCTGTTCTGTCATGTTTGCCAGTCTTATAGGTTTGATGTGGCACCTCAGAGTTGTTTTGATTTGCATCTCTCTAATCAAAAGTGATTTAGAACATGTTTTCACATTTTTATTCTTTATTACAATGGATTGCTCTCTGAGAGTGGATGGAGGGAGAGCTACATTGGTAAATATAAGTGATACAAGAAACAAAAGATATCAGTGAAGTTACTTTAAAATTTAACAAAAATATTTGAAGATAATATAACTAAGAGAAGGGAAAACAATAATTTGGGGGGACCTAATGATCTAATTATTTATTGTGAAAGACTATTTCTTTTTACATACATACATACACACACACACCACCTCCAGTCTGTCATCTTTCATGTTGGAAAAATCCATTTCTCATGCAACCATCATGACTATGTCCCTCTCTACCTGTTACACCAAAGGCAGAAATCCAATCAGGTAGAATTTCCTCACCCTCAACCCCCTGGTCTTCTCCAGCATCCTGGGGCTGCACTGAGAGATGGAGTGGTGATGGGAGGAAAGGGCAGAATGCTATGTAATGATGCACAAGATCCTAAGGGTAGCCTCTCATGAGACCATGAGTTTTGGTACCCTAAGTCTCCTGATTCTGCATGTCTCCTTGACCTCCCTCCCAGGGCCTGTGATCTGACATTGTGTGTCCTTCACCCTTCAAATTCTAGCTGTATCTTTGTCCTGTACTTCATTCCCCCAATGACTCTGCCAGTTCTCTGTATATCTTGCTCCTTCAAGATTCTGTGGTTTCATTTCCCCATTTGATCATGCACTAGGTGTCTCTGGTTTTAAACTACATAGCCTCCTACTGGGAATTAAAACATGCATAAACTATTGTCATGTGTCATTGGTCCAAATAATTCTGCTGTAAAGCTACTGAAAGTAGCAACCACAAATGATGATGATGATGGTGAAATTTACATAGCACCTAAGCTCTTAACCATCATCATCTCATTTGATTCTCACAACTACCCTGAGAGGTAGATGCTATTATCACTCCCATTTGACAGATGAGGAAACTGAGGCAAACAGAGGTGAAGTGACTTGGCCAAGGGCACACAGCTAGCAAACATTTCAGTCCAGATTGGAACTCAGGTCTTTTTGACTGTAGATCACCTCCAATAGACTTTTACTGTTTATGCTAGTTTCAAGTAACACCAAAGGGAGTGAGAACAACGCATGGAAATTTAAAGGAGGAAAATTTGAGTTTAACGTCTTTGCTGTAACTGTCAGCACCCCCATCCCATGGGTCACAGACAAGAAACATTGTATGCACAAATGTCCTACAATAGCTTACAGGCCCCTACCAACGGAGCCAATTTATTCAAAGAGAAAGAACTGGCAATGTAAGGGAATGACACAGTGAGAAAAATAACAGTAAAATATTTACCCATAATAGTTGGGCATAGTTTCCTATGGGTGCCTGCACCATCAGAAGAAAAACTGTATATGCAGAGGACATGCATGGAAAAGTATATAACCTAGGGAAAACTTATGGTCAGGTTACATGTACAACAAACATACATACATACATATACACATACATACAGACATACATACACATAGGTAGATAGGTAGATAGATAGATAGATAGATAGATAGATAGATAGATAGATAGATGATAGATAGAGAGATACATAAAAAGCTATAAATATATTTATACACACAAGATGTGTGCAGAGTAGAAGAAAGGCAATCTGAAAGAGGAAGGTATTGGCAGCTGGAAGAACCATCAAGTGTCTCCTTCAGTAGGTAACATTTATCCTGAGTCTTGAATGAAGTAAAACACACACACACACACACACACACACACACACACACACACACACACACACTTGGATGCAGAGGTGAAAAGATTAAGCATGCAAGGTATAGGAGGAAGCCCACAAAAAGGCCCAGAGATAGGAAATGATGGTCTGCTGTAGGTAGTCTGGTGTTGCTAGAGAAGAGTACAGAATAAGGAGACTGCAAAGATAGGAAGGGGATGGGTTATGAAGGCTTTAAATTCCAGGATTTTTATGTGCATGGCCATCCAACCAAAGTCTCTGAGGCTTTGAAGCTCATCCTCACAAAGGAACTTTTTTCAAACAATGATCTCCCCACAAATGGGCTGCTTTATATATCCTGGAGTCACAGGAGTCAGAAATGAAGGGACCTTAGAGGCCTTCTAGTCTAGCCCACACATGAACAAGATTGCCCACTCCAACAGATCAAAGGCACGGTTGTCAGAATAGTGACAGAGAGCCCATGAAAACAGGTTCCTGACCTCTGGAGGTACCCAAGCAGATGCTTCCAAGGCGCTGCAGTGGAGATTCCTGCATCAGACAGAGGGGAATTGGCCCAGATGATCTCAAAGCTCTCTTCTGATTCTGACATTGTCTGACTCTCTCTTCTGACATATTCTCACATCCATCATGAAGTTTCTGTTCTCATCGTCTTTCTCAGGAGACCCAGATTACGGCATATTTACTTTGATGGATATGCAACCCAGGCCCACAAGTGGCCATTGTATTTGGAGCACACCTCTTTCCAAGTGTTCCAGAAGCCGGTTTGTGAATCAGTGTTTATTATTCATAATAATAAACAGAGCTCCAAAAGCAGTCAGCCAGAAATTGAAATCTGCGTGGGAAGGGAGGGTGTACAAAAGAAAGATGAGGGGTCTTCTCCAAAGCAAAGATTGAATTCCTTAGAACTGCAGCTCCAAAGATATGGAGGCAAATGGTGACTTGGAGACAAAGAAATGCGATGGGATTAGTAATGGCCCTGTTTGTAGGAAATCCCCAAGCCAGAGGTAAGTATATATGCCTTCCTCCAGCAAGTGACCCTGAATAAATTAATGATAAGAAGACAGAGTTAGCACTAACTCTATCTATTGGGGGAGAGAAAGAGAGAGAGAAGGACCAACAAAAAATGAAGTTGCCTTAAGAACACCAGCAGCACACCTTCATTTCCAGCACTGAAGTAATCACAATCCCTTTCATTTGTAGGTATGTTTGCTTTTCAGTTTACAAAGTATTTTACATCCATTGTAATCTTTTTACATTTTTCATGTGAAGTTGATTCTCCTTGTCTTGTTGAGGCTGAAGGTAAAGCCGGAACTCAGGCCTGATCCAAATACTGCTCAGCTTGCAATGTTGGACTGGCTCCAGCCCAGATGGATTTGGCCCTCCTTAGGCCTTCCACTCCTGGGGGCTCACCATACTGCAGCATTCCCCTGGAAAGATCAAAGGAGACAGTTGGATGCAGCATTTGCTGCTGGTCTTCATGCAGACACTACCAATGTTAACTCTACTGCAGCTCAGTGATCTACTGGCCTCAGCCTTCCCCAACAAGCAAGGGTTACAGGAGTAGGTTACCAGACATGGCCCACTACATTTGATCTCCACAACAATTCCATGATCTTATTGTCATATTATCCTCATTATACACATCAAATAACATAGAGATAACCTTGGAAGGAAGCTTCAAAATCACCTAATCCAACTCTTCTTGCACATAGGTATAAAGTGACCTATTCACAGTAATGCCAGAGGAAATTAGCAGCTGTTGTTCAGTTATTTCAGTCATGTCCAACTCTTTGGTACACTGTTTGGGATTTTCTTGGTAAAGATACTGGGGTGATTTGTCATTTCCTTCTCCAGGTCATGTTACAGATAAGGAAACTGAGCAAACAGGGTGAAGTGACTTGTCCAGGGTCACCCAGCTAGTAAGTATCTGAGGCTGGATTCAAACTCAGGTCTTCCTGACTCCAGGTCCAAGGCTCTATCCACTGTACTACCCAGAAGCTAGAAATTAGCAAAACTTTTCTCCAAAAATGGAAATTAAGTTAGTGTTTAGCAGCACTGGGTGAAGTCTCTGGCACACTGATTGACTAGTGTGTCATTTCCTGTTTCCAGGGAATCCATGATGGTACTTAAGGATCACTGTTTTGCTGTCCCAGTGCTAATGAACTGTTGATTCATTCATCTGCTCAATTAAAAATTGATTTCAAAACCCTTATGCCATCTCAGAGTGAGAATGAAACCCTGAGATCATCTCCAACCCCATATTTTATGGATAAGAAAACTATGGTTTAAAGAAGGAAAAGGACTTGGTTTAGGTCTCACTGTTAGTAACAGAATTAATATTTATTAAGTGCCAACATGTGCAAAGCACTGAATTCTAGCTCAAATGGTGCTTGTCCTTCATTTTCTAAGAGGACTGTTGACATCCTAGAATAATGTCTTGACTTGCCCATGAGTTGGATTCAAGTGAGGTAGTATTGCATGAAGTCATCAGCCTTGCTCTCTCTTACAGAGTTATCCAAGGCCAGTGGAAAGACAGAAGTCAGGATGACTGATAATGACCTGGGATTCAGTGTATGATTTTGGTATCTTTAATGTTGGACCACAGCTCCTGCTTTAGCCACCTTCATGGCCATTGGAAGAAATTGCTTTCATCTACCCATTCTATTGGGAAAAATCTTCATATGCTTGGGGTAGATGTCCCCAAACTCACTGACAGGTTTGAGGCCTGTAGGTTACCCTCAACATTGTTTATCCCATCTGCCAGAATGACTTACTGTGATACAACCACTGTGCATGCTGCAGCTTCTTGGATCCAAAGGTGAGAATTGGATAAAGGTAGATACCAAAAGTGAATGAACAGCCCTGAAAAGGGCTTAGCAAAGACCTTACATCAGAGGAGATAGTTTTTCATGAATACCCCATACACCTCTCCAGCTCAAATACTTGCTACCTGTGTGACAATTTTAGCCTTAGTTTCTAGGTCTATAAAATGGACATAACACCAATCTCCCAGGGCTGTGGTGAGAATCAAATGTGATACTATATGTAAAACACTTTGCAAATCTCAAAGTGCTATAGGATGGTTAACCATTATTATGTATGATAGACTTTGTTCTAAACTGTAGAATGTAAATAAACTGTCCATCTAAGTGGGGGATAGAGGTGAATATATAAGCACCTATGAAAGAAGATAATTGATTAGCATTTATTAAATGCCTACCACATCTCTGGCACTGTGATGGGCAAGAGAGATACAAAGGATGCAGTCTGGGGTCTGCAGGACATGATGGCACTGTTCTAGGTGTGAGGATTATGGCACCAGAATCAAGACCCAAGAATCAAACACTGTATTTGAAATGGGAGTACATAAAGAAGTAAAGACCACTTATATACAAAGTCATCCAAAGAGGTGTCAATGGAGAGAATTCAATACCTGAGGAAATGGAAGATGAGGAAAGGCCTCCAACAGGAGTGGGAACTGGGAGCTGAACTCTGAAGAACACTATATGTTCTCTCATCATTCTTCACAGAGATGGGAATCTACAGATGTCCTGTGATGTAGCTGCTCTAGGATCGCTTCAACCCATCCAGATCAGCCATCAGAAACTGACAGAGATTTGCCTAGAACACTGAGATGGAGAAGGAACTTAGCCATGAAGGAGCCACTGTGTCAGAAATGGGACTGGAAGCTAAGTCTTTCCTACTACGTGGCCAGGTGTCTATACACTGAGGGTGTGAGACGTGACCCATGTTGAATTCATTGATGTGCGTCCTAGTTTTGGCAAACTGATTTTTGTTCCTTTTTCTTTCTTATTTGTAATAAAGGATGTCTCAATGGGGAGAGAAAAGGGAAGGCATATAGCAGAAAATGGAAATGATTGCTATCAAAACTAAGGAATTTTTTTTAAAGAACAGCTATGTTATTTATACAATCTATAGGTGGCACCATGCTTGGCACATACTTCTCTACTTGGCTTGTTGATTGATTGATTGAGCGTATACCTGTGTAGACCACAAATTGAGATACATATAGACATCACTTGACTTCCCAGAGCAAATGCTGCAAATCTGCTGGCATTTCTGTTGGGCTGAGGTGCAACTCTGTCTGCCTTACCAAGCTCACTCCTGAAGAGGGTCAGTCTCTGCTGGCTGGTTCCCTGGAGACACAATTGTCCAGGAAAGCACAGTTGTGGGAGAAGGAAACAAAAAGCAGGCCTTGTCTCCTAGAGGATGTGTCCTGCACCAGACTTCTGTTATTAGGGAGGTACTGGGAGAAGAAGTACAAGGGTGTCATTAAGAGTCTATTCACCCTCCCCGCAAACAATGTAAAAGCCTGAAGTTACAGCCTCCTGTTCCAAAAGAGAACTGGGCAAAACCAAGTGCTCTCTCTTTCTCTCTCTCTCTCTGTCTCTCTCTGTCTCTGTCTGTCCGTCTCTGTCTCTCTCTCTCCCTCCCTCCCTCTCTCCTCTGTCTCTGTCTGTCTGTCTGTCTCTCTCTCTCTGTGTCTCTCTCTCCTTCCCTCCCTCCCTCCTTCTCCTCTGTCATCTCTGTGTGTCTCATTTTATTTTTTGTTTCAATGAGTCTGAGTATTCAGGGGTAGTAATCCCAGGTTCTAAAGCCTCTTTCTAAAATACAGACAATTTGACAGCTCTCCTTGGACATATCCCTGTGGGAGGGTGAATTCTCTTCCCCATCTCCAGGTCTGACCTCTACCCTGCTTCTTTATTTCTCAATAATGGCTCTTCACACTTTGTCTGTAGGCTTTCAATGCTCCGAGTTCCCTGGGACCTCTCCTAGCTCTGGACAGACACCAACTTTGAGTGGCAGTAGGGAAGAGAGTCCCGCCCCCATCACATCTGTCTCAGCATCCTTCATCCTCATTCATCTTTGACTCCAGTGGTTTTTGATTCTTGGTAAAAGCCTCTCTTTAGGTCTACTCACTCAAGACGGTGAGTTTGTTGCCTCTCTCTCTTATTCCTGTGGAGCCCTCCTGGCTGCCCAAGAGTCCTTGCCTAACGGGCTTCCGTTTCAGTGGGAGGGAGTAAGGAGGAACTTGACAGTAAGAGCAGTGAGATGTTGAAGTGGCTTTAGCCAGGCAGGCTGAAATCACTGTCCTTGGGGAGCTCCCACAATGTGGTAGATGCCAATTTGCCTGCTTTCCCAGAGCTGTGAAGTGTCTGAACCTTCTAGGGGAAAATGATCCTAAAAAGGTAAAGTAAGAATATAATAATAACTGAGTGAGCCAAGTGAAGTTGGCAGCAGGAGGAAAAAGAAAAGATGTCTCTGCGCCTTTGAGCTTACGTTCCTAACAAAACAATGTGGCTCCATAATATTAATAGCACACATTTAAACAGCCTGTCAGGATTGAAAAAGACCTTTTCTTCACAGCAATTTAGGGAGGAGGGAGTAGAAATACTGTTATCCCCACTTTACAGATGAGGAAAAAGAGGCTGTGAGAGGTCAAGTGATTTGCCCTTGGTCACCATGCTATTAAGCATCAAAGTCAAGACTTGAACTCAAGTCACCTGCTAATAGAACCATGAGTTAATTCAACTACACTCAACCTCTTCTGATCTCCATTCAGTTATCCCAATCATCATGATAATTTACCTTGTACAGTATTACTTTGCACGTAAGGATAATGAACATTTTTTCTTTTTGTTTTTGCATACTATTTGTATATTTTATTTATTTATTCATTCACTCATTCATTTATTTCTATATATCCAGGCAGCTATGAGGGATAGAGAACAGACCTCATTACCAGGGAAATCCAGGTTCAGGTCTCACCACTGGCAAAGCCTGGGGTAAGTCCCTTAGCCTCTGAGTTCCTTCAGGCAACAAACTGTGTTTATAAGAAGCTGAACAGGCTCTGATCAACATCGAATAGTTCCTCATGAGCAGCTTCATATACTAGGAATTACAGCCCAGGTCAACAAACAAACAGGAAAACACAAACACACACACACACACACACACACACATTGTCTTTATTAAATGTACAGTCCCTGAAAGCAGAGAGTATTTCATGCTTGCCTTTGTTAGCCCATAGCAGTGTTATGGGTCATACAACTGGTACTTAATATATTTGCTAACTGATTTATTGAATGAATTAAAAGATAGATTATAATATAGTCAGAAGAGTGTTAATTTTTGAGATAGGAAGACCTGACTTCAGAGCTCACCTCTGACACATACTGACCGGGTAAACATAGACAAGTCACTTAACCTCATTGATTCAGGGGTTAGGAAGTTACAAAAGGGTTGTCAATCTGTATCTTCATCAATGTACTCTACACATGAAGTTCATCAAATCAATTACATCATTGGCATTGCTAGAGAGACAGTGCCCAGGTCAGCAGATATCTAGGAGGGTATGGTGAGTCCTAAATGCAACATTTTAGAAGGATATTCTAGAGAATGGGCAGAAAAGGGACCCTCAATATGGTGAAGAATCCCAGTTCATGCTCTATGAATATCAAGTGTTAAGGATTAGGAGATATTAAATTCAGAGAAATCACATCTTAAGGGAACATGACAGCTGTTCCTCAGTAAACAGGCAGGAAAAAGGAAGACTCTAGCTTTGCTTATCCTTAGATGGCAGGACCAGGAACAATGAATAGAAATTACAAAAAAAATTACAAAAAAAAGTAAGTTTCAGCTTGGGCAGCTAGGTGATGCCAAGGAAAGAATGCCATGCATGAAATCAAGAAGATTCATCTTTGTGAGTTTAAATCTGGCCTCAGACACTTACTAGCTGTGTCACACTGGACAAGTCACTTCACTGTGTTTACCTCAGTTTCCTCATCGGTAAAATGAGCTGGAGAAGGAAATGACAAACCACTCCAGTGTCTCTGCCAACAAAACCCCAAATGGGGGCACAGAGAGACAGACATGACTGAAAATGAATAAACAACAAAAGATCTATGCTTGATGTTGGGGTGGTTGTGAAAAGGATCTTTCTTTCAAGAGGTTAGACTTCATGGTCTCCAAAAGTGCTTCCCTCTCTGAGATCCTTAACTTCCTCCCAGATGACTCCAACCCAGATTAGCCTCTCCCTCTTTCAAATACTTTTCCATACCAGGCACCAAGCTTTCCACTGACTCATAAAGCTATCCATTGGTTCCTTACATGCTAGTTGTATCTCTCCAACAAAACCGTAAATTCCCACATGGCACCAAGTCAGGAGCTGTGTTTGTGGGAGGCAGCATGGTACTGTGGAAAGTGTACTTTCCCTCAAGTTCAAGGGTCTGAGTGCAAATCCCACCTTTGACAATCACCGCTAACTACCAGTGTGACTTTGAACAAGTCCCTTAACTTTTCTAAAACTCGTTCCCCATTTCTGAAAAGGAGTTGGACCAGTTCTTGACCTACTATTGCACATTTGCATCTCTCCATCACATATCACCACTATGCATACCTAGTTCCATCTCCCTCATCCAATTACCTGCCAATTCTAGAACTTCTACTGCCATTAAATTGGCTCTATGATTCTCTCTTGTCCACTCACCATATTCTAGGCCATTACAGTCTCTCCCCTGGACCATCTTCCTGGACTCCTAATAATGGTGATGCCCCAGTCTCCCTCCAGTCCATCTTGTCCCATGCTAACCCTAACCTTTCTATGCATTACAATGTTCATGTTGCTCCCCTGCTTGAATATTGTTCAATCATTCCCCTTTGCCCAGTGAATAAAACCTACCTCCTTAATCTAGTATTGAACATCTTTCACCAGCCTATCCCAACATCATGTTCCCCTCTGCCTCATTAGCCTCCCTATGTTTTGACTAAACTCACTATTAATTCTCTGAATATATCCTCTAACACACTGCCTCTGTGTTTTTGTCTACGCTGTTTCTACTACCACTGACCAAAAACAGAATAGTAGTAGCAAGATAGTCATTTGTCCTCTATCCTAACGGTTGAGAATGAAGAACAAAACACAGACATAGTAAGACTAACTCATTGTCTTAGGGCACTTTATCTCCTTACAATTCTCATTGTCTTATAAGTGCTTTCTTCACAGTGAACCCGAATTTGGAGAGTAGGGGGTTGGCATTATCATCCTTGAATTACAGAAGAGGAAACTGAGGCTCAAAGAAATGAAATGACTCCTGTGGCAGAGTTGGGCCACAAATCTACATCTTTTGGTTCCATTTCTAGTACAACTTTGAACTATACCAGTCTCTGCAACTGTCTATTGAAATTCTACCAAGACTTCAAGATTTAGTTCAAGTGCTACCTCCTCCATGAAACATCTGATAATTTTCATCATCAAGAATAATACAGCTCTTCTACTTAGTGTGTGACCTCAGGTAGGTCATTTAAACTCTCTATGTCTAAGTTTCCTGGTCTGTGAAATGGGAAAATAGGATTATGTCTGATTATCTCTTAAAATGATATTATTTATGCAGTATGGATATGATTTATATTATCTTGTGTAGGTTGTATTATCTCTACTTGAGAGATTTTAATATTCAGAGTCAGAATAGACTAGAAGAGAAGGAAGAAAGGAAAGGAAAGGAAGGGAAGGAAAGGGAAGGGAAGGGAAGGGAAGGGAAGGGAAGGGAAGGGAAGGGAAGGGAAGGGAAGGGAAGGAAAGGAAAGGAAAGGAAAGGAAAGGAAAGGAAAGGAAAGGAAAGGAAAGGAAAGGAAAGGAAAGGAAAGGAAAGGAAAGGAAAGGAAAGGAAAGGAAAAAGAAAAAAATGCAGTAGAGACTTTCATTAACTTGCCACGGTCATCTAGCTACCAGTGATTAATACCCAGTCCTTGGACTCAGAATCTAATGCTCTTCTTGATTCCCAGGTAACATGACACAGTGGAGAGAACACTGGCTTTGGTTTTTGTAGACCTGGTTTTCAATCCTCCTTCTGTCACCTATTGCCTTAAACTTAACCAAATCACTTAACTTCTTCTAGACTCAAGCTCTTCATCTGTTTCTTGAAGGATTTGAACTCAATGGCCTCTGAGGTCATTTCCAGCTCTAAATCTATGATCCTATGATCCAGGGCAGGTGCCATATCCTTTGGCAATACTGCTTTAAATTGACTCCTCTTGAAAACGTCTGCAAGGCCTTTCTCTGCCTTCAATCACATCTTGGAGGTGACTGGCACTAACCATACCAAGAAAAGGGCTCCATTTGAAATCCATTACCTTATTAATTACAGAGATTGCCCCCCTGTTGCTGTGTGCATGCAGGCTCTCATCTGGCATACAGAACCCTGCAAATAAACTAGGGGCTAGAAGAGGAGAGTCAGGGAGGGAAGCCTTCCTCAGAGCAAGAGACTTGGCTGATTTCTCTTTGCTCTAGCCCTGCCTAGAGTTATTCACCCATTGCTCCTCAGTTCTGCAACTAGGGTAATATAAATAAAACTGAACTGGGAACTTGACACTTGAATCCTAGTCCCATCCTTGCCAATGACTACAACTAACTTTCATCAAGAGCCTACTATGTGCCAGGAACCATGTGCTAGCCACTGGGAGTAGAGAGACATAAATGAAATGATCCTGACTTCAAAGAGCTTAAATTACATTTGGGGAATGAAACTTAAGAGGAGAGAAATTAACATAAGTACATTATAAACTTATCCAAAGAAATGTAGAGGAGGAAGAGGAGGAAGGGAGGGAGGGGGAGAGAGAGGAGGAAAGAAAGAGTGGGGAGGGAGAAGGATAGGGAGAGAAAGAGGGAGAGGAAGAGAAGGGGGAAATTATGGACTGAGAAAAAGACTCATGGAGGAGGTGGAGCTGTGTTGTGCTTGATGGTGTCCATGACTTCTTCAAGGTAGAGCTAAGGAGAGGAGACTTCCCGGGCTGAGCAGGAGTGGGGGGAAGGGGCACCTGATGGAATGCTATGTGTGGGGCAGAGCTGCCACAGGGTTGTTTCAGAGCCCTGGTGGCAGAGTTAAGAGGTTTGAAAGCAGAGCCCTGGGCTCAAAGCTACCCCTGGTCCTTATTTGCTGTGTGGCTCCAGGCAAGGCACTTTACCCTTCTGAGTTTCAGATAACTTCTCTGTAAAATGAATCTAATGATATTTGGGTTCAGGCTTTCTTAGAAGAACTATCTAATGGACTAAATCATTAGCGAAGTGCTTTCGAAACCTTAAAGTACTATATAAAGCATTGATAGTGTTAGCATTGTAGAGGAAGACCCCCATACACATGTCGAGTTCTCCCTGCCTGCGACTCAAACTTCAGTTTGTTGTATTTTCACTGCTATATTCAATGCCAAGAGCAATATGAATTGGAAGAAACATTTTCTTTTTTTTAAATTTTTTTTAATTTTTTAATTAAATTTATTTAACTTTTTACATTCATTTTCACAAAATTTTGGGTCCCAAATTTTCTCCCCATTTGTCCCCTCCCCCCACCCCAATACACTGAGCATTCTAATTTTCCCTATCACCAATCTGCCCCCTCTTCTATCATCCCTCCCTTCCCTTGTCCCCATCTTCCCTTTTGCCCTGTAGGGCCAGATAATTTTCTATTCCTCGTTACCTGTATTTCTTATTTCCTAGTAGAAAGAACAATACTCAACAGTTGTTCCTAAAACTTTGAGTTCCAAATTCTCCCCATCCCTCCCTCCCCACCCATTTCCTTTGGGAAGGCAGGCAATTCAATATAGGCCATATCTGTGTAGTTTTGCAAATGACTTTGATAATAGTCGTGTTGTGTAAGACTAACTGTATTTCCCTCCATCCTATCCTGCCCCCATTGCTTCTATTCTGTCTTTTGATCCTGTTCCTCCCCAAGAGTGTTGACTTCAAATTGCTCCCTCTTCCCATTGCCCTCCCTTCCATCATCCCCCCCACCCTGCTTATCCCCTTCTCCCCCACTTTCCTTTATTGTAAGATAGGTTTTCATACCAAAATGAGTATGCATTTTATTCCTTCCTTTAGTTGAATGTGATGAGGGTAAACTTCATGTTTTTCTCTCAGCTCTCCTCTTTTTCCCTCCACTAAAAAGTCTCCTCCCTGCCTCTTCTATGAGAGATAATTTGCCCCATTCCATTTCTCCCTCTCTCCTCCCAATATATTTTTCTCGCACTGCTTAACTTCATTTCTTTAAGATATGATCCCATCCTATTCAATTCACTCTGTGCTGTGTGTGTGTGTGTGTAATCCCACCAACTACCCAGATACTGAAAAAAGTTTCAAGAGTTACAAATATTGTCTTTCCATGTAGGAATGTACACAGTTCAACTTTAGTAAGTCCCTTATGACTTCTCTTTGCTGTTTACCTTTTCATACTTCTTTTCATTATTGTGTTTGAAAGTCAAATTTTCTTTTCAGCTCTGGTCTTTTCATCAAGAATGCTTGAAAGTCCTCTGTTTCATTGAAAGACCATATTTTCCCCTGAAGTATTATACTCAGTTTTGCTGGGTAGGTGATTCTTGGTTTGAGTCCTAGTTCCTTTGACTTCTGGAATATCCTATTCCATGCCCTTCGATCCCTTAATGTAGAAGCTGCTAGATCTTGTGTTATCCTGATTGTATTTCCACAATACTGGAATTGTTTCTTTCTAGCTGCTTGCAATATTTTCTCCTTGACCTGGGAATTCTGCAATTTGGCCACAATGTTCCTAGGAGTTTCTCTTTCTGGATCTCTTTCAGGTGGTGATCAGTGGATTCCTTGAATAATTATTTTGCCCTCTGACTCTGGAATCTCAGGGCAGTTTTCCTCGATAATTTCATGAAAGATGATGTCTAGGCTCTTGTTTTGATCATGACTTTCAAGTAGCCCCATAATTTTTAAATTGTCTCTCCTGGATGTATTTTCCAGGTCAGTTGTTTTTCCAGTGAGATATTTTACATGATCTTCCATTTTTTCCTTCTTTTGGTTTTGTTTTGTGATTTCTTGGTTTCTCAGAAAGTCATTAGCCTCCATCTGTTCCATTCTAATTTGGAGAGAACTATTTTCTTCAGTGAGCTTTTGAACCTCTTTTTCCATTTGGCTAATTCTGCTTTTGAAAGTATTCTTCTCCTCATTGGCTTTTTGAACCTCTTTTTTGAATTGAGTTAGCCTATTTTTCAAGATGTTATTTTCCTCAGTATTTTTTGGGTCTCCTTTAGCAAGGTATTGACCTGTTATTCATGCTTTTCTTGCATCTCTCTCATTTCCCTTCCCAGTTTTTCCTCCACCTGTCTAACTTGCTTTTCAAAATCCTTTTTGAGCTCTTTCATGGCCTGAGCCCATTGGATATCTATTTTGGGTGTTTGGGGTACAGAGGCCTTGACTTCTATGTCTTTCCCTGATGGTAAGCATTGTTCTTCCTCATCAGAAATGAAAGGAGCAAACATCTGTTCACCAAGAAAGTAGCCTTGTATGGTCTTATTTTTCTTTCCTTTTCTGGGCATTTTCCCAGCCAGTTACTTGACTTCTGAGATTCCTCTCCACCCCTACCTAGATCTGCCCAGCTAGTGCTTGGGGTCTGAGATTCAAATGCTGCTTCCCAGCCTCAGGGCTTTCAGCAGGGGCAGGGCTGCTATTCAGTGTGAGATTAAGTTCAGCTGCTCAGGTGGAAGCAGGGCAGCCTCACAGAGCTCAGTTCCCTCAGGGGGTTTATGCAGAGATCTTCAACAATGGATCTGAGCCCCTTTCTGCTTTGGGATCCCCTGTCCACTGCTGCCTCTGTTGCTTCCTCCTGAGGGGGCCTGAGTTATGGGGACACCACACTCCCCTCTTGGCAAGCCAAACAGGCTCTCTCACTAACCTCTGACGTCTGTGGGTGGATGGACCTTCACGGCCTCTGGAGATTCCATCCCTGAAGCCCGCTCAGATCTGTTCCTCTTGGTGCCACATGGCCAAGGCAGGGCTTGGCTCTGCTCCAGGTCCAGTGCGTGATGGACCTTTGGTGTTGGTTTTTTAGGGCTCTCTGTAACAGAAATCTCTTCCACTCCATTGTTGTGAGACTTCCACTGCTCCATAATTTGTTGGGAGTTCCTCCCCATAGGTATTTCATGGGTGTGGGTTTGGAACTAGCATATGTGAATCTTTGTACTCTGCCATCTTGGCTCTTCCCCTCAAGAAACATTTTATTGTGTCTCAAGGGGGGCTTGGATCCAGGATTGACTCTGACACTGACTTGTTGTGTGACCTTCAGCTAGCCTTCACCTCTGACTTGGGTCACAGGTTTCTCCTCTGTAAAAACAAGATGATCTTTAATATGTTATTGAACTTGGGTGCTCTCTGATTCTAGGAAGTATGAAATGATTCATAAAGGTACACAGCATCATTCCATTCATTTCAGTGTTTGGCTTCCCCAACATTGGACATTTTAACAACTAACTTCAATAGATAAATTGATGGGTCAGTTGGTGGGTAGGGAGATAAATGGATGGGTAGAGAAATGGATGGGTAGATGAAGAGATAGATATTTTTAAAAATCTTTGATAAAGGATTTACTGCATGGCAGGCACTGTGCTAAGTGCAGTGTATATTACAAATACAAAGAAGTAAGATAGCCCTTGTCCTCAAGGAGTTTATACTCAAATGGAAGAAAACATCATATAAAGTAGACATGGGAAGGCAGTGTGGTTTCATAAAAAAGAGATGTCCAGGCAGTGGGATGGAAACCTTGTCCTTGACATGATGGGTCCAGTTCTGGCCAGTCTGCATCAGGAGACCCAGAGTCTAAGTCCAAGTTTTCAGTTAGAGGGAGATGAAGCTGATGGTGAAGACCAGATGGTATGATGGGAAGATGGCTAGAATGTAGAAAAGAAGTCTGGTCCTTAGGAAATGAAGGCAAAGAAATGGAGAGTGGGGTTGTGCTTTCCTACCAGAAATGTCTTCACTGCTCTCAATAGCATATTTAAAAGCAGATATTTTGAGAGGAGAAGCACAGACATTATACTTGCTTTAAAAAAGGAAGGAAGGAAGGAAGGAAGGAAGGAAGGAAGGAAGGAAGGAAGGAAGGAAGGGAAGGAAGGAAGGAAGGAAGGAAGGAGGGAGGGAGGGAGGGAGGGAGGAAAGAAAGAAAGAAAGAAAGAAAGAAAGAAAGAAAGAAAGAAAGAAAGAAAGAAAGAAAGAAAGAAAGAAAGAAAGAAAGAAAGAAAGAAAGAAAGAAAGGAAGGAAGGAAGGAGAAGAAAGAAAGAAGAAAGAAAGAGAGAGAGAAAGGAAGGAAGGAAGAAAGAAAGGAAGAAGGAAAAGAAGAAGGAAAGAAAGAGAGAGAGAAAGGAAGGAAGAAAGAAACAAAGAAACAAAGAAAGAAACAAAGAAAGAAAACCTTTCAATGGTTCCCATATAACCTTATAAATAAAGCACAAACTCCTCGACCTGGCATTCAAGGTCCTCCCCAGTCTGACTCCAACCTACATTTTCAGCCTTGGCACACATTACTCCCCTCCATGTTCTCAATGTTTCAACCAAATAAGATTACTCTCTGAATCTGCCTTCCACTTTCCCTCCTCCATGCTTTTGACCATGCTGTTCCCTATACCTGAAATGTTCTTCCTCCTCCTCTTTGCCTGTTGAATTTTGCCTTTAAAGGTCACTTCAAATGTCCAAAGTGATATGGATCTGTAGTGTGTGGGAGATTAAGCATAGAGGAAAACAAGGGGAATTAGAGAATGCCCTCTCCAGTGTGGGCAACAACCTATGATTCAGACCCAAATAGGGTTTCTTCTGCTCTCCTGTGGCCACTGAGCTTTGCTGGAGCTCAGACATGACAGAAAATATGTGGAAGGTAAAATCTCATTGATTCTGGTTCAGAATTCATTAAGCCAGCATATTAAAAGATCCAGCCCATGAATTCTTGCCATAGGAAATATTCAGAAAAGAAATATCTATGCAGGGATTTGATGCCCTGGAACCTGAGACCTCACAAGACCTCCCGCCGAGGTCCCCCAGCCATGCTAAGCATGCCGTGGTATGATTAACACTGCACCAGACACAGTAGGCTCCCAGGACTAAATAAAGTCAAACAAACCACACAATAAAATAATTGTTGAAAAAGCAAAACTTTCTCAAGTGCAAGTCAATAGAAGATGGTGAACTGCTGTTTTCCTCCTCATTGTAAAGTTTCCACTCCTCCCTGTGGGTAAACCCAGGCTACTGCTGCAGCCTGAAGCTCAAGTTCAATGACGTACAACAGTAAAGGGTAAATTCATGTAAATTCAACAAAACAAGGGAAGGGAAGGGAAGGGAAGGAAGGGAAGGGAAGGGAAGGGAGGAGGAAGGAAGGGAAGGGAAGGGAAGGGAAGGGAGGGAAGGGAAGGGAAGGGGAAGGGAAGGGAAGGGAAGGGAAGGGAAGGGAAGGGAAGGGAAGGGAAGGGAAGGGAAGGAGAGGGAAGGGAAGGGAAGGGAAGGGAAGGGAAGGGGAAAGGGAGGGAAGGGAAGGGAAGGGAAGGGGAACAACAACCAGTGTTCCTCTCTGTCCTGGAACTGTGACCCAGAACTGCATATGGGCAATCAAGTTACCAACCAGTGCTGGCTGGACCAAGTGCCCCTAAGGGATTCATTGTAATCTCTTTCTGACCTGTTTTCCAATTCCTTTTCTATCTCTGGGCTGAGCACTCCCAAAGCTGCTGCTGCCGCTGCCAGCCAAGTGTGTGGGCTCCAGACAGACCTTCACCATGGTGGGACATCTCCTACTGATTCTCTAAGTTTTCTTGTGTTGGAAAAGTGTCTCACCCTAATGTTTTATTGGCTCCCCCACACCAAAATTTGATTTGAGGCAACATTTAAAGTTTTTTTGGAGGGGAATGTTGGGAAAGCTCAGCGGTGACTGCCCCTAATCTGCCAACTTGGCTTTCCATTTGCTTTTTACAGCTCATTATTTGGTGACTCTTCATGTCTGCTCATTCAACCAGTTTCCAATCCATCTAAATGTTTACATTTCTAATATGTATTTTTCTATCCTTTCCAAACAGAAAGAATGATAGATAGTATCCAAAACTGTAGTTAATCCCAGATATGCTATATCTAGTCAACATCTTGACCCCAAATTAGCATACTCAAATACTCAAATGAATCTGAGATCTCACTGATTGAAATATTCTCTCCACTGGAGCAAATTGTAGCCTATTCATTTTGCCCATCCTGGGTCATCCTTTTCCAGATTCTTCCTTAAGTTCTTAACAGCAGGTGTCCAACTTGCTAGGAGGGTTTCTTCACTTTCTGTTCATAATTTGATGGTATCAGTGGAACCCTTTGGCTATCCAGCTCTTGCAACATGATGAACCCATCTTCTCATGGAATTGTCTAATTCTATCTCTAATTCCAGGTCTTCTAACTGCATTATTGGTTATATGTTGCAGCCTGCTCACAGCCACTGAAAACCATGCCATTGCCTTCTGGATGATAATTATATTGAATTTCTCAGACATTTGCATTCTGTGATTTGCACAGAGCCTAGCAAACTTGTCCACAAATGGAATGAGGTTAGAGTTTTTGACCAATCTTTGTAATTAACCCATATCTTTCTAATGTTGATAAGCTCTACCTCTGATTACCAATTCTAGAATCTTGAGAGCACAACTGTCCTCCAAATCATTAATGAATACATCAGGGCATGTCTGTGTCCTTGGCAAATATCTTGACTTCTCTGAATCTCAGTATCCTATGTAGATAGAAGGAGTTCATCTGGACAATTTACCTAAAAATTAGAATTTCTCAGTTAGATGGGCTGCCTCAGAAGGTAATGATTTACCTTTAACTGGATGTTTTCAAGCAAATGATCATAGATTCCAAGTTCTAAGAGATCCTGAACATCATCTAATCCAACTTGCTCATTCAACAGAAGGGAACAGGAGAGCCAGACAAGTGAAGTCACTTAAGGTCACCTAGATATTGACAGAGCCATCAAAGACTTCTTAAGGTACTGTAGATGGGATTCCTGCTCAGGAAAGGCAGGCCTTGGATGGCTTCCAAGGTCCCTTCCAATTCTTGAGATTGTGAATCTATGATACTTTTTTGGATTCAAAACCTTTAGCAAAGTGCCCTATGTATAATAGGCAGCTCATTAATATTAATTGATAAAAATAAGGCATTATTTTCTAGTCAATGCTAGTTGATGATGCAGCTAGTGGTACAATGGATAGAGTGCTGCACCTGGAGCAAGAAAGACCTAAGTTCAAATCTATCCTCAGACCCTTACTAGTTTAGTAACCCTGGGTAAGTCATTTAATCTCTCTCTGCCTCAATTTCCTCATCTGTGAAAGCAAAAGCACCTACCTTCCTAGGTTGTCACAAGGATAATATGAGGTATTATTTATAAAGTATTTTGCAGACCTTAAAGCACCATAGAAATACTCACAATAAGGAGGATTGTTAAATTGATAACACTTTGTTTCCTCAACTTTATTCTTAGTTCCTTGAGGTCAGGGATTGTGTCTATTACTCAAAATTTGCATTTTATTTTGTTTATTTTTATTTATATTTTTATTATTTTTATTTTAATTTGTATTTTATTCATAATAATTCACATTTCTGTAATCCTCTGATATTTAAAAAATCTTTCCTGACTCAATTTTGTGACATAAGTAGTGCAACTCATACGTAGCATTTGAAAATCATTTCAATTCAATTCATCACATTTATAAAGCACCTGCTACAGACAAGACATTGTGCTAGGTGCTGATGATTTTCAAAAATATAGCTCCTGCCCTCAAAGAACATACATTCCACTGGAGGAAGAGAGGAGGTCCTACATCACACTGGAAGGTGGAGGACAAAGGAGATATCCAGAGACAGTAACCAAAGAAAATATGAGGAGAAAGAGAAGTCTTTCATGCAGAGGAAGCAACACCTTTTCTGAGCTTTGAATAAAGAAGGGGGATCAGAAGGGGGATATGAGGAGAGTAATTGCTATCTCTAAATGGCCTTAGATATTATTTCTATGTGTGAAACCCATTTAAAAAAATGATATTTCATTGGCTTGCCTCACCTTGGTGAGGGAGAACCATTAAGAAAACTTTCTGTCTCTCTCTCTCTCTCTCTCTCTCTCTCTCTCTCTCTCTCTCTCTCTCTCACACACACACACACACACACACACACACACACACACAAGCATTAGAGAAGGAGTGAAAAACTCTAGTGTGGAGGAGAACATCCTCCAAAAATCAGCTATTTGGTGATCCAGGACTTTGAGAGAGGATGAATGGATTTAATTTACATGAGGCACGAATTTCAAAACTAGAAGAGACCTTAGTGGACATCTATTCCAATCCATTCAAAAATTTTTAAAGAATGCCTACTACAACCCCAAAAGCTCATTTAGACTGCATGAAGACATGGGGTGGGGCACCCACTACCTCAGAACTGGGCCAGCCCTATTGCCTCTAGGAGAGTTCTAATGGTTAAGAAATTCTTTATACCAAACTGTAATTGAGCTCCTTGAGACTTCCACATGTAATTGTGACAGCAAACACCCTGGCATACATAGGAGGATCTGTTGCAGAGGTTCTTGGATCTGCTTTTCTAAAAGGAAAGCAATTTTAAAAAGAGTAAACAATCTTACTTTAATCAGGCACATATATCATTCATGTAGTTAGGGGAAAAGTCAACACCCTGAACTTCAGAGAAAATACAAACAGAAATTACAAACAGAAATACCAACAGGTCTTCCAAGTGTCTGACCATAGACAATACATATCTCATTCTCAGAGAAAGTACCAACATCTGCGTTTTCAAAGTAAAGAGGGGGGGGCTCCTTAAATGGCTACTCAGAGTCTCCTCTGACCTAATCACACAAATACTCTTCAATGATTTGAGCCCCGAAGCAAAACCTTACCTCACAGTATTTATACACTTTTCAGAGCTGAAGGGCAAGACTCTTCCAGCATAGTACCTCATTATCAATCAACAAAAGGTATAGGCCTTTATAGGAAAGAAGCCTCCCCTAATCAAGCTTCACCTAATAGCGCCACCCAAGGCTATTAATGGGCTAATTAATAGTCTGTGAAGATTTTTAACTCCCATTACAGTAATTCATCATTCTGTTCTCTGAGACAAGAAGAAAACATCTAAACTCTCTTTCACATGATGGCCATTCAACTACCAGAAGACCACTATCAACTTTTCCTGAAGCCTTCTTCTCCAAACTAAACATTCAAAACACTTGTCAACCCATGTTAGGATCAAAGAAGGATTGATCAAGTAGATCGAGAGCAGAAAGGGACCTCACATGCTTTAAAATCTAACACTCATGTTTGACACATGATGTAATGGAAGCTCAGAGAGATGACGGGATTTGCCCAAAGTCAGGGTCAATCAATCCAAGGCTAAAAGAATCCAGACACTTGTTCAAGGTCACTCAGTTATTAAGCAGGATTCAAATTCTGGTGTCTAAACCCCATGTCTAGCACTCCTTTTCTTGAACCTTTTCATTTCTCTCATGGTGACTAATATCCAGCTAGGTCAGAGCCCAGATCTTTAAACCATTACTAATAGATTAAAAAATGGTTCTGTATCTTCTTTGCTTCTTGTAAACATGGTCTTTCCTAAACCACCTAACTGAATCCTAGTAAAGTGCGCCTAGGCAATGGAATCAAGAACTGAACTTGGAATCGGGAAGGCCAGAATTTAAATCTGATCTCAGATGTTTACTACCTGTGTGACCCTGAGTAATTAACTTACCTTCTGTTAGCCTCTACTTCCTTCCATGTGAAATGGAGATAAGAGCATCTACCCCCAAGAATTATGAGGATAAAATGAGATAATACAAACCTCAAAGCACTACATAATTACAATTATACTTATCAGAGTAAGGTAAAAATGTAATTCCCTCGAAATCAGGCCATTATATCTGAAGCACACAGTACAATTTCTGAAAAAATCAATCGACAAGTATGGATAAAAAAAAATCTGTAATGTACCAGATACTGTACAGATACAAGGACAAAATAGAAGTTATCTCAGTTAAAGGAGCAAGAAACACAATCTTATCTGCAGGCAGACCATGGTAAATGCTTAATAAATGATGATTGGATTGAACGGAAAGATGCTCAGCCTCCCCTTCCATGGAGACACTTTCTTCTGGGCAGAATAAGAGAGTGGGGTTGGGTGCACAAGTTCCCAGGGTTTTCTAGCACTTTGATTTTCCCTCTGTCCCTGGATACACAGCAGTTCCCACCTCGTGGCCCTCTTGGGATTCTCTGGTGATTGGAAGAGAGGTCCTATGGTTTATAATCGACTCCATTTGTCTTCTATCACAGTTTTGGGTCAACAAATGGCAGGTTTATGAGGCCAACTCTCCCTGCTGCCCACTCTATTCCACACATGAGAGTTTTTCACTCTTCCCCAGAAAGTTTTCTCTGTGGTTCTCCCCACATTGAGGAGTAGTGAGCCAATGAAAGGCCCTCATTATTTCAAATGGGCCTTGACAGATCCTAACAAAGAGCATAAAAAAACCAAGCCATTTTCACAGGCAATCGCATCTGAGCAGTTAAAACAAAGACAAGAACTCAATTATGGCCCATTACTGTCGGAGACGTCTCTGTCCATTTCTCTGGGTCCCTTGACTTCAGGATTAGCAGTGGCAGTGGGTCAGGGGTCACTCACTTCAGTTATGGTTCTCCGGCTACTGGTGGCTGTCTAAAAGGCCTGATTCTGTCAAAGGGGTTTTAAAATTGTCCATCAGTCTTGAACAGAAAAAGAAGTAAGGGAATTTACCCTTGCATAAATAGTAAAAAGGCAAATGATGGTTTGGACAAGGTCTAAAAAATATTCTTTATGGATTTAATCAAAAGCATGGGCCCAGTATATACTCAGTATCTGGGTTTACTTGTATTTGCAGATGCAAATGAACGTACCTTGTTTCTCCATCCTAGGTACTTTGGAACTACATGTTTGATGGGTTGTAGGAGTCGGGCTACAACACGAGACCCCTCTTAGACTATAGATCTGCCTCAAGGTGGATCAAGGTTGGAACAGGCTTTATAGGAGATCTCATCCAATCTCTTCATTTTACAGAAGAAGAAACTGAGGCCCAGAGTGCTAAAATGACTTCATAGGATCATAGAATTAGAGGTGGGTGGCCTCAGAGATTGTCTAACAAAAATAATAGCTATAGCAGCAGCAACAATGGCTAGAATGTTGTTGCTCTGGTTCAGTCGTTTTCAGTCATGTCTGTCTCTTCATGACCCCCATTAGAAGTCTTCTCAGCAAAGATACTGGAGCACTTGACCATTTCCTTCTCCAGCTCATTTCACACATGAGGAAACTGAGGCAAATAGGGTGAAGTGATTTACTCAGGGTCACACAGTTAATAAATACCTGAGGCCAGATTTGAACTCAGGAAAATGAGCTTTCCTGACTCCAAGCCCAGCACTCTGTGCACTATGGCACCACCTAGCCACCATAGCTGCCACGTACACAGAGCTTTAAGGTTTGCAAAGTACACATACTAATTCATTTATTCTTCATAATGACTCTGAGAGGTATATACTATTATTATTCACATTTTTCAGATGAAGAAACTGAGGCAGGCAGAAGTTTATTGACTTTTCCAGGTACTAAGTGTAAGCTAGTAAGGAAGAAAAAGGAACTGAGGTCCAGAAGAGGGATTGAACCTCATGAGATCATAGATTTAGAGCTAGAAGGAAACTTCCAGGTCATCTAGTTCACCCCGCTCTTTTAAGGATGTGAAAACTGTGACCCAAAGAGGCAGATTCAGTTGCCTAAGGTCCCACAGTTGATGGGAGGCAGAACTAACGTCTGACCCCACTCACATCTTTAGTCCAGCATTTTTTGCCATTGTATCATGGTATCTTTCTTTCCTCTCTTCCATGCTAATTGGATCCCATATACCAAAGATGGTGATCAACTGATTGAGGCTGGGGAGACACAGGGCATGCAATGTCTGGACACATGGTCATGGGCTTAGAGCACTAGATAGAAGTGCAACCAAACTACAGAGAGCTGATTGTTAAATTTTCAGTGTCAGCATTTATACCTCAGAAATCAGTCGATGCTGGAGGGCTTGATTTATTATTGTATTGATGATTTAGACTTAACTAATAGAGAAAGTCACTAATACATACAAAACCTAAAAGTATATAGTGGGTACATTTCTTTTCCCAGACAACCAATTATTAAAGATTTACCAGTACACCTCAAGAATGAAGAGATGTCTAAAATTATTTTCAGGGCTAGCATTTAAGATTCCATCCCTTCTTGACCTTGGGAAAGGGAAAAAAAACAGGTCCAAGAAAAGTTGTGTGTTGCACTGTCAGTTCTTGCACTAATATTCTGTGTGGCACTGAGCAAGTCACTTATTCTCTCTGTCCCTCATCAATACAGGGAAGGGCAGCACTGACTTCCTTATGACTCCCCTATGTCTCTTTTCTGGGTATTAGGGCATACCTTGAATCTTATCAGTGAATATACCAATGGACTTCCCATCATCGTGGTATAAAGGAGAGTTCTGGAATATTGAGAATCACAGGACTTGGGGTACACCATAATGCTACCTTACAATTAACTATTACTTACAAATAACTATCTTTATTTTTATGTAGTTTAAAATTTTTTTTCAATACTTTTGACATCTCCCACCAACAGCAAAGCTAAGTAAAATGAATTGGTACAACGACCATCTGACACCATCTCCTTGATTCCTCCTCTACTGCCCATGACGTACCTTGGACAGGCCCCTGAAGTGATGGGTGGTCACTTCACTCACTGATCAGAAAACACCTGAAATACCAGTCAATCCAACAACTCACTAAATACATGTTAAACATATACTGTATGCAAGACAATGAGGCCAGGGCTCCCGATAAGAAGATAAAAACAAAATCTCCCTGGTCCTCCAATATCTTATACTTTGAAATATACATATAAATTGGAGTACAAGGAAAATTAAGGAAGGAGAAAGAACTTCTAAATTAGGGGTAAAGGAAAAGAGGATCAAGGAAAGTTTCTTGGAAGAGGTGGCACATGAGATGCTTTATTTCAAGTTGATTGGAATATTGTAAGTGGAAATGAGGAGCAAATATATTACAGCTATAAAGTAGGCTGTGTATACACATGTGAAGGTGGGAGATAGAATATAAAGTTCTGGGAACAGCTAGTAGTCCAATTTATGTGGATAACAGAGTTTTCAAAAACAGGTAACACTCACCAGC
This sequence comes from Bettongia penicillata ogilbyi, assembly GCA_023548195.1. Classification (NCBI taxonomy): domain Eukaryota; kingdom Metazoa; phylum Chordata; class Mammalia; order Diprotodontia; family Potoroidae; genus Bettongia; species Bettongia penicillata. The sequence continues at coordinate 852,564 of JAJHZJ010000150.1, forward strand.
CTAGGAGATATGCCCTACATTATTGTCATTTTATTGATCTTACAGATGATGTTACTTAGGCTCAAGTAGGCTATACGACTTTCCTAAAGTCAAACAGCTCTCAGTAGTTCATGTTATTCTCAAACAGTTGCCTTCTAATTCTAAATGCAATCTTGCTTCTACATCAATGTTTTTCTCCCTTTGAAACAAACTGCTATTAATTCACTAAGAGAACTCGAGAAAATATCTTCTTCTCTCAGGACTTCAATTTCCCCAGTTGCAAAATGGAGAAATTGTACTAAAATAGTCTCTGAAGCCCCTGTCAGAGAGGGCATTTTTTCAATCATAAACTAGTTTCTCCAAATACCCCAAAGTCACAGAATGTTAGGGGTGGGAGGGACCAGAGAGATCATATACCCTAATGGAGTTATTTTGTAAAGAACTCTAGGTCCATAGAATCTTATCACTCTTGCCCATGGGCTTCCAGAAATTCTCTCCAGAGGGTCTACCAGTGCTGGGAGATTTCCTCGATTTCCCCTGACAACATAAGGCTTCCACTGGAACATTGACTATCCACCTGTTATCACTGGTCTTCTAACCTATCTTCTCTTACTATCATGTATCTTCTTGAAAAGACCTTTTTCCTTCTGTTATTCTTCAGAATTCTCCATTGTTTATATGTTGCAGTTTGTTCATATCCATCAAGCACCTGTCCATTACTTTCTGTGGCATGTTACTGCTTACTTCTTTGGAGGCAGTCATATTCCTTGTCTCACTGCCATCCTGGATCACTGATAGAATATTGGTATTAAATAGGTGATTCCATCATGGATATAGGATCATCAGGGACCATTAGGTCCAATACTATTCTACATATGAAGAAACTGAAGCCCAGTGAGGGGAAGTGGCTATATAGGAACATAGGTCTAGAACTAGAGGGAAACATGGAGTCCATAAAGTCCAATGCCATTTTATAGATGAGGAAACAGACTGAGGGAGCAGAAATGACTTTTCCAAGGTCACCAAGGGTATAAGCATCAAGAGACAGAATTGGATTCTAGAGGCAGTACTCCTTCCACTGTGCCACACAGTCTTGGGGGGAAGAAGGGAACTTTGCTATTATTCAAAAACCAACCAAAGGAATGGAGAAACCAAAAAGATGGGTTTGTCTGTGCTGAAGTCAAATGATAATGGCTGGCCATCTTTGAAATGTCAGAGGAAAACAGGGAAGACCTTCCCCCCTAAGTACACCATGTGGCCTTACATGGTCAGTTATTTATGAGAAAATGGATACTTGTGTCCATGATGATGAAACCATACATCCATTTGGACATTTGAGGCCCAAAAAGTAATATCGGCAGCAAATATCAACAATGATAGCATTTATATAGCACTTTATTTATATAGCACTTTAATGTTGGCAAAGCTCTGTAAATACATGATCTATTTGGTTCTAGCATCTAGTACATTGCCCTATCCATAGAAGGTGCTTACTGTTTTTATTTTTAATATGGTATGAATGATTCTTATCCAGCACTTAGAAAAGAAGCACCAAGTGTATTTATGCCAGATCTATTTCCTTCTCTCCCCCAGGAAATTAAGTCAAAAGATATTTCTTTTAAATAACCTATAAAAACTATGGTATCTAACCCCCCCATTGCTGAGTGCCCAGGGAATGGCTAGATGGATTTGTTATGAAACCATCCAGAACAATGAGCTCCTGGCTGGAGACTGAGCATAAGAAATGTCAGCTGAAGTAAGTGATGGACTGAGTAGGTTATAAATGATCGAGAAAAGGGATGAGAAGTCTTATAACCACCTTGAATTCAGTGTTGGTATGCCAGGGCTGTAAGACACACAGCATGCACTAACACTAGCCTGACAAAGTCAATAAAAAAAAATTACACCTTTCTTCAGCTTTAGCTCATATGCAACAGTGGGGTGGGGTGGCGTGTTTAGGGTTATTACTATACTGCCATGGAGTTGTTATAGATGGGTATTTATGAAATGAGGCTGTGGGTGTGTGTACACAAGGAATAGGCATACATCAGCTGTGCAGGCCCAGCTTGGCTTTCGCATCATCTGTCACGGTGTAGTGAGAAAGGGGCTGGCCTGTGAGTCAGACTGGGTGGGAATCTCAGCTGTGCCATTAATTACAAGTGTGGCCTTTGGCAAAGTTACTTCCTCTCTCTGGGTCTCAGTTTCTTCAACTGTAAAATGGTTGAGGGGAGGGGCAGACTAGATAACCTGAGATTTCTTTCTGCTCTAAATATGCAATAACCTAATATTTTTATAGATGTGACCCAGATCCCTATTCCTATTGGGTAGGGCCACATAACAGAATGAAAAGTTGGTCTTTTTTGATAGAAAATGTGGAGTCCAAGAAGGTTCATCAGTTCAGACATATGATCAGGGCTGTGTTTTCAGGGATTAAGATAGTATAGAGTACCAGCATCTTAAACAGCATTCATAGAGAGTCAATTATGCACCAAGTATTATACTAGGGATAGAGGGTCAGGGACAAAAGTTGTGGGATATTATCACTGCTGCATCATAAAAACATACGATTTTAACATGTGATCATACCAGATGATCAGATTTGAAATTAGAAAGGACCTTTGAGATGATACAATATAATCATTTCATTTAACAGAGGAGGAAACAGAAGACCAGCAGGGAAGATGATCTGTCCAATTTCTCATATGAAGTAACAGATATCTAAGTCTAATCTCAGTCCTCTCATTTATAACTCAGAGCTCCTCCTTTTCAAAAACATCATGACTTTAAAGCCCAACAGGGTTAATGTCAGGTGACATAGACAATGTTGGAGGAAGGGTTCCAAAGGTTTCCCCATTCCCATCCACAATACTTTGTGGTCTTTGAAAAGATGTTTACATAAAAAAAACCCACTTTCTGGAATCAATTCACCTTCTGTAAAGAAGGTAAGAAGAAGAAATGTGAAAGAGAGGCTGTAAAATGCAATTAAGTTAAATGAATTAAGAATGTACAGATCTTAAAAGTTAGAAGTGAAAAACAAATGGAACAAAGATCAGGAGTCTAGATGGCACAAAGAAAGAAGACAATTTAGTATAGGAAAAGACCATTGAAGGACATGGGTTTGAATCCTGTCTTTGGCTTTTTGTGGCCTGAACAAGTCAACTAATCCCTTACAGACTTGATTTCCCCACATATAAAATAAAGGGGTTCGACTTAGTGGGTTCTAAATTCCCTTCCAACTCTAAATCTATCATTCTGTGAACCTAAGACCTCTAAGATCTTTCATTCTCTAAATCTCTGATTTAACATACTTACAAATGATCCCATGCCCTTATCACAATGTAGTAGGAAGGCCAACTTGAGATTGAACCATTCTATTTAATTCCATTTTTAAGCACCTGTGTTGAGTTTGGAAATTAAATGTTACTTTTGTCTAGGCACCTTGAACACTTTCCCTCCATGAACTCCATGTACCAGATTGTCGAGGTCTTATTTCCCCCTTCCCAGATCCATGCAAATGATCTCCATGTCAGTGACTTTCCTCTTCTCTCTTTCCTTCTCAATCTCTCCAAGCTTTACCTGTGAAGTTCAAGTACCAAGTAATGTATGCCTCCTTTGCAGAAAAGTCCGTCAGAAATCACCTTTCTGCCCCAAAGTCTTCTGGGAGATGTGGTACTTAAGAGAAAGTCTGCCAGTCCTCCAAATTCAGGCTCACTGCAATAACATCATAGTCCATGCCCATAAAGATAACAATATGGTAGGAAGAATGGTTTGTACATGTACATGACTATAATAAAATTAGAACACTATTAAAGATGTAGAGGAGATCCAACAGAGAAGTCTGAGAGGGAAAAGACAGGAAAACATCAATTCAAGGTGGCATTTGGGGAAACGTTCAAAGAGAAAATTTCATTTGAGATGATCCTTAAAGGTCGAGAAGTAAACTTTTGCTTATGTTTGCCTGTGTTAATAAGTAGAGATTAGAGTGGAAGATGCCCATTTTAGGGATGATATATAAAAGGGATAGAGGTGGAATAGAGCAGAATTATTCTGGAAAAAGCAATTTGGCTCATGCATAGAATACAAGAAAGGCAGTATCATGAGATGACATTGGAAAAAATAGGTAGGATCATAATATAAAGAAGCATTAATGAAGTGGTTCTATTTTATTTATAGATACACAGATTTAGAAATCGAGAGGACCTCAGAACTCATAGATTTAGTGCTGAAAGCGACTTTTTGCCAAACTGCCTCATATTACAGAACAAGAAATTGAAGACCAGGGAGTTTAAGTAACTTGTTCAAGGTCACAAAGCTAGTATGTGTATCACCCTGTTATAATAATTAGCTCATTTTAATCCTTAATATGATGACTTCCATGATCCATTTTACACAAAAGTTCTGAATCCAGTCACAATCTGTGGGTTGGAAGGTCTAGTTAGGAAATTTCCCTAAAATACAGGCAGATTTTCAGCTCTCTGACTAACTTTACATTGGACTGTGTCTGTAGTCAACACTTGGATGAGTGTCCATCTAATGGATGAGGTGAAATCAGTTTATTGAAAGTATCTGGGAAACAAAAGAGAACTTACAGTAGTATCTTTGAAAGACATGCATATAGAAAGGAAGTTGGAGAAAGTCAACCCTGTCTTGGGCTTCCTTCAATCTCAATCTTCTCTTGAGACACCCATAGAGCCATGAAGCTCCTCAATATCTCTCTTCTAAGCCACAGCTCAAAGGTATGTTGGAAATGTTATACTTGTTCCAACCTCTAAACTCCAGACCCTCAGAATTTCTCTCTTTTGATTCTGAGGTGATGTCTTCCTTTTATACAAATCCCTTGCTTTTTCACATAATGAATTCTATAGATTCAAGGTAGTGTGCCCTGCTCATGCTTAGTTCAGGTCTTGCTCTGCCTCCACAGCCATTGCTTTTTCCAGTACACCACACTGTATCTTATTACATATGCAAACCACTAACTTGTGCTACTCAGATTATGGTGCATGCTTAGCACAAAAGTTGAACTCTACAATATGGTCCACCATAGCAGAGTTGAAAGTAAATGGCTGTTTTCCAACTTCTTTTAGAACAATGTTCATTTATTTTGTTAGAAGGAGATGATGTTGACAGAGGTGAGTGATATGTGGGGAAACTTTCAAAGGAACATCTAAATCTCAGCTGGTTAGAGTTGTTTTCCAACTGGCTTCTCAACCTTCAAAAAGGTGAAATTCTTCCAGTTTTCTCCCATATTCAGATGCACAGGTTTGTCTTCTCATGTAAGGAGTACATGGCATGAGAGCTAACATTTATATAGCAATTTAGAGTTTAAAACACTTTCCTCATAACAGCACAGTGTGGTAGGGAGTACAAGTATTTATAGAATAATATAGAATTACCAAATGACCCAGCAGGTAGGGACTTTAGAGATCATCTAGTACAACTCTCCTCATTTTACAAAGGATGAAACTGAAATTACATAAGGGTGAAATGGCTGAGAGGCAACTTAGGAGGAGTTGAAGGAGAATGGATTTAACATCAGAAAATTTGAGTTTGGTTTTTCGCACACTTATTTCCTTAACTGTGGGGCATGACCTTGTTGAAGTCATTTAGGCTACAATTCCCCCATATATAAAATAAGAAATTTGAAAAGGATCTCAAAGTCCCTTCCAGTTAAGTCCCTAGATCTAGAGCTGTAGGAAGTCACTGAGGTCATTCAGTCCAACACTTCTTAAACTGTGGGTCATGACTCCATATGGATTTGCAACCCACAATTTAAGAAGTACTGAAGGGGTCATGAGTAGAAAGAGTTTAAGATTTTAGTCCAATTATCTCATTTTGCAGATGAGACCTAAGAATTTTGCCCTTCACAGTTAGAACAGTATGATCATAACTACAGAGTTGAGGAAAAGTAGTGATCAACTAGTGCAAGTGAGAAAAATGAGACCCATGGAGGTGAATTTATTTGCCCAAGGACACATAAGAAATAAGTAGCAGAAATAATTTCGATCTCAAATTCAGCAATTTTTCTACTGCACCATACTGTCTGATATCTTTTTTCTTTGGCATATGGCCTCTTCTGATGCCCTGCTAGAATTCTAAGAAAACAGCTGGATGTTGTAAGTCAAGTAAATACTCAAAAAGTTTGGCTTGCAGCCATTCTTACAGCTCAACCCCATATGAACACTGTCCGCTCACCTAGTGCTGAAATGATTGGCTCTCTGCCCATTTAGTCTCATCTCTGATAGCATGTGGGATTTTCAGAGATATATTTCTCTACTCTGTATTGTCCACAACAAGCTAGGCAAACCTTATTTATTTCTTACTGGGCATCTTGATTGGTTATCTGTCTCCATTAGGTTCATGGTTGAAAGGGCTTTTTTATTGGCACCTCCGCATGAGATCTCTTTGCCAAAACTACTTCTGTCTTCCTGGAATAATGACTTTTTTTTAGGCTCCAAAATTCTCACATTTGTTACATATTTCAAAGAACATTTTTTCATTCTTCTTGGAGAGTGTGTAATGAGACCCACTTATACAATATGGAAGACCTGAGAAACAGTTATATAGTATCTGCTATCAGATGCTTCCACCTTAGTGGGATACCTTATTTACTATTGCTCCTCCTATCAAGATAAGGTTTAATTTACCAGCTCAATTCAATGGAAACTGAATAAGAAGAAGCCTGGGTGGTGCTGTGAGGGAAGAATGATAGATTTGTGAAATAGAAAGAATCCTGACCTTGGGGGCCAAAGACCAGGGATTAAGTCCTGACTCCTTCCATTAACTGGGTAATCTTAAAATAATAATCTTTCTAATGTGATTTCTATTCTTTTATTTGGGGCATGGATATATACCACTCTAGTATTTTGACAATTCTATGATTACAATACTGATCACCATAGCACAGATCACAATCCATAAATGCTTTCTCATCCTGCATGCTTCTTAGGCATATCCTTCCATAAAATCTCTATAGCTTATTTCCCTAATGCTCTGGAGGCTTTCTTTTAGGTGTTTTAATGTTTTGTGCATCCCATTTCAACACTGAAGGTGTCCCTCCATTATCTCTGACTCTCCATCAGTGATCTGCTCACTTCTTTTTCCTATCATACCTTCTATTGATGATATCTTTCATGAATCTTCTTGTATAAAAGACATTGTTGGTAACATGCTGTAGCTTACTAACCCACTGCAAACATTACTATAGGGCAGCAAAGTGGCATAGTACATAGCATGCTAAGTCTGGAATCAGGAAGATTCCTTTCTCTAAATTCAAATCTGACCTTAGACATTTCCTATCTGTGTGACCCTTGGCAAGTCACTTCACCCTGTCTGCCTCAGTTTCCTCATGTCTAAAATGAGCTCAAGAAGCAAATGGCAAAGCACTTCAGCATCTTTGCCAAGAAAATCCTAAATGGGGTCACAAAGCAGTGGACACAATCAAAGTGACTGAATGACATACATCACCATTGCTTTTCAGGTGCTACTTGAGTCCTGTCACTTTTGCTCCTTCTAAAATCAAGGTGTTTTATGATTCATAACAGCACCAGAAGAACATGCAAAGATGAGATTTTTGTCAGGCAGGAACATGGGAACACTGGGAAAACACCTTGCAAATTCCCAAATCTAATCCAACCTATCATCCTCTTATTCAGTCTGGGACCAGTCCATTTTCCATGTGCAAAGCCTATCCAAGATGCATTGTCATAATCAGATAAATGTGTTTATCCTGCTGGACCCCACCAACCTACAGTTTGGAGGTTAAATGATGGAGCCTTATTAATTATATACTATCAGTCTAGTTTGCTTGTCCCTTCCCAGTAAAAACTAGGAACATCTGAGGTTCTAGAACATCAGATCTAGACCTTCCATGGTTCACAATATTAACACCTTTCATCAGGGAAAAAGCCTCCATCATCTAAAAAGTGCCACATATAAATACTGAGACAGTTTGTTTGCCTTCCTTGCCTATCCCCCAAATAGGTTAAAAAATGAGTTTCTTCAAAACTTAGAACTTGGATATCATTAGGCTTCTCTCCCTACAATCTGAATGAGGTAGTTTGGAAACTGCTACTGTTTGCTACCTGTAATTCATATGGTTATGGCTGGTGTGCGACTTGCTCTGCCTCAGGTAAAAAGAGGAAAATAACCAGTCGTAATTAGTCAGTGAAGATCATGGAGGCCATACAATCACTGGCAATACCTTGTGAAGAGAAGGGGGTGAGATCTGTACACATAGGTGGTCTAATAAGTGTGCAGCCAGTTGGGCTGTGAATCTCTTTGTTGTTGCTTCCCTATCATACAACTAATAAAAAACTGTGGTGTTACAGGCAGCAGGAGGAGCTTCCTGGTACTGGGCACTTGTTTCATCCAGAGCTACTTGGCATGACATTTCTCAGTAAGGTCAAGTTCTTATAGTGTAGCTATTTTGCATTTTGAAGATTGGATTCAACCCCTAAAATAGGTGACTTCCCTAACCCACATCCTTCTGGGTACAGAGTCTGTTGATATAAGTGTGTCCGTGGGCAGAAGAAAGGAAATGAAACCTCTGGAATGAACACTGATCCTGTCTCTATATTCCATCAAGTGAATAGTTGCAGCTCAGCTTGTTTCTGAGGCATCTCCCTCTCCCTTTTGTTAGAATACAGAATCAGAACCAAAGGGGAACACTATCTTCTGAAGTACACATGATCTAATTTTTCCAGCTACTACTACTACTACTACTACTACTACTACTACTACTACTACTACTACTACTACTACTACTACTACTACTACTAGCACCACACATACACACATGCACACATGCAGTTGTATATGGAAAGCCCTAAGAAGAGTCTTCTCTTGTTGTCTGACTATACTATTGCTACATTAGAGTTTTTTATCAATCACTGAATTGAATTGAGTTGAATGGATCTGCATAGTTAAAAGGACCAGAATGGTCCAAATCATTGAAATGCTTCTGCAGGATACTTCCTCCTGGCTCACTTCTCTAATGCCATTTAGGTCATCATCTCTATGGCATTAGCTGTTCACTTTCTGAAATAGCAAATCATCTTCCTTTACTTTGGGCTCAACCTTTTCTGTATATGTAAATCTGCTGACCTAGTCTTTGTCCCTAAGAATTGATATGGATAAGTGACCTCTCTCCTTGTCAGTAGAACATCTCTTGATTTATAGCCATGTATGCTGTCTCCCTCAAGCCTTTTCTTTCCTCCACAGACCTTGCTTATATTTGATTAATCCCTGACCTTTCCATGGGGCTTGTTCCTCCTACAGTTTTCAACATGGCCTTAACCCCATTTAAAAAAAGATATTATTGTTTACTTGTTTTCTTTGTAAAAAATTTTAGATAGAAAATATGCCTGAATTGAGTTTCTATGAATCTATGAATGAATGAATGAATGAATGAGTAAGGGAGCAAGCAGAAAAAAGCATTCATTAAGCATTTTCCTCTATTCCAGACATTGGTCTAAGACTCTGGCATACAAATAGGAAAAGTAAGGTGTTTGTCATCCTCAATGAGTTTACATTTTAATAGAGGAAGACAAATATAGGGCTGTACTTATCAGGGATGGAGGGGGATGTTTGTTTTGGGAAGTCACAGATCAAAAAATTCATGAACAATTTAAAAGTAACCGCTGTGCTAGCCAGGCACTGTTCTAATCACTGCTAATGCCAAGAAAGAAGTAAATAGTTCTTAGTCTAAAGGGCCTTATATTATGTGAGAAAGACAATATTCACACACATACATACGTATTAAATATATATGTGTATGTATTATACATACATACATATATATGTATACGTATATACATATTTCCATTTTAAGAAACCCATAAGATAATTGAAATTCCAACTAATCAGATCAGATAAAAGGCAGCCATTTCCAACCTTCATTTGTAATATCTCAGGATATTTCAAGAGCTATAATAACAATAATAGCTTATTTCGTTTGGACCCTTGCTGTTTATCAAGCATTTTTAGCACAACTGTCCTGGAAATTAGAAAGTAAAATTTTATTAGACCTATTATATAGATGAGGAAACTGAGACTTCAAGAGAGGAAGTCTGCATTCCACAGTCATATTTCTCCTGATCAAAAGCATCCTGGAACTCTAGAGTTGGAAGGAAGTCTAGCGATCTGCCTACAATGTGTCAAAAGCTGCCAGGCCATGTGGAGTCTTCAGTGTTCCAGAATGCTGCCCAAACCAGATTAAAATGAAATTGGGAAATATTTAACAAAAGAAATAAAAATAAAACAAAACATAGATAACATCACAGTTTTAAACTAAGTTGATATGCAGCCTCCAGGAATCCTTCTGTATGCATTAGTAGCTCCCATTCTATTTGGATTCAACACCATGGATCTAGCCCTCCATTTTATGCCACAACCCATTCCACATTTACATAGCTCTAATTATTTTTGAGAAATGACCTGAATAAATATACAAGCAATGGAGTATAGAAATCTACCTTGCCCTCCAGAAAAATAGAAGAGTAGGGTATAAGAGAAAGGGGATGATAGAAAGGGGGGCATATTTGAGGAAGGGGTAATCAGAAGACACACTGTCATGGGATAGGAGGAGAGGAGAGATGGAAAATTTCAAACTCAATCTTGCAAAAGTGAATATTGAAAACTAAATATAAATAAGTTAAATAATAAATAAATGGAAATATCCTGTCATCAACCCTAAATATCTCTAGCCTTTAGTTCTTCCCTGTGGGGCTACACAGAGTGAAGTTCATCTTTCTTCCACACAACAGTAAGGGTTAAATGTACTGTGTTCCAACTAAAGTGAATTCAACAAGTTTTGGCCAAACACCTATGCAGCGCAGAAAAAGCCAGGCATACAAAGACAGACAAGTCACCCCACCTGCCCTCACCATCTAGAGACCTAAAACATGCTTGGAAAATGGATCTAATCAGAAGATACAACAGAAATAATAATACAGATGACATACAAATAACAACTCTTTTTTTGTCTGCTCTCCCAATCTTTGTGGTAAGGGACTACTTTCAATTTACTCTTATGGATTCACTTTATGTTCATGTCCCTCCTATCAGAATGCAAACTTTACAGAATCAAGGGTATGCCTGGCACATAGTGGGTGCCTATTAAGTATTTGATTAATTGAACTATGATAGGAATTATCTGCATGAGAACATTAAAAGGGCTATTCAAAGTCCCGGTGTGGGAAGTTCATTCTCTCTGCTTCCAATGCTTTGCTATCACAAAAAGTGCTGCCACTAATACTTTTGTGTACATGGGGACTTTCTTCTTATCTTAGAGTAGAAGCCTAATAATGGAATCTTGGGTCAAAGGGCATGGGCATTACTTTATTTATGTAATTCCAAGTTGATTTCCAAAGTAGTTGGACCGATTCACAATTCCACTGACAATACACTAATGTGCCTATCTCCCCACAACCCCTCCAACATTGATTTGAGAAGATCGGTTTCAATGGAGAGATTTGAGAAGGCTTCATGATTAAAGTTAACAGTAACATGTGATCTGGGTTTTGAAGGCTAAGTGGATGTCAACAAATGGAGATTGGCTGGAAGTGTCTGAGGAGAGCAAGAGTAACGGTCCCATTTTGAATTCAAAATGTATCATTATTATGATATTTCTTATGTTGAGGCATAATTATGGGTTATGCATTTTCTTGCTCAGTGTCATACAGAACAAGTTTACTAGCCCTTGAACGTGATCACTTCTTCCTGCAGTTATGTCAAAGTCTGGTAACAAAAGACTCCAGATTACTATGTCTCTACCTGAAGGTTTTAACGAATGCCTTGATTATTACATTATATTTGATCATGTACATGACAAAGACCTGTGAAGGTTTAGGGCCACGGTCTGTAGTCACTAAGGAAAAGCAGAGAAGCTACTTAATGGAAATGCAGCCAGTTTTTGCGACTACCTTTTATTATCAGACATTGATACAAGTGCTGGAAAGAATAGGCAGGTTCCCTGCTGATCAGTATGTCCAATGCATGAGTTTCATATTAAAATATATCTGTTTCAGGTGCTCCCAGGATCCTTGGAATTCTGGAGTTGGAAGGTTCTTATTCTATCCCTCTTTGCTCAGGTAGGGGTACATCATGAACAACTCAAATTCTATCCTATGTTGGCAAATTCATATGAAGGAGACTGAGCAATGTCCCTGAGTACTTTATTCCATTGTTTAACAGGGTTTATGGAGAAAAGTCCCTCTTTATACTTGACTTGCGTTCCTTATGTAGGGGGGTGGAATTCATCTTCTCTCCCATTCTTGAGAAATGAGGAAGATGGATGGTTACAATTCTTAGTACAAATATTTCACATGTCAAATGAAACTCAGAATGAGAACTGGGAGAGACATTACAGACCGTCTAATGCAAGCCCTCATTTGACAGAGGAGCAAACTGAGATTCAAAGTTGGAATGAGTTACCCATAGTCATGTTGACAGAAAGTAGAAGATCTGGGATTTGAACCCAATATCCTGCTCTTTCTGCTGTCCCACACTTGTATCCCTGAAGGTCATTATTCAAAACATCTGTGATGTCAGCTTATATAAACCCTTTTTCTGTGCACATCAATTCAATTCCTAAGAAAATAAGATCATAAGATTATTGATCTGGACTTGGAAGAAACTGTAGAGATCATTTAGTTCAACATCTTCATTGTCCAAATGGGGAAACTGAGTGCAAGAGAGGGCAAGTGAGTTGCAAAATGCCAAACAGATACTAAGTGGTAGAGCTGAGATTCTAACCTAGGTCCTCAGTCTTGAAATTCGATTTAATTTAATACAATACAACACAAATTGATTAAGCATCTACTCTGTTCCAGGCTCGGTGGCTAAGTAATGCAGTGGATAGGGTTTCATTCCTGGAGTCAGGAATTCACCTCTCTCCAAATTCAAATCTGACCTCAGATACTTACAAGCTATATGACCCTGGGCAAGTCTTTTAACCATGTTTGCCCCAATTTCCTTGTCCATAAAATAAACTGGAGAAGGAAATTGCAAGCAAGCAAGTATCTTTACCAAGAAAACCCCAATAAGGTTATAAAGAGTCAGCCATGACTAAAAAAACTGAACAATAATATGTTTCAAATAGTGTGGGTGCCGGGGGAACAAATCAGCTTTTGTCCTCAAGAAATTTAAATTTTACTGAGGAAATACAATATGAACATGAGTAAGAAAATGAAATGTACATAAAATGTCATGCCTAGTGTGTAGTAATACATATTTTTAAAATCTTATTTATTTTATTCATTTATCTTTTTTTGTCTTTTAAGATATTATCTATTATTAATACGTTGTATTTTTGCATCATGTACCTTTCCCAAAGTATCCCTCCGATTCTCTCAGCTATCCTTTATAACAGTTATGAAAAAGAAGGGGGGAAAACATATCAGAAAAGTCTGATATCATTCATATGCAATGTTCCATAGTCCTATATCTTTGGGGAAAAATGCTGAAGGATATGCATCCTCATATCTTTTTATACAAAGTAATTTCTTTTTTATAATTCTTCATGTAATAAACAAAGTAAGAAGCATTTTCTTATATAAAATCAAAGAGAAAAATAGGGTTGCACACAGAACAATGAATCTCTGTAGCAAGCATATGACTTGTTTTTACCTTTCAGACTCTAACAATTTCAACGTGTAACTTTCACAGCCATCCTTCTTGTCTGTGTTTCCTTCTGGCCTTCTTTCTTTTTACAAAGTAATTTCAAAAGAAGGTAGAGCTAATAGCTCCAGGGAAGGAGAAAGGCCTCCTTTAGTATTCAGGTCACAGCATCTCTGTAAGTTAATAAATAGCCTCATAGATTTATCGTGCCCCCAAATTCATCAAGCTCAGGGCAACCAGGTGAGGAGTATCTCCAAATGACTGATCCACAGACAGCATGCAGGGGCTGTCCCCAGGCTGGTACTTGAAGCCTCTTTAACCCTGTAGTACCCACTGGGACTTGGTCGCTGAAAGCATAGATTTCAAAGAGCCAGAGTCATCTCTTGCGCCAAGATGAGGCAAGGATTTTACAGTAGGTACCACCGCTAGCCCACCACAAAACATCTGTGTTTCTTCTTCTGAGAAAAAATTATCTGCAATGGAATCATGAAGGGTCATAGTGCAGAAAACCCTTATTGGTCATCTAGACCAGACTTCCCGAAAATCCCCTTAGAAGGTAATGCAGGTTGCATTAATCCAGTAAATGAGTTTGATTTTCTTTTTAAATGCTTGACAATTGAATGCAAGTCCTGAAAGCAGCCTGGGTCAGTGGGAAGAATGCTGGATCTGAACTTGGAGGACCTGGATACAAATCTCCCATGTTAACTTCCTTTATGACTGTGGCCAAATGTTTATTTTTTTAATTAATTTATTTGTTTTCACTTTTCTACAATCACTTCTAGAAGTCTTAGATTTTCTCCCCTTCCCTCTCTTCTCCCTCCCTGAGATGGCATGCAATCCTCCATGGGTTCTACACATACATTCTTATTAGCCACAGTTTCACATTAGTCATGTTGCATAGAAGAATTAAAACAAATGGGAGAAACCATGGGGAAAACAAACCAAAATAAAATATAACACAAGAGAAAATAGTCTACTTCATTCTGTGTTCTGATTCCATAGTTCTTTCTCTGGGTGTGGATGTCATTTTGCATCAAGATCCTTTGGGAATGTTTTAGGTCCTTGCCTTATGGTGAAGTGCTAGGTCTACCAGAAACAGTCCTCGCACACTGTGGCTGATACTGTGTACAATGATCTCCTGGCTCTGCTCATTTCACTCAACTTCACTTCATATAAGTCCTTCCAGGCCTCTCTGAAGTCCTCCTGTTCATCATTTCTCATAGCATAATAGTATTCTATTACATTCATATACCACAACTTGTTCAGTCATTTCCCAATGGATGGGCATCCCCTCATTTTCCAGTTCTTTGTGTAGCCAAGTGTTTAACTTCCCTTCTCATCAAATATCCTACCTATTCAATGACAGGCTTTAACTAGTCAGAGGTTCTTAACTTGGGGAGTAGTAAGGTATGCTGGGGCAAGTGTCCTTAGGGGCATCTCTTCAACATCCAGCCCCTTTTCCATCTTCTTTGTATATCATTTCCCAGCATTCTCTTCCATGTAATCTGTAGTCTACCCATATTGGCTTACCTGTTCCTCCCCATGTATAGCACTCCATTTTTTTATGCCATTGCCTTTGTAGAGACCATCCTCCATGCCTGGAATGCTCTCATTCCTCACCTCTACACCTTAGCATATAAGCTTCCTTCAGGATATAGCTAAGCTAGTGGGTCTTTCCTGGACTACCAGCTCACTTTGCCTCTAAGGTAATGTTTTATTTCCTCTGCATGTACCTCATTTATCTGTAAGCAAGTACAAGTTGGTTCTCTTTGAGGTTTCTCTCAGTGACTCCTCAGAACATTTCACATTAAATTATTTGGGATGCCATATAATTATACCTATTAAAATCCTTGGGAATGAAATCATGCACATTACATCATTTCCAAACAGATGTTATTCATGGAATTCAGCTCAGCTTGACCTAACACAAGTTGGATACTTGAAAACTTCGTTTTAGAACTCCCAAGAGAGGACAACTCTTACATCCAGGACTTTATGATACCAGGGACTTCTTGGCTGGGATCAAGACTTGAAAGTACTCCTTCTATGTCACTGAGAATCTTTCTAACCCATACATTCCATATGCCTTAAGGCATATAATGAAATTATATGAAATGATATAATTAGATTATATGAAATCTAATGAAATTGGAACTAGCTCTGAAGTCAGAAAGCCTTGATTCAAATCACAGTTGTGGGATCTGGGACGAGTTACTTTCCCTTTCTGGGCTTCAGTTTCTCATCTCTAAAAGGAAAGGCTTAAACTCAATTAACTCTAAGAATACCTCCAGTTCTAAATCCTGTTTTTAAAAAACTAACCCTTTCCCCCATAGAGCTTATCTTCTAATAGAAAGAGATAAAACATAGAGGGCTGTACTTCACCCTCTGGTCTGGAAAGTTATGGGGCTGGTGAGAAGAGCCACAGGGGGCTAGATTGACACAACATCTCTGAGAACCATGCTATTGAGTTCATGTAAGGTAGGGTCCCAAATGGCAGAAACGAACTGATTTGAGCTCAAACTTCTGTAGGTCCTTCTGTTTACCCTAGACAAGCTCCCGTCTGTGGCTTCTCTCTCTTGAGCTCAGTTCTGCATGACTGTCTTTTGGACATTGTCAATCATCTCCAGTCATCCTGATGAATATCTAGTCACTGGATTCAGATGACTCTGGAGGAGAAGTGAGGCTGGTGACCTGCACAGCCCTCCCTCACTCAAAACAAAGTCAAATACAAGTCATGTCATCATTTCTCTGATGGCATGGTCTTCTTTGTCAGGGAAGGATGAACACAACAAGAATTGGATGTCCCCTAGGCATTTCAAATCTAGAAATAGAATTTTCATCCTTTGCGTGATACCCTACTGTCTTCCCAAGTTCCTGTTTTGGTCAAGAACATCACCACCTTCCTAGTCACTTAGCTTCGGATCATCCTCCACTACACACTCTCACTTCATGTAGCTTATTCGTTGCCAAATACTGGGGCATTTTATTTCCTTCACACCACCTCTTGTACATAACTGCTTCCCTCCACTCATGGCTTCCACGCTGATAGGGATTCCCATGACCTGATCCTGAGACTACTGTAATAGCTTTCTATTGGTTCTCCCTGCCTCAAATCTCTCCCCACTCAAATATACCCTCACTCAACTGCCAAAGTGTAGATTTGACCTTATCATCCCCACCTACTTAGAATTGACTATCAAATCTATTTGCCATCAAAATCACTTCCAACTCACCCCCCAACCTTTGCAATCATCTTTTATTTCCCCCCCTCCCCACCACACACACTCTACTATCCAGCACCATTGGCTTCCTTACTGTCCTTGGCACAGGACACTCCATCTCCTGACTCAGTGTGTTTCCATTGACTAAACCTATCATGCTCTTGGTCCTCACTTGTGCCTCCAGCTTTCCTGGCTTCCTTCAAGCTGCAACACAAATTCCACACTCTGTACCCTGGAAGAAACTTTCCTGGCCCCCTCGGCCCACCTCAGCTCCTAGTGCCTTCCCTCTAAAGCAATCTTCCGCTCCCATGGTCCATGTTCTGGATATACATAGTTATTTACATGATTTGCATTTCCTTCTTAGAATCAGAATTCTTGAGCATGTGGACTGAGTTCTTACTTTGCTTTGTTTCTCAAGTACTTAGCACAATGGCTACCACTTGGGAAAGGCTTACTAAATGCTCATTGACCAAGAGTGCTTTCAGACCTCTTGCTAAATAGCATGCCTCTCCAGGGCTGGCTAAAATCCTCTAATACCCCAAACACTGAGACTTCTCCACAAAATCATCACCCCTTCTGCTCCTGTTTGCCTTAGAAAGAATTCTCTTTTCTCTTTGCATCCTTTTCCCCATATGCAGTTCACTCATCTGAGCATGGAGCTCACTGGTCCAGCACATCTCTGAAGTCTCTCCATTATTTTCCTAGCTGTCAATCAACCCATTCATTAGCATTTCTAAAACCCACTTTGACATTTGATAACTTGTCTCCAGTAAAGGGAGTTTATAAAACAGTCTCCAATAAATTAGGGGAGGACGATTTTTCCCAAACTGCAAAAAACAACAGTCCTGGGGAAGGCTTTGTATGCTCTCCCTTCCCATAGAAACTTGGTCATCTCTCCACAGGGATTCCAGGCCCATATTTGCACACACAGGAAGTGACATTTTGGAAGGCGCAGGAAGGTTGTGGGCATCTCCACATTTCCATAGGCCAGACAGTGTCCTAACTAAATTATACAACTTCTCCATCTCCTTCCCACCTAGCATTTTCTGCACACCAGAAGTGCTTATTAGCAGCCAACTAAAAGATGCAATCCATTGAGAATTGGGCCTGACATTGGAAAGAACTGAGCTCTAATCCTGACTCAGATGTTTACTAGCAGTGTGAGCCTGGGAAATTCAAATAACCTCTGTCTGCCTCAGTTTCTACATCTGTAAAGTGAGGTTAATAACAGCACCCATACATCATGGTTATTATGAGAATAAAATGAGGTGACATACAGAAAATGTTTGAAACTGCAAAGAGCTCTGTCAACACTAACTATGATTCATAATTGCTGAGTTTGGTTGTATTTCCACAGTTCTCAGTCATATGATGATTATGAGACCCCTGAAAATTCCTGGCCCCCTAATTAACTGACAGAGCTGGGAGGGCACTCTAGCAATTGGAAAGGAAGGAGGCGATGCTGCCGCTGGAGAGCCATCTTGGGTATGGCTTCAGGCATTCCTTGTCCTGGTTCGGTGCAGAGTAGAGTTTAAAATTTGAAAAGCAAATCCTAGAACTGGATAAGAGGTTGGAGGTCACAAAATCCAATTCCCTCATTCAAAATATTAGAAAACTAAGAATCAAAGAGAGGAAAGGGCTTTTCCAAGACTGCACGGGGGGCATCAGAGGGTCATAAAGGCATACCAGAGGTCATCTAGTACAACTCCCCATTTTATAGATTAGGAAACAGATCTGGAAAGGTGAAGTGATTTGCCCATGACAATATAGGTAGTAAGAGGCAGAGGTCAGATTCAGATTCAGGTCCCATGAAAAGTCTTGTTTTTTCTGTCTTAATAGCCCTGTTCATGGCTTCTTCCTGTCTTCTCTTCTGTCTTCCTGTCCTGTATCTTCTACCCACCCTCATATGACATCATTATCCTTGTGACACCCCCCCACCCCCCACAATCCTCAGTGATCTTTTCAGCATGTGCCATATGGGAAACCTTCGGTTGATAAGTTTCTCTTGGCATGTAACATGATCATGGTGATTTCAAAACTCATCACATCCTCCCTAGTGTACTGTAATCTCCCAGAGGGCAAGGACCCTATACATCCTCTTTGTAACCCCCCCAAGGCACCTAGGACAGTGCTTTGCAGTTAATAGGTACTCAGTAAATATTTATTGAAGGAATAAATCCATGAATGTGAAAATCTTCCGAGACAAAGACAGAAAATAATGATATGCTGCTTAGCAGTAAAATTGTTCTAAGTTTTACTGTGAAAAGGTAGGCAAAAAAAAAAATCTTTCATGGGGAAGGAAACAGAACACACTCCACTGAAATACTTGTCCCTCCCTACCCTCTACCCCCAAAAAGACTTTGTGGCTGAGATTATTTGGGAGCACAAGCAAGTAACCATCTTCATCTGCTATCACTTTTTCCTCAGGTCTACTTAGAATTCCCTGTCCTTTTTTCTCAGGGCTCTAACCGTGACTGGCATTTATAGAGAATTTTGAGGTTTGCAAAGTACTTAACACATGCTCTTTAATTTACTCCTCACAGCAATCCTGGGAACTAGGTATCATTATTATTTACATTTTACAGATGAGGAAACTGACACCAAAAAGGTTAAGTAACTTACTTAAGTTCACACAGCTAATAAATGCCTCAGCTAGGATTACAAATGATCTTCCTGACTCCTGACAGAGTTGCATCCACTCTACCACCTGACTGCTGTTTATGATGAAGGCAAAATGGGATAATTATATTCAGGTCAAGTCAACAAATGCTTACTAAATGTACCACTTACTCTGCGAGGTGCCAGGAACACAAATACAGAAATCAAACCATCCCTGCTTACTTTCTTCTGGGGGAAAACAATGGTTTGCAATTCTGAATTCCTCCTTTCTCCCTGTCTTTTGGTATTTTATCCCATTTCAAAAACCCATTCTAGATTACCCAAAATCCACCTCCTCTGTTCCTGTTCTGATACTGCTGAATATTGTGAGAGGGAAGACGACAGCCATGCTGATGGAGACAACTACCAATTTATGTTGTCTGCTCTCAAGAGGATCATTTGGAATTTCAAAACTTACCTACGTAAGGTAATGTGAGCATTATTTTTGTCTGGATGAGTATGGGACAAGGGATGGTAGGGGCGTCAATTCTATGACTTGATACAGTTCTTTTGGGTGGGGGGTACTGCACTGGGAAAATGAGAAACCAGAGCTGACAGGCTAGGAGGAACACTTGGTGCATTTTTATTGAGATGGATGAGCTATCAGCTACAGAGAGGAGGACCTGTCCAGTGTAAAATGCTCAGCCCATCTGCAGGGACCAGAAATCAGAATGGAGGTCATTTGCTTGGCTCCTCTGTTGTCATGGCTGCATCCTGCCCTGTAGATCCAGGGTGTTTGAAAACAATTCTCCATCCCCTCAGGCTCCAGTTGAGGCCAAACACAGAACTGAAATCTCTCCATGGGGAAGTCTATGGGATCATCATGGTTTTAATCTGACTCAATCTGCAACATTTTTGAAAAAAAAGAGATTGTAACCTGAATTATTCTTTTTAGACCTTCCTTTACTCTGCCTGAAAGTTACTGTATTAGCGTCTAAGTGGAAGAGGCTTCACTTGTTCCCTAGAGAGCAAAACCAAGAAGACATTTTTAAGTCAGAAGACCTCAGTTCAAATCCAAGTTTCCTCTCTTTATTTGCTGTGTGAACCTAGGGAGATCACTTGACCACCTTGTCTGTAAAATTGAATTAGATACTCTGCACTTCCAGATCCATGAGCCTATGAGAGCTGGTAAACTCACCACTCTGGACCTCAGTTTCCTCATATGTACAATGAAGAGGTCAGACTTGATGGAGTCTGAGGTCCTTTGCAGTTCTCCAGGTCTGATTGCTTGGGTTTCATGCCATAGCTCTCCTCTCTCTCTCCACTGGCTGATCATCCTCCTAAAATTCCTTAAGGATGTTTTCCATTACTGCTCTGAGACCTTTTCTCTTTGGAATCTCTTCAAAATCTCAACCATTCTCATGGTGTTAAGTGTTACTATCACATGATGTTAAGATCACAGTCATAGAATAGAGCTGGGAAGAATCTTGGGGATCAAATACAACCAACTTAGCTTACAAGTGAGGAAAATAAATCCCAGAGAAGGTCATGAGGTCAAAGGACATCAGAGGCCTTCTTGTCCTACTCATTTATTTTAAAGATGAAGAGTCAGAGATGAGAAATGTCTTAGGATTATAGATTTACAGCTAAAAAGGACCTCAGAGACCATCTAATCCAACATTGTTATTTGGAGAAACTGAGGCATAGGAAGATTAAGTGACCTCCTGGAAGGTCACACAGGCAGTTAATGTGAAGACAAGATTTCATCTCAGCTCTTCTGTTTCAAAGAGGAAGTATGTTACAACGAAGAGGGCTCAGGAAAATGGGTTCAAATTTTACCTCATTCTACATGTGAGACACTGGGCAAGTCACTGAAAATCTCTGGACCTTAAGTTCACTCATCTATAAAAGGATGGGGTTGGATGGATGATCTCCAAAGGCCCTTCCTTACCTAAATCTATGATTTGATGATCCTGTGACTTGAGTAGAAAGGCCTCTTTCCACAACTCAGCATTAAATGTGTTTCTTTTTCCAATTCCTATTGATAGAAACACCATCTTCCAGTTAGTCAGGCTTGAATCACAGCTTTCTCCTGTGTTCCCCTCTATCTCAGCTTTCCAACCTAATCAGAGGTAGAAGCGACCTTGGGTACCATCCTCCACATTTTACATGTGAGGAAACTGAGACCAGGAATGATTAAGTGAAATTCCTATGGGTCATATAACTGATGTCAGGCAATGCTTAAAGTTAGGTGACCATGCCAGCTATCTACCAATCACATACCACATTCTCTGGATTGTACTTCCTCAACCTTTCTCTCCTCTGACCCCTCTTCTGAACCTACATGAATCTCTGCTCAAGTTCAAGCCCTCACTACTTCTATCAAACCCTTAGAAGCTCTTCCTAATTAGTTTTCCAATTTTTTTTCTAATTTTTCTAATTTCTTGCTTTCCTGGTCCTTCCCTCTCTAATCCATCATCTGCACGTTTGCAAAACAAAAGTTCCTAATACACAGATGTGATCATGAGTTAGAGGAAAACCTTCACTGAGTCCCAAATGTTTATAGGGCAAAATAGAGAGTCCTCAGTATATGGTTTAGAGTCATTATAATATGATTCCAATCTACCTTCCCAGTATTATTTAATATATTTCCCTTTCATTGCTGCAACCTTCAAATGAGCTATAATGGTAGCCAGTCCTTGATTATCTCTTGCCCCATCTAGTCTCTAGAATTCACAGAGGACAGCTCCCAATTTTCTCTCCAATATTCTCCTCCCACATCCCTAGGTTCATTTGCCTATTGTAGAGTAGGGATACAACTCCATTGCTGCAGGAAACTCTCACTCCCAGTGTAGATCAGCATCTGTTCCATGATTAATAGTCTTAGAGGGTAGACTGAGGCACTGTGAAATCACCTGGCTTGCCCAGGACTACAGAGCCAGCATGTGTCAGAGACAGAATTCAAACATGGCTATACTTGATGCTATCCTCTCTTCACCTCCTCACTTTTTAAAATTCTTTTTTCCTTTCAAGATTCACATCAGAGGCCACCTCTTCCATGAAGCCTTTCCTGATACAATCATATCTTTATCCCCTAGCACAGTGCCTAATACAAAATAGGTACTTAATAAATAACGGATGTTGATTAATTAATTAATGCAATGATGATCTCCCCACAAAAAAGATAAAATGACCAAGGCAAAGGTATTGTCTCCAACCTTACATTTTTGTTTCTTTTGCTTCTTTCTCCGGTTCTTTTTTCTTCTTTTTTTTTCCACACTGGATCTCCCTATCTTGCCCAGACTACAAATGTAAGTACAACAAGCCATTCTTATGCCTGACTCCACTACTGACCAGCACAGGAAATTTCACCTGGGCCAAATTATTCCTGCCTAGGTTGGTGGATCCCACTTCCTGGAAGTTTTCCATATAGAAACCAGATGGTATGATCACCCAATTAGTTCTATTGCATTTCAGAACTCCTGCGCTCAAGTAATCCACCAATCTCAGCCTTCCAAGTGGCAGGCATTACAGGAATGTGTTACCACACCTGGCTCCTCATATTTTCCTAGAACACAGAATCTCTCTCCTTTGTTTCTTTCAATTGCATCTTGTATCATGATTATCTATTTACATTCTAGAGAGCCTGAGTAGATTGTCAGTTCTTGGAAGGCGTGAATTGACTGTATAATTTTCTTCTTTGTGTATCTAGATAAAGAACACACCATTGCACAGAAACAAGAGAACTGTGATTTAGGGAATGGAAAGTTCCCTACACAATGAAAATCACAGCCCATTTATGACTTAGTTTATCAAAGGCTTGGGGTTTATGGCACAAAAGGTTAAATCATTTTCCCAATGTAAGCCTGGGCAATCATATTACATGTACAGAAAATGGGGTAATCAAAGGCCTAGAAATCAGAAATAATGGGGTTTGCATTGAAAACAGCAAATACTTTAGAGCATAGAATATTTGATGGGGAGTCCTGTGTGATGAAACTGAAGGGACAAATTGCATTTAGACTGTGAAAGGCTGTGCATGACAGGCTAAGAATTTCAGTTCTTGTCAGAACTAGAACACTTTTCATCTCCCAAGATCCTCTGAGTGTCAGGGGCTACAGGTGGTTCCCCTGATATCCAACAAAAGCACAAAATGATGAATCTCAGAGGTCATCCAATAAGGAAACAGACACAGGTGGGATGCAGTGAGCGACTTGAAGTCATTCAGCTAGCTTGGTGGAACAGAAGAAGCAATAATCCTGGAGCAGGATAATCAGAAACCAAATCCCGATAGTGTCACTATCTGTGTGACTTTTGGTATGTCACCTAATCTTTTCTGGGTTTCACTTTTCTCCCCTGTAAGATGAAAGGTTGAGCTAGCTAGCCCTGCTGGTCCCTTCCAGTTCTGAACCTAGGATCGTTCTGTCTGACACTTCAAGTCCTGTCTTCTCAAAGTCCAGTACTTTTCTTCCCCCCTGGCTTAGGATCATTTCTTAACCCCAAAGGTATTGAGCCAGACTGGACTTGTCCCATTTCCTTGACCACCATAATAACTAAGGAAAGCTTTGGAAGTCATGACCTTTGGCAGGGGCTTAGTTTTAGCCCTCCTAACCAGGAGAAGTCTGGAAATGGAACCAGCATGGAGGGGATGGATAAGGAGAGAGAAGACCCAGAAATCTTTGGAAAGAAAGGACCCCAAATGCCAATTGAAGCTTCAAAGCAGATTTCTTTTCTTTTCTAACCTTGGGCTGAGAACCTGAGAGGTGGGGGAAGAGGGGAAGAAATTAAGAGAAATTTGATGAGTTGTAAAAGAGAGAGCAGGGGAAGAAATGTGTGATAAGGAGGGGGCAGCTAGTCTGAGGAGACAAGCCAGCGATAAGGCACTGTATCTATCTAATAGAGATTCTCCTCCTAATTCTGGTAGAAATTCTATCTCTGAAGCCTGTCAGTGGAGACTTAATCCATCTCTGAGGGATGAGGAATTGGAAAAAGGGAAGGGAGAGAAAAGGTGGGGCAGCAGAATGGGCGAGAACTGACTTGGTATAAAGCCAAGGTTATTCTCATCTTGCCAACCCCATTGCATTGGTTGTACCCACTCCATCATATGTGGGGGAAAAAATGAAGAAAAAAGAAAAGGCATTCAAAACTTTTCTCTCCTTGAAAAATGACAACTTCATGAAGTTTACCAAACTGGATTTCTCCAGTCTTAGTTGGTTTTGCAAGGATTGATATTCCCCTACCCAAATACCCCAGAGAAACAGTAGAGCTACAGCACACTGTTACCCTCCCCCACCCCATCCCACCTACCCCTCCAACCCCAACCCACCCACACACATTATCAGAGTGACATTATGAGACTACGTAGATTTTGAATGAGCAGCTTCCTCAGAATTGTGTGAGAAAAAGCGCTGAACCTGGAGTCAGGCCAGAGTTCCAATCCTTTCCCTGACTCAATGCCTGTGTAGCCATGGGCACATTCTTTAAACTCTATGAGCCTCAGTTTCCTCAACTGTAAAAGGTGGACCACAGGGTTTTGGAGAGTTCAAAGTTGTCCTCTAAACATCCTGCCTCTCCCAAAGCTTTGAGGAGCATGCAAATGTTAGCCATTATTATTATATTTCTAGAAAAGTCAAGAGGCTGTTAACCTGCAAATTTGGAAGTTGTCCTAGAGGGAGTATTATGAACCTATTAGGATCCCAGAGCTGAGAAGGCCAGTAGAAGTCATCTACTTTTTTTTTTTTTAGTAAATTTAGCCTTATTTTTAATAAAATTAAATATTTGTTAATATATTGTTTTCATCACCTTGATTTTCCAATTTGCCCCTTCTTGTCCTTCCAGAAATCCATTTTTATAAAGATGAAAAACATGGGTGGGGGAAGTTTAACAAAGTTAACCATTACATTAGTCAGGTCTGACATTTTATGAAGTGTTCCAAATCCATCGATGTATTCCTCTTTAAACAAGGGGGCAGTAGAAGGGGGAAGGGGGAAGAAGGGAGTAATCTCATATCACTTCTTTGGAGCCAAACGTCAGCATTTCCCATGAAGGTGCAGGTGGTTTGGTTCTGTTTCTCCCATTTACATTGATAGTATCTCCCAAATTCTGCTTACTGAATGTAGTATTCATTTTCATGGCTTCCCATTCTTCTCAGTAGTCTTTATATTCACATCTCTTACATTGCCATAATATTGCATCACATTCATGTACCACAGTTTGCTTGGCCACTCCCCAACTGAAGGGCATCCGCTATGTTTCCTGTTCTCACCAACTTAAAAAGGAGGGAGGGGACTGCTTCACATTATTTGTGTCTATGGGGCCACTTTTTTTCTCTTTGACCTCCTTGGGGGTACATGTCTAAACAGAGGGATCTCAGGATTGAGACAATCCCATTATTTAACAGATGTAGTTCAATTTAGCACCACAAGTATTTGCAAATCACATACTAGCATAATGCTAGACACCAGCAAAAATGAAATAAAAAAAAACTTCACTTCCACCGGGGATAAGGAGTGTATAAGCAAGAAAATCAACATAAAATTTGTACAAAGCATTGAAGGGTGAGGCATAGGATCCAGGACTAGGGAGATTATTGTCCTATAGTTTTCTGCCCTGATCAGACGCTTCTAGCGTTCATATGAAGATTTGGTTTTCACTTTGATTTTATAAAAGGTAACATGGAGCAACAGATAGATTACTGGGCTTGGAAAAAGATCTGGATTTAAATGCTACCTCATGAATTTATTAACTACAGGAACCAGGATAAATCATTTAAGCTCACTGTATTTCTAAGGCCTCATCTATAAAGCAACAAGTGTGGATTCTATGACCTCTGAGTTTCCCTCCAGCTCTAAGTCTATACTCATGTGATGCCCTGGCCAGTTCTGGGGATCACATTTCAGGAAGATGCTAAGTGGCAGGTTTATGCTTTACCTTGGTGACCTTCTGAGAAGTATAAGAATTATGGCTACCATTTACATAAGTACATTGAAGTGTAGGAGTACATTCATACTGCCTAATTATGGTGAAAAGCCATATGAGGAAACAATGAATGTTTGACCTGAAGAAGATAATTCAACATGGACGGGAAGAATTTCTTCAAAAGTTCATGTGACATATACTGACCTATTTGACTTTTTCAGTATGGCCCCCAAAGTCAGAATTAAGATCAGTGGATAGAAGTTACAAATGACAAATTTAGGCTTGATATCGGGACATACTTCCTTACTATGAGATTTGTCTCAAAGTGGATTGGGCTGCCTGGAGAGGGGGTGATCTCCCCCACCTTCTACATCTCTAAGCAGGGATTGGATGACTATTTGTTTATAGCGGAGGTTCTTGTTTTTCATTGGTTAAACTGGATAGATGCTGAGGTCATTTCCAGTCTGCAAATTCTGTGATCCAATTCTATGATATATGTGAGTTACGCAATCACTGATCTATATGTATACAATCATACAGTAACACATGGCAGAGAATTAACATACAATTATGAGCACATACACCCATGTTCATATACACTACATACGTGTAGAATTCATATGCACCCTCATGCCTAACTTGAAGAAACACTCATGCACACACACATCAAGAAACACTCAGAAACTTGCTTTCTTAACTAAAATGCTGCATTTTGTTGCTATGGCAACACAAGTTCTCCAATCAGCAGGAAAAGAACCAAAACATGAAAACAAAACTCCACAAGAAGGCTAGTGGAGGGAGGAAAGCATACCATGTTGTTATGGAGATAGAGATGGGCAATGGGGGCTCGGAGCAATGCCTCCTTTGTTCCATGGTTTCCCTCAATGACCCTTGGTGACAAGGAGAGGCAATCAAGTCTTATTATGCCTTCCTTACACTTTAAATTTATGGGAATTATAGGGTACTTCATGTGACCATTAAGAGAAGCCTTGAAGGATGGAAAGAAAACAAACCTCTGTGGTCCTCTTTTTTTCTTCTTTGTTCTCTCTCTCTCTCCCCCTCCCCCCCCCCCCCACACGAATGGATACAACTGGTTATGATCGCTTAAATGTTCTGGGCCCAGCAATTCCATTCATATAGATTATTGAGCTCCCCTCCCCCTCTCCTTTTTCCTCTCATCATGATTGCAGAAGGGCCATTCTTCTGCATTTTAACTGAAGCTAGAGAAACTTGCACTTTTCAGAGAACTCCAGAATCTTAGGATATCAGAATTAAAATCTCTGAGCTGAGAGGCACCTTACACAGCATCTAATCCAATACCTTCATTTTAAATATGAGGAAACTGAGGTCCCTAGAAAGAAATTAATGCATTCAAGGTCAAATGGCACATTCTTGGCCATCGTTACTCAAATACAAGTCTCTTCTTAGACAGGTCAATTCTGCCCAGAGTAGCTATTCACTGATAATTCTGGTGACAAATGTTTAGGGGCTTACTCAGAAATTAAAAAAAAAATACTTTCAGTGATTCTACCATTAGAAATTAATTTCTTTGACTTTTTTTAATTCTTTCATCCTTTAAAAGTCCTTTATTAAAACATAATCATACTTGAAGTGGGTTCTTCATATACTATCACCTTATCTACTACTAGCCTAGATTTCAGAACTTAAGACACAGAGTTCGAGTTACAAAAATGATCATCTAATCCAATGCCCTAATTATTTTAATGAGGAGAAAAATGAGACTTGGGGGAGGGGAGTGATTTGCCCAGTGTCACAAAGGTGGTAAGCAGCAGAGCCAGGGTTTGAACTCAGATTTCCTAACTCCACAGCTCTGTTTCTCTTATGAGAGAAAGATGTGAAAAGTGAAATATGACATGTATGTCATGAACCAGAGCAACTGGGAGGATGGTGGACCCATAGTCATGATAGAGAAGATAGGAAGAGGCAGGAGGGTCAAGGGGAAAGAATGGACTCAACTTTGGTCATGTTGAGTATAAGATGTCTACGAGATCTCCAGTTTAAGATGTTCAATAGGTTTTGGAGATGCAAGAAATAAGGAGAGAGGTTAGGATTCAATAAGTAGATGTGAGAATAATCTTCCTGTGGATGATAATTGAATCCAGGAGAGCTGAGGATTTCACTAGGCTAAAGAGAATAGAGAGAAGAGGGCTTGGACAGCCTTGGGGGATAATCACATGTAATAATAATTATTACTGCTCTTCCTTCATTTTCATCGTGGGGTGAGGTCTTTATGTGAACATGAATGGGATTTCAGTGAGGCAGAGCTGTCTCTTCCAGAGTCATCAAAGTCCAGTAGCAAGATGAAAGTCAAGACCACCAGCGATGGTCCAGGATGCAGTGTGATACCATGGCATCTTTGAGGTCTGCCCAAGCTCTAAGCATTCCATAGAACCTGCATTGGTATAAAATGTTCTCCTCTGCCCATTTCACTGGAGGAAGCCTTCACATGCTTGAGGCAGACATCTCTCTAACTCACTGATGGGTTTTGGTCTGTCAGTTACCCAGAACCTGGTTAAGCCCATATGCCAAAATGTTTTTACCCAGTTGCAGCCACTAATTATCTTGTTTTTTTCCAGAGAGGTGCACTTACCTGGAAATGGGCAGATTGTGACGCCGAATGTGCAAAAGCTGAATCAAACTGAAACTGTTATTTTGAAGCATCTCCGAATGATCTTGGAATCATAAGACCTGAGTTCTAATACTACTATACCACTTAGTAACTATGCGACCTTGGATATCACTTCCCCTTGATAGATCTCAGTTTACTCAACAAGAAAAATGAAATATTTGCACCTTATGGCCTCTAAGCTATGATTCTATGAGTGCCAGTTGGTGCCAGTTCCCTCTCCTTTCACTCACCTCCAAATATTAAACCCAGAGAAGCAGTTGGAGCAATGAAAATTGCAGACAGAAAACCTTGGTTCAAATCCTATCTTTTCCACTTGCTTCAATTTCTATTTTCAAAGGTTCTTTCCCACTCTGAAAGCTTGGGACTCTTTGAAAGGAAAAAGTACCTATCCCATTCAGAATCTCTGACTGAGCAGTAACTAAAACTAGTTGATTTTGTCTTATTGCTGGTCTCTGATAAAGGAAGCTACCTCTCCCTACTTAGCCAGCTCCCAAAGACAAAACTGATATTAATGTCTCTAAGATGTCTTCCTAATCAAATTTGAAGTTTGGCTCCGTCTCTAATAAGGAATGGGATATTATTTTGTCATAATGGAGTTTCATTTTCATATTGCTGGATTGGAAAGTAATTTTAAAAAAACAGCATTACATCCCAAAGGGTTAATGATCCTCAGCAAACAATCTGTCCAAAGTAGGAAAGATTTCTTTTCCAACCTGACAGTTGATCTATAATCTGGTTCTGCTTGACTGATGTTCCTGGCCCCTCCCAATGAGGTGCTACAGAGTTTCACACAACCTACCTCAAAAATGTCATTTCCCGTGGCCTTGGTGGGCAAGGAACTTCAGAAGAAAACTGGTATCTTGTGAGAAAAACTTATCCCAAGCCTCCACCTGAGCTTGGAAGATCTGAGTTTAAATCTAGATACTTGCTATCTGCATGATGTTGGCCAAAGAACCACCTCTCTGGGCTCAGGTTCCTCACCTGTAAAATGAGAAGGTTGAACCAGATTGCTTCCAAGACCTCTGCCAGCATTAAATCTTTGTTTCTGGGCTCTTTTTCGATTAACTAAAATGGTATCCTGCATAGAGTGCTGAACATGGAGTCAGAAGGATTTCTATTCAAATCCTGCTGTAAACATTTACTAGGTATGTGACTGTGGGTCAGTCATTTATCATCTCTGAGCCTCTGTTTTCTTTTGTTCGAGGGAAGCTCAATTGAGGTGATGTATATAGCCTGGTCTGAAAACTTTAAAGTGTTATGTTAAGAGGAATAGGGAAAGTGGTATGCTGGAGCCAACTCAAACCTGCTCCTAAGAGCCAATGTTCAGTGAGCATGTAGACCTGGGAAATTGGCAGAGGCTGCAAACTGGAGCTTATTTGATTGTTTTGCTGATATTCTAGATATTGGAAAGTGTTGATAATACAGATTTAAATTTCAATGTCTATCATAGGAACTTTGTCTAGTTTTGTCTTTTTCAGAGAGTCTGTCATTAAACATTTTTCAGTAATTATATGTCCTTGAATAAGGCTAGGGAAAAAACTGGTCCCTTGATTGTGCCAGCTTAGGGAACCACTAAATGAGGACACTTTCTTTTCCAGTGCAGTCCAGGGTCTTTTCTGTAAATTATAGGCTTACAAGCTTGCCTAGAATATGAAGAATTCAAGTGACTTACCTAGGGTCATGCAGACACAGTATAGCACTTGAACTCAGGTCTTCCTGACTACAGAAATCAGTTATTACTGAGTGGAGCTAGTATGGTAAATCCTACAAAAGAAGTGATTTTTCATTGGATCCAAGGTGTTTCTCTATTGCACCACTGAAAACAAGGCAGGTAGAAAAGAGGTACTGTGGGTGAAATAATAGGCAGATGGGGAAGAGATTTTGTTAAAACAGTGGGTGACAGTCAGGCGACCAACCAAGTCCAAAGATGATGATTGACCAAGCTGTGAGGCCAGATTTAATTAACACAAGAACAGAAGAATTTCTGGGAAATGAACCATGAGCTAAGGCCCCAAGCAGCTTACAGTTGCTCAGGTCTGATGGTCTAGGCATTTACATCTTACTTACTTTATTTTTTGTGCATACAAAGAAGGAACAGTACTGCTAGTCAGATGGGTTGGTGCAACAGAAACACTACAGAGGAAAGGTGAAAATATGAATTCTGATTTTACTTGTTTCCTCTCTGAAGGACACTAATCTATGGACCAGAAAAGACAGTACAAAGGTATCTAATATGAAGCTGAAACCTAAAACCTAATAAGAAGACACCCAGCTGTCCATGAGCTCATGTCATCAGTCCCTATTGAATTTCCTGGATACTGACAGAACAGCTTGTGATCAGGTTACTGAGGGAAACGACATTTTGTTTCTGACCCAATAACAGAGATCTTTGAAAAATCATAAAGGACAAGAGAGATACTATAGGACTAAAGAAGTGCAAATGATAGTCTGATTTTTAAAAAATAGGAAATGGAGTAGAATCTGCCATCTATGTGCTATCGGGCTTGACTATTATCCCTACCAGAATTCTAGGACTCATTATTAAAATGACATTTAATAAA
The DNA here is from genome assembly GCA_023548195.1 of Bettongia penicillata ogilbyi. NCBI lineage: Eukaryota > Metazoa > Chordata > Mammalia > Diprotodontia > Potoroidae > Bettongia > Bettongia penicillata. The sequence goes on from JAJHZJ010000150.1 coordinate 884,108, forward strand.
CACATGGAAAAGGAAGCTGTAGTCACAAAAAACTAATATGGCTTTATCATGAACACATTGTTTAAGACAAACATCATTTCTCTTTTTGTCTAGGTTTACTGATGAATAATATAAAAGGGTTGTTATAGATATGCTTTGCCCATATTTTAGCAAAACTTTTTGGCAAACTTTGTCATAATCATCTACTGGATGATAATAATTCAATGTAATTATCATTTAGCCTATATTTATGTGTCATGCACAATGTTGGCTAGCACTAGGAATTCAAGGCCAAAAAATAAGTAATGTCTGTCTTCAAGGAGTTTACATTCTACTGCATTCTACTAGTACTGTGAACTAGATAACATGGGAGCTTGGTTTAAAGTTGGTTGAATGACCAAACTCCAGACCAGTCGTTGAAAATTCTATGTCAATTTGGAAGTTCTTTCTTGGTTTACCCCAGGAATATGTGCCTGACCGTGCGCTCTTTAGCTTTTATTATGAATTGGAATAGGGGGCATGATGATAAATTTTGCAAATGACACATACTATCTAATATGTCAGATGACAGAAGTTGAATCCAAAAGCTCCATAAGCTGGAATGCTGAGCTGAATTTAATAAGTGCAATTATGACAGATTATAAAGCATTTTAAAGCTACATTGAAAAATAGTTTCTAAAACCAAGGAGCTGATAGCCGTGTTGTATTCTAACATCAACAGATCACTGAATTGATTTTGTTAATTCAGAAGCTTTTAAATTGTTTTGTGACTAAATTGTCTATTTTGTCTTCTATCTTGTTTCTTATTATGAATCTTTCCCCTACCCTCACTTGCAAAAGTTATAAGCTTTCATTCTTCTCTATCTGATAGTATAATAATTTATAACTAGGTCATTCTTGAATTTGGATTTGTTGTTCTATATGGTATATTTGTCTAAATATATTTTCTGTCAGAATTATCTCCCATTTCCCTCCCACTTCTTATACAATAAAGAAATGTGTATCAGTTGTTCTTGTTCTTGAGTTCAGTGGCTGCTATGCCTATTGACTTCCGAGTCTGGCTTATCTAGTCTACATCACTACTTTATGTTTCATAATTTTTAGCGTTTATCAACTGTACATGACTTGCACCAGACTGATAAGTTAAAATCTCAAGAGTATAAACTATCTATGCGGAGGGGAGGGGGCAATGTGAGAGCCATGATAGAGACTGAGTAGGCAGATAAGCATTGCAGATAAAAGTCATTCCCCTTATCTATTAGGGGATCTCCAAATTCCCTGTATCTTCTACTTTCCTGGTAAGATATAAGCCAGTATGTCTTCCTACCAAGTAGAGATTATAAATGGCAGCTCTTTGGATAAAAAAAATAATCACTATTATCAATATAGGTTATCTTATTTGACTCTCAAGACAACCTATTCAGTAGGTGCTGTTATAGTACCCCTACTTATAGATGAGGAAACTGAGTCTGGGAGAGATTAAGTTACTTGCCCAGAGTTACACAACTGATATGACCTTAGGCAAGATTTGGACTCAAGTCTTCAGGACTCAAAGTGAGATGGTCAATCTTCTGTGCCACCTAGCCTCTGGACAAGAAGGCACAGCTTGAGATGGAGCCTGGATGACGTGTGCAGAATGAGATCATGGGCCCAGACTAGGAGATAGAGATGATTTTTGTCACTTTCTCCCTGAGATTTTGGTTATAGGAGGTCTGGAAGGGAAGTTGTTAACTGAAGCCTTTAGCAAAGGCACTACCAAGGACACAGCTGTCCCCTAATCAAAGCTGCAAGTGTTGGCATTGATTTTAATTGTCTTTCAATTTCATGAAACAAATGTACCTATGAAGCGGGAAGATACTTTCTTTTGTGTCACGTGAAGATGAAATGGAAGTAAGATTCTTATGGAGAAATAAGGTACAAATTATATTTGGACATTTTCAAAGAGGTAAAATTTTGGGGTGGGGCTGAGTCATGACCCAAATTTGTGGTAGATTTTGTGAAATATTACATCCGAATTATTTTGCATTTTTAACCCCCACCAGAGCTAAGTGGTCCTGTGCTAAAGTAGAGAACAGGTGCTTTAGCATAAGTACAGAGGAATAATTATCCTACCATTGGCATTAGCTAAACCTTCTTTCTACTTGAGGACTACGCTACCCCTTGGGAACACCTCCTGCCTCCATTAGAAACAGTTATAATAATTATTGCTTAAAAATACAATTTGAGGATTTATTCCTCCTTTTATAATGATCACTTTCTTTAATATTCTTGACCTTTTAGATCCTGTTATTTTGTGCAATTCTACCGAGACTTCCCTTGATAACTTGATTGGTGTAGCTGTAAATCTGTAGGCTAATTTGGGTAAGTTTTTTTTTAATTGGCCCAGACTATCAATACCATTGAATGTGAATTTCTGGTTTGACCACTCAACTGAAACTGTTCTGTCCAAGACTGTCAATGATTTATTAATTACTGAAGTCGACAGTCTTTTTTTCTTAATTCCTCCATTCTATGTGAGCTCTCTGTAGCCTTGATACTCATAAGTACCCTTTCCTCCTGGACCAGATTTCCCTCAGTTTTTCTAGCATTCTTGTCTCTTAATTTTCCTCCTCCATACTTGACCGTTTCTACTTTTAATTCTTTGTTTCCTCATAATTCACCTCCTATTCATTAAGTATGAGTGTCACCCAAGGCTGCAGTCTTGGCCTCCCTCTCTATATATACTCTATATCTCAATGATCTCATCAGGTGTAATGGGGTCAAGTATAATCTTTCTGGACATGAATTTCAAATTTGACCTCTGATCTCTCTCCTGAACTTTAGTTCCACAATGCAAATTGGCCTCCCTATGTTATCTCTTCCTTCTACAATCACATAACTGACAAAATGGTTTTCCTAAAGCAAAAGATTGGCCATATCACCCTTCTGATCAGTAAACTCCAGTGGTTGACTTTTACCATGAGATCAAATGCAAGCTTCTTTGCCTGTGAGCTAAAGTCCTTTACAAAATTTCCAACACATACACACACACACACACACACACACACACCATTTCCACTTTTAATTCTTTGTTTCCTCATAGTTCATCTCCTGTTCATTAAGTATGGATGCTCATACCCCTTCATGCATTCTCAGATATAACCAAATAGACCAAATAGACCTACCTCCAACTTCCATGTTTTTGCTAGCTCTACTCAACCTAAGCTTCCTACAATTCCTATCTTCCTTCAAAGTTCAGCTCAAATCTGATCTTCAATATGAAAGTTTTCTTTGTCTTATGAGACCTTGATGACTATATTCCTCTCTCCCAAAAGAATGTAAGTTCTTCAGGGGAAGCTCCATTGTGGACATGTTAAGTTTGAGATTCCTTTAGGAATCCAGTTCCAGGTACATAATAAAGAATGCAGGAGAGAAGATAGAGCTGGATAAGTAGATCTCCAGTAAATCTCCATCTTTCTAAAGATGATAATTGAATATATAGAAACTAATGAGATCACCAAGCAAGATGGTATAGAGGGAAAAGAGAAGAGGGCTTGGGACAGAGTCTCAGGGGATACCCAGGGTTAGGGAGCATGACCTGGATGATAATACCAATATTACCAAAAGTACTTTGAACTTTGTTTTCATATAATTTACGTTTACTTTCCTCTGCACCTTTTGTCTTATTAATCTCCTAGAGGTCAATGAATATTTTTATCTTTGTAATCCTTGGCTACTAGAATACTTGCACTGATGAGTCACTTAAATGTTTGTTGGATAGAATTGAATCTTTTTTTATTATTCAGTTCTTAAAATTATTCTGTACACATTATTTCATCCTCATATTTGTATAAGTTCATTGTGTTTCGTGGTAAGTTAATTCTCTGAAATTTTATGCATTTGTAGCTATTTTAAATAAAATTTCTCTTTCTATCCTTCCTAGCAGGATTATGTTAGTAATGTACAAAAATGCTTCTTGTATTATGTAGAAATGATTTTTATGGCTTTATTTTATATCATACTACTTGTGGGAACTATTAATTTTCTCCTTTTTTCATTGATTCTCTGGAGTTTTCTAAGGAAAACACCATATCATCTAAAAGTTAGGACAATTTTAACCTCCCCTTTGCTAATGTTTATGCCTATAATTTACTTTTCTTGATTTATTGCTATAATTAGCATTTCTAGTACTATGCAAAATAAGGATAGATCTGGAATACCACTGCTTCTTCTCAATAATTGCAAACTATCTCCGTGTTTTCTCATTACAAATAATGCTACAACATTGTTTTAGGTGCATATTTTTGACCCTAATAAAGAAAGGCTCTTCCATCCGCATGAGTTTTTTGCATTTTTAACATAAATGTGTATGATATTATATTGAAGGCCTTTTTTGGATTTATTGATAAATTTGTTGGTTTTATTAGTGATATAATTAATTATGCTAATTGTGTTATTGCTTCTGAAACCTATTTAAATCCTCAATATAAATCCAACTTGAGCATAATGATATTTGGATATATTGCTGTATTAGCTTTGCTAATATTTTATTCAGATGGTTGGCATCCATTTTCATTAGTGATATTGATCTATGGTTCTTATTCTCTGCTTTTTCCCTCTCTGGGTTAGGAATGAAGACCGTAGTTGTCTCATAAAATTGATTTGGGTAGTATGTCTTCTTTAGTTTTGAGAATAATTTACATAGCAATGAGATTAATTACACTTTAATTATTTCTCTTACTTCACTTATAAGGATATCTAGACAAGAAATGGGCCGTCTTGTCCCCACTTATTTCAAAGGAACTCCCTTTTGTGTTCAAGTTTCCTTCCTTGGGTTGGATTGTGTAATCAAGTCAACAGGTATTCATTAAATACTTACTACATATCATACATAAGGCTAATGCTGGAGATACAACAAAAGGCCCAAAGTTTCCTGCCTTCAAGGAGCTCAGATTATAATTGGGGAGAGAGTTTGAAAATAACTATATATAGATAAAATAGATGCAGTATAAATGGAAATTTTAGGGTATTTTTTCCTGCTTTATTAATCTGGGTAGTTTATGTTTTATATCTATCTATTCCTTTAAAATTGTAGTTTCTTAGGATGTAATGAATTAATAAGAAGTAATATTGCATAAGGATAAAGAACTATCCTCAAAGCTGGGAAGACCTGAGTCTAAATCCTGCGTTTGACACATCCTGGCTGTGTGAGTGATGCAAAGTTACTATACCTCCATACTCTATGCAGCTCTCTAAGATGGTAAATTGCATTGGTAGAAGGTGTTTCCTCACCCAGGAGTTCCCTGTATCAGTGAAATCACAAGTCCAGTTCCTATACTTATCTCTATGTTTAAAGTAGTTTTTGATATTTAATGTCTTTCTCCCTAGTCACTTGTTACTTTTAATTATTTAGTAATTTGGTTTCCCTCTCTTTAAAAAAAAATATAATAAAACTTGCTAAAGTTTCATCCAAAGGCAGTTAGGTGGTTTGGTGGATTGAGAACAGAGCCCAGAATCAGGATGTTTCTTTTTTTGTTGGTGTTCAATCATTTTCAGTCATATCTAACTCTTCACGATCCTTTGGGGAGGGGGTGTTTCTTGTCAAAGGTATTGTAATGGTTTGCCATTTTCTTTTGGAGCTCATTTTACAAATGAGGAAACTAAAACAAACAGGTGAAGTGTATTGCCCAATGTCACACAACTAGTAAGTGTCTGAAGCTGCATTTAAACTCAACCCACATCCTGCCCCAGACACTTACTAACTGAGACCTTGCACAAGGCACTTGTTGTGTTCGTCCTTCGTTGCCAAAGAAGACCATGCCATCAGAGAAAGGATGACATGACTTGCACTTGACTTTGTTTTGAGTGAGGGAGGGCTGTGCAGGTCACCAGCCTCACTTCTCCTCCAGAGCCATCTGAATCCAGTGACCAGATATTCATCAGGATGACTGGCCCAGGATGTACTGGGAGACCTTGGTCCCTTGAGGCCAAGGGTGAGGTTAGTCCCATTCAGTAGTAGTCAGGGGATGGTCCCTTTAATGAGGCAAAGAAAAATAACTCAATCAGGCTGGGAGAGAAACAGCAACAGGTACTATTGATAATCACTCTTAAGCCAGGGGGGTCCAGAAAACAGTCCTAAAGTGGAGCTTGGGCAGGGTTCTAGTGTGGTGCAATCTATGGCTTCACAGTACAGTAGTTTTAAGGAGTTTTGGGAAAGCAGAGGAGAGGAAGGGAAGAGAGAGGAGGGGAGGCAAGGGGAGGGGAGAACAAGGAAGGGGAAGGGAGGGGAGGAAAAAAGAAAGGATCCAGCCAGTAAACCCCAAGTTAACTAGGCATCCTCTGACCATCCAAATTTATCTTCCTTTGGATAGAAGAGGGAAGGGAGGGGGAAACAGACAGGAGAGGAGGACATGAGTTATCTAGCTAGTTGGGTCCCCATTCAGGCAACTGGGTCTGCTCACAGATTGTTGTGCTAACCCTTCGTTGCCAAACAAGGCCATGCCATCAGAGAAATGATGACATGACTTGCACTTGACTTTGTTTTGAGTGAGGGAGGGCTGTGCAGGTCACCAGCCTCACTTCTTCTCCACAGCCATCTGAATTCAATGACTTGATATTCGTCAGGATGACTGGAGATGACCCAGGATGCAATGGGAGCACAAGGCACTTAAACTCTGCCTTAATCCACTAGAGAAGGAAATGGCAAACTACTCCAGTACCTTTGCCAAGGAAGTCCTACTGATCGCATTGGCATGGTATGGGTCATAGGGTCATGAAGTTGACTTGACTCAATGACTGAAAAACAACAAAGGGGTTGTTCAATTTGTTAATTTTTGAAATCAACATTTTGTTTTTCAAAACTGATAAAACATAAAAACTGATTTTATTCATTTCCTCTTTGATTTTCAAAATCTGTTCTTTTTGATACAATTAGTTATTGAAACATTTGTTCTTTGATCCATTTATTATTTAAGATATATAATACTTAATCTTCATTTAGATTTATATTTTCTTTATATATTATATTTATTATTATTATATTTTTATTTATATTATTTTTATTATATATTTATATATAAATATTTTTATTATTATATATTATTATTATATTTATATTTTCTTATTTTACTGTGGTAATGGTCTGTAAATGATGCACTCAATATTTTTTTCTTTCTACATTTATGAATCATTTAGGCCCAAGATATATTTTTGAAGTAAATGTGCCATGTGTTGCTCAAAAATTAGAATTATCTGTAATATCCCCTTTAATTACCAGTGGTCTAATATATCTTTTCTAATATTTCACTTAAATCTATAATTTTTTCTTTTTAGTCCCCTGTTCTGATTTATAAATTTCTTAAAGAGAAACATTAAAGTAACCTACAAGTAAAATCTTACCATCAAGCCCGTTTCTAAGCCATGTTGTCTGAATTCTACTCATCCTTATGCTCCCTGCACCTTTTTTGCTGTTGCCTTAGGCTCTGTCCCTGATCTACTGGGATCTGATAAGGAAGCTCTGAAGACAGGTCTCTAAATAAACCGAATGTGTGCTGCCTGTTACTTTCTAATTCCCCTTTCAGAATTAGGTTTAAACCCTAACCCTAACCACCATACCCCCATTGAATGAAATGGCTAAAGGACAAGAACAGTCCCAGTGTTTATCACAATGCTTGGCACAAAGTAAGCACTTAAGAAGTGCTTTATCATTCATTCATTTCAGTGAACTTTGATTTTAAGTGTTTAGATAATAAATCATTTGGTACATATGTATTTAAGAATACTATTTTTATCACTCTGCAACATAGTGTGGTTGTCTAGTATTTATTTTGAGTGGTCCCTTATCCAAAAGCATGACTGAAATTCTTATTTTCTTGTTTGCTTTTCACAAGGCCTGAAGCATCAATTTCTTTTACAGCCCTCATTTAACCATATTTTAAAAATATTTAAACGCATTTATGTTGAAATTGATGTATTATTCTGGCACTCTTTTTTTCTAAAGATAATCTAGTACATTACCATATGAGATTATGATTCTTTAGCTTTTGTTTCTCTTTAATTTATTTTTCTTTTTTAAAAATAACCTAGAGAGTCATTTTCAAGGTTTCCAGAGGACAAGTGGAGCTAGGGCAGTCTGGATAGGTGCCTCCCATCTCCACTATGAAGCAGCTCTCGTCTGTTCCCATCAGCCCCATCCTCCTGTCTGCATCCTTCTACAAAACTTGCTTAGCAGAAACACACAACTCCTCAACAGTTACTTCTGTGGTGTCAGACTCAGCATTCATAGCACAGTGCTCTAATGTAAATTTCTGCTCTAAGCCTACCCAGTGCTGTAAGCATGGAATGGATGAAGATGGTTAGATTGAGGCAGCCATTGGCTGGAGTTTCTGGTTTCTTATGCTCATTTTGCTCTGTGTGGGTAAATTCCTAACGATAACATCTGATGAATCCAAGTACACACAAGCATGAAATTTGGGACTCCATGGACAAAACTAGGAAATCCCACCAGTTTCCTACATGAAAGGAAAAGAACAGTCTTGAAATAAGATTCAACTTCTAGTTTTCAGCAAGGATAACAGTATGTTCACACCTAGTTTCAAAAATTTACTATTTAGTCCTGATAGTTTTCCTCTCTCTATAGCTTAACATCAGATTTATTTCCATGAATATTTGCTGAACTGAATCAACAGGAAGAATTTATGAACTATCTGATGTGTTCCCAGAACTGTCTTGATACTCAAAGATACAAAATAGGAATAACCAAGAGCCATTCCTCAAAGATAAGTAGTCACATGATATGAACAGTTTTTGAGAGAATTGCAAATTATAAATTGGAAACTTGCTCCAAATCAATAATAAGAGAAACACAAATTTTAAAAATTCTGAGTTTTCACCTGTCACTCTGAAAATTGACTAAGAAAACAAAAATGAGGACAGTGCTAGAGGAGTTGTGGGGAGAAAAAATACTTGTACACTGTTGATAGAGCTGTGAATCGATCCATCCATTTTGGCTACCCATTTGGAATTATGCAAATGTGTGACGTTACTTCATTCTTTTTGATCGAGTCCCTCTACTAGATGTATACCCCAAGAAGTTCAAAGATGAAAACAGTTTCAGCAGGACTCTGTGGTAACAACAACTACGACAAAAGCTGGAAACAAAGTAAAGCAAAAGTCAACTGTATAAATGTAATAATTCCTGCTACAGAGAAAGGAGAAAAATCACAAGAAGGAACCTGAGCTGAGAGACTGAGAAAGCAAAAAAGAAATGGTGCTAGAGAACAATTAAGGGAACACAGTTGTCTCCCTTCGACAAAAGAGTGGGGGAGATATACAAAAGGAGACTGTCAGAGCCAATATCAGGTAGTCTTGTTTAATGAGGTTTTTTGTTTGTTTGTTACAAAGAAGGGTTTGATAGGGGAGAGGGTGGGACAGTGGTATAGACCTGGAAATAACTGTGATAAAATAAACAGAATCAATAAAACAGTTTTTTTAAAAAAATAAAAGTAATCTAATAGATACTTTGAGTTTGTTGTGTTTAAAACAATGTGGTTTTGGTTTCCTCCCCTTGGCATTCTCCCTTTCCTTTACTACTCACTCCAAGTCCCATTTCCTTTATTTTGATTTCATTGCTATAGTGATTATTTTTATATAATTTATTGTTTTCTTTGACAAGCTGAGATATGAGTTTCTTTTAAGATCATACACTCTAGGCTCTTTTTACTTGAAATATGAATTTAGTTCTTCACTTTCCCCATCCTCTAGGTAACCTAAGAATCATATGAATCCTCATTGTCACTGTTTTTAAAATAAATTTATTATTGATTTTTCACATTCTTTTCTTTATAAATTTTGAGTTCTAAATTGTCTCCCTACTTTCTAGTCTTCTCCTACCCACTGAGAAGGCAAGGAAAATGATAAAATGATATCAATTATACATGTGAAATCATGTAAAGCACAATTCCATATTAGCTATATTACCTAAAAAAAAGTAAGGAAAAAATAAAGTGAGAAAATTATACTTCAGTCTATACTCAGAGCTCATCAGTTGTCTCTGTGGAAGTGGATAGTATTTTGTCATCATGAATCCTTTGAAATTATCTGGGAACGTTGTATTAATCAGAGTAACTAAGCCTTTCACATCATTACAACATTGCCATTGCTATGCACAATGACCTGCCAGATCCTCCCTCTTCAATTCACATCAGTTCATCTAGGTCTTGCCATGTTTTTTTTTTTTTTCCCGAACCCACCATCCTTGTCACTTCTTATAACCCAATAAGACTGCATCAAAATTATATTCCCCGACTTGTTTAGCCATTTTTTCAATTGGTGAACATGCCCCCAATTTCCATTTTTTTTGCCACCAAAAAAATACTGCTATAAATATTTTGGTACATATGTAAGTTCTTTTCTTTTTTCTTTGATCTCTTTGTGACATAGACCTAGAAATGGTATTGCTGGATCAAATGGTATGCACAGTTTTATTGTCTTTTGGGCATATTTACAAACTATGCTTCTAAATGTTTAAATCAATTCATGACTTCACACACAATTTATTAGTGTACCTATTTTCCCTCATCTACTCCAGTATGTATTATTTCTGATAGATGTAAGGTGGTACTTCAAAGTTGTTTTAATTTGTATTTCTCTAATCAATAATGATTTAGGGCATTTTTATGACTATAGAAAAAGCTTTGATTTCTCCTAAAACTTATCTGTTCCTATCCTTTGATCATTTATCAACTGGAGAATGGCTCTTATTTTTATAAATTTGACATAGTTTCCCATATATTTGGAGAAATGAGACAAATTTGCTCTCAAAAGTTTTATATTACTTCATTTTCCATGGTACTTTTTAGGAAAGGGTAGTTTTCCCGATTATCTTTTTTAGTTGGGCATTTCTTTTTTATTCTTTCTTCATCTGAAATCATGATTGCTATGTTGTTGTTGTCATTTTTTTTAGTTACATCAAACTCTTCACATCCCATCTGGGGTTTTCTTGGCAGAAGTACTGGAGTGGTTTACCATTTCCTTCTCCTATTCCTTTTACAGGTGAGGAAACTGAAGCAAACAGGGTTAAGTGACTTGCCCAGGGTAACATTGCTAGTATCTGAAGTCAGATTTTAACTTAGGCAGATGAGTCTTCCTGACTCCCAGTCCAGCACTCTATCCACTGTGTCACCTAGCTGCATCTCTGCTTTTCTCACGTCAGCTGAAGAATAACAGATTCTGCCCCAGTCCTTTATTGTAACTCTATTATGTGCCTTTCCTGTTTGTCTTGTAAATAGTGTCTTGTTGGATTCTGATTTCTGATCCATTCTGCAAAGTGCTTCATTTTATAAGTGAGTTCATCTCATTCACCTTCATAGTTGTCTTTACTGTGTATTTTCCTCGATCCTATGTTCTTCTCTCTCTCTCTCTCTCTCTCTCTCTCTCTCTCTCTCTCTCTCTCTCTCTCTCTCTCTCCCTCTCCTGTTCCTTCTCAAAAAGTTGCTGCCTCCCTTGATCCTCCCTTTCATTGATAACCCCCTAATATATCTCTTATTGAGGGATTTCTATATCCAGCTGAGAGCACACACACACACACACACACACACACACACACCTATATACCTACAGATATCTATAAGGTAAAGATATTATGTTTTGATTTCCCTGAAATTTTACTGAATGCTTGTATCTATTAATGTCCTCTTGTTCCACTTTCTTTTCAAGTCACCCTTTGGGCAAAATTATTTAACTGTGCAATGTAGTTCTGAAGAGGGTTCCATTATCTAACTCCTGCATAATGTAAAGTTTCCAGATCTGGGAAGATAGTGAGCCAAATTTCCTTCCTGGCTCACTCTCTTCTACCAAGCAACCTAATAAGTTTCTAAAACAATGTCAGATTTAGGAGTTTGTTATTAAAAACAACATATTGATCAGAATAGCTGTTTTTCACAGTTGATCATCATTACAATAACCTTCTACGATGTTCTCCTGGTTCTCATCACTTCATTTTGCATCAGTTCACACAAGTCTTCCTGTGTTTTTCAGAAACCACCCCCTCACATTATTTCCAAACACACAGTAGCATTCCATCACACTCATATACCATAAATTGTTCTGCCATTCCTCAATTGGTGGACATCTCCTCAATTTCTAATTATTTGCTATCAAAAAATAACTCATAGTTTTGTACACATAGATCCTTTTCCTTTTCCATTCCTCTCTTTTAGACACCGATCTAGTAGTTATATTGCTGGTCAATTACCTGCTTATTTTCAAGAAAAACAATCTTGATCCTACTATTTTTTATCCTTTTCTGTAGGGTTTTATAAGCATCTTTCAAAGGACAAATGTTTGGAAGTGTTTGAAAAAGCCTATAAACCTATTCTTGGGGGGAAAGACAAATTCTTATTCAAATTCCTTTTCTACCTGCATCCTGGAAGCAGATGTGAAGGATCTGTGCAAAACAGGCCTGTAAACACACTTCTCCTACTTCCCAGCTCCCTGTAATGATTCTGGGATGAAGGTGTGGGCTTTTGCAAAGAAGAAAATCTGAAAAAGGCCAGAAGGCAAACCCTTCTTGAGTCAAAACCAAGGTCTCCTTTGTATTATGATCACCTCTGCTGCTGGCTGTTCTATTTGATAGCTTCTGAGAGTCTTCTGAATTCTTTTCTAACAATCATGGAGGTGTTTAACCTAGAAAAGAGAAAACTGTGGGGTCGAACTTGAGGGCCATGATAACTGCCTTTAAACACTTAATGGATTGTTAAACAGGAGAGGCATCAGATTTTTCAGCTTGATCACAGAGCAACATATGGCAACCACGGAGAAATAAATTACAACTTGATGTAAAGAAAGGCTTCCTAATAATTAGTGTTGTTTAAAAGTAGAATAGAATTTTATAGATTAAGTGTTTCTCACAACTAAAAGCTGGTGACTATGTGCTAGGGGGGATGTTGTAGAGAGGATTGTTGGCCAGAAACAGGTTAGATCTCTGAGGTTCCGTTTCTGAGATTTTAAGAGTCGGAACTTCTGATTTCATGGTCTTTAGACCTTGGGCTTCTGGCTCTTCATTCATTCCTCTGTTCCTTCCTTTCTCCCCTTCTCTGTCTTCCCCTCCCTTCTTCTCTCTTCTTGCATTCCTCCTTCTTCTTTCCTCCTCTCTTCTTTTATCTTCATTTCTTTATTCTTTATTTCTATTCAATGATGATTTATTGAACATTTGCTATATACAAAGACTATACTAAAGTCCTTTTTCTGATATCTCCCCATGGTCCAAAAATGACCCTGAATTCTTTTTTTTAAAGTCTTTCTTATTTTGTTTTATTTTTTCCTCAATTACATGTGAATGTGAACAAGTTCTTTCTCCTCTATGAGCCTCAGATTCCCTATCTATAAAATGATTGTATTCAACAAATCATTCCCTAATTATTAAATGGTCAAAGGATATGAACACACAGTTTTCAGAGGAAGAAATTAAAGCTATCGATAGTCATATGAAAAAAATGCTCTAAATCACTATTGATTTGAGAGATGCAAATCAAAACAACTCCAAGGTACCACATCACACCTATCAGATTGGCTAACATGACAAAACAGGAAGAGGACAAATACTGGAGAAGATGTGGGAGAGTTAGAACACTAATTATTGATGGAGCTGTCAGCTAATCCAACCATTCTGGAGAGCAGTTTGGAACTATGCCCAAAGGGCTACAAAAATGTGTATACCCTTTGACCCAGCAATATCACTTCTAGGACTATATCCCAAAGAGATCATAAAATGAGAAAAGGTCCCACATGTACAAAATATTTATAGCAACTCTCTTTGGGTGGCCAAGAAATGGAAATCGAGGGAATGCCCATCAATTGGGGAATGGTTGAACAAGTTATGGTATATGAATGGGATGGAATACTATTGTGCTATAAGAAATGATGAACAGGAGAATTTCAGAGAGTCCTGGAAGGACTTATGTGAACTGATGCTGAGTGAAAGGAGGAGAACATTATACACAGTAACAGACACAGTGTGCAAGGACTGTTTCTGATAGACTTAGCCCTTCACAGAAATGCAAGGACCTAAAACATTCCCAAAGGACTGTTGAGGCTAACTGCCGTCCACTTCTAGAGAAAGAACTATGAAGTCAGAGCACAGAATGAAGCAGACTATTTTCTCATGTGTTATGTTATGTTCTGTTTTTTCTCATGGTTTCTCCCATTCATTTTAATTCTATGCGACATGACTAATGTGAAAATGTGTTTAATAAGAATGTATGTGTAGTACCCATATAAGACTGCATGCCATCTTGGGGGAGGAAGGGGGAGAAAATCTAAAACTTATGGAAGTGATTGTAAAAAATTGAAAACAAATTAATTTTTAAAAATTAATAAAATGACTGTGTTCATCCACAAGGAGCCGGACACATAGCTCTGAGGCAGAGGACTGTATGGTATGATGGGAAAGGGGCTAGATGTGGAGTCAGAAACCTCCAGCTTAATCTTCAGTTTATCCGCCTGCATGGATAATGATGAATTATTAACTATGTTTTACAGAGGACACTAGACCATTGCTAAGTTAATATCTAGATAAATCACAGAGTTTGACCTTGAATTCCTCCACATCTAGTTTTGTTGCCACCAAATCCCAATCTCTACTATCTCAAAATTTACAATTTAGCTTCAGAAGGGATTGTCAAGGAGAGGGTTATGCTCATCCCTGGTTCCAGTCTGCCATATAGAAGGAACTACTGATAACTCACAGGTTTACAGGGTTGAAAGAAAATGTCAAATTTGCCTAGTTTGCCATTTAATTAACCAAAGGCAAATATGAGGCAATCATAATTGCAAGGAGCACCAAAGGGTCAGATCCTCTAGTTGTTCTGATTTCAACAATTTTCTCTTGTCAAAGAAATGGTTCCATTAGTATTTAACCTAAATCTCTCAGATTAAGCCTTAATTTTTCTCTTTCTGTCAATAAAACTGAGGGATAGAGGAAATAACATCAGGCAAGGAGCCAAGAGGGATGGCTCTGAAATTGACTCTGTCACTTCTTAGCTGTGTAATGTTGGGTAAGTCCTTTTATATCTTAGGGGGATGATCAAAAATGTTCTTTGGAACCTCACAGTTCTTTTGAAGTGTGAGTTCTCACAATAATCACTATTATTATTGTTACTCCACAACTTTTTTCTATCTCAAAAAATTGAATCAAAGAAAGCAAAGGGACCTTCTAAAGGCAACTGGATCAGCCTCCTACCTCAAGTCAGATGAATGGACAAGATCCAATCCATAGTACCCCTATTGAATGGCCCTTGCATGTTTCTTGCAAACTTCCAGTGATTGGGAACCCACTCCCTCCCGCCCCCAGGCAGTCTATTATACTTTGATGATGTAGACTTGATAGAGAGTTTCAGGTAGGAATCTGCTTTCTGAAACTTTGACTCTTGCTCCTAATTTTGTTCGGAGAGAAGCAGTCTTTCCTCCACAGAGTGGCCCTCAAACATTGGAAGATTGCTGTCATGTGACCCCACCCCAGTCTTTTTTTCCTAGATTAAACGCAACCATAAATCGATTTTATGAACTGATGTCAAGGCATACTGTGAATGACTGCTTCCAAAATGAAATCAGTCCATTCCCAGCAATTCTTTGGGCTTGGCCATTCAACACTTCTGAATTTACCAAGCCCACATCTCAGGATCTTATCCACAAGAAAGATTGACAAACGCTTTTCTAAAATCTGAGTAAGCTGTACTTCTTGCACCCCTTTTTCAACCTACCAGACCTATAACTCCAACAGAAATAAGAAATAGACTGGTATGACCTGGCATTGGCAAATTCATGCTGGAGCTTTATGACTGCTGCTTCCTATCCTGGATGCATACCAACCATCTTTTTAATGAAATAATCTAAAATTTTGCCAGGAACCATTGTCTATTATGCGCATAATAGACTCTATTCCAGTTTTGAACATTGAGACTGTATTTGCTCCTCTCCTGTCATGCAATACTTAGGTTTAAAGACAGAAAATTGGTTAGAGTCCATTTATTCCAAATCCTTCATTTTGCAAATAAGGAAACTGAGCTTTGGAGACCTAAGCTGATTCTGGGAAGAACCACTGAACTGCCTTCTACATCAGTTTCTTCATATCTAAAAGGGGGATAATAATACCTACTTTTCAGAATGATTGTGAGTCTGCAGTAACCTAATATTTTAAATGCACTTTGCAAACCTTAAAACATAAATGCTAACTATTATGTGATGCATTGAGATAGAACTCCACACCTAAGAGTCAGGAACACTTGATTTTAAATCTAGCCTCAGACAATTATGAACTGGGTGGCCCTGGGCCAGTCACTTTACGCCTGTTTGCCACCATTTCCTTGTTTATTAAAAAAGGGAATAATAATGCCTATTTTCCAAATTTGTGAGGATAGAGTAAGATAATATTTTAAATGCCTTTGCACATCATGAATCATAATAAATGCTAGATATTATGTGATGCAGTAAATAGACCAAGAGCCAGGAAGACCTGAGCTTAAATCAGGCCTCAGACATTTATTAACTATATGACCCATTAGCCACAATTTCTGTAAAATGAAGAGTAGCACCTCTCAGGGTCATTATAATAATCCGATGAGGTTATATTTATAAAGTACTTAGCATAGTGCCTGGCATACAGTAGGCACTGTATGGATGTCAGTTATCATCTTCATCATTGTCATTAACAATATTATCATTATCTTTATTTAAGTTGGGGTTCTCCGTATGTATCTATATACAGGTATCTTCAGATATTCTCTCTTATTTTTCTTTATTGTAATTTTTTCCCTTTAATTCCTTAGAGCATCATATCCTAGTACCCTAATTTCCTCTATAGTCCCTAAGGCCCTAGAAGGTCACCCTTCTTTTGTCTAAACTACATGAAATTGGCTCTCACCCAACTTTCCTCCACTATATCAAATCCTAAAATGGAATGGTCATTCATTCCCAGCCCAGAGAGAGGTGTACCTTCACCAAGGTCATACTGCCTCCACTGGGACAGACCTACTGTGATATGGAAATGGCAATGGTCTGAAGACCTCAGTTGGGATTCAGGATCATCTACTTCCTAGATGGACTCCATGGTGATGGATTAGATAATCTCTTAGGTCTTTCAGAACTCTAAATCCAATAATAATGAGAGAGAACATTTAAATAACACCTAGCATCTCTATACTCTGACTGTCTCCCATGCCTGGAATGCTTTCTCTCCTGCACTTTGATTACTGACCTCTCAACTAAAATCCTACTTCCTACCAGCCACCCTCCTGACCCCTCTTAATTCTGGTGCCTTCCCTCTCTTAATTATTTCCTATTTGTTCCCTTTTTCAACATACTTCAATTTATTGTACTTCACTTTATTTCATTTCAAAGATACTTCATTTTTTTACGTATTCAAGATTTGTGGCAATACTGCGTCAAGTAAATCTATTGATGCTCTTTTTTCCAAATCATGTGGTCACATCTTGTTTCTGTATCACATTTTGGTAATTCTCCTAATATCTCAAACTTTTTCATTATTATAGTATCTGTTATGGTGATCAGGTTTTCCTAACTCCAAGTCCAATACTAGCTACTGTGCCACCTAGCTGCCAGCTGTCAACATTCTGAGCCACTGTTTTCTCCTGTACCTCACTGAATACATACCAATACCTTGGGAAATTACTATTGTCCTTTAGCTTTTGTTCCTTTTCTCTGGATTACCAAGACCATTTGATTTTAATTTTAGTTTAATCTTTCAAAAGTGCTAGCTTTATAGTTTTCACTTCCCAAAATGATCTGATACATGGTATGATCATTTATCACAGCTCCTAATTCTTTGATAGAGCTAGCTGCTACATACAAACAAGTCATACGTTCCAATGGCATTTGGGAATCAATGCCACTCCTCCAATTTACTTGTCTTTCCCCTAGTCCTGATTGCCTCCTGTTTACTATTGAGTCTATTTCTTGGGTTTTCTGCCTCCAAGGCCCTCCAAGTTCAGGACCTTTGACAAAGGGAACAGACAAGCCTCAGTCATACAAATTATAATGAATAGGATGGAATCACAACCTCCAACTTTCTTGGATGACAACCTCAATGACCTTGGAGAGTTCTCATGTAAGGAAAAGGCAAAAAACAACAAGATTAGATTTGCTCTGCTTAGCTGCAGAGAACAGAAGGAGCAGTACCTGGTAGACTCTTCACAAAAATGATTTAAGCTAAATGCCAAAAAAATGAGAAAGAGAAAGAAAAAACAATTTCCAAGCAATATCATCTGCCCTAAAGTGGAAGGGACTGCTTTGGAGAGGAATAGGCTTTCTCTCACTGGAGATTTTAGGCTTAGGGTCATACCATAATAGCTTTAGAGCCAGATGAAATCTCTGAGGTCATATTGCCTTAAGAGAAAGAATCTAAGGTGAGTTAGCTTGACTAACACATTGAAAGCCACCCAAGTGATGTCAGAGTTCAGATCCAAACCCATTAATGTGTTCTCCAAGACCATTAAGCTCACTATGGATGACCACTTGTCAATGAAGTGGCCAATTATAGATTAGAATTGATGGCTGCAGAAGTCAGTTTTCACTCAGAAGTTTTGTGATTTTTTGTTATTCCAAGGGGAAAATGGAATTTTGAATTTTTCTAAGATTTCTAAGCATCCTGACAAACAAGGAAGGTGAAACATGATAGGAATAAATGTGAACTCCTACAGGTGGGATAAACAAATGAGCAGTACATGTAAAAGTTGGAGGAGGCATAATAGGCAGGAGGACATGATTGAACTATCTATTGTTTCATAATAGTCATAGCTAGCCAGTATTTACATAGCACTTTGTTTGCAAAGTGTTTTACAAATATTAGCTCCTTGGATCTTTGCAACAATGCTAGGAGATAGGTGCTGTTATTTTACCCATTTTACAGATGAAGAATTTGAGGTAGACTGAGGTTAAGTGACTCATCCAGGGTTATATAGCTACTAAATCCTAGAGGCTGAATTTGAACTCAGGCATTCCTGAGCCTGAACCTTGCATTCTATTCATGTGCCATTCAGTTGTCTCAGTTCCAGTGAACTACAGCCTCAATATGAGTAAACAAAATGTCATAGTTGACTTTACTACTACTCCCACCATCACTATCGCTATTGCTACTCCCACCACCTTAGCCTGAATTAAGAGTCTGTGTCCTGGGTGAGCCATAGTCTGAATATTAGTCTGGGTTTGGAACAGTACATCACACAAAGGATACAGAAAAGATAGAGATTGTCCAAGACAGTGTAGCAAGGATGATATAAAGATTGGAGATTATGATATATGAGAATCAGATAAAGCACATGAAAAGTGTGGTTTTTAGATGAGAAAATTGTGGGGTTGGGGACAAGTTACCTGGTTTTGTGTCATTAGAGACCACCACATGGACATATTCTGCTTTTTCCTCAAAGGCAGATCTAAGAACAACATATGGAAGTTTCAGAGGTAGCTAGCTAATGTGGTAGCTAGAACACTGGACCTATGGTGAGAAAGGCTCAAAATCTGAACTCAGATACTTCCTAGCCATGTGATCCTGGAAGAGTCACTCAACCTATTTCTGTCTCAGTTTCTTCAACTGTAAAATTGGGGTAAAAAGAGAACCTACCTCTCAGGGTTGTGAAGATGAAGTAAGATTAAAGAACTTTGAAAATCTTAGAGCACTATATAAATGATAGCTATGATTACTACTATTATTTTTACTTATTTTTGTTGTTATAAAGGAAGATTTCCTAAAAATTAGGACTGTCCAAAAGGGTCATGTTCCACATCTAGGGATATATCAAAAGTGATCAATATTTTGGGGGGCTACAACAATGCTTTATGTGTGGCTGCAGAAGTTTTAGTTTGCACTTGGTTAAGAGAAGACCCACATTAACGGAATCACAGATCCTTAAATAGTTACATAATGTCACTGACTATATTGACAGTAGACACCAAGGGGAGGGCAGGGCAGTGCAGTGATAGGGGAAGGAAATCCACCAAGAAATTCATTGATGATGTCGTAGAAAGAAAATTGGTCTAGAAATCAAGATCTAAGACTCTGATCCCAGCTCTCCTTTGAATTCTCTGATCACTCCTTAGACAGGTCAAGATTTGAAACATTAGCACAGAGTAATGAATAAAGTATTGAATGTGGATTCAGGCAGACCTGGCTTCAAATTCTACTTCAGACACTACTTATGGGATTCTGCAATTCCCTTAACCTCTTCTGTTTTACTCTCCTCCTTATAAATGGTAGTCTTCAGAAGTCCTTTTCAGATGTAAATTCACAATCCTACTGCCTACGTAACTTTCTTCAATTTCTTACTATGTAAAATGGCTGGGGAAGGTTGAACTCAGTGGTAATAATAAGAGTTCCTCATGTTGAAATGCAACTTTTGAGACTTAAAAAGTGCTTCCTCACAACGTCATCGTTGTCCCCATCTTATAGATGAGAAAACTGAGACTCAGAGAGATGAAGTGATTTTCTCAGACTTATAACATTGATATGTCAGGGCCACGGCTCCGCACTCTGAGTCCAGGGCTCATTCGTTATGCCAGATTCCTTCTGGCATATAAGTCTATATAAGCTTTTTAAAAAGTTATTGTTCACAATTTTAATGATATGAAACTGAAATCTTGGATAACACCAAGTTTAATGTGGCTAGGATAAGTAGAGGGACTATTGTTGGGGGAAATATTTGCAAAGTATTCTGAAAATGTTTAATATCTATGACATATAGGGAACTAACACAAATATATATGACCAAGAACTATTCCACGATGGATGTGAAAAGATAATATATATAAAGCAGTTTGCAAAATGCTAGATAATGACTAGGTAATAGCAGTCACAGCTGTAATTGTGGTGGTAGTAGGGGTGATGGTGGTCAAGGCAGTAGCAGTAGTGGTGTTGGTAGTGGTAGCAGTAGTAATGGTGATGGGAGTAGCAGTAGTGGTTATGAGAGGTAAGGAGGAGGAATGGTAGTAATAGTAGTAGCAGCAGCAGCAGCAGTAGTAGTAGCAGTCGTAGTAGTAGTAGTACTGGTGGTGGTACTAGCAGTAATGGTAATGGTACCAGTAGTAATAGTGGTAGTAGTAGTGGTGGTGGTGGGAATAGTAGTAGCAACAGTGATGGTTGAAGTAGTAGTAATATCTACTAGCAGTTGTTGCCATCTTTCTTGTCATTGCCATCAAAAAATATAAACAAACACTTCTTTTGAAAAAAAAAAGGAATTGCAAAAATAAGCAGATGAAAGTGCCCTAAATCCTCATTACTCAGAACTCTTAGGATCCATTGCATACCCTGAAAATTACTAATGATAACAAAAGTCAGAAAGAAACGACATTTGAGAGGCTATTGGAAGACAAGCACATTTATGCCCTGCTGATGGGGCTACCACTGGCTTCAACCACACTAGATAGCCATTTGTAACTAAGGTGAAAAGGTGACCAAAATCTTCATCCAAAATCTCACTGGTAGGCAGATATCTTAAGGATGCCAAAGATGGAAAGAAAGTTTCCAAAGATAACAACATTTTCATAGCAACACTTTCCTTCTTCTTTATATACATGTATATATGTATAAAGATATATAGACTGATGATAGATATTTGTTTTCTTTCCTATGAGAATGTAAGCAATTTACTAGGAAGGATTATTTCATTCATTGTATGTGCATGCCCAGTGTCTAGCACATTTCCTGACATATAGTGATACCTATTGATTGCTACGTGCATGGAATGTTGCACTGTGATCACTGGGATGAATGGTTCAGTTGACCTGCTCCATTTTTTTCTTCCTTACTTGGGAAAGTTCACTAAGTTGGAGAGGGCAGGAAGGGGAGGAATATTTGAAATGCATTCAATGAGAAAACAAAACACATCAATAACACTTAAAAATACATCATTCTTAGAACAGAGGGAATTTTTTAGGACCTTATTCCCTGAAGAGCACACCATGTCTTTTGCCACCTTCTATAGAAAAGTATTTGCCAGTTTTATTTTGCTCCTAAGGAACCCAGGGCCACAGCAGTGTAACCACATGGACCGGGCATCTGCTCAGCTAGAAGCCTTTTCTGGCATTAGTGAACCTAATGCTAGAAAAGTTTTGTCAATTTCCCCATGTGGCAAATGGTCTCCCACAAGGATGCAAAGTCACAAAGCTAAGAAGAGATTCTGGGCATTGCAAACAGAAGGAAATGATGGACAACGGGGGCAGAGTTGGTGGGGGAGAGAGAGGGTCAGGTTGGAACCTGACTGGTATTTTTCTGTGTAAAACACTACACACAATAATTGGCCATCAGCTTCCTGACAACCGGAACGTGACCATCTGTGCCACCAGTTACAAAGTGACTCTAATTTGCCTGACAACTATCTCAACCTGCCTGGACAAACATAAAACCAGCATTAAACATGCATCAATTTCAGATTTACCTTGTTCACTACAGTTTCAATATGTTGCTTTTCTCCAGAAAGGCTATTTCTTATACTTCTTTAAGGTTATTCGCCCTATCCACATTCCCTCTTCCCTCTCACCCCCCAAAAAAATCTGTTCTCTGTATTTTATGGGAGATTAATTTTCAGGATCCTTCAAACACTAACTGGTCATCAGAGCCCCATGATTTCTGACATAGACAATAAGGAAGGGCTTGGAAGCTGTTATTATAGACTCATCTTCTGTTGGCCTCTGAGATTCCTATTCATCCAGCCCTGATCCTACCCCGAGATCGCTGCAATAACTGAGCCAATATCTTACAAGAGAATAAAAGGAAAGTTTCTGAAGTTGGAGGAGCTTGGGTCAAATCCTTACTCTATTGGTAACTCTCCTGTAACACTGAACAAGCCAAGAGGTTCCTCTAAGGCATTCACTGTCCTCTTTGACTTGATCATTAAAATCCCTTCTCTTCTTGCTCTTGGTTCTGAGATTTCTTGACCCTGTGCTCCCTCTCTGATCATTTCCCCTTGTACAAATAAACTTGACTTTTCTTGTGCATGTGTGTGACTGGACACTTAACTTGTCTTTGCCCAATTCTAGCTTTGAGAAAGAGTGGGATGAGGGACCCACAACTGGATGATCCAGTGCCTTTGCATGGCACCAGTGAGAATATGCATGTAAATCCTTCTGCAGACCTCAAACATGCCATCTCAATTGTTAGTGGTGGTGCTTTGTCATTATTAAATTCTGACTTTTTAATGTAGTTTAGTTAGAAATGGTCCTGGGACAAGTTACTATGGTGTTTTTTTTTCTTTTATATTTCTGTTTTGTCAATTATGCATGGGTGGATAAAAATGACTTTTATGCAACTGAAGAGAAGTATGAGGATGTCAGCTCATCCGCTGTGGCTTATAGCAAGCATCTTTGACACAAGTCAAGGTGCTGACAGAATCTCAGGGATGAGAGGTACTTCATCCTGCTCCCACATGGATTTATTTCTTCTACTAGATCTGTATATTTTGAAGGCTTTTCATTCCATGCAGTTGGGAAGTCATAACTATTTAGTATGTTGAAATCTATTAAAAAACATTCCTTTTTTTTTTTAACAGAATGATGTTATCTCTGGTCAGTTGTGGGGAAGAGTTCTGTCTATAATAATGCTCTGGTTTCAACCAAGTCTGACTATTGGGTTCTCATCTATATTTTGGTGTGTGTAATTGTTAAACAAGGATCTGCCTTCTGTTAGTTTGTAAGAGATGATCTGGGGCTTTTCATTACAGGTAGCTGAAGGGTTGTAACTATTTAGTATGCTGAAATCTATTAAGAAATTGTTCTTATTTTTTAATGAATCAATATCATAGTCATTAATTCAGCCATCAGATCATCTTTTTCTCCTTTTTTTCTTAACTTTGAATAATGTATTTATCTGAAAATTGACATCTAAACCTGAATATGTCATTTCAAAAAGACTTTATCCCTTCATGTACTTTACAGAACTGTCAGCAATCTAGAAAACGGAACTGGCTATGGGTGATCACCAGTTTTCCTACTGTAGCACCCTCTTGAGGTTGTGTGATGGAAAAAACCTTGCCCTTAACTTTAAAGAAGGCAAAGATATACTGCGACTGCTTTCTCTGTCTGTCATAAAGATTTTTCTGCTTAACTGCTAAGACTATGAATACACAAAAGAGGCAATCTCCATCCCTCAGGATATTTCTTCCTTACTTAAAGTTTGAGAACAACTCTGTACACTTTGAAGGGTGGTTAGGGAAATACTTTTTTTCCCACTGAGGCTGATGCTGTGAGCAAATGGCCTCCTAGGCAAGCCTGTGCCTAGGATGTGGGTGATGTTCTGCTTGTGTACGTCTTTGCAGGCTCTCAAGAGGCAGTCACTGACTTCCTTTTCTTGTCCATCCAGGCACCAAAGTATTGGCTATCTGGGCAATTCTGACAGAAAGAGCTTCAATGGTTGTTTATTATGCAGGCTGGCATAGAGGAAAACAATGGTGCACAGAAAGTAAACTTCTGGACAGAAAAGAGTGTATTTGGAATGGATCAAGATGGGCCCAGTGGAAGCAAATGTTTAATAGCTAATGAGCAGCTGGGTCTCAAATGTCCCAATAATTCATGAATATTCACCTCTCAGCTGATTGTAATGACTCTCTAAGTCTTTATTGTTTAGCATTTTCCTTTCAGAGTGGGATTAAAACTGACTCTCACCTTCCTCATCTCAGTCTCCTGACTTCCCTGACTTCTTGCAAATGCCAATCAAAAGTCCACCTTCTACAAGAAGCCTTCCCTAACGCCCCTGGGAGCTCCTTGAGGGCAGAGGTGATTCAGATTTGTTGTCCTTTGTTCTCAAAGAGGACCAAAATGACATTACTGTGCTAGAGACAAGTTTCAATGAGTCTAACCGTGGCTGATTCAACCAATACGAACTCAGAATGCTCTGCCACAGGTCGGACACAAATAGTTTGTGTGAACTTTTATGGTAGATTCTGTAAATTTGCGCATCTCGAGTTTCCTCTGAGTTATTTCAGTTCTGCTTTCCTCATAAAGCAGAGCACCTTCTCTGATGTGGACATGGCATGCTGGGCAGTCCTGTGCCAGTCAATTCCAAAGTTCTTAAGCAAGATCTTGAGACAAGACCTTGTGTCTTTGTATTGCTTCTTCTGACCGCCATGTGAATGTTGCCCTGTGTGAGTTCTCCATAAAATGCTCTTTTTGGCAAGTGTACACTGTACAGTTGAATAATATGGTTGCTGACCAACTGACTCCCTCTTCCATAGCTGATTCATGTTTCTAGGCTGGGTGTCTTTTTATTTTCTCCCCCTTAAATTAGAGTCAAACACTTGACTATCAGCGATTTGGACTGGACATGTATAAGTACAATCACTGCCATACTATGAGTGGAAATGTGGGAAAATGGCTAATGCTGCCCTTGGGCAAGGAGTGATGGGATACAAAGACGTGCTCTACCACATATAGTAAAGAAAACAAAGCAATGTGGATTCATTCAAAATTCAATGCTTCAAATATTTCTGATTAATAGAAAAAGATAACAACTGAACCTGTGATTTCATTGATTAAAGGGAACTTACAGATGAGGAAATATTTTGTGCTAATACAAATTGGCATATTATCTATAAGTATGGTCTTAGAGAATTTCTTGAAGCATTGAGAGGTTAAGTAATTTGTGCCGAGTCACAGGATCAATAGACATCAGAAGTAGGACTTGAACCCGGGTTCAAGTCTCTATTTGCTACTGTTCAGTCATTTCAGTCATGTCTAACTCTTCATGATGCCATTTGGGTTTGTTTGTTTTGGCAAAGATACTGGAGTGGTTTGCTGTTTCCTTCTCCAGCTCGTTTTACAGATGAAAACACTGAGGAAAACTGGATGAAATGACTTGCCCAGAGTTAAACAGCTGAGTGTCTGAGATCAGAGTTGAACTCAGGAAGATGAGTATTTCTGACTCCAGACCCAGCACGTTATCCACTATGGTGTAACCTAGCTACCTGGAATCCCTAAGGACAACTTTTTAATCCTCTACATGGGAAGATTCAAATAGAAATATGTGGTCTGTAAGTCACATATTGAGTTAGAAAACCAATTAGCAAATCTGACAACAAAAAGTTTAAAAATTAACATTACCTATGTTGTATTTTTTTTATTTGTTTTGTTAAGCATTTCCCAATTACAGTTTATAGGGGAATTTCTGGAAGCTTGAAGTCCATAGGATCCAAGTTTGACATCTCTGCTCCAAACCATGCTGCCTCTAAATACTTTTTAAAATTTTGCAGGGATAGGGGAAGGTGGAAAACAAATCAGGATCAAGTGACTTGTCCAGAGTCACACAGCTAATAAGTATGTGAAGTCAGATTTGAACTAAAGTTCCTCCTGACTTCAGGGCCAGTGCTCTACCCACTGCACCATCTAGCTGCCATTACTTTGTTTAAAGTTTGCAAAGCAACATATATTCTAATTCATTTCATGCACATACATTTCATTTGATTCCTCCAAACAACCCTGAGTGGTGGGTGCCGTTACTATTCTCATTTTAAAGATGAGGAAGGTGAGTTTCAAAAAAGGTAAGGCTCTTGGTTAGGGTCACACAGCAAATGTCAGAGCAAGATCCTAAATTCAGGTTTCTCTTGATTTCAAGTCCTATCCTTTAGTCAGCATTGTCAGCTACACTGCCTCTGTCAGTGGTGAGAAGTGTGTGTGTGGAGGGGGTGTGGCTATACCAATATAGTTGAGAATTCTTCTATGTCTTAGGAGACTCTCTCAAATATTCAAGTGATGAGCCTCCCCTACTTCAGCTGCACTATTCCTCAGAGTACTACCTGAATAATCTTGAGAAAATCATTCTTCCTTTCTGGGTCTCAGTTTACTCCCCTGTAAAATGAGGAATTTGGAGTTACATCAACTCTAAGATGCAGATCCAGGATGCTATGGAGAGGTTGGTCTAACATCTCTTCTGTCTTAAAATCTATCATCCAAGGGTCAGAGAGCCAAGACTTAAAGCCAATGTCAACTGATTCCAAGGCAGGGTTTTCTCCACAGTGTGATATAAAGAAGCGGTTTGATTTCACTGAACTCTACCAGCTTGAAAATCGCAGAGCTTCATGCTTTCCTTACTCCCCTCCAACCTGCCTGCAGGTATCTTCAGCCCTGGTGTCTATATCAGGATCGACGACCAAAGCTGGGTGCAGTGATGCCTGAAATAGCTTACAAGATGAGACAACCTCTCTTCGGCTTCCAGTTAATAAATGCTACGGTTGATGCTTGCCTGAAGAACCAGTATCCTTGGGAAGTTATAATCACACTTCTTGGCATGTGCCCAACTCTCCCAGGGGAAAGGCGATTGACAGTGAACTTGGTTTGTGGATAAAGTAGGATTTCCACCATGCCTGGAAGTAATCAGCCAGCTCCACACTGAACTGTCCCCTTCACCTCAGGCTTTCCAGTTGGACATGTCCCTCCCCACTTCCATGGTTCAGTTTCCCTATCTGTAAAATGAGGAGGAAGTATGGACTCTATGATCCTATGATCCTAAGACCCATGAACCTTCCAGCACATACTGATTGTCATCCTTCTTCAAAACCACTAGGGCTTGTAGAAACTTAGGGCAGATTGAATTAGGATGGTGTTTATGTGAATGCTTTGGATAGAACACTTAGTGGAGTCTGGAAGACCTGAGTTCAAGTATGACCTTTGATACTTACTAGCTGTGTGGCCCTGGGCAAGTCACTTAACTGCTATTTGCCTCAGTTTCCTCATTTGTTGAATGAGGATAATCATTGTGTCTACTGCTCAAGACTCCTGTGAGGCTCAAATGAGATAATATTTGTAAAGTACTGAGCACAGTGATTGGTACTCAGTAAGTATTCTATAAATATTAGCGATGATGATGATGATAATGATGATGAAGAAAATGATGATGAGTGGAGACAAAAAGGACAATCGGCATCTGATCAGACATGTAGGGTAAGAGGGGGTGGAAGGTGAGGATGACTCTGAGGTTTGCAAACCTAAGTGCCAAGAAGGAAGATGTTGCCCTTGACAGAAATAGGGAAAAAAGAAGGCAAGCGACTTTTGTGCCCAGGGCTTCCTCATCCAGAAAATGAAAGAATTGGACTCTATTGCATCTCCAGTCCCCTCCAGCCCTAGAACTATTATCTGGTGATCCCAGAAACCACCTTCACAGAGAGGGAGTATCGCCAAAGTGCCAGTCCTTATGTTCCTCGACTGGTAAAATACCAAGGCGAATCTTCAAGGTTGTTTGGTCCAGTGCCAATTTGGCAACTCATTTGAACAGTGGGCATTTGTTAGGCACCTCCTTTGTATAAGGCATTCTGTGGAGGACAATGACTAAAGAAAAACACAGCAAATAACCAAGCCAAGACAATCCCCACCCTCAGGGGCTTATAGTCTCTCTAGGGAAACAATGTATATGCATAGAAGTAAATGTATAAATAAAAGGAAATGGAGCCTCCCATTTTTTTTCCATTCCTATTGCCATAAACAAGGGGTAAGCCCAGCCCTGAGAAAGTACATTTAAAGCAACAGATCAAAACATAAAGTGCTTAACAGTTTGTGAAACACTTTATAGATGCTATGTTATCTTTGCAGGAACATCCTGACCCACTACCTGCCTTTAGTCTCTTTCCACTTCTGACAACTAATTCAGACAACTGCTGATTAACCTGCTTCATGCACAAATCTGACTCTATCCCTGGTTTCCTTCAGCATTCAATATGCTAACCAAACTTGATAACTGTTCCCCCAGAACACAAATTATATGCTCCCAACCTCCAAATCTTTTCTCAAGTGATTTCTTCCATCTGGCATGCCCTTCCCACTCTATCCACATCTCTTCTTTGTCCACTGAATATCTTCCCATCCTTTAAAGATCAACTCAGATGTCACCTCCTCCAGGAAACCTTCCCTGATCTCTAGTGTCAGTTATCACTCAGGACTCACCAGCACAGCTTGCCTTCCCTTCACCAATGCACAGGTCATGGCAGGCAGTGTCTTGTAGCTTCCTGTGTTTTTATCTTCCATGCAAGCTCCTCAAAGGCAGGGGTTAGAAACACCTTCGAATATGAATTTTGATTTTCCCTTGACACCCATGCACAAGAATCCGTATACATTAGGTGCTGAATAAATGTTTGTTATATTGCAAACAGCATGGTGGATAACGTGCTCTAGAGACATGAAAATGAGAGTCAGTTTGAATCCTGCCTCAAACATTTACTTAGCTAGGTGACCCTAGGCAAGTCAATTAACCTCTTTCACTCACAGTCTCTTCATCTGTAATATGGGGACAATAATAGCACCTACTCTACGGGATGGTTGTGAGCATATGAGATAATATAGGCAGAGTAACCTTAAAAGGCTACAGAAATGTTAGCTATTGTTATTATTAGATAGATGATAGATAGAGAGTCAGACAGATGATAGATAGATAGACAGGCAGACAGACAGACAGACAGACAGAAAGACAGATAGATAGATAGATAGATAGATAGATAGATAGATATAAAGAAAGAAAAAATGGATGGAGTGACAGGCAGAAAGATAGAGAGACAGAACACTTATTATTCACTTACCAATGTGTTGAGCCCTAGAAATTCAAATACAAATATGAAGCCAGTCTCTGTCTAATAGAGGAGGGAAACAAGAAATAAAAGGCAGTGGAAAGGGGGGCATAGAGCATCATGCATTCATGGCTTCATGGTTTGAAGTCTCTTGGTCAGGAAGCAAGATGAAGGTTCAATTCTCAGCAAAACCAGATTAGATCTACTATTAAGTATTATTGCATTGTTTTGGGCTGTATTCTTCTACCTCGTCCTGCTAAGAGGTTTGACCGTTCAAGGGAAGCTGTACACCATGATTAGCCTCACCCTGCACTATAGCAGTCACAAAGCTTCTTCTTAAGTCATGGGAAAATGAGAACGGCCATGCAAGTCCTTAAGAATTACCTTTGCAATATGATTGTATAATTATGTTTCCTTCATCCCCATACCTCAAGGTATAAATCAGAGGTAGGGAAACTACAGCCTCAAGGTCACATGTGGCCTTCTAGGTCCTCAAGTGCAGCTCTCTGACTGAATCCAAACTTCACAGAACAAATGTCCTTAGACTCAGTCAAAACGCTGCACTCAAGGACCTAGAGGGCCACATGTAGCCTTGATGATGCAGGTTCTCCACTCCTGATATAAATGAACCAAAGGAGGCAATGTGGTACAGTGGAAAGCACATCCACACTAGGGTCAGAAGGGCTGGGTTCAAATCCTACTGCTGAAGCTTTATGTGTGTGGTCTTAATCTCCATGAGCCTAAACATCTTCAATTGTAAAATAGGGCTGAGAATGCTTAAACTATTTACCTCAGAGGGATATTTCAGGGATCACATGGAATAATGTATATAAAATCCTTTGCAGATCCTAAAATGCCCTATAAATTCAGCAAACATTCTGCAGTGCCTTGTTTGTGTCAGGAGAACGGGAGCACAAATATAAAGCTGGAGAGGAATGTTCATAATTTACAGATGAGGAAATTGAGATCCAGAGTGGGAAAATGACTTGCCTTGCAAAGTGATAGTCTGGGTGATATTCACATCTAGATCCTCTCAATTCCTGATCCAGCGCTTTTTCTATTACCCCCACATTGCCTCAAGGTGCTCAATTAATACTTACAGATCAATGGGTTCATTCATTCCCTTGAATTATCCTATTAAAGGGCATATAATTCTGGGAGGGATAACCCATTAAACCAATTTTCAGCTATTAAAACATGAGCTCAAATTAGTCTATCAAATCACTTTCTAATTTGACAACTAGCTAGAAAAGAAAAGGCCTGAGGGAGGGCAGGAAGAAGACCAAGGTAGAGAAATGAATCCCAGGACCCTGACATAGGATGTGAGATTTGGGCAGTGCAATTAAGAATGTTCCTCTCATGGAGCCTGTTCCCTAGTCTATAAGATGGAGACTGAATATCTAGACCTGGGAGTAACCTTAGAGGTTATCTTCTCCAACCTCCTCAATTTACAAAAGATACAGTAGAGGACCAGAGAGGTGAAGTTCAAGAATATACAGAGAGGATTATAGCTCTAGAGGGCAGCTAGGTGGCACCACAGTGCACAGACCACTAAGATTGGAGGCAGGAAGACTTATTTTCCTGAGTTCAAATCCAGCCTCAGACATTTACTAGCTGTGTGACCTTGGATAAGTCATTTAACCTAGCTTGCCCCAGTTTCCTCTTCTGTAAAATGGGCTGGAGAAGGAAATGACAAACTGCTCCAGGATCTTTGCCAAGAAAATCCCAAATGGGGTCACAAAGAATCAGACATGACTAAAACAACTGAATGATAGATCCACAAAGGGAAGAGATTTTAGAGCTTGTCCACTCCAACCTTCTTATTTTACACACTGAGAAACTGACGCCTACCAAAGTTAAGTGACCAGGATCATACGCTTGAACCATGATTTGTACTCAATTTCTCTGACTCCAAAGTCCATGTTCTTTCAACTGTGTCATGTCTCCTTTGAAGAGTCTCTCTGAGCATCCAAGGAGATGTGCTGTCAAAGACTTTATAAAGTCCAAAGCACTAAGGAAATGTGAGCTACTGCTTCCCATGTTATCATTATTTGTTATATTTATTTAATTATACAGTCTCTGTATCATTTACATGACTGACACAGGAATAGAGGGCAAAGAGGTGTTCCTATGTGCTAGTGGAAAAAAATAGCAGTGAGATTGAGCAGCATTCACTAGAGTTTATCTAAGCTGGCTCCCCATCTGCAGCAAGCAGTGTCAGTCCCAGCTCTGCCACTTACTAGATTCATGGAGTCAAGGAATTTACTCGCCATCCTTGGACCTCATTTTCATCTGTAAAGCCAATAAGACTTCCATTCAAATCCTGTCTCTACCTAACCTCAGATTCTTTCTTCAAGAGAACACCTTTCTAGGCCCTTCACCCGATCAGCACCAGTGCTAAGGTCTTTCGTCTGAGACGTCCTCCACTTTACCCCATACAAACCTTCTATGTCCGTAGAATTTGCTTACTAGGAGCAGTTTCTTGTGAGGAAGGGTTGTTTTAATACATTTTGAATGTCATTCACACTCATTGACTGATTGATACTCACTAGCTTGTGAGTTTGGGACTACCGCTTATCCTTTCCGGGCTTCAGACAATTCCCTACAATGCAACTACCAAGTCATAAAACAGCAGGAGTTCCTTCCGTCATGCATCTGCATTCTCAAAATGGTCGTTCGTCCCGTGGATTTGAGCTCTTTAGCACCAGTGCAGGATGTCATTGTGGCTGTTATTTATCTTTAGTTCTCAAAGATGGCCATGACATCAGGGAGGTTATGCCATAACATGCAAGTGAATTAAATTCAAGTGAGGCAGGGCTGTGTAAGGTCGCCAGCCTCACTTTCTTCTCTGGAGAATTTAGCCCCATAGCCAGATATAGATGAGGACAACTGAAGATGGCCCCAGATGCGGTGTGAAACCTTGGTTTTTTCTTAAGGACCTTGCCTTAAAGCCAAATACAGAATGGAAGTCCCATAGAGAAGGAGGCAGCTGCTAAGGGGCAATAAGGATGTCAAAGATTCAATTAATTTCCATAATTTTACCTAGGTTTAAGCCTGAAACCTCTCTGTGTTCATCTTATTCCCAGTCCCAAAAATTTTCTGGCTAATAAAGAATATATTAAGCAAAATTGAAAATACTGTGACAGATTTGGCCAAGAAAATCAACTGCATCTCTTCTTAAAGGATCTCTACCTTATGAAGTTTTGCTCAGTGTTTTCATGTTTGTTTCACCTAGAGATTATACTACCCACATGTACTGGCTCTGGGCTTTCCATGGCTCATTGGCCTCTTGGCAGCTGAGGAAGTTGCATCTAAGTTTCAGTGGGAGCCAGATTTAATCCAGTGATGCCCCAGGTAGCAGGATCCCTGGGTGAAGACCTCCCTTGCCTCGAGTAAGTGAGATTGTGAATATCAAGCAGCTGGGAATGTCCTAGATCCTTATATAAAATATTACTCCCCTTCCCTCCCTCCCTCTGAGGGTCTTCCCCTCCCACATTCATATCTCTGTGATGGTAAATAGTCGTCTTTTGTCTCAATTCTTACCCAGCCCTCAGTCATTGAATGGGCAGTATGGCATTAGACAAGCTGAGACCTGAGAGAAATCTTAATTTAGAGAGATCAAGGCCATCCACTACATCTCAGGCCATCCCCAATTGTCTTGACTTCTATCTTGCCCCTGGAGTTCTGTGATTGGAGAGAAGAGAGTGAGGCCAGTGAGGACTACACAGCTCTGCCTCACTCCTATTCAAGTCACACACAAGTCAAGTCAAGACATCACCCTCGGGATATCATTGATCCTCTTCAAGAATACAAGACCAACAAAACCAAAAACCACTGGAAAAGACCTTGTAGATCATCTAATACAATTCCTGCATTTTACAGATGAAACCCATCAGGGACTTGGATGTGGAGGAATTAAATTGGCCATGGTCAAATCCATAGATATTTCAAGACAATAGGGATCAATTAATGGGCAGCTAGGTGGTGCTGTGGATAGAGTGTTGGGCCTGGAGTCTGAAAGATTCATCTTCCTGAGTTCAAATCCAGCCTCAGACATTTAGTAACTGTATGGCCCTGGGCAAGTCACTTAACCCTGTTTGTCTCAGTTTCTTCATCTATAAAATGAGCTGGAGAATGAAATAGCAAATCATTCCAGTAATTTGCAAGTAAACTCCAAATGGGGGTCACAAAGAGTCAGACATGACTGAATATGACTGAACAACATAAAGTGATCCAGTGGAAAGAGAATATTGGATTGAGGATAAGAAGACATAGGTTCTTTCAGTTATTATCTATGTCCTCAATCAGGTCCTTCCTTCTCTGAGCCTGTTTGCTTATCCATTAAGTGAAATACCTGGACTCAGTGGATGATCCCTGGGGTCTTTTCTAGACCAATCTTATGTAACAGAGGCAGAATTTGAAACCAGGACCTCTGGCTCCAGAGCCAGTAATCTTACATATGGTGTCCTGTATAATTTTATATACATATATATAATATAAATAATATTTTATTATATTTTATATTATAAATAATTATAATATAATTCTTTTTTTAAAAAATGACTTGGTTATAAGGGGAAGGAGATCATCTAACCTGCTGAAAAATTTGTTGCTGTTCAGTAATTTCAGTCATATCTGATTCTTCAGGACACTATTTGGGGCTTTCTTAGCAAAGATACTAGAGTGCATTGCCATTTCCTTCTCCAGCTCATTTTATATGTAAGAAAACTGAGGCAGAAAGGATGGAGTGATTTGTCCAGGGTCACATAGCTAAGAAGTGTCTGAGGCCAGATTTGAACTTAGGTCCTCCTGACTCCAGGTCCAGTTCCACCTAGCTTGTCCCCATTGAAAAACTAAATAATCCCTTTTGGGTGGGGGAGGGCTGTACCACTGCTGAGGCATGGCAGAAAGAATGTCCATCAATAGCTTCTTACCCTTCATGGCTGGTGTGGCAGGGACAGCTTAGGAAATGAAGAGGAAGACAGGATTATAGGAGAGGAGATGGAATCATGTACATCAGATAGGGGAATTATCCTTCTCCTATTGACTTGTCACTTAATATTCACCCAAGGCTTCAGGCATCTAATGATCCCAATCACAACAATCCCATTTTATTTCTTTGCCTTGGATTAATCTGTCTCCAATCCATTCTAACAATACAGGCATCAGTCAGGAAGATAATCATTAGGTAATACTGAGTTTAAAAAGGAAATAAAAGGTAAAACTATTCTAATATGAGTATCATGTTGTAATGGGGAAAGTCCTGAGTTTGGAATCCTGTGTTCAAATATCAGCTGTGCTTATTCATTCCTATATGACTTTGGACAAACCATGGCTGACCAAGTAATCTCTAAGATTTTTTCCAGCTCTGATCCTAGGATTTTGTGAGAATGTATTTATTGTGGCTGGGATTTTTATGAGAATGTCAGAACCCAGAATAAAAACCTTCTGAAGTAAAGCCAGTGATGGGTCAGGGAGGTGAAGTCACTTGGCCTATGATCACACAACTAGGAAGTATCAGAACCAGGATTTGAACCAGAGCCTCCCGACTCCAGATCCGAGGCTCATTCCTCTATGCTATGTGACAGTTAGTCCATGGGAAGCAGTTCATTGCAGCAGAAAGTTTGGGAACCAAAGGACCTGGATTCAGATCCTACCTCTGATACTTACTAACCTTGTAATCTTTAACAAGCAGGTTCATTTTTTAGACCTCAGCTTCCCCTTCTGTAAAATAAGGAGGCTATATTAGATACCTTTTCAGATTCTTTTAGATTAGAGCCGATGATTGGTGTTTTACTGCCTGGACACAAAGGTTTACCCACATTATCTATAGCTACCTATTACTGGATGCTCTGATCACTAAGATACTGTTATCTGTTGTATTTATGTAATAGGTAAGCATATGTTCTTTGGACCATTGAGTTTTTATGATATGATCTGTGGAATAGAAAGAATAGGCGTTGTTATGAACATTTTCAGAAGAGGAAACTGAGGCACTGAGAGGTTAAATAATTGGAAAATGGCTATGAGTAAGGTTTCATAGTCTCCTATTCCTAGCTTCCATCCCTGAGATTTAGCCACTACAATCCACTTCCCTGAGTGGTAGAGTAAGGAGGAAAAATTCAGTTAGAATGAGGCAGGAATCTTACTGGGTAGGTAAAGCTTCTCTTTCTGGGCCAGTTTCTTCACCCATTAAATGGAGATACCACTATTCACACTACCTCCTGCAATGGGGTGCTATGAGGAAAAGTCTAATAGAATCACATAATCGGAGAATGTGAGAGCTGGAAGATGATGTAGTCACTAGCTAATTTGATCTAGAATGGCTAGCGATCCCCACCGTGACATGCTGAGAAGAGTTCATTCCTCTTCTGCCATTCCTGCCCACTGTGCCATCACCCCCATCTCCTTTGTCCCCACCAGAACCCTGAGAATAGAAACTGGATCCTAAGTTAGCCTTATCTAGCCCAGAATTGGGTCTGCAAAGCCAAGCATGTCACTTTCCTGCCCCATAACTTAGCTCCTGGATGTCATCCTTCCCTATTAGATGATAAATTCCTTGAGGGCAGGGACTATCTATCCTGGGCATACTGTCTTTCCCTATTAGGATATAAGTTCTTTGAGAGCAAGGACTATCTATCTTGTTTGCTTATATTTGTTTTCCTAATGCTCTGCACAGTGGTATGTATTTAGTACTTGATGAAATGAGATAACCTATACAAAGCAGTCTGTAAGCTTTAAAGTGTTACATAAATGCTAACTAGCTATTATTGATCAATATTTGTTGAATTGGATGGAATGGAAATAAAAAGAGCTATCAGATAGAGCTCCTAGGCTGAAGTGGATAATAATAGCATTTATGTAGCATTTTATTTTTTTTAAGTACAATATAAATATTGTCACATGTCCTCACAAAAACCTTCAGAGGTAGGTACTATTATTACTTGCATTTAGTAGATAAGGAAACTGAGGCAGGTAAAATGACTGTCCCAAAGTCACACACGTAGTAAACACCTGAAAATGGATTTGAACTCAGGTTTTTCCCACTCTGGGTCTGACATTCTATCTGCTGCCCCACCTAGTCACTTTCATGATAAAATGAATTGATCTCATTTACATTTATGAATTTATAGAAATGCTGAGAACTTAAGAGCTGCTTACTATTTTAATAGAATTGATCCAGATAGAGAGGTGGTGTTGCCTAAGTGGTAGAGAACTGGTCTTAGTGTATGAAGATCTGGGTTCAAACCCTACCTCTTACATATACTAGCTGTGTGATCCTGGGTCAAGTTCTTCACATCTCTATGGCCCCAGACAACTCTATACAAGGCTAGAAAATGCCAAGATTCTAGTCTCCCTGAGCCCCACTTTCTTCATGTGTAAAAAGAGAGAGTTTAGAGAGAGAATCTCTGATGCCCTTTCTAGGTGTAGAGCAGAGATGGTGTTAATGAACTGTATTGGTCGAGGGATTTTCCTCACTGGGAGTTAATTACACTAATTAACTCTCAAATCTGGTCCAAAATTTAAAAAAAGTTAATGATGAAATTAATTCCAAACACAATAACCTAATTAAGAAATAATAGAGAGTTCACAGGAGACTAGCTTTCCAGGGAGCTCCCCCATTATCCTCAAAACCATCTGATTCCCATTTATCCCAAGTCCTGTTAGAATGGATATACTTGGTGTGGTTTTGGTTCTTTCCTCAGAATTGATGATTTCATCACTGTGGGGGATCTCCTGGATGTGGAAATCCCTCCCACCAATGGAAATCTGAGGCTTACCCTTAACTTCTTATCCTGAAGAGCTGTCAGGGGTCCTGAAAAGATGAGGGTCATTCTCAGTTTCATATAGCTAAGCTAGTCTGTATCAGAAGTAGGATTGGAATCCTGGTGCTCATAAATCCCTTGAGAGTCATTGGGATTAGTAAAATAATAAAAGATTTGCATAGGTCACCCAGCAGTACATATATGCCAGAGGTATGATTTAAGCTCAGGTCTTCCTTACCCTCAGGAAGTCATGATCTCACACTATTCTTATATATAATTGGTACAGAATAAATGCAGTTAGAAAAACAGCTCATATTTCTGGCACACTTCAGAGACCACAAAGGGCTTTGCTCACATTAACCCTGGGGAATAAGCAGTATAAATATCATTCATTATCTCCATTGTACAGATGAGAAAGCTGAAGCTCAAGAGTGGTTTTCACAGGTAGTATCAGCATCTTAACCTAGGCTTTCTAATTCTGAATCCCCATGAGCTGCTTAGCCATTGCCTACCAAATATAGTATAGAATCCTAATCATGATATTCTATAATATCCCCAATCTTTCCTCTCCTTCCAATATTCCAAACTGAATAAAGTGTTTCACAAATGAATGCTTTGTAAAATGTGCCTGAGATATTGATGGGTATGTGTGTTTGTGTATATACTTGAGTCTCAAATTGGATTGTGAGATCGTTGAGGGCAGGGACCATGTCCATTTTGTTTGGATTCCCTCTAATATGAACTGGGTAACTGTGCTCATAGCAACCACATAGAATATTCTGAGAGAATGGCTTTTCTTTATATCTCACTCTAAGGGCTCATTAAACATCTTCAGGGGAATGTAGCCATCCTCGAGTGAGCTCCAACTTGGTCTCTCCCTTCAGCAACGTTGAGGCATAATGGAGTTTCTACCTCACCCTCACTAACATAATTAAGGGTATGTTTTCTGAGTTTTATCCCTATTACCAAGATAACTAATTGTAACTCTGGCTGCTGTAGCCAAATGTTCATCAACTTGCCATCAACCTAAGGTGATGAAACTTCCTGAAACACATTAGGTTGTTCCTTAGACGGTCATTGTTGAATAAGTACCTGAACCCTTTCCTGAGTGTTGAACCAGTCAGAGCATGGGCCCCATTAGCTGGGCCTCTGAGATCCCATGGACAATGTTTTTCCTAGATGAAGCATCAGAGGAGAGCTTTTCCCATCCACCAGGTTTCTAACAGTTAGCCTGTGTTCATTTTCTCCTCTCCCTCCAACTAGGCCCCGGCACATCTACTTTTCTCTATGGCTCTGTGAGGGGAGATGGGCCCAGCCCAAATAGCACCACAGTAACCGGTGGTGATGAGAACTGAGCAATGGAGCTGAGGAAGTGGTGCTCTCCATTAGAGTCTGTCTCTTCATATCAGCCTGAGAATAATGTGATATGACGCCCATCATCATTCAGGGAAAACATCTCTGGTTGGAAACTCAGAAATAATTTAAAAAGGAAAGTGTCAGACAGGGTGAGTGTTCAAGCACCTGCCTGCTGAGTGAGGGCTGATGACTAGGAGGTACATTGGAGTTGAAGAGCTGGCCTGGGGGTGGCTCTGTGTGAAGGGTCATTCTGTCTCAAATCAAGGGAGTCAAACTCTAAGGCTGCAAGGGACTCAGAGGTCATCTGGTCCATCCCCAATATGTTACATCTTAGAAAAGTGAAATGCTAGAAGAGTTAAGTTACCTACGGAATCACAGGATACTAGGTCTAGAGATGGAGGGGACCTCAGATACTATCTATTCCATCCCCTCTTTTACAAAGTCTAGGGAACTAAGCACCCAGAAAGTGACATGACTTGTCACTCAGAAGACCTGAAAGAACTCTCATAATATGGGGTGTCAAATCCAATCCACATATTTATGGATGAGCACAAAGAACGAAAGAAGTTAAATGAATTACCTAAGTTCGTAAAGCAGGAAGCAGCAGAGTTGGTATTTCGACCCAGATATTTTGAATCCCTCAGCAGGCTTTGCACTATTGCATGCTGTCTCAAAGTTTACCCTTTTCATCACTGATCCACCCAAGATTAGCCAGCAAAGATGAAATTGAACCCAGGGACATAATGATTCTAAAAATCCAGAAAAAAAGCAGAGATATCTCTGATCTCTTCACAAAGATCAAAACTTATTCTCAAATATCTATTACAAGCCCAATAGAGAAGCAACAATGCAAAGAAGCAACAACCAGGAAGGCTACACTTGTGTCTTTCAACAGCATCTCACAAAAGTCTTGGAGTAAGAAAGGCAAGGAACAGAAATATAGAAAGCAGACATACACACTTCCTCCTTTGTGAATTTAGATGATTTTCCTGCTTCCTTTTCCCAGAAGCCACAAAGAGCCAAAATCAAAAAGATGTCACCAATTTTGTGAACTCTTTGTCCTTATCTGGACACTGATGTTTCTGTGGCAACATTCTCTGGGTGGGAACCTAGGATCCAAGATTTACATTTGCATTATATCGCCCTCAGTAGATCTTATCTCAACTGATGATCAAAAATATGATAAGTTTAAATAATTTAACACTTATTCTGTATTTATTATTATGAGAGCCCTGGGATAAGCACTGAGAAGATAGAAAATTTGGGGAAAATTATAGTTCTTGCCCTAATGGAGTTCACAATCCCTTTTGCAGACAAAACCCAAAGGCAGGAAACTATAATATACAAAATCTCATGATAAGAACCTTGGAGAGGGATAAATGAGGTACACCATGAAGTCTCATGTCCAGGTATGGAAAGTAATCAGTGCAAAGAGGTAGAAACAGGAGACTGAGTCTCCTGAGTTTGGAATTTGGACCACTTAGCCCCAATGAACTGTTCCATCTTCATTATTCATACTGACCTACTCACACTGTTTGATCCCTTCATTTTATCTTACTGTAGTTCCTCCCACATATGGCATGACATCATCCATCCTCATAGCTTTGCTTTGACTGTCTTTCATGCCTAGAATTCTCTGCTTCCTGGAATCCTTATTGTCTAGCACCACATTCTACATGAAGCTTTCCCTGATACCCCTACCCTAGCTGCCAATGCCTTCTCTGCTCTCCATGTTCTTTATATGTGTGTATGTATGTGTATATGCATATATTACATATACATATGTATTCCATATCTACACATATATGCATATGTTGTCTCTTCCAGCAGAATGTGAGTCCCTTGAGAACCAGGATGATTTCTTGTTTGTCTTTGTACCTCCAATCTCTTACACAAAGCTGACACACAGTAGGAATGCAATAAATTCTTGTTAGCTGATTTCCATATTCCAGTATGCCAAAATCTGTGACTTTCTCCCTCCTCTCCATACTGGCACAGATCAGAACTCTCCTATTTCTTTAACGATCAGTCTTAGAGAGTTACTACGGCAAAAAAAAAAAAAAACCATGAATAAATAAGTATTGGTCAAGAGCCAGACTGGTTCCGACTCTCTCCAACACAACTACGCTGGCCATCAGATGATAGACACACAGGCTTCTGCCAGACGTGGGTTAAAGGCCTGAGTTTGGTAGAAACTTGCACAATGACCTTGATGTGTTATTGGAGGAAGACTTTGAAGGAAGTGTGCAACTCTTGTTAACTAGTGCCCTTATTTTATTAAGGGGGAAATCTGTGATTTCATTGTGATAGAAAACTCATTGATGAGGAAACTCCCTCAGTCAATCAGTCAACACCTACTATGTGTCAGACAATGTGCTATAATAAAAAATTGTAAAAAAAAATGACAAATAATGAAATAACCCCTACTCGCAAAGAGCTTCCTTTCTAATGAAGGAGGTATATGTCTAAATGCACATAGCATAAATGTAAAGTGAATAAACACAAATATGCTCATAACAG
The DNA here is from genome assembly GCA_023548195.1 of Bettongia penicillata ogilbyi. Classification (NCBI taxonomy): domain Eukaryota; kingdom Metazoa; phylum Chordata; class Mammalia; order Diprotodontia; family Potoroidae; genus Bettongia; species Bettongia penicillata. The sequence goes on from JAJHZJ010000150.1 coordinate 925,254, forward strand.
TTAATGCAAGGTACTTTTGGAGGGACACATTAACATTTGGGGGAATTAGGAAAGGCTTCATGCAGAGAAATGGTGTTTGAGCTGCCTCTTAAAGGAAGAGAGGAACACTAGTAAGTGAAAAGAAAGAGAGAAGGAGGGAGGAAGGGAAAGTGTGGGAGGGAGGGAAGGAGGGAATACACACCAGCATGAGGGATAAGCAGAGCCCAGGTACAGTGAAGAGATTAAGTGTCTTGAGGTTGGAAGGAGAAAGGGCCTGACTGTCTGCATCAGAGTATGGGAAGTGTAGCAATGTTCAGTGAGGCTGAAAATATAAATTGGGGTCAGGCTGTGAAGGGCTTTAAAAGCTAAAAAGAGGTATTTATGTTTGATCCTACAAACACTGGGAAGCCACTGGACTTGGTTGAGTAGAGGGGTCACAAGGTCAGATCTAAGTCTAAGGAAAATCATTTTGGTAATGGTGTGTAGGATGGAGTGGAAGGGCAAGAGACCTGAGATAAGGGGGACTAATCAAGAAGGAAGGAAGGAAGGAAGGAAGGAAGGAAGGAAGGAAGGAAGGAAGGAAGGAAGGAAGGAAGGAAGGAAGGAAGGAAGGAAGGAAGGAAGGAAGGAAGGAAGGAAGGAAGGAAGGAAGGAAAGGAGAGAGGGAGGGAGGAGGGAAAGGAATGTAGGGAAGGGAAGGAATTGGAATAAGGAGGGAGGGAGAGAGAGGAAGGGAAAAGGACCATGACCATGACCATAGGATACAAAATATTAGCGTTTCTAAGACAGGCCACAGTCAAAAAAAAAATAGAGTAGCAACCTAATTCATTTTTTTTTATTTCAATCCCTATCCTTAGAATAGCCTTCAACTTGGAAATATCTGAAAGTGTCACTGAGAATTTAAAATAGCCTTCACAATGTTCCCATAATGTGTATAGATTTATTACATAGCCAGTATTTACAAATTACTACTGCTTCAATATTGGCCTTTTTAGATATTATTTTTATTTATCTGTTACATTTCTCCCTCCAAATCCTCTTCCTTCTTTTTCTGCTTCCTCCTTTCTTTCTAGAGATTCCCATCTCTTTGTCTCTAGATTTTTATTCAGGGTAAATAGGTGTTGATAAATGGTTCATTAAAATCTTCCTTTTGTGTGCATCATATCATGACAATGAGCCTCAGTGCTCTACTAACTGGTGCATTTCAGGCTCATTCCCTTGATGTTTTCCCTAAAAATCTTCAGAACATCCCCATCTATAGAGAGAGACAGCCCTGGCCTTGGAGTCAGGAGAACCCATTACCAAATGCTGCCTCAGACACTCGCTAGTTGTGTTGTCTGGACCTTCTGTGGCTTACTCAGGTTATGAAAAAGTTACACAGGATAGGTAGTCCTGGATGAACTCTGACCTGCATTAGCAGACAGAACAGGCAGGTCCATGAGTTCTCACATCCACTAGTACAGGTGAGTATGACTAATGGCAGAAAGTTCTGTTCTCTCAGTTATACGCGTAGGTATTTCATGACATTTCCACATGCCTTAAATCGATGTCTCAAAGTCTATGAGAGATAGTAACACATGGCCCCAATATACCAACCTTGTTTGGATGGACAGATGTTTTGGCCTAATTTAAGGGTTTTTATGCTCTGTGCTTCTGAGTTCTATGGATCCTCCAAGAATTTTCCTTGTAGACACGGGGACAAGAGAAATGGGCTGACTCAAAAGGTAGTGAATTCCCAGTAACAGAAGGTATTCAATCAAAGTTTGCTGAGTATGTAGTGAAGGGAATTCTATTCCAGTAGGAGTTAGATTAGGTGTTGTCTGAGGACTCTTTTACCTCTGAAATTGTGATTCCTGTATTTCATGGCTAGATTGTTTTAAACCACACTTGAAGGCCAAGAAGAAATAGTAGCAAATCCCAAGTGTTGTTTGAACAGAGAATCATAGATTTGAGCTTGAATGGACTTTAAAGGGCATCAAGATGAGAAAACAGTGGCCTGGAGAGGTTAAGTGACTTACCTAAGGTGACATGTCTAATGGTAGGGTTTCAAGCAAGGTCTTCCTGATCCCAAGTCCAATGCCCTAAGCAATATACCAGACTGGGTCTTGTTGATTGTTGAGATGAATAACAAGCATTATTAAGTGTCTACTGTGATATTGTACTAGGTTCTGAGAATCCAAAGACCAAACACAAACAAACCTTCAAAGAGCTTACATTGCATCCAGAGAAACAACATATGTTCATGTTGCTGTTCAGTAGTTTCAGTCATACCTGACTTTTTATGACTCCATTTGGGGTTTTCTTGGCAAAGATACTAAAATAGTGTGCCATTTCTTTCTTCAGTTTATTTTACAGATGAGAAAATTGAGGCAGACAAAGGTTAGGTGACTTGACCAGAGTCAGACAGATAGTAAGTGTCTGAGGTCACATTTGAACTCAGGTCTTACTGACTCTAGGACTGGCACTCTATCCACTGTGTTACCTAGCTGCTCAATTATATTCATGTAAATATATACAAAATGCATGCAAGATAGTCAAAGAGAATGATAGAGAAGAGACTTTTGAGACATAAAGTGAAGAGGAAACATCCAGGCAGCATGGCAAAGGGCTCAGAGCCTGCTGAACTGAATGGCTTGTGAGGCCCCAAGATTTAATGAGATGGAAAGGCTTGATGTGAGACTGATGGAGCTGGAGACCCATTGGGACATGTCCTGTACTTCCTCAGGTTGCTCTGGATTTAAGGCAGAGATTTCTGGGCTTGGTTATGCTAAGATGATATGAATGCTGAAACCCTAAGAGATATCAGTCCTCTACAACTGGAAGAACTCGCTGTCAGAATCAATTGGCAGAAAAGCCAGTGTGGATACTGAAGGAGAACATGGGCTGTGATACTGAGTGAGGAAGCAGATACAAAAAGGAGGAGAATGAAGAAAGAAGGGCAAAATCTCTCTGGTTCCCCAGCTTGGGCCCTCCAGAAAGGCTTTGAAGGCCATGGTTTTGATCCTCCCTCCCACCTAACCCTCTGTTCTTAGCTTCCCTAATCTCAATGCTTTTTAGAGTATGTTTGTCATCACCTCCTCTGCTGAACAGTCTCACTCTTGATATAACTTGAATAATAACCCAAAGCAGTTTCCTCCCAAAAGTCCAATGAGGATGAAAATTAATTCATCATCCATAAAATGCTTCATCCAGAAAGAGCATCACATGGTAAATAGAAAGATAGTCATAGAACTAGAAGACCTGGATTCCGTCAAATCCTATTTATAATATATAATAGCTGTGTGACCCTGGGCAAGTCAGTGATCTAGGCAAAGTTCAGCAAAAATTCTAAATTACATTGATAGATGAGTTTTCCATACCAATGAATGAACAAATCTAATCTCTCTCCATGTGTCAAGTAATCAACTTGGACATGACACCCTCTAAAGAAGGGACTTCATCTCTCTATGTCTAAGTAGCATTATTACCATTTTACAGAAGAAGAAACTGAGTCTCAGAGCATGGAAAAGGACAGTGTTATGATTTCCACTTATTCTTGACTCTTCCCCCATCCTGAAATGACATGATTGATCCATTCTGCTCCCACTGATCCTCAACTAAAGGTGGAGTCTTCTGCTGTAGTCACCAGCAAGAGGCTGTGAGACAAGAGCTTTCAAAGAGTGTGCTATGAGAATCAATAGCCTATATGGATCAATAACTAAACGGATAAAGTGCTAGACTTGGAGTCAGGAAAGCTGGAGAATAAATATGGCCTCATACACTTACTGGCTGTGTGACCCTGGTAAAGTCACTTAAATTCTGTCAGACTCCATTTCCTTAAATGTAAAACAGGAGTAATAATAGCACCTATCTTCAAGGGTTATTATATTTTCTGTGGCTACAAGATGTATAACACAATAGTCTATAAAAGATAGAAAATATAGGAAATATAGAGACAGGTATGTGGTAGGTGTGAGCAAGTTGCCATATAGAACATATGGCTTTCCTGCCAGATTTGAATTCCAAAGAACAGGAAAAAAATATAGTATCAAGAAAATGCTGGATATGATGAGAAGATGGGATGCTCCTATGGTGAACATGGCAGATGACAGGAGGAGACCCCCTTGCTATGTCGGGAGAAAGCAATAATGACCTACAGCACGTTGGGTGGGTGCCGTGTGGTGGATTTGGGGGATGATACGACTAAGAATTACATGGCGTGGTAAGGGATTGTGAACTGTAGTTAGAATGTTCAAATCAATCAGATCTCAAATGTCTTTAATTTTATTTAATTGTCTATTTTAGAATTCTGCAAGCACCATAATCACCCAGAAAAATCAATTTCCAAAAGTTGTCTAGCTTAAGGGTTAAACTTGGTAACGTCACTAGTCTGGGGCACATCTCCATATGGAGAGGATCACCACCAATGCATTGTACCTCTCCATCGTTTGAAATTCCTTCACCTCATGTGAATAACCAAATGGCATTCTTCTAAGCTCTATTTATAGGTACCACCAATCCTCCATCTTTCTTACCATCAGGTATCTTATTACTTTCAAGTACTGTTCCATGATTAATCTCTAATCCCATGACCCGCATTGTTCAGTAGAGGAATGAAGACAATTCCCAATATGTTGAGACATTGACACTAGTAAGAGGTTTGGGGTTTTCTTCCTTTTAAAGCAATACACTTACCTCTTAGGTCTGTGACCTACTAACTTGCTTTACATAGTCATAGGAGGTTAATTTAAATGAACAAATATCAAATGAACTACTATTATGTGCAATACAAAACATATGTACTCATCTCAACTTGTAACCTCACCTAATATATTTCATTACATTGGAATTCATTAAAAATTACCAATTATGAAGCATTTTAAAAATATTTATTTGTTTGCACATTAGTTCAAGATGGTAGAGTTTTCCCAAAATTAAACTTTGGTGTCTCATGCTATGTTTTAATAGTGCATCAAAATTCATCGAGACAAGATAGATCTTAAGCAGTTTGACAAAGCCTTGCCATTCTGAAAACATACACAGATGAAACTGTAGACTAATAAATAGGTATAAAATGGAAAAGATCTGCAGGCATGCCTATTGCAAACCACCTTCATCAAAAAGAGCAGATTCGCTTACTACCTTAGTGCCCCCACTATAATCTAGAAGAAGACAACAATGTCACTTATGAAAATAAAATTGAGAAGAGTAGATCAACCTGACAAGTTACATACAAAATAACTCCATATTGGAGAGGACAAAATGATCATCTTTTAAAATAGATGACTTTCCTCTTTATATCACTTAGATTTCCCTTATATCTCTATTCCTCCTCACAGAGATTCATCCGTTATAACCAAGAATTTTTAAAAAGAGGAAGAAAAGTGATAAGAAAATCTTCATAAATACATAAACTCACAAGCAAATACATGAACCATAAATACATAGGCAGTATATCATAAAACTCAAACATTATATGTAGTGTTCCACATTTATGCATCCCTGTCCACCTCTGAAAAGGAGTGGAGAAATAATTTACTTTAATGTTTCTTCTTTGGGGCTAAGTTTCTTATTTATAATTTTACAACATTCATTTTTTTGTTTGTGGTGGGAATTCTTTCTGTTGACATTATTATCATTTTTGTGGTTTGACTTATTTCATGTTCTTTTCTCTATACCTCTCTGCATTCATCATATTCATTATTTTTAAAGCACAGTGGTATTCCATTTATATTCATGTGCCAAAATTTTAGACATTCCCCAGTCGATGGTCATCTACTTTGTATCCAGTTATTTCCTACCATGAAATGTCTTCCTATAAATATTTTGGTTCATTTGGAGCCTTTCTTTTTATAAATTACTACGTTATGGATACCAGAGAAATTTCTAAGTCAAAGGGCACAGATATCTTAGTCACTTTATTTGCATAATTCCAAATTGCTTTCCAGAATGGTTGTACCAATTCACAGTTCAACAACAATGCATTAGTGTATCTGTCTTTCCAAAACCCCTCCAATATTGTATAATCTAAGGGACTAATTTTCAAAGTAACTCAAAGAGAGGAAGATTCCAAAAGAATATAAAAGATTATAAGCATAATTGTTACCCAAAAAAATTCATTACCAAGAAGATAAAAGCAGTTGTAGATCCATATGGTTATTTTCTGATCTCTATCAAAATCTTTATAGCCTATGTACAAATATAGGGCAATCTTTATGAAAACATAAGAAGAAAAATAATGATTTCCTTAAATGATTTTTAAAAAAATTATAGACCACAAGTTCAGGATCACTTACTTTACTAAGAATTACAGAGATTACAAAGTACTATTTGTTATCTCACCTCCTCCTAAAAGCATTTGACATAGCAAATCAAAATGTAGTCTTAAAGTCTCTCCTCTAATAAGCTGGATACCAGGTATATATGACTTTAGTCATACAAAATCTCATGACAGATTCAGCCACAACGAGACTAATAATTATCAATATTACATAAAGCAGTACTCATGGATGCAAATGGTTGACAAAGACTTTTGTCCTAATTATGAAGGATGGACTATACAAACTACAGATAGAAGATAAATGGCCATTTGTGAGGATCCCAGGTACCCTTGTTTGTGGCTGAGAGTGCTGACTTTATCATAATGCAGAATAATATAGAATTTCCTTAAGGAGTTCTATGACCCAACAAAAGAGAGAGAACTAGCAATTTGCATGGGAAAAATATATAACTAGATGGAAAAATTATGATATGAAGTTGTATAGCAAGCCCATTAAAATGTCTCATTACTATACATCTTGAATAACCACTGGTGATGGATAATGATCTGAAACCAGAGGTGAATGGAAATAGGATATTACACCAGATCACATTCAGAAAATTAAACAGAACTTTCAAAAATTCTTATTTTTACCATAAAAATCTTATTTTTACATCAACATTTTCCCAACAATACTATATGATTGCAAACAAGTCACACTGTGGTATCAGAAAAATAAAATTGCAGGTGAACCAAAGGAGCTATGCAAAGTTGCATGGAAGTTATCCTTAGACTTCAACATATTATCATGAAAAGTGACATCAAGGTCATCATCAAGAATGTGTGTGATGAGAAAAGGAGGGATAATCCTATAGTGAGAATGATGGCTAACAGTTTGGCAGTCAGAGATTTGATTTCATTGCTATTCACAGAAATATTAAAAAGATCAGAGGAAGGCCTAGAGAATGTTAGGTAGATAATCGCTGGAGGATTTATGGGAAGCCATGGTGGAGAGTCACCCAGGATGAGAAAAGAGTGGATGGATTGCCATCTGTGTCAGTTGAAGGCATAAAGACATTGATGAGATTTCAGATACTCTGAAATATCAAAGAAAGTTAGTAATTCTGGATCAGACCCATTCATATTTCAAAAGCACATTTCAAAGTCAAATAACAGAGATATTTGGATCACTTGCTATTTGGAGATGTCTAAGCTTCCTTCCCTGTTAGTGTGAATAATTGAAAGGTTAACAGCTTGAGTAAATTGGCAATAGCTGTGACCAGCCCAAATCTGGCATGATGGTCTTCCCTGACCTTTTAAGGAGGTTCTTGTGGTTTTGTGGAAAAGAATTCTCCCCTTCATCATTCCCACACATATTCATCACTCTCCTTCCCTGCCTCCCACAAGACCTACTATGTGTTGAATGAATGCTCTGAGTTATTTTAGATATTAGGGTTTCAAAAGACCTTAGTACATAAAATATCAGTGCATAATATGCTAGAACTGACAGGTCTCAGAACCCAGAATGTGAGATCTGGGAAGGACCTTAGAACATGGAATTACAGGGCTGAGAAGGAGCTTAGAATATGTAATGTCATAACTGGGAAGAAGCTTAGGACATAGAATTCAGAACTGGGAGTCACTTTAGAGTACGGATTGTCAGATAAGGGAAGGACTTTAGAATATGGAACATCAGAACTGGGAATGATGTTCTAAGCTTCCTCCCAGCTATGACATTCTATATTTTGAGCTCCTTCTCAGCTCTGTAATTCCACATTCTAAAGTCCCTCCCAGATCTCACATTCTGGGTTCTGAGGGTTAGATCTGGGGCAGAGGGGTGGACCTTAAGCATAGAACGTCAAGGTTCTTAGAACAGAGAATGTCAGAACATAGAATGTTCAACCTAGAAGTTATCTTCGAACTCACATAGTGAAACACTTGTCATCTTACTGATGTCAAATTGCTAAATCCCAGAGAGATGAAGCAAAATACCAAAGGTTGCCCAGTTAACTGGAAGCAGAGGCAAGAGGAGCACCCTGGTCTTCCTATTTTCAGGACAGTGTATTTAAAACCCTCCATCTTACTCTCTGATAGTAAGGCTTTTTCCCTTCTTATGAAGCCAAGGAGTTAAAAGCAAATATGAACCAGAAAGAACACAAGAAAACTTGGCCACATCTCCCTCTGGCCCAGCAGGGCTGCCTGGGGGCTGCTGGAGAGCTCTTCGAAATAGGACAAGTGACAAGCACAGCCACTGAGTGTGTCCCTTCTAACCTGCCCCAGCAAGTTACATCCGAGGAAGGAGAAATTCATTATTATGTATATAAATATATGTTGTAGATTTCATTAAGATTTGGCCAGGCTTTGGAGTTATCACTCAGTGGGGCTGTTTGCCATGTTATTAATCTTCATTTATGAATGCTGATTAGCTCTAGAAAGCCCTCCTGGTAGTTGGGCTTGAACACTGTACTTGTTTCTCTTTGAATTGCTCCTCTGAGAGACTTGGGCTAGGGGCTGGGGGACCTGGAGGAGAGGGGAAGGCAGGAGTGGGAGAAACAACGGAAAGAAGAGAGCTTGTCTGGGAAATCTGGAGAAGGCCTTTGATGACTCTAATCTCCCCCAGGTGAAGAATCAGGACAATTACAATTCTGAGCCTTTCCTCCATTCTTCTACCACCTGTAACAGTCATCTGGTCAGTGAATCAAATAAGTCAATGCAACAGGAGGAATTATTTGAATAATTAGAGGCCTCCTTTGGCCCACGATCCTGATCCAGGGCTCACAAACAATGTGATCCAACTTGCATAAAGGAACAGGCATAGCAGGATGGCATGTAACCAACCTGACACATCAGGATGTGATAGAGAATGGACACAGGCACCAGAGAGAACTGAATCTTGGGACCAGGAGTGAGACTAACTGGGACCAATTCAGACAAATAGTGAGCTCACTAAGGTCTTATATTTTCTTCTCTTGATGCAGCATTGACCTCTCTCTCTCTCCAACTGGTCATGTGTTCATTTCTTCTTTCCCTTCGGGAGGCAGAATGGTGGAGTGGTGCATTGGATAGAGCACCTGTGCAGGAGTCAGGAGCATCTGAGTTCAAATCTCACCTGACACTTGACATTCACTAGCTGTGTGACCTTGGGCAAGTCACTTAGCCCCAGTTGCCTCATCCTGGGTCATCTCCAGTCATCCTGATGAATATCTGGTCACTGGATTCAGATGGCTCTGGAGGAGAAGTGAGGCTGGTGACTTGCACAGCCCTCCCTCACTCAAAACAGTCAAGTGCCAGTCATGTCGTCATTTCTCTAATGGCATGGTCTTCTTCGGCAATGAAGGATGAACACACACACATACACACACACACACACACACAGATTGGATTTGGAATCAAAGGGCCAAGATTCAAATCTAAGTTATCACTCATTGTAACAAAGAACATGTAAGGTTCTTTTCAACTCTAAACCTATGATCTTATGATTTAGGCATGTGGGAAAATACTGCTATTGACTTATCTAGGACTTATCATTTTTGATTTCTTGCACAGTGCATCAGGTCCTAATCCTTTTTTGAAGAGGGGATTCCCCTGTGCTCACAGCTGAGAGTTTGGGAAAGGAATAACAATATTGTCTGCCTCTAGGAATCACCATTTCTGCAGATGAACATATCCAGAGAGAAGGAATGAGGTAGAACAGGTCTGTGGATCCCTGTTTTATCCTCTCTTGTTCACTGGAAAGGTTCCAGATATTTCAACAGATGAGCAGGAAAGGTTATCTAGATGCAGAATCAGGGATGAAACAGTATTAGTATCCCACAAAGATGAGGAATTGCTTCATTCTTTCATGTGGGTCACTAACTGCAGTAAATTTCCATCTTGAATTTATTTAGACAGATTTTTCTGTTGGATAATTATATGCCCCAAGAACTTTATCTCTTCTTTCTCATATGGACAACTCTCCAATTTGACAAATAGCTACTACTGATGAAGGTGTTTGGTCAATTTGTTCCAGGATGTGGGAAGGTAGATGAGAATATTATTGTGATAAAATGCTCTTATCTCTGACACATTCCCCATCAATCAGGTTTTATAAAATTTAACTTACAAATCAATGAAAGACTATGAGATATTGTACAAATCAAATGTCATACACGTATTCTCATAAATTTCATATAAGTACTGGAAGATTATCTACTATTTCCTGTCCCTTTGTATCCAGAATCTATGTGGCTCCCTAAAGGTCCATTTGGGTCAACACTATCCTCCTTCCCCATCAACTGAATATCATAAGTGCCAAGGGTGTCCCAGATGGGTATGGAATTCAGGGCACTGTATTTATATCAGAGACATCATTTTCCATTTTGCTTTTGAAGGATAATAGGGCCAATCTTATGGGAGAGGTAGATGACTAGAAGGATTTCTGCTTTAAGTTTTTTTCATTTTAAAAAATTTCTATGGGGCCACTTGACTGAGTGGATCAATCCACCACTGGGACTTCTAAAATATATAGGTCATATAACAAATGGCCTATGTAGTGACAACTTCTCTTTTTCAACTGTGCTAGCTTCCTATTATTGGTCCTACGGAGGCAGCTGCAGTCTTTCTTGCCAGATTGTTCCTGGATTTAACCTACAACTCTTTTAGATCATTTGTCTCATGGATTTAGAGCAGAAAGTGACCTTTTCCAGATCCTACAGAATATATAGATTATGCAACACCAACAAACCAATTACTATTACCACCATTACTGCTGCTGCTACTACTGTTGCTACAATTACAATTGCTGCTACTACAACTATTACTACTACTGCAGAATCAGAATTCACATGCCTCCAAAACTTCCTTACTATGTAACTACAGACAAATCATTTATTCTTTCTGCGCCTTTTTTTACGTCACCTGTAAAATGAGCATCATAACATAGTGATGTCTATCACACCGTGTTGTTATGAGTTTCAAAAGAAGGAAGGAACGTAAAATACCATGCAAACTTTAAGAATTAATAGAAATGTCAGCTATTGCACATGGGTCTACCAAAGCAATATAATAAAAATGACAATGATATTTAAATTAATAGACATTCAGTTTTATAATAATCAAACTGCCAAAGATTGTTTTATAGAGATAGAAAAAAAGTAATAAAATTTATCTAGAGGAACAAAAGGTCAAGAATCTCAAGAGAAATAAAGAAAAAAAGTGAGAAGAGAGAGGTCTTTGCAGTACAGATCTCAAACTATATTACAAAGTAATAATTGTCAAGAACATTTTGTTCTATCAAAAAATGGAGAGGCCACTCAAAGGAAATGATTAGGGATCCAACATACAGAAGCAAATGAACATATTAGCAAAGGATTTGCTAAATCCAAAGACACTAACTCCTAGGGTAAGAACAAACTATTTGGCAAAAACTGATGAGAAAACTGGAAAGAAGTCTGCAAGAAACTAGATATAGACCAACATCGTGTAACATATGGTACAAATTTATCACATGGTAAACTCATGCCAGTTTATCATATATCATAATAAACTCCAAATGAATTCATGATTTTGATGTAAAAGTTCATATTACAATCAAATTAGGAAAGCAAAGAAGAAAATACCTTTCTTATAGCAAGAATCCCAAAACACAAAATGGGTGATTTTATTACATAAAATTAAAAGATTTTGCATGAATAAAATAAATTAAAATGAGAAAGGAAATAGTTCATTGGAAAAACTTTTGAAGCCTGTTTCTTGTTAAAGGACTCACATCCAAGATATATAAGGAAATGATTCCAATTTATAGGAATGAGTCATTCTCCAACTGATAAATGGTCAAACTAAGAAAGGCAGTTTCAAAGAAAGAAAATCTAATTTTCAACAACCAATGGAAAAAAATCTGCAAGTAAATAATAATCATGAAAGAAACATGAATTTTAAAAATTCTGGGGTTTCTCTTGACAGGCATCATATTGGCAAGGAGGACAAAAAAAGAAAAGAAACCATTTGGAACGGCTTTATAAAAACAAGTACACTAGTATACTGTTGGTGAATTCCTTTAGACATTCTGGAAAGCCATCTGAAACTATGTCCAAGACACCAAACTGTGATCCTTTTACCTAGCAGCAGCACTACTAGGGTATACCCTGAATCAAAAGATCAAAGTAAGAGATCAAAGAAAGAGGTAAAAATCCACATGTACAAAAATATACCAAGAACTGAAAACTAAAAAGGTGCCCGTAAAATGAAAAATAGATGAACAAATTGTATCAGTGTAATGGGATATTATTGCACTGTAAGAAACAATGCATAGAGTGATTTCAGAGAAGTCTGAAAAATTTTGCATGAACTGATACAGAGTGAAGTGAGCAGAACCAGGAGGACAATTTATAGAATAACAACACTGTGAAGGCAAAAAACTTTGAATAACCACAGAACTTTCATTGAGTCGATGAACAACCATTATTCTAGAGTGCCTGTGACGAAGTGTGTTACCTCCTGAGAGAGAGGTGATGGAATCAATTAGACATACATTTTTGTACATGGTCAATGTGGGAAGTTATTCTCCTTGACTATGCACTTTTGTTACAGATGGTTCTTTGGTATTTTTTTTCAATTTGAGGAGAAGATGGTAGTGAGAAGGGTATTGGTAGTAATGATAGTTGGAAGGAAGGAAGGAAGGAAGGAAGGAAGGAAGGAAGGAAGGAAGGAAGGAAGGAAGGAAGGAAGGAAGGAAGGAAGGAAGGAAGGAAGGAAGGAAGGAAGGAAGGAAGGAAGGAAGGAAGGAAGGAAGGAAGAGTCATTGAAGCATTTTTAAAATACACAGAAGGAAACAAAAGTTCAGAAATAATCAGAGGCAAGCAGGACAGCTTTGAAAGCCACATGTTGAATTTATTAAATACTTTAAAAGAAAAACAACTTCAGCCTCTTAAAGATTTGTAATTTCATTTATAAACTTCCTTTTCTGTTCTATTATGTATATGAAAATGATTATTTTATTTGGTATTTGCTAATCTCGTTTTTAAAGAAAGCTATTGAAATGCCACCTACAACTATAATGTATAATTTATAATGCATGCCATATAATTTTACTACTGCTATTATTGTTATATGTGTGTATGTTTCCACCTTCCCTGTGTACCATATTTGATAGAGCTACTCTTGGCATTTTCCCACTGTTGATTGAGGCTATAATGATTGATCTTTCATGACATAGCCTAAAGCTGAAATTCTGACACTGCACCTGTCTGGGACTTCCACCAAATCAACTTCAGAATTACTTTCAGAACATCATCCATAAAACCTGTTAGACCTTGGGAATATGGTGGTTATTGGTTTGAGATATAAAGAAGTAACCTAAAGTCTCACTGATCTCCTCAAATATCCCTTGCACCTTGTACTGAAGACTACATACAGTGACGTAAGCAGTGGTCCAAGGATCTGATCAGCCTATCCTACTAGATAGAAGGCATTAGCCTGGGTTGTGAGGAACACCTTAAGTGGAACAGGTCAATGAACATTATCCTATAACAGAAATCCTTGAAATTCCCCTGCCTTCTCTGAAGAAAGAACCTGGAATGTTCCAGGTGATGTCAGAGAGCTGGGGCCATTGACTTCAATATGCTCTTTGAGTCAACATTTTAACAAATATATCAATCAGGGTAGTCAATTCCTCAGAGGTTTTCACCCACCGTTGTTGCAGTAAGTGGAACTCCTGAACAAGGACTTGCGTACTATAAACTGCTCTGCTTAGTTGTAGATCATCTGTTCAGGGATGCAGATAATATTGACCTATCCCACCTGAAGTCAGAGCCAGTGAGTACTGGTGATAAGAGAACTGGGCTAAGTTTGGGAAATCCCCTTCTGAAGCAAGGGTCAGGGTTCAACTAGGGATTCAAGCAAGTATCAACCAAAAGGCCTCACTGTATGGGTACCATTATTTCTGTAGGTCTCTGAAGTCCAAAGTTGAGACAGAAGTAGGAAACTAATACAGGGAGGAGAGATTTCATCTAGGAGATCAGTGCAAAATCAAGAGGTAGAGACAGTTAGGGAGTTGATTGTTTGTGTGGCTCAGCTCATCTCTCCCAAGTCTTTGACTTCTCATGGTAGGTATTCTTAAACTGGGGTCAATCACTAAAAAAAGTTTTTTGATAATTTTATTTCATTGTAATTGGTTTCTCTTGTAGTTCCCTATTTTTCACTTTATACATTTGAAAATACAATTCAGAGAAACAGTACATAGGTTTTCCCAAGCTGCCAAAAGGGTGCAAGACACTAAAAAGTTTAATAGTCTTTGTAAGCCTTTCTTACCCCTGCTGGCAGTCAGGGTAGTCAAGGACTGACTCTGCTTCTTCTCCTAACTTGGATATGATACTAAGTCTAAGAGCTGAGAAAATCAGCCATGGTGCACCTGTGATCAGATACCCTAGAGCTGCCAATCAAAGGAGATACTCTAAGCAAACTGCTTTGCCAATCTTGTACCACTATGTAAATGTTAATTTTCAGTAAGATTATTTGATTAAATTCAGGAAGCATTTATTAAGGTACTACCTTATAGCATCTCTGTGCTAGGTACCAGGACTCAAAAGATAAGAAAACAAACTTAATTGGCTTATATTCACCAAGAGATAGCTAGATATCACTCTGTAGATTGGCATATAAGTGATGCAGAAATTCTATGACAAGGAGAGGCAGCTTAGTATAATGGACAGACAGACAGCCTGAAAGTCATGAAGACATTGGTGGAGATCTCAGGTCTGCTACCAAAGGCTGTGTGATTAGATAATTCATTTAATTTGGTATTGGCCAAAGTGACTCTCTAAGACAATAAAGAGCAGAAGAGTCTTTGAATTGCATGGATGGGGGAGTTTCCTTACTCATGGGTCCCTTTGCTGATGAATCCATAGTTCCAAACCCCAAACTTCTAGAGTAATAAGATATACCATCAAGAAGGACATAGTGCTAATGGATGAGTTACCTAGAAGACAGGGGTCATATGTCAAAAATTAATCTTAAGAAGCTCCTAATCACATGCTAGGATCTGGGGACAGAGAAGTAAAAGAAACTACCTCACTTGTGGATCTTACATTATTTCAAGGAGAAGTTGTACAAAAGATACATTGCAATATTTAAGAGAGACACCAACAGTTGAGGCAGTGAGAAAGACTTCATGCAGAAATCAGAGCTTGAACTGAGCTTTGAAGGAAACTAGGACTTCTTGGAAATGGAGGTGAGCAAGAAATTCATTCAAAGCATAAGGGACTGCTTGCACAAAGACATGTAGTAAGAGATAGATTGCCTGAAGTATGTGAAAAACAGAAAGATGGTTCATCTGGCTAGACTTTAGATGGTGCCATAGCAAATACAGAGCACTGGACTTGGAATCAGAAAGACTCATCTTCATTAGTTCAAATCTGGCTTCAGATATTTTACTAGCTGTGTGACCCTGGGCAAGTCACTTAATCCTGTTTGCCTCACTTTTCTCAGGTGTAAAATGAGCTGGAGAAGGAAATGGCAAACCACTCTGGTATCTCTGCAAAGAAAAGCCAAATGGAGTTACGAAAAGTCCAACACGACTAAGCAACACTATCAATAAGCCTGGGAAGAAAGGCCTGAGCTGAATTTTAAAGGGTGCTAAATGTCAGAGGAGCTTATACTTGATCCTCCAGGTGATAGGGAGCCACTGGAGTTTGGGGACAAGTAAAGAGAGTGGAATACAGCATACTGCCCAATTAACCTTAGAAATGACCCTTAGAAGAGACTAGCTTGGAGTCACACGGAAAGAGATTAAAGAAATGTAACCAAGGTCTAGCTGGCTACTCTCAGTAAAATCTACATAACATATACCTGAATAAAACCTGTTCATTCATTTACTCTGGATTTGTGATCAGAGAACCTGGCTTTGCAACCCTGCTCTGCTATTTTCTAGATGTGTGATTCAAGAGAAAGTTACTTCATGGACATCAGTTTCCTCATTAGTTAAATGGGACTGGTGATATTTGCATCACCTAATTCACAAGACTGTTGCAGAAAGCACTTTATAAACCATTAATAGATATAAATTAGAAGTTACTGTCAATTTTTAAATTAAATTATTTAAATTATTCAGAAATTTTTCAACTATACCATGGCTTTTCTGTTGGATAAATGAGTGAATTTATACATTTGGAATATTTGGATTTACTGAGAACTAGTCAGACCTTTTGATATTTTCCTTTAAATTCCCCATCCCCGCTTCATGATTTTGAGCAGGTTAAAAGCACTATGAAGGATGATTGTGGGGTGTTGATCATGTTTTGTCATATGCAGTTACCTGGTCATTTGGGTTTGGCTCAAATTACTCTTTACTACAAAGAAAGATCCATGGTGGTGGCATATTGGGAAATTATTCCAATAGAGAAAAAAGGTTATGGATTATTTTAAAATAAGTAAGTTTAAAAAGTTGGATTTTTGAAAAAAATGTTGGATTTTTGATGCTTGCTGTAGCAGAGAGATGGGGAGGCATTGTGACAGCCTCAAAACCAGGAAGACCAACTCCTCCCTCTGAAACATGTTGACCATGAGAGCCTGGACAAATCGCTAAATGTCTCAATATAATGTCTAAGACAATAAGTTATAGAGAATTCAGTCTTTGTCAACAGACTGTCTCCTCATTTGGACATTCCTAATGTCAATGAAATCAAATATGAGGTCCTTATCCCTTTGGCATCTTCGAGTTTTAATATTCTAGGAGTCTAATAGGGATTCTGGGGACCAGCTGAAATTCATGGCAGGTAACTGAAGCATTCTAGAGGACCCATGGGAAGAAGACACAGAGAAGCCTATTCCAGCTACATAGAAGAATGAGCTTCCAATCAGTTAACCAGCATTTTTTCAGTGCCTAAAATGTATCATGCTCTATCTTAATTTTTCAGTATATACCCCAACATACACAGGAGGTCACAGAATCTTAAAACTGCATTCATAAAAGGAAAAGCAACTTTTGAGGAGTTAACAATCACTTTAATCAGGAACATATATCATTCACCTAGCTCAGGGGGGTTAGCACCTGAACTTCAAAGAAAATACAGAGGAATCAAAAGTCAACAGGCATAGTTTCCTCTATGTGACTATAATTCAAAAGACAGGTAACTGTCTGACTATAATTACCAGTGGGAGAAGCACAAACATCTGGGTTCTCAAAGCCGAGGCTCCCTTAGTGGCTTCCCAGAGTCCTCCTCTGGCCAAACAAACACTTCCAATCAGTAAGCCTCAGAGTCTTTATAAGCTTTGTAGAACCTGAGGCATCACATCCCTTGAGAACCAGTGCCTCATTAAAAAAAGGCATGGACCTTCCTACAAATCTTCCCAGGTCCGACAAAGGGTGGGTAAGATCCTCCTTAATCACATTCAAATAGAGCCATTATACTTCTTGATTATATTAAAACAAAAACAGCAAAAGATCCTATTTTACTAACCATTACACTAAGTTTCTGGGGATAGGAATAGAAAAAGGAAATAGCTTCTTTCCTCAAGAAGCTCACATCCTGCAGAAGAAGATGCCTGGAGATGTTTGTGTGTGTTCGTCCTTCATTGAAGTTTAAGCATTCAACTTACTCTTCTGTTAATCTGGGCAATTTGTATTTTTTAAAATATTCATCCATCTCATTTAGATTATTGAATTTGTGGGCATAAAGTTGGGCAAAGTAATTTCTAATTATTGTTTTAATTTCCTCCTCATTGGAGGTGTGTTCACCCCTTTCATTTTTAATATTAGTAATTTGAGTTTCTTCTTTCTTTTTTTAATCAAATTGACCAAAGGTTTATCAATTTCATTAGTTTTTTTATAAAACCAACTATTGGTTTTATTTATTAACTCAATAGTTTTCTTAATTTCAATTTTATCAATCTCTCCTTTAGTTTTCAGTATTTCTAATTTGGTATTTTCTTGGGGATTTTCAATTTGTTCTTTTTCTAGCTTTTTCAGCTGCATGCCCAAGTCATTGATCTCCACTTTCTCTATTTTATTTATGTAGGCATTCAAAGATATAAAACTACCCCTAAGAACTGCTTTTGCAGTATTCCATAAGATTTGGTAGGTTGTCTCATTATTGTCATTCTCTTGAATGAAGTTGCTTCTTTAGGATTAGATTATTTAGTTTCCAATTGATTTTTGCTTTATCTTTCCATGGCCTTTTATTACATATAATTTTTATTGCATTATGATCTGAGAAGGATGTATTGATTATCTCTGCCTTTCTGCACTGGATTGTGAGATTTTTATGTCCTAGTACATGGTCAATTTTTGTAAATGTTCCATGTACTGCTGAGAAAAAGGTATATTCCTTTCTATTCCCATTCAATTTTCTCCAAAGATCTATCATATCTACCTTATCTAGAGTTTTATTTACCTCCTTAACCTCTTTCTTGTTTATTTTGAGGTTAGATTTATCAAGTTCAGAAAGAGGGAGGTTGAGGTCCCCCCACTAGTATAGTTTTGCTGTCAATTTCTTCCTTCAACTCCCCCAACTTCTCCTCTAAGAATCTGGATGCTATACTACTTGGAGCATACATGTTTAGTAATGATATTGCTTCAGTGTCTATGGTGCCTTTTAGCAGGATATAGTTTCCATCCTTATCCCCTTTGATTAGATCTATTTCTGCTTTTGCTTTGTCTGAGATTAGGATTGCTACTCCTGCCTTTCTTACATCAGCTGAAGTGCAATATATCTGCTCCATCCTTTGACCTTTATCCTATGTGTGTCCCCCCATTTCAAATGTGTTTCTTGTAAGCAGCATATTGTTGGATTATGGCTTTTAATCCATTCTGCTATCCATCTCCGTTTTATGAGAGAATTCATTCCATTCACATTCACAGTTATGATTACAATCTGTGTATTTCCCTCCATCTTATTTCCCGCCATTTGTGCTTTTAACTCTCCTGTCTCCCTTCCCCTGCTCAATAGTATTCACTTTTCACCACCTCCTCCTGCTGCCTTCCCCTCCTTCTTTTAGCCCCCCTCCCTTTAACTCCCCTTTACTCTTATTGCTTCTTCCCTCCCTTTTAGCCTCCCTCCCCTTTCTTCCCCCTTCCTCTCCTACTGCCTATAGAGCTAGTTAGGATTACCTACTTAAGTTTATTGTTCCGTCCTTTAAACAAATCAGATGAGAGTACCTCTCACACAATGCTCATCTCCCTCCCCTCTTTCCCTCTACTATGATTTTGTACTTCTTCTTGTGATGTAATTTGTCATTTTCTGCTTCCTCCTTTTCACACCTCCTATTACAGTCTCTTCTCATACTTAAATCATATTTTTTTATCATGATATCGTTTACTTTATACCCGTTCCCTGTATGTGTATCCCTTTTATATTTCATAATAGCCACACAATTCTCAAGATTAACAGGTACCATCTTCCCTTAGAGGGAGGTAAACAGTTTGCCCTAATTGATTTTTTTTTCCTCCCCCCTTTTTATGATTCTTTTTACCTTTTTGCGATTCTCTTGAGACCTGCATTTGAAGATCAAATTGTTTATTAAGTTCTGGCGTTTTGGTCAGGAAGCTCTGGGAATCCTTTACTTCATTGAATGACTTTCTCCTTGCCTGGAATGTTATGCTGAACTTTGCTGGGTTGGTTGTAGGTAGTAGGTTGTAGGTAGAACTTTGCTGGGTTGGTTGTAGGTAGTAGGTTGTAGGTAGAACTTTGCTGGGTTGGTTGTTTGCTGTAGTTGGTTGTAGTCCCAACTCCTTTGCCTTATGGAATATTGGGTTCCAATTCTTTCGATCTTTTAATGTAGAAGCTGCAAGGTCCTGTGTAATCCTGACTGTGTCTCCTTGATATTTAAATTGTTTCTTTCTGGCTACTTGTAATATTTTCTCCTTCACTTGATAGCTCTGGAATTTGGCAACTATATTTCTTGGGGTTTTGAGTTTGGGATCCCTTTCAGGAGGGGAATGGTGGATTCTTTTGATGACTATTTTGCCCTCTGAATCTAGCACTTCTGGGCAGTTTTCCTTGGTGATTTCCTGAGATATTGTCCAGGCTCTTTTCTCCATCATGTGTTTCTGGCAGGCCAATAATTCTTAAGTTTTCTCTTCTGGATCTATTTTCCAGGTCAGTTGTTTTTCCAATTAGATATTTTACATTTTCTTCTATCTTTTCGTTCTTTAGATTTTGTTTGACTGATTCTTGCTGTCTCATTGAGTCGGTAGTTTCTACTTGCCCAATTCTAATATTTATCAAATTGTTTTCTTCCGTTAACTTTTGCATCTCCTTTTCCATCTGCCCAATTTTTCCTTTTAAGGAGTTATTTTCTCCAGTTAATTTTTGTACTTCCTTTTCCATTTGACCAATTTTCCCAGTTAGGTTTTGGGTTTCCTTTTCCATTTGACCAATTTTCCCAGTTAGGTTTTGGGTTCCCTTTTCCATTTGACCTTTTAGGGAGTTATTTTCCTTTTCCATTTGTTCAATTTCCCTTTTCAAAGAGATGTTCTCATCAGTGAATTCCTTTATCAAAATTTTAAAATCATTGGCCAGTTTATCTTCTATTTCCTTCTTCAGCTGTTCCAGGAGAGCTGCTTGTGCTTGCAAGCAGTTCATAGTCCCTTCTGAAGTTTCAGATGGAAGTACAGTCTCAGCTGTGACCTCTTTGGGGTTTCTGTTTTGGTCCTTATCCCCATAGAAAGATCCTATGGTTCTTTCGGCCCTCTGCTTTCTCCTGTTCATGATGTTGATTTTGAGTGTTGTGACTTCTGGTTCTTTCAGTGCAAGGCTAGAGAACTTTTTGCTGAGCTGATGTGTGAAAAAGCTAAAAGCAGGTTTTTGTTTGGTGCTTCCCCCATCAGCCCTGAGTTTAGCTTGTTAAGTGTGGAGAAGGAGTGGTCTGGTCACAGGAGATCTCCTCAGCTGAACTGAGGCAAAGGCAGGCTCAGGGACCAGTGATTCCAGCTGCCCTATTGTCTTTCTGATTCCCCTGGACAGCTGAGGCACGCCTAGATGCCAATGCATGTTCCCACCCCTCCTGGGGCTCCTCTCCTGGCAATAAGGCTTGCCTGGGTCCTAGTGCGAGTTTTCTCTGCCCTGGGTCCTCTGTCCTTCCGGTTTGCCTCTGCTACCGTAGGAGGAATCCCCCTTCGCTATTCTCCTCGGCCCAGGTGTTATGAGACTATTGGCCTCCTTCTGCTATTCCTGATGATCCAGGACCCTTCTGGGGAAATATTTTATGGTTCTTTCATGGTCATGGGGGTGGGGGGGAGGAGAGAGCATCTACTGATCACTCCACCATCCTGGGTCCCAGAAGTTCAAGTAGGTGACTTACCAAAGTCTGATCTTCAGGCTGAAGGTCTCAGGAGCTGCTGCGCTGATATCTGGCGCTCGCTTGTCTCCCGCCTTCGGTGCTGCTCCTCTGGTTCCGCCCACCGCTCAGGTCTCTCGGGTCCCCTCTGCTCCACTGTGTTGTGTGCTGTGGGCTCATCTCCGTGGAACAGATCCTTCCCATGGACCCTCCAGTCCAACCTGAGCTCCGAATCCGTCACAATCTGTCTCCCACTGGATTCTGCACCTCCAAAATTTGGTCAGATTCTCCCTTCAAAGGTATCTGAAGGAGTTTGCCCAAGAGCTTAGGTGAGTCGTTGCTCTCACTCCACCGTCTTGGCTCTGCCCCCTCATCCTTCATTGATGAAAAAGACCATGTCATCAGAGAAATAATGACATCTTGCACTTGACTGTGTTTTGAGTGAGGGAGAGCTGTGCAGGTCACCAGCCTCACTTCTCCTCCAGAGCCATCTGAATCCAGTGACTAGATATTCATCAGGATGACGGGAGATGACCCATGATGAGGCAATTGAGGCTAAGTGACTTGCCCAAGGTCACACAGCTAGTGAGTATGAAGTGTCTGAGGTGAGATTTGAACTCAGGTCCTTCTGACTCTTGCACTGGTGCTCTATCCACTGCACCACCTAAGCACAGGCTGAACATAGGAGGCAAAGTGGTGCAATGCAAAGAGGGCTAAATTTACAAGTCACAAGACCCAAGTTCAAATCCAGTTCTGCTACTTATTCCCTTATGTGACTTTGAGCAAATCACTTAACCAACGTGGGCCTCAATTTCCTCCTTTGTAAAATGAAACAGATGGACTTTATGGCCTCTGAAGCCTGTTCCAGCTGTAGATGTCAAATTCTATGAACCATGTTGGAGATGGCAGAAGGGTTGGACCCTGGACCCCTCTGGAATTGCTTAGAATTCCTTCTAGAATCTCTAGCATTATTTGGAATATTCTTTCTTTCTTTCTTTTCTCCCAGATGCCCAAGGTCTCCCCTTTTGTTGTCGTTCAGTTGTTCTGTCATTTCAGTCATGTTCAACTCTTTGTGACCCCATTTGTGGTTTACTTAGCAATGATACTGGTGCAGTTTGCCATTTCCTTCTCCAGAGTCTTCCCTACTCCTACTGAATAAAGTATCTGACTAGGACTAGGTACTGGGTCCATGGATTATAATAACAGCCATAGACCTAGAACTGGAAAGGACATGAGAGGCCATTTAAAATGACCTTCAGACGTTATCGAAGCGGAAACTGGGGCTCAGACAGGTGAAGTGATTTGTCCAGCGTCTTGTGAGAAGTCACTAATCTCTCACTCTCCCCCAGCACCTTGTTGGCTGAGGCATAGATATACTGTTGCCCTCCAGTGGGTTAAATATCAGGTACTGCAGGTTGTTATAATGAAACATTCATTGATAAATATAATACAAAATAGAACTGGGACAAAATCTGAAAAAGAGATGTAAGAATTCACCTTCCTTATTTGAGGAAGTAAGGAGACAATGGAAATACTAAACTTATTGATATTTTGATTAATTTTGCTACATTGCTTTATTTTTTCTCTCTTTTTTGTTACTTGTTTGAGACTCTATCATGTGCCTTTTTAAAGTGAAAATTATATTAAGACAGTAATAACATATGGAGAGACCACTCAATATTAAAAAAATAAATAATGTCAAATTAGAAATAAGATATAATAATTACTTTCAATTATAGTTTTCTTTCATAGCAACCTTGAAATTAGTGAAAACATTAGCATGACTTTTATGGGGGAGGAAAGCTGCCCTACACCTGAAATGACAAAACAAATGAAGTAAGGCAAAATAAGGCCTCCAGTGCACTGGGTAGACCCTCTGTGGTGAAACTGCAGAAGGCAATGGACAAGAAGGGCATGGGATGAGGAGTCAGTGATGGGCTGAAATGTACATCACTGGAGGCAACTCCTGAATTATTGAGATTGCCAATTTAATGGAGTACTTGAGAACATGGGTCTTGGTTATTTATACTATGGAAGGTTCCAGGCATGGAAGAGTCTATGAAGGGGAGAGAAGGCTGCAAAGGGGAGAGGAGTGTGTCTTGAGCAGCAGCAGCCAGCCCATTTCATATGAGTCCTGCAGATCTCAAGGGTCTCCTCCAAACAACCAAAATTCGCTCCCTTTCTCCATCATGCAAGAAAGGAAGAGACTGTCTAGGTTGATACCTCTTTCTCATGGCAGCTGTTAGCTTCCTCAAGGAGGTTTTATACAGATCTGAGAAGAAGAAGCCTTGCAGCTGCCTGAGATTTTATCACAAGAAATCAGTAAGAAGATTCTTCTTCCTTTTAAATGTCATGCCAGAAAAGCTTGTAAGCTGCGATCTGAAATTAAATTTGGTGAATATGCTGAAGATTAATCCTTGGAGAAACTTTATCTGCGATCTAGTCAAACTTGCCAGCTTTGGAGACAGGCTAGTCAGCAAAGCAACCCAGCACTTTCGTTTGCTCTCCAGTAGACATTAAGAGCTTCCAGAAGGAACTGTCAACTGCAGGGCAGATTTTAAATAGTCATCTCAGAGAGCACAAGAAAGATTTGGTTCTCCAGTGCAGGATGATACAAGGATGGAGGATTTGGTAGAGGACAGATTGGGAGAGAGATCATCCTAGTCTCCAGAGCAGAAGGACCTACTGAGAATAGAGCTTAGACTTAGAGATGGAAGGGACATTACAGAAAGAGAAAAGGAAGCGTCTATTAAGCACCTACACAGTGCTTTCTGAATATTATTTCATTAGATTGTCACAACAACCCTGGGAGGTAGGCACTGTTACCTCCATTTTACAGGTGAGGAAATGGAGGCAGAGAGCTATTAAACATGTCTGAAGCTGGATTTAAATTCAAGTCTTCTTGATTCTAAGTCCAGTATTCTATCTACTGCCTCACCTAACTATTTCCAAGGACATCTAGTACAACAACCATCTCAATTTACAAATGAGAAAATTGCCCAGGATGATACAACACTTTTTGGACATGGCTGATGTGGGAATTCATCTTACTTAACTTTGCATATTTGCTGTATGCCTTCTGTTTTACTTTCTTCTTCCTCCCACTGACTGGGTTAAGTAAGGACCAGGAAGAAAAGTAAACAAATTTTAACTAGTTGAAAAAAGATTTAATTGAAGTCTAACCAGGTATTATTTTATAAACCTGAGAAGAAGCAAATATAGACTCTGTGATTGTGTGAGGGCTACTTTTGGACTGGCTTATTTTGTTGAATGTATAAATTGGAATTATTCTTATTTCTAGAGTATTACTGAGATGTTAGCCTAATCTCTCTGTGTGTGTCTCTCTCTTTCTCTCTGTGTCTCTCTCTCTGTCTCTGTCTCTGTCTCTCTCTCTTTGTCTCTGTCTCTCTCTCTTTGTCTCTCTCTGTCTCTCTCTTTCTCTCTGTGTCTCTCTCTGTCTCTCTCTTTCTCTCTGTGTCTCTCTCTGTCTCTGTCTTTCTCTCTGTGTCTCTCTGTGTCTCTGTCTTTCTCTGTCTCTGCCTCTCTCTCTTTGTCTCTCTCTGTCTCTGTCTCTCTGTCTCTCTCTCCCTCTCTCTCTCTGTCTCTCTCTCCCTCTCCCTCTCTCTCTCTGTCTCTGTGTCTCTGTCTCTCTCTCTCCCTCTCCCTCTCTCTCTCTCTCTCTCTGTCTTTCTCTCTCTCTCCCTCTCTCTCTCTCCCTCTCTCTCTGTCTCTGTGTCTCTGTCTCTCTGTCTCTGTCTCTCTCTCTGTCTCTCTCTGTCTCTGTCTCTGTCTCTCTCTTTCTCTGTCTCTCTCTTTCCTACCTCTTTCTTTCTCTCTTTCCCTTTCCATTCCTTAGAGGAAATGGAAGCTCAGAAAAGTGAAGCTGCTACCCCAAGGTTACACAGATAATGAGCTTCAGAGGGAGCTAGAAAAGTGAAGTCATCCTGACTTTGAGCTCACTTCATCAAGTCTTCTGAGTCTCAGTTTACTGTAAAATGAGGGCCTTGGACTCAACAACGTCTATGATTTCTTCTCTCTCTGAGATTCCATAATTCCAAGTCCCAGATCCACTACTTGCTATCTGTACAATATTGATACAGCAACTTTACATTTTTCAGTCTCAATTTCCTCATCTCTGAAATGGGGATAGAAATATTTGACCAGTCTACTATAAAGAGTTGTTGGGACAACATGATTAAGTAATGTTTGGGAGAAATGATTTGTGAGCCATAAAGTATTATGTAAGCAGAAAACTTTTTATTATTAAACTGTGTTTAGTTATGTAAAAATTTAGCAGTAACCTCTGTTATATAATGAATGAATGAATGGAAAATATTCAGCGAGGGCTTCCTATGTACCAACACGATGCTAAGGTCTAGGAATACATATAGAAAAGCAATCTGCCCCTGCCCTCAAGGGGTTCTTCTTTTAAAAGGAGAGTTTTCTGACAAGTCAAATAGAAAGGCCTCATGGTTTTTACGGCATAGCATCAAGGCAGATGGTAATGGTGACTCGATTCTCTAAGCTTCCGTTGAGCTACTGATGAGTCCAACAAGGTAGCTGGCACACAATAGGTGCTTAATAAATGTGTTTTCTTCATCCACATAACTGTAAAGCAGTATTACAAAGAGCAACCATTCTGTGTAACCAAATGGATCTGTCAGAATACAGGAATTCTGGAAAGAATCTGGGTCAAGTTTCAGTTCATTCAAGTCAAACAGCAGAATCCAGAGGGGGCCATACAACGTCAACATACTACAGAGTTGGCCAAACACAACAATGCCAGGAAGGAGCAAGATGATAAGAGGGAAACTGGTAGGGTCCATCAGGAAACACGGGTGTCAGTCAGGAAGTATATTACCAAGCTAAGATACTGCACACTTCTGGAGGGGGGCGTCTTCAGTATGTAATATGAACCAAACAGGGATCAAGGCACTCTGGGCAGCATAGGGTATGGTCATTTACCTCTATAAGTTTATTCTTTTTTATATAAGTTCCTTCAAGGCAGGAATCATTAGATTTTACCTTTAGAGCCCCAGTCTGCTTTGCTTGTAGTAGGTTCTTAAATGATGGATGGATGGATGGATTGATTGGAACTTGACACCTTTAAGATCCCATCCAGCTCTAACATTCTCTGTTCCAAAGTCCCTCTAAACTCTGATATTCCATGTTCTAAGGGTCCTCCCAGCTCTGATATTCCCTGTTCTGAGCCCCCCCCCCCCATTCTGGAACTCCCTGTAAAATGGCAGTGTCAAGAATTATTCTTTCATTTGCTATCTGTGACACTGGTCACTTCATCTCTTTGGTCCTCAGTTTCCCCATCTGTAAAACATGAGGATTGGACTAGATTGCCTATGAGATCTTTCTAATCTCAAGATGTGCTATCCCTTAGATTTTTATCAGGTCCTTTATTTCCTCATCTATCAAATGAGAGAATTGGACTCATCATTGCTAAGGTCCTATCTAGCATTAAGTCTCTGCTTCCAT
This sequence comes from Bettongia penicillata ogilbyi, assembly GCA_023548195.1. Taxonomy (NCBI): domain Eukaryota; kingdom Metazoa; phylum Chordata; class Mammalia; order Diprotodontia; family Potoroidae; genus Bettongia; species Bettongia penicillata. The sequence continues at coordinate 952,207 of JAJHZJ010000150.1, forward strand.
GGTCTCTTATCTACCAAGGCAAAGTTCTTTCCATTAGACCATCCTGTCTGCCTCCTCAAGAGACAGTCTTTAATTTAAAGATGAAGAAATGCCAACCCAGCAAGATGGCAGGGGGTGCGGGGGGAGAGGCTAATGTCACACAATGATTTTGTACAGGAGCTGAGCCTGGAGCCTGGGTCTCCTGATCCTAATTCTTGTGCACTTTATACTATAATCCACTGTTATGGTACATATTTCAATGCTCTCCTGTATTTTTCACTGCACAATAAAGGACTTTGATACCAAATTTAATACTGGTCCACTAGCTTTGATTCTAATTCCTGAGTCCTATGACTGTTCCATTTCTGGCTTTTGTCACACTTTACAGGAAGAAATGGTATGTCCTTGTCCACTGAATTCATAAAGTGAAAGACAGATGGCAAGCGACATTGATAATAAATATTTCACAGGGGTTTCTGTTAAGCTGAGGCTGGACTGGAGGGCTTCCAAATCCTTGGGAGGAACCCAAAGCTGAAAAGGAGCCAGACAGAGGCTACATAGGTGAAGGTGGGAAAGGAGAGGAAATATGACAGCCTTGGATGAGCTGACACAGGCACTGATGAAAGGGAGCTGCAGGTATAAACTGAGAGGGCAGTAAGGAAGATGGTGTAAAGATAATCAGTGTTGGAGAGTCTTAGAAAAAGTTGAGCATTCATAGTCTTTGGAACCAGATAGTGCCTTGAAATCATCTGCTCACTTGAGAGATGTGGAAATTGGAACTCAGTGAAAGAAAATGACTTATTCAAGGTCACATAGTTAGCAAGTAAAGCTGGGATTTGAAACAAAGTTTGCTGATGTTTCCAGACACAAGGGTCCTATAATTATACTCTCCATCATTGCAAGGGAAGGTCAATCGTTTAGAGTTTGGAGATTAGGATACAAAAACAGAGCAGCTATCATTCGGGGGGTTAGGAAGACAAAAACGAGGAAAAGGGAAAAAATTACACGATAATTTTATTATATATTTAAAAGGATTAGAGAGTTGTACATAATCGATTTGCATTTCCATTTGCACTCACTTTCATTACGATATTATACTATGGAAATGCTTGTTTTATCCCATAAAATAAAAATAAAATAAATTTTAAAAAGAACATAGAGAGAACCCTGTTGTAAATTCCAAGAGACATCCAACTTTTTTGTGGAATTCTGTTATAACAAGTGTGCTGTTACTAAAGACTTGTCAACTTGATGGGATGGCAAGAGCGACGTAGGAAAAGAGTCCTACACCCAGAATCAACCAATAAATAAATAAACCCTATATAACCCCTTTTTGTAAAATCTAGCTTTAGGACTTTAGGCAAGTCACCTCCTCTCCCTGAGCCTCCATTTCTTTTTATTTATTTATTTATTTAATTAATTTATTTAACTTTTTACATTCATTTTCACAAAATTTTGGGTTCCAAATTTTCTCCCCTTTTATCCCCTCCCCCACCCTAATACCCCAAGCAATCTAATTTTCCCTATCTCCAATCTGCCCTCTCTTCTGTCATCCCTCCCTTCTCTCCATTTTCTCTTTTCTCCTGTAGGGCCAGATAACTTTCTATTCCTCATTAACTGTATGTCTTCTTTCCTAGTAGCAACAAAAATATTATACAGTTGTTCCTAAAACTTTGAGTTCCAAATTCTCCCCATCCCTCCCTCCACACCCATTCCCTTTGGGAAGGCAGGCAATTCCATATAGGCCATTTCTCTGTAGTTTTGCAAATGACTTCCCTGATAGTCGTGTTGTGTAAGACTAACTGAATTACCCTCCATCCTAACCTGCCCCTCATTGTTTCTCTTCTGTCTTTTGATCCTGTCCCTCCCCAAGTGTTGACTTCAAATTGCTCCCTCCTCCCTTTGCCCTCCCTTCCATCTTCCCCCCCCTTGCTTATCTCCTTCTCCCCCACTTCCTATACTGCAAGATAGGTTTTCATACCAAAATGAGTGTGCATTTTATTCCTTCCTTTAGTCAAATGTGATGAGGGTAAACTTCTTGTTTTTTGTTTTCTCAGCTCTCCTCTTTTTCCCTCCACTAAAAAGTCTCCTAAATGACATATAATTACCCCATTCCATTTCACCGTCTTTCCTCCCACTACATTTCTCTCTCACCATTTACCTTAATTTCTTTTAAGATATGGTCCCATCCTATTCAATTCAATCTGTGCTCTCTGTCTCTGTATGTGTGTGCATGTGTGTATGTGTGTGCGTGCATGCGTGTACATGTGTGTGTATGGACCCACCAACTACCCAGGTACTGAAAAGTTTTAAGAGTTACAAATATTGTCTTTCCATGTAGGAATGTAAACAGTTCACTTCTGGTAAGTCCCTTAAGACATCTCTTTGCTGTTTACTTTTTCATGCTTCTTCTCATTCTTGTATTTGAAAGTCAAATTTTCTTTTCAGCTCTGGTCTTTTCATCAAGAATGCTTGAAAGTCCTCTGTTTCATTGAAAGACCATATTTTGCCCTGAAGTATTATACTCAGTTTAGCTGGGTAGGTGATTCTTGGTTTAAGTCCTAGTTCCTTTGACTTCTGGAATATCCTATTCCTCACCCTTATACCCCTTAATGTAGAAGCTGCTAGATCTTGAGTTATCCTGATTTTATTTCCACAATACTGGAATTGTTTCTTTCTAGCTGCTTGCAAGATTTTCTCCTCGACCTGGGAGTTCTGGAATTTGGCCACAATGTTCCTAGGAGTTTCTCTTTTTGGATCTCTTTCAGGTGGTGATCGATGGATTCTTTCAATACTTCCTTTGCCCTCTGGTTGTAGAATGTCAGGGCAGTTTTCCTTGATAATTTCATGGAAGATGATATCTAGGCTCTTTTTTTGATCATGACTTTCAGGTAGTCCCATAATTTTTAAATTGTCTCTCCTGTATCTATTTTCCAGGTCAGTTGTTTTTCCCATGAGATATTTCACATTCTCTTCCATTTTTTCATTCTTTTGGTTTTGTTTTATGATTTCTTGGTTTCTCGTAAAGTCATTAGACTTCCATCTGTTCCATTCTAATTTTGAGAGAACTATTAAATTCAGTGAGCTTTTGAACCTCTTTTTCCATTTGGCTAATTCTGCTTTTGAAAGCATTCTTCTCCTCATTGGCTTTTTGAACCTCTTTTGCCAATTGAGTGAGCCTATTTTTCAAGGTGTTATTTTCTTCAGCATTTTTTTGGGTCTCCTTTACCAAGGTATTGACCCGTTTTTCATACTTTTCTTGCATCTCTCTCATTTCTCTTCCCAGTTTTTCCTCCACCTGTCTAACTTGCTTTTCAAAATCCTTTTTGAGCTCTTCCAAGGCCTGAGCCCACCTGACATCCCCCTGGGAGGTCTGGGGTACCGAGGCCCCGCCCTCCACATCTTTCCCTGATGGCAAGAATATGTCCTCCTCGTCAAATCTGAAAGTCAGAATCATTTGCATCTGTTCGAAAAAACTCTCTAAAGTCTTATTTTTCTTCCCTTTTCTAGGCATTTTCCCAGCCAGTTACTTGACTTCTGAGATTCCTGTCCGCCCCCGTCTAGATCCTCCCAGCTAGTGCTTGGAGTCTGAGATTCAAATGGGCTTTCCGCACCGCGCCGCGCACAGCTGCTAATCAATGTGAGCTTTAGTTCTGGAGCTGGGGTGGGGGCAGGGCCGCCTCCCAGGCTCAGCTTCCTCAGGGGCTTTATGCAGAGACCTTCAGTAATGGAGCGGGGTGGGGGCGGGGCCGCCTCCCAGGCTCAGTTCCCTCAGGGGCTTTATGCAGAGACCTTCAGAAATGGAGCAGGTGGGGCAGGGCCGTCTCCCAGGCTCAGCTCCCTCAGGGGGTTTATGCAGAGACTCTCAGTAATGAAGATCCTGCCTGCTGCTGGGGGAGTCCCGGGCACCGCCACACCTCCGCCGCCACCCCCGCCCCTGCCTCTGCCTCCGCCGCTTCCTCCCGAGGGGGCCCGAGTCATGGAGACACTCCGCTCCCCCTCTTGTCCAGCCCAGCGTCTCTCTCTCACTGACCTGTAGCTTCTGTGGGCAGAGGGACTTTCCCGGCTGCCAGAGCTTCCATCCCTGAAGCCTGCTCGGATCAGCTTCTCTGGGGCCTCAGCCAGGGCAGCACTGGGGTGGGGTCCGCTTTCTGGGGCGCGACGGACCCTGGGGACGGCTCTCCAGGGCTCTCTGGAACGGAAATCTCTTCCACTATGTTTCTGCACACCTTACAGTGATCCAGAATTTATGGGGATCTCTTTTTACATTAATTCTATGGGCTGTGGGTCCGGAGCTCGTAAATATGCGTCTTTCTACTCCACCATCTTGACTCCGCCCCCCCGAGCCTCCATTTCCTTAACTGTCAAATGGAGATACTCATATTAATGCCTGCTTATCTTCTAGGGTTAGATGGGGGTTAACTGGGATAATGAACATAAAGAAAAATTTTAAATCCTGTATTTTTCCCCTAGGCTTTTGTACATATTAAGTATATAATAAGTGTGTATGTTTTCAATAGACATGAACCGAAAAGAAAATGAACTTACTGAAGCAACTGAGACTCTAATTAGAAAGAAGGGAGAGGATGCAGAAGAGATGGCATTAACATCACACAGAATTAACACCTTTCCAAATTTAGAAGGAATATCCAAAATCATCTAGTGTAATCTATACTTGAATAGAATCACCTTTTCTTCCCCCATGCCAATAAGTGGTCACCCATTTTTTTTCTTAAAGTTCATTTGAGGGGGAATCAACTCTGTTTAATGTAGCACCTGGCACTTTGGGGCAGCACTGTTCATTAGGAAGTTGTTTCTTCTCTCTTGACAAGAGAATCAGAGTTCCTTGAGAGCAGGGGCAGTTTCTTTTTAGGAGAGGAGGGGGAAAAAGCTAGGGGTGCATCCCTGTATTTACCATGACAAAATCTACTATCACAAAACCCTGTGTCTTTTCCCTCCATTTGCATGCATGAGCAACTTTCACTTTTCCTAACCTTTGATCTTAGAGCTTTGAAGCTAGACCTCGGGTGATTCAAAATAGTCATTAAATAGTGTCTTAGTAACTACATTGCACACAGAAACAAGCTACACAGAATTGTAGAGTCAAATCATTTAAAAGTTTGAAAGTGTCTTTAGAGACCATTTAGTTCAACACTTTCACTTACTCAATGGAAACATTAAGCTTCAAGAAGTTAAAATTGTTCGCCCAAAGCAAAAGAGCCAGCTACTTCTGATATGTAAGTGTACACATGAGCAAGGGGGCTGTTTCCCCAGGTGATAGGAGGGACTGTAGAATCATGATAGGCAGAAGCCTGGATGGACATGGAAAACCCCCAAATTTTTGGTCTGAGAGAAAGGAGAGAGGAATAGGACTGATTCATTCCAATGATAAGCTGATAGTGAGGAAGGTGCTACTACCCTTAATAAAATCATGACTTGTTGGAGACTCTCTGTCTTTTCCCCCAACCTTCTGAGGATATTGATTTATTAAACAATGCATAACAATTACATAACAAATTGGGACCAGAGTTCCTCACCTGGACCCCAAATAGAAGGGGAGATATATTTTATGCATTAAAAGAACATAAACAGGATACAAAACAGGTTGTATAGTTAGGTAGTCTGGTTTCTAATTGGAGAAAAGATTAGAGACTGTCAGCGAAGTTAACAGCAAAGAGACTTCTCTGCCTTAAAGAGTGATCTGCCTACATACTATTCCCTGTTTACTCAGATGTATGTGTTTGCTGGGTTGTGAGACATGTCATCAACTCTCCCTCTCCTGTCTCTTCAATGTCTGGCCAGCTGGCATCACTACCCTTGGGAGTTTCGCTGCTCTATTTAAATTTGGTTTATGTGTTGTTTGTATTTTTATAAGGGATTTTGTCTCCAAATAAAGATAAACTGATGTTGTCACATTCTGAGTGTTTCTTATAAAGGAACCAGCCATTTCAAGGGAAGAAAGGTCAAAAGGAAACCAGAGAACAATTGATTCCGACTTAGCTGTCAGTTTATAGTAAACTCTCTCATTGACTGAACAAAGAGGGGGATACATAATCCCATAAAATAATTTTTATAATTAATTTAATTAATTTTCATTGAGTGGAAAATACCAGATCTGATTAAAATGAAATGTACTATGGGAAGTCCACTAAAGGTGGAAGGAACCTGGACATTGGGAGCTGTTCAAAAGTGGGAAGGGCTGTCTCAGTAGACAGGAAGTTTTCACTTGCTGGAGGACTTCAAGCAAAGACTAGATTATCACTTATTGGAAATGAAGACAGAATGGTTGTTCAGGTTTGGGATGGCCCAAAGCAGAGGTGTCTGACATGTGGACTCGTTTTCAATGTAATTGGGAAATGTTTAATGATAATATACAAAAATACAATAAAAGAAAAAAATCTGTCAATGAGTGCCCCCAGAGAAATCCTTTTCTATTTGAATTTGACATGACTATGCTAGAGGATCCAGTCCTGATTTTTTTGTGAATTTATTTGAACATGGGTATGAAAAAACAGGGTCACAGGAAGACAAATATAATTGTGTGTCCATTGATTTTAGAATAGATGTCTTTGTTCCGTTGTAGCCATGGGAGAAGAGAGCTTACCAAGCATACAACTTCAATAGGATAATGATGAATTTGTCTATACACGAATCAGGCAGAGGAGAGGATAGAGTGAACCTCAAAAAGAAAGAACGTTTTGATCTTCATTCATATTCTGTATCAGATTGCTTGCTGACTTAGGGAAGAAATGAGAAAAATTGGAATGCAAAATTTTAGAAAAATGAATGTTGAAAACTATCTTCTCATGTAATTGGGAAAAAAGTAAAATACTATTAAGGGAAAAAAAGTAAAAAAGATTTTTAAAAAACCAGCTTGTACTTAAGAGAGAAATGTACAGGTAGAAATAATTTTATTGAGAATTTTCTCATGTCATTCCTCTACTTAAAGTCATGTCTATAAAATGTGTCAACTCTAAATCCTGTCATTCAGGGCCTTCAACATGAACTCCAGTTTACCTGACCAAATTTCCAGCTCTCACACAGACAGGTGGAGCAATGGATAGAGAGCTAGCCATGGACTCAGTAAGATTGAGTAAAAGAAGACTTCAGATACTTATTTGCTGTATGACCCTGAGCAAATCACTTAACCTTTGTCTGCCTCAGTTTGCTCAACTCTAAAATGGGGATGATAATGGCACCTCTCTCACAGAATTTTTGTGAGGATGAAATGAAATATTTTGAAAGTTTTGGCATAATACTTGGCACATTTGGTTGTTGTGGTTTACTCATTTCAGTTATGTCCAACTGTTCATGATGCCATTTGGGGCTTTCTTGACAAATATATGGGAGTGTTTTGCTATTTCCTTCTCCAGATCATTTAATAGATAAGGAAACTGAGGCAAACAGAGTCACACAAGTAGTAAGTGTCTAAGGCCATATTTGAACTCAGGAAAGAGTCTTCCTGACCGCAGACCTGGGCTCTTATCCAATGCACCATCGAGTTGCCCCCAACTAGTACATAGCAGACATTTATTAAATATCTATTCTTTTCCCATTTTGCAAAGAATTTGTGCTATGGGCATAGATTCTCACATATTGGCAGCCTTAGTGGATAAGTTGCTTGGTTTTCCTTGAACTGCTTTTCTCCCCCTTTTTCTTTTTTATTCTTTGTTACAAGGAATGATTGGAACACAGGCTGCATACTATGACTAGAAAGGAATATATCTGGGAATGAAAGAGATGTTCAAAGAAACCATGACAATATTTTAATCTCAAATGTTGTTTGTAGTTTATCAGTGAGCCTCATCCACAGATGGGCTTCTTTACATAGAGGATCATATTGGATTTTTAAGATGAAGCATCCCTTTAAAGAATAGAGGGAAACAAAGTTTTAAATTGATCGTCTCTTTTCTTTATGATTTCTGCTTCTCACTGAAGACCTGTCCTCACCCCTGGAGCTCTTGCTACACACTCTTCTATTCCAATTCTAAAAATCTCCTGGATACTCAATTGAATTCGATAAAAATTTATTAAGTCCCTTTTAAATGCAAAGAACTATGCTATTCTCAAAAGCTACAAAGACCAAATCAAAAAATTAATCAACATAAAGCCTCTTATTGTTCAACAGCTATGTGCCAGGCACTGTGCTAGTCACTGGTCATACAAATACGGTGAATGAAACAATTCCTACTTCCAAGGGAATTGCACTTACAGGGAGATTTCTTGAGGGGTAGAGGCTTTCCATGTTTAGAATAAATTTAGAGAAAAATACAAATCAATACAAAGTAGTTAAATACAATGTAGTTTGTGACGAAGAGCCCTAGGAGCTGAGGGGATCAGGAAAGGCTTTGTGCAGCAAGTGATGCTTGAGCTGCATCTTGATGGATGAGGGACTCCATTTCCAGAACCAAAGAAAACTTTCAAGCTCTGCTCTCAAGGAGCATTAATCTTCCTAGATGGGGAAAGAGAAGGGAAAGGAGCAGTGCGTATCTCATAACTTTTATTCCCTCAGTCATATAAAAAGAGACCAATCCTTCCCTTTCTCCTTCCTCCCTGGATCTCAGTTTCCTTTTCTCTCTTATCTACCCTGGTGCTCCCTGTAATATCCCTGCTCAGAGAACTCCAATAATCCTTCCTCCCATTATCAGGAAATGCAGCATTACAACTGTTCTTCCCACCATGTAGACTGGGCACAAAAAGAGAAAGCAGTTGTACCCAGAAGTCTGGAAGCCAAATGGTAAAAGTCCCACCAAGAGAGGGACAGCTATTCCCAGAATTCCATGGTGCATGCTGTCCTAGTTGTCTTGATTGATGAGTTCTGATACCTGCACTAAGGTTCTTGGGGGGCAGGGGAAGAACAAGAAGTTACTCATTCATCTTTTCCATGGGGACAAAAGGTGGTCCACTTTTCCATTGTGTACAGAATTCTCCCATAAGGCCCTAAAAGTTTGCTATCCTATCATAACACATTTATCACTTCTTATGGTCCATTGGTTTGAATCTTCTCTTCCCTCTTCTCTCACTCACCCCTTCATTATAGTTATTTGTTCCTATGTCTTTCTCTCCATTTGATTGCAAATATCTTAAGAGCAAGTTCTGTACTCTGCATCCCCTATGGATCATGCCATCTCTGATATGTATTTCCATGTATCAATTTAAAGCTGGAAATCTCAGTTCCTTTGATTTGGACATGAAGGTCATTCTTATTAAGAACAAAATCTGACCCTCTGTGGCAGAGACCCTCAATTGCCCCAACATAGATACAAAGAAGGAGGCAGGATCCAGATAGGAACATTCCAGGGATGCAAGTTGGCAATAGAGCACCCTCAAACAGCACAAGTTACTTAGAGATGTGGTTTCTGGACTGCTGTGGGAAGAAAGCATCTTCTGCAGCAATCATGATTTTCACTGATGTTAATAAGTTTAGGAAAAATGCTAGTCACCCACTCCTAGACAAGACCCTGCTTCAAGAGTTCATGATTTCATCCCTGTGTTTCCCCATTCATGAAGATTACAGACCCACCAAACTGACATAAATGACTGTGAACTAACTGTTCTTCTGCTATCCCCTGGTTATGAAAACCTTCAAACTCTAGCAGGCTGGTCCATGAACCAGAGATTTGTTTTACAAATGCAGGTCTATAACATCATTGAACATAGTAGATACTTGCTAAATGCTTGCAAACTAGAATTATTATCATTTGGTCTTTATAATAGCCCTGTGAGACACATAAGAGAAGTATGATTAACCATATTTCATAGCTAAGTAAACCTAGTGTCACCAATATTGTAGGACTTACACAATGTTACATGGTTAAAGAGTTCCAGGCTCAGAATCAGAATCTAGGCTGATTCCCTACTCAGCAGGCTTAGTGGCCCAACTCCCAACTCGGTGGTCTTCTTATTCTCCCAGGCTACTTTCCATAAGCTCACATCACCTTTCTTAGTACAAAAGCATTTTCATGGGATCAAAGTTTTAAAGGAAGAAGAGACCTCTGAGGTCATCAAGTCAAACCCCATTATCTTACAAATGAGAAAAGTCAGAGAAGTCTCAGACTCATAACTCTAGAGCTGAAGGGACTTGAGTGATTATAGGATTATAGATTGGGAGCTAGAAAGGATCTTAGAGGTCATCTCAACCAGTGGGAGTGGGATAGGGTCTCAATGGTCTTTTGCTCTAATTCCTTCATTTTCCAAATGAGAAAAGTTCATAGATTCAGGCCTAAAAATGACCTTAGAGGTGATAATATCATACATATGGAGTTAGAATGGACCTTAGTGGCAATCTGGTCCAGCATCTTCATTTTACAGATGAACAAACTGAGGTCCTCAGAGAACAAGTGACTTACCCAAGGTTACACAAAGGGTAAGGGGCACATGCAGGATTTGAATGCAGCTCCTTTGTCTTATCTTTCCTCTGTACTTTACTGCCTTGCTTCTTTTCTTGCTGTCGTTTAATGAATTAATTGAGTGATTAGCTTTGTAGTGATGACATTTTTAAATGCCAGGTTTCTCCTTCAATCTTATTTATTGTGTGCGTCTGGTGGGCCCTGGTCAATATTTGCAGATGAGTGACTCCTCTATTGGCAGAACCAGAGTCAATTAATGTGTCTGCCTTGGCCATTTCAGCTGCCCCTTTCCTTCCAGGACCCATGATGCTAAGCTGTCCCTAGTATTGGACCATGCCAATGAATGCTGGCATGGAGACTATAGACAAGAATTCTGGCAAGGCCCACATTCTGGGCTGCTGCAGGTAAACAGGCAGATGTTTGTGCTGATATGTAAGTTCCCAAGGAGACACATGGCCTTGGCAGCAAAGCAGGCTGGGAGCTGGCTAATGGGAAGGAGCTGGGGACTCTGTTCTTCCTTACACAGCCTCAGGAGCAGCCCAGATGGAAGCATGTAAAGAGATTAGGAAGGGACGTGGTCTCCTTTGGATTCTACAGAAGTTTCTTCTTTCCTGGGGAAAGCTTGGCTCTGGTGGTACATGTGGATTTCAGAAAATACTCCTGCTCAGTGCCCAGTTTACCAGCTGGACTGATTGAAGTACAAACAAGATATCAGCCTTGGCCAAGGTCACTTGGCAGTTGGTACCACATGCAGGTCACAATCTCCCACCTCCTACTTTCTTCCAGTCATAAGCTCTTTGCACCAAACTTTGGCTCCTAAAAGCAATATGGATAACACATGTTCTCAAGGCCAGAAAATTCCCCTGTTCACATATACTCTAACTTTAAACTGAATATCCTTACTGATTCCAAAATCAGTGTTATCACTGGCATCAGAGGACCAGAGTTCAAATCCAGAATCTGCCATTTATATCGGTGTGACCTTGGATGAATCATTTAATTTCTCTGAGACTGTTTCCTTATCTATAAAAGGAAGGGGTTGATCTAGATGCCTTCTGAGGCCTCTGCCAGCTCCAGGTCCATGATCAAAAATCCAAGAATCCTAAAGTCAGAATAATAGCAATAAGATAATGGAATAAGTTTCCACTTAAATTTTACTTCAATGAATGAACCATTGTCATCACATGTGTTTTCAATCAACAGTTATCAAGAGCATAAGGACTGTTATAGGGGGGTATAAGAAAAATGGTCCTGTTCAAAAAGTGTGCTCATAGTCAAAAATGTCAGGATCCAAGGTTCTATTACTTACTGGAAGGCATGGAGGGAGAGAGAGAGAGAGAAAGAGAGAGAGAGAGAGAGAGAGAGAGAGAGAGAGAGACAGACAGACAGACAGACAGAGACAGAGACAGAGAGACAGAGAGAGACAGAGACAAAGAGACAGAGACAGAGACAAAGAGAGGGAGGAAGAGACAGAGACTTAATCCAAACTCTAAGAATACATTATATGCATCCTTAGGCAGATAGTATAATAAGTAGAGTATTAGGCCTGGGGTCAGGAATAATTGAATTCGAATTTGACTTTATGTACTTACTTCTGGGATGATGCTGAACGAGTCACTTAACCTCTGCCTGCCTTTGTTTCCTCAACTGTAAAATAGTTCCTACCTCACAGGATGATTGAGAGAATCAGAGTTAATATTTGTAAAGCCCTTAACACAGTACATGCTACATAGCAAGCATTTAATAAATACTGTTCTTTTCCCCCATTAGCTTGAGCTTTTTTCAGTAAATTAAGTAATAAGCATTTATTAAGAACCAACCAGTACTACTGAGGACACCAGCATAGAAGTGAGAGAATCTCTGTCCTCAAGGAAATTCTATTCTACTCAATGTTCATGAAGCAATTTGAGGGGAGATCCTTGTGTTTTACTCTTTTTGAATCCCCATAGTGCTTAGCAGGAGAAGGGGATGGAGAGGAGACAATGCAGACTTTTAGAAAGTATCATCTCTCAGTAGAAAGTACATCAGATGAAGAGACAGGATTTTGAGCTTTGTTCTGAAATTTACTGTGTGACCTTCATGGGTCCATTGAGCCTGTCTTCACATCTGTCAAATGGCGATGGGAAGAGTGGACAAGAGATTCTTCAAAGTCACATCCAGATTTAGTTTCCCCTAGTTTCATAAGTGGTATAGGTTCAATTTCCTTTTCCCAAAGTTCAAGACATTTATCTAAACTGGCTCAGGTTCTATCCCATTGGAAGCTCTTGTTTCTTAGATTCAGCAGCCAGCAGATTATGAGACCTTGAAGTCATTCCTTATAATTAGATTAGAAAATGCAAGTAAACAGCAAACAGGAGAAGAAAACATTAGCATAAATTGTAATTGCGTCAATTAGCTCCCATCAGCAAAGGAATGGCAGTGAGGATGGCCACTTGAGCTACTATCTCAGACTGTCAATCTACTAGAAATAGACAATGTGGGAGTGGGGCAGTCAATCACCATGAAAACTCTGTACCTCATGGGATCCCTGGAGGAGGTAAAGTCTTGCCAGAGTTCTGGTGAGTGAGGATTGCATTGGTTCTCAAAGGCAAGTCTCACAATCAAGGGGGAAGCCCTCCCTTGTACTTCATCAAGATGACCATCAAGATGACCAAGGGCCAAATTTCTCACATGAGAGATCTTGGTCTTTAACCCCCTTCCACATTCAGGCAACTATGTACAAACAAGATTGCATGCAGAATAGACTGGAGAATCCCAGAGCTAAGGGTCTTATCCTGAGGACTGTGATTTTTTTTTAATTAGAATAACTATGCTCAATATAATTGTAACCTTTTGAAGTCCTATGCATTTTATTCTCTTCATTTAAAAATAGTATTCTAAGAAAAACTCTATGGGTTTCCCAGGACTTCCAAAAGGGTGCGTGATGCAAAAAAGGAGGGAAGTGTCCCTGATTTACAGCACAGATTTAGAGCTAGAAGGGACTTTACAATTCTAGGTCAAATGACTATTCATTTTACAGATGAGGAAAGTGAGGCCCATAAAGAAAGGAGTGGCCTAGGATTCCATGCAAAAAATGGCAGGGGTCATATTAGAACCCAGATCTTTGGACTTTCAATCTAATATTTTTCTCTTTTTTTGGAGAGAGGAAAGCAAAGGCAACTGGAGTTAAGTGACATGCTCAAGGTCGCACAGCTAATGACAAGTGTCTGAGGTCAGATTTGAACTCAGATCCTCCTGACTCCAGGGTCAGTGCTCTATTCACTGTGCCACCTAACTACCCTAATCCAATACTTTTCCCACTGTGCTTCTCTAGGTTGGGAGTCTAACGATATGGCTTTGAGTTTTAACTCTCAAATTTATTAACCTTCAGACTCTGATCTACTCAATTTGACTTCTCTACTCCTCATTTCCCTACATCCATAACATGGCAATAAGAGCATTGCCACCTAGTCCCCACATGGCAGCTAGGTGGCGCTGAAGTGGATAGAGTGCTGGTCCTGAGCCAGAAAGACTCATTTTCCTGAGTTCAACTCTGGCACTTACTAGCTGCGTGACCTTAGGCAAGCTACTTAACCCTGTTTCTCTTAGTTTCACCATGTATAAAATGAACAGAGAAGGAAATGGCAAGTCATTCCAGTATCTTTGCCAAGAAAATCTCAAATGAAGTCATGATGAGTTGAATACAAATGAAAAAATGACTGAACACCTACCTCACAAGGTTGTTATAAGAATCAAAGGGTGAAATCAATAAAAAAATATTTTGTAAAGTGCCATGCAAACGTGATCTCTGATGATTAGGGCTAACTGATGTTCAAAAGGGTAACAGAAACAATGGTTACACTGATGGCCTTAAAGTCATGGAGACTTGAGTCCAAACCTCCACCTCAGCATCCCTGGAGTGACATGACCCTGGGAAAATCAACTCACTTCTCTAACTCACATGGGTTTGTAATGACACTGAAATGAGGCAATAGATTGCAATGGGTTTTTGCCTTTCTTACAGCACCGCTAGAATGTCAGCTTTTATCATTATTCATAGCAAGCCAACTATTTTTGTATTCTCTCTCCTAAGCAAACCACACAGCCATGCTGACCACACTAGGCATCCAGGACTCCAAGTCTCATGTTATCTCTGACTCACTGTTGGGCTTGGGGAAACGAGCATATTGGCCTCTGTTTTCCCCACCTGAGGGGACATCTGCAGGAGGTATTTCAACACAGGGCCAAATAAAGCAAGGACAGATGCTATAGCTGTAGCAGGCAGGGAAATCAAAGACCAAAGCCCCAAGCACAGGTGAGAGAACATTGCAGAAAAAGCAAACAACCATCAATCATTGATGCCAGAGAGGAATTCTCCCTGCTCTTTCAAGGTAGAATAATCCATGCAGTGCTAAAGATGGGAGAATAAACAATGTGCTAACCGTGGGTAATCTGTCTACATTTATAGGACATCTGTCTTCCTGGTGCTTGGTAACACACACAAAAATGTGCTTGACAGGGAAAGGCCATATAGTATAGTGGCACTGGACTTATTCTTAGATCTTTTCACTCCAGACACCTTTGGGCTGCTTTTAAGTTCTCTTCTAGCTCAAAATCCTATGAACCTATAAATGTTCTCCTCTCTCTGCTTCACCCTCTCCAACAGAATGAAGGCTGAAAGCTATCTCAGAAGCCATGTAGGTCAACTCTCTCATTGTACAAATGAGAAAACTGAGGTCCAGAAAGAGATCATAGGTTCAAAGGTTGAAAGCGAGAAAAGACCTCAAAAAGCATTAGGTCGAAACTCCTTAATTTAAAGATGAGGAATTGAGCCCCAAAAAGATCGAGTAATTTAGAAAAATCAGATTTTAGTTCTAGAACTAGAAAGTATCTCAGAGGCCAATTAGACAAAACATCTTCATTTAATAGTTGAGAAAACTGAGACCCCAAGAGGTCACAGGATTATAGATCTTGTGCTAAAAGGCCCCCTAGAAGCCATCTAGGCTGACCCTTTAAGAGATGAGGAAAATGAGGCCCTGCAAGAACAGCATTTGGCAAATTTCTGGTTCCACAAGCCAAGATAGCAGAGTGATTGGTAATTGCTATGTCTCTCCCTTTGTTGACTTTGAAAAGTCCAGAGAATATCTCCCTGGGAAAAACCCTGGAAGAGTGGGAGTAGCAGAAGGAGTAAACAGTCTCTTACCTTGTGAGGCTAGGAAAATTGCTAAGGAGGGTCCCTCTTGCTGTGGCAGAAGAGGACCAGTGCAGGACTAGACCTATCTCAGACAACCCCCCCTCAGCAAACTGGTAGAAGATCCTAAGCCCTGGGGGGGAGGGGGTGAAGCTTACAACCGCCAACACCAGGAACCCCAGGTGTGCCTCATCACCCCAGGGGAATTGGGAAGATACTAGCACATACAGGTTCACCAACCACTGAACTTGTCTATGCTCTAGCTCAGCAGAGGAGACTTCCTGGGGCAAGACCACCCCTCCCCTACATTTAATGCAGCAAGCTCCAGAGTAACTCTGGGGAAACCCAGAAAGACTTCACCTGGTCTCTACTTTCCAACACCAGCCAGCACAGCACTAGGAAAGCTGCAGTATTTTAGCTTCTAGCTGAATCAAGAGGCCACAACACATAAAGACTCAAGTTTTAGGGACAAGAACTGTGGGACAGAGCCCCTTGTGCCCCAGATGCAGAGACCTACTTTAAAAGCCCAGAAAAGGGTCATCATCATGAGTAAGAAGCAAAGTAGAAAAGAAAAGACCATAGAATCTTTCTATGGGGACAAGGAACAAAACATGAATACTAAAGAGGCCAACACTGAGACTGCACTCCCACCTGAAACTTCAGAAGGGAATATGAATTGGTCTGAAAAACAAGGAGTATTCTTGGAAGAGCTCAGGAAGGTCAATTTGATTAAAAAAAAGAAAGAAGAAAACCAAATTATCAATATCAAAAATGAAAAGGTTGAACTTACCTCCAATGAGGAGGAAATTAAAATGATAATTAGAAGTTATTTTGCCCAACTGTATAATAATAAATTAGACAATCTAAATGAGATGGATGATTAATTTAAAAAATATAAGTTGCAGAGGGTAGAGCCAACATGGAGGAGTAGGAAAGCTCATATACTCTAGCGTGTCCCCCACAGGCCACAAAGTACCTGTAAAAAATGAATTTCAACAAATTCCAGTGCAACAGAAGCCACAGAATAGCAGAGCAAAAGAGATTTCCAGCCAAAGGTAACCTGGAAGGCCAACAGAAAAGGTCTATCTCACAGGATGCTGAGCAGAGCCCAGCCCTGGCCATGCCAAACTGGGAGGAACAGGACCTGAACGAACCACTGGGGCAGAGCTCCCAGCTGACAAGGTCCCAGATACCTCAACCCACAAGTAACAAAGAAAGCTCCAAAGGTCAGTTTGGGAGGGCTTTCCCATCAGTGCAAGAGGGGAACAGGGTTCCTGATGGCACCACCAGCAGCAGCAGAGTGCAGACAGCTATGGTGGCTGGGAAGCAACCTGGGTCCACTGTCCAGGCAGTTCAGCTTAAAGAGTCTGGTAATAGGGAGCAGCTGATCACCTCAGCCCTCAATGATGGCCTGCCCCCACCCAAAGCCCAGGGGAAATCAAGCAGTTGAGTCTAATCTCAGCCTTAAACATGATACCAGGGAAAGAAGGGGCAATAGGACCATTCTCTTGACAGAGGATTCAGAAGTTAAATAACTGGCTTGGAAAACACCCAAAAAAGGAAAAAAAATAAGACCATAAAAGGTTACTTTCTTGGTGAACAAGTGTCTCCTCCCATCCTTTCAGATGAGGAAGAACAAGGCATACTGTCACAGAAAGTCAAGGTTCCTGCCTGCAGGGCCTCCAAAGTGAATTTAAACTGGGCAATAGAAGAGCTCACAAAGTGAGTTAGCACCTTGCTAAAGAGCCAAAAAATGCTGAGGAAAATAATACCTTTAAAAAGAGGCTAACTCAATTGGAAAAAGAGGTTCAAAAATCCAATGAGAAGGAGGCTTTAAAAAAACAGAATTAGCCCAATGGAGGAGAAGGTTCAAAAGCTCACTGAACAAAATAATTCATTGAAAGAGAGAATTGAGTTCAGGGAAACTAATGACTGTGGCATAAACCAAGCAGTTAAAAAAGAAAACCAAAAGTTTGAAAAAAATAGAAGATAATGTGAAACATCTCATTGGAAAAACAACTGACCTGGGAAATAGATCCAGGAGAGAAAATTTAAAAATCATGGGACTATCTGAAAGTCAAGATCAAAAAAGAGACTAGAAATTATCTTACGTGAAATTATCAAGGAAAACTGCCCTGATATTCTAGAACCAGTGGGCAAAATAAATATTGAAAGAATGCACAAATCACCTCCTGAAAAAGACCCAAAGAGAGAAACTCCTAGGAATATTGTGGCCAAATTTCATAATTCCCAGGTCAAGGAGAAAATACTTCAAGCATCTAGAAAGAAAAAAAATTGAGTATTGTGGAAATGCAATCAGGATAACACAGGACCTGGCAGCTTCAACATTAAGCAATCAAAGGACTTGGAACAGGATATTCCAGAAGTCAAAGGAATTGGGATTAAAACCAAGAAGCACCTACCCAGAAAAACTGAGTATAATATTTCAAGGGAATAAATTGTCATTCAATGATATAGAGGACTTTCAAGCATTCATGACGAAAAGATCAGAACTGTAGAAAAAATTTGACTCTCAAACACAAGAACCAAGAAAAGCATGAAAAGGTAAATAGGAAAGAAAAATCATAAAAGACTTTCTAAAGTTGAATAGTTTACATTCCTATATGGAAAGAAAATATTTGTACCTCTTGAGACTTTTCTTAGTATTTGGGTAGGTGGAGGAATTGTACACACACACACACACACACACACACACACAATACAGGTTGTGTTGAATCAGAAGAAATGATATCCACAAAGAACAAATAAAATAAAAATTAAGGGATGAAGGAGGAAAATACTGGGATAAAGGGAGAAATGGAATGGGGCAGGCTATAACTCATAAAAGAGATTAGAAAAATCTTGTTCAATGGAGGAGAAAAGGGAGAGGGGAGAGGGGAAAAGTGAAGCTACTCTCTCCACATATGGCTTAAGGAGGGAACAACATGCTCACTACATTTGGTATGAAAATCTATCTTATACTACAGGAAAGTAGAGGAGGAGGTGACAAGTGGGGTGAGGGAAATGATAGAAGGGAGGGCAAATGGGAGAAGAGAGTAACTAGAAATAAACACTTTTGGGAAGGGACAAGGTCAAATGAGGGAATAAAAAAACAAGGAAGAATAAAGTAGGATAGAGGGCAATAAAGTTAGTATTATACAATATGATTATTATGGAAGTCTTTTGCAAAACTACACATATCTAGCCTGTATTGAATTGGTTGCCCTCTCAGTGGAGATGGGGAGGGAAGGAGGGAGGGAGAGAAGTTGGAATTCAAAGTATTAGAAACAAATGTTGAGAATGTTGCATATAACTAGGAAATAAGAAACACAGATAATGGGGCATAGAAATTTATCCTGCCCTAAAAGAAAAGAGAGAAGATGGGGATAAGGGAAGGGTGGGGTGTGATAGAAGGGAGGGCTAATTGAGGGAAGGGGTAATCAGAATGCAAGGTATTAGGGGTTGGGGGAGGGGAGAGATGGGAAGAAAAATTGGACTTGTTACAAAGTGATGTAAAAGCAATTAGTATTAAGACAACTGACTGAATTAATTACTGAGACTAAATCAGAGACATCTTATTTTGAGGAAAAGAATTTTAGTCTAAGTTTCCTAGAGGCAAGTAACCTCAGGTAAAATTTGGCATTGATGAAAAAGTTAAGGTTTTAATGGTAAGTTTTATTTTATGATTAATTATTCAGGAACTAGAACATGTATAGAAAGGCATGTAAACCACTTAAGACTTGCCTCAAAAGATGTTCCTTAGCCAATGTGAAATTATAGTCATATCTGAAACTTGGTTATTGGAACTTGCTATTTTAAGGTTCTATTGGACTATTAACTGATGGTTCTTCTGATAGGATAGGATTCTCCTGACTCAATTTCCCCACTGATACCTGGCAGAATTTAAGCCTGACTGAATGCAAGTTGACAATCTGCTCTTGCCTGGAAATGACATGGAGTTGGGAAGATGTTGTTTCCCTGCAATGTCCCCACTCTTAGTGGCAATTTCCTATAGCCAGAAGGTTTGTAAGCTTAATACCAGATCCATTAAATTATAGATTCTTGGTAGGGGAACATCTGAGGTTAAGTCTAATATTAAGCTATTAGGCTTAGGACTTTAGACCAAGAACAATGAGTTAGGGTCCTTTAATTCTTAGTAATAGTGTGGAGACAATTAGGTCAAGGGCTTTTGAAGTTAGCATACATAGTTATTATTTGGGTCTCACTTGGTTAATATTAAAAAAATTCTTTTGTGGTCTATATTGTAAATGCTTTAAAAGAAGTATCACCTGACCAAAAATTGGAATTGTTTTATGTGATATGAACTGTGTTAAAAATGAAAAATTTACAAAAAAAACTTTAAAAAATTATATATTTATATATGTATATGTGTGTGTATTAAAATTGCCCAGATTGACAGAAAAGGTAAATACTAAAATAACCCCATCTCAGAAAAAGAAACTGAACAAGTCATCAATTATCTCCCTAGGAAAAAATCTCCTGGGCCAGATGAACTTACAAGTGAATTACAACACACATTTAAAGAACAGTTAATTCCAATACTATATAGACTATTTGGGGAAATTGCCAAAAAATGAGTACTACCAAATTCTTTTTATGATACAAATAAGGTTCTGATACCTAAACCAGGAAAAGTCAAAACAGGGAAAGAAAATTATAGACCAATTTCTGTAATGAATATAGATTTATACCAGGAATTCAGGGTTGATTCAATATTAGGAAAATTATTAGCATTATTGATCATATCAACAATAAAACTAACAGAAACTACTTTATTATCTCAATAGATGCAGAATAAAGCTTTTGACAAAATACAACACTTATTCCTATTGAAAACACTGGAAAGCATAGAATAAAAGGAACTTTCCATAAAATAATAAGCAATATCTACCTAAAATCATTAGCAAGCATTATATGCAATGGGGATAAGTTAGATGCATTTCCAATAAGATCAGGGGTGAAACAAGGATGGCCATTACCGCCACTGTTATTCAATATGGTATTAGAAAGGTTAGCTGTAGCAATAAGAGAAGGAAAAGAAATTGAAGAAATTAGAAGAGGCAAAGAAGAAACTAAGTTATCATTCTTTGTAGATGATATGATGATATACTTAGCAAATTTCAGAGAATTAAGGAAAAATCTACTTGAAACAATAAACAACTTTGGCAAAGTTGCAGGTTACAAAATAAACTGAGATAAATCATGTGCATTTCTAGATATCATTAACGAAGCCCAACAGCAAGAGATAGAAAGACAAATCCCATTTAAAGATATGTTAGACACTATAAAATATCTGGAAGTCTATCTGCCAAAACAAACCCAAGGACTATATGAACACGATTGCAAAACACTTTCCGTACAAATCAAGTCAGATCTAAATAAGCGGAAAAACATTAGTTGCTCATGGGTAGGCCAAGCAAATATAATAAAAATGACAATGCCACCTAAATTATTTACTTTTTCAGTGCCATACCAATCATACTATAAGATAATTATTTTCTACAGCTAGAAAAAATAATATCAAAATTTATCTGGAAAAACAAAAGGTTCAGAATATCAAGGAAACTAATGAAAAGAAATGCTAGGGAAGGTGGCCTACCCCTACCAAATCTCAAATTTTATTATAAAGTAGCAGTGATCAAAACCACTAGGTATTGACTGGCTAAGAAACAGAGGGGCAGATTAGTAAAATATGTTAGGTACTCAAGATACAGTAGCCAATGAACATAGCAATCTACTGTTTGATAAACCCAAGGACGCCAGCTTCTGGGATAAGAACTCACTATCTGGCAAAAATTGCTGGGAAAACTGGATAACAGTGTAGCAGAAGCTGGTCATAAACCAATGCCTGATACCATATGCAAGAAGAAAGTCCAAATGGATATATGATCTAGGTATAAAGATTGATACTATAAACAATTTAAGGGAGAAAGATTTATGGAGAATGGAGGAATTTATTTTTTTTTCTTTTCAACTTTTATTGATGTTTTTTGTTTTTATTACATAACATTCATTTTTCAAATAAGCTAAATACACAGATATTCTTTTGTTGAAAATAACTACAAAACAAATAATGGTGGAAAATGAAGTTTTTTTAAAAAGTAGTTCAAGATCATAAATATAATAGAAAATGAGTAAAGTTGTTTGCATCTATAAAGTTGTTTGTACATTTTTTGTATTTTACAATAGGAGATGGATAGGTTTAGAAGTAATTATTTCAATATGATAAAGTGTCATATACTTTTTTATTAAATTTATTTATTTAACTTTTTACATTCATTTTCACAAAATTTTGGGTTCCAAATTTGCTCCCCATTTGTCCCCTCCCCTCACCCCAATACATCGAGCGTTCTAATTTTCCCTATCACCAGTCTGCCCTCTCTTCTGTCCTCCCTCCCTTCTCTTGTCCCAATCTTCTCTTTTGTCCTGTAGGGCCAGATGACTTTCTATTCCCCATTGACTGTATTTCTTATTTCCTAGTAGCAACAACAATACTCAACAGTTGTTCCTAAAACTTTGAGTTCCAAGTTCTCCCCATCCCTCCCTCCCCACCCAGGCAATTCAATATAAGCCATATCTGTGTAGTTTTGCAAATGACTTCGATAGTAGTCGTGTTGTGTAAGACTAATTGTATTTCCCTCCATCCTATCCTGCCCCTCATTGTTTCTATTCTGTCTTTTGATCCTGTCCCTCCCCAAGAGTGTTGACTTCAAATTGCTCCCTCCTCCCATTGCCCTCCTTTCCATCATCCCCCCACCCTGCTTATCTCCTTCTCCCCCACTTTCCTGTATTGTAAGATAGGTTTTCATACCAAAATGAGTGTGCGTTTTATTCCTTCCTTTAGTCAAATGTGATGAGGGTAAACTTCATGTTTTTTTCTCATCTCTCCTCTTTTTCCCTCCACTAAAAAGTCTCCTGCTTGCCTCTTGAATGAGATATAATTTACCCCATTGCATTTGACCCTCTCTCTTCCCACTACATTTCTCTCTCACCATTTACCTTAATTTCTTTTAAGATATGTTCCCATCCTATCAATTCACTCTGTGCTCTCTGTCTCTGTATGTGCATGCATGTGTGTGTATGTGTGTGTGGTTCCACCAACTACCCAGATACTGAAAAGTTTTAAGAGTTACAAATATTGGCTTTCCATGTAGGAATGTAAACAGTTCACCTTTGGTAAGTCCCTTATGACTTCTCTTTGCTGTTTACTTTTTCATGCTTCTTCTCATTCTTGTGTCTGAAAGTCAAATTTTCTTTTCAGCTCTGGTCTTTTCATCAAGAATGATTGAAAGTCCTCTGTTTCATTGAAAGACCAGTTTTTCCCCTGAAGTATTATACTCAGTTTTGCTGTGTAGGTGATTCTTGGTTTGAGTCCTAGTTCCTTTGACTTCTGGAATATCCTATTCCACGCCCTTCAATCCCTTAATGTAGAAGCTGCTAGATCTTGAGTTATCCTGATTGTATTTCCACAATACTGGAATTGTTTCTTTCTAGCTGCTTGCAATATTTTCTCCTTTATCTGGGAACTCTGGAATTTGGCCACAATGTTCCTAGGAGTTTCTCTTTTTGGATCTCTTTCAAGTGGTGATTGATGGATTCCTTCAATACTTATTTTGCCCTCTGGTTCTAGAATCTCAGGGCAGTTTTCCTTGATAATTTCATGAAAGATAATGTCTAGGCTCTTTTTTTGATCATGGCTTTCAGGTAGTCCCATAATTTTTAAATTGTTTCTCCTGGATCTATTTTCCAGGTCAGTTGTTTTTCCAATGAGATATTTCACATTCTCTTCCATTTTTTCATTCTTTTGGTTTTGTTTGGTGATTTCTTGGTTTCTCAGAAAGTCATTAGCCTCCATCTGTTCCATTCTAATTTTGAGAGAACTATTCTCTTCAGTGAGCTTTTGAACCTCTTTTTCCATTTGGCTAATTCTGCTTTTGAAAGCATTCTTCTCCTCATTGGCTTTTTGAACCTCTTTTGCCAATTGAGTTAGCCTATTTTTCAAGGTGTTATTTTTTTCAGCATTTTTCTCTCTCATTTCTCTTCCCAGTTTTTCCTCCACCTGTCTAACTTGATTTTCAAAATCCTTTTTGATCTCTTCCATGGCCTGAGCCCACCAGACATCCACCTTGGATGTCTGGGATAGAGAGGCCCCGACCTCCACATCTTTCCCTGATGGTAAGAATAGTTCCTCGTCATCAGAATTGAAAGGCGGGAACATCTGTCCCCCAAGAAAGTAGCTTTCTATGGTCTTATTTTTCTTCCCTTTTCTGGGCATTTTCCCAGCCAGTTACTTGACTTCTGAGATTCCTCTCCACCCCCACCTAGATCTGCCCAGCTAGTGCTTGGGGTCTGAGATTCAGATGGGCTTTCAGTGGCGGGCACAGCTGCTATTCAATATGAGCTTAAGTTCTGGTGCTGGGGTGGGGGCAGGGCCACCTCCCAGGCTCAGTTCCCTGAGGGGCTTTATGCAGAAACCTTCGGTAATGGCCCTGAGCTCCTGCCTGCTTGGGGAGTCCCAGGCTGCTGCTGCCTCTGCCACTGCCTCTGCGGCTCCCTCTGCCGCTGCCTCCCAAGGGGGCCCGAGTCTCTGGAGTAAGCAGTCTTTCTCTGCATCTCATTGACTCACATAGTTGATGACTTCCCTCATGCTACCTCCCAAGAAACCTTCCCTGTTTGCCCCAGTCACCCTATCAACAATGATCCTTTTACCCTCAGGTGTTTGGAAGTTATTTATTCTCACTTCTCTTGTGTTCATGTCTCCCATAATGGAATTGACTGTGTTTGCATCTAATCCCCTGATACTAGACTTTATGCCTCATGAGACCAGGTCCCACTGACCTTTGGGTCTGACAGCCCTGTGTTGTACATTGAGTATTTGATCAGTAAATGTGTGGCAAGGTTAATACTGAGTTTGTCTACCACATTCTTCAAATATGCACAAGAGCCAGTGGCAATAGATGGCTTCTCCAGGACAGAAGGGGACATACTAGGAGAAGAGTGAAACAACCTTTTCGAAGTGCTCTATACAATGGCCTCTTCAGAGGCTGTTGCCCCGACCTGCTCAGCAGGCACAGCTAGCAAAAATCAGTAAAAGAAAATCCTCAGCTACAAAATCCTTGGCCCCCATCAAGCAGTTCAACATAAAAAACTCAAGATTTTATTCATAGAAACGACACTGAAGAAGATGTATCACCATCTGCTTTGCTGCTGCACCCTGAGAACCACTGGGCCTTTTCATCTGACTTGAAATTAAATCTATTAGAACGCAAGTTCCTTGCAAACATCCTTAGGGCTGAGCACAGTACTTTAAATCTAGCAAGAAACTAATATATATGACTAAGTGGTACAGTGTATAGTGCAATGGTACTGTAGTCAGGACAATCGGAGTTCAAATCCAGTATCAGACTGTCATTAGTTATGTGACACTGGGCAAGTCAGAACCTCTATTTGCTGTAGTTTCGTCACCTATAACATAAGAATAATAATAGTACCCATTTATAGGATTGTTGTGGGGATCAGATGAGTCATTTGTAAAGAACTCAGCACAATGTCTGGCACATAGTAGGCACTTAATAAAAGTTTGCTGCCTTTCCTCCCACTCATCCATTCATTCATTACCTTAGAAAATATTCTAAAGGAGATACAAATGATCAGAGTCCTGAGTCTGAAGTCAGGTGATTGAGGGGCAATGTGATACAGTTGATAAGAGCTGCATTTAGAATCAGGACAGTCTGAGTCCAATCCTGGGGTAGACTCTAACAGTAAAACTTCATGCAAGTTATTAACCATTATGTGCCTCAGCTTCTGCTTCTGTAAAATGAAAGGATTGGACCCAGTGGCTTCTCAGGTCTCTAAGTTTATGATCTTATTAGGCTGAGTTCAAAATCTAGCTCTGCTACTATGACCTGTGTCCCCATGGATAAGTCAACAGCTTCTCCATGCCTCTTTTCTCATCTATACAATGCATGAGTTGAATTCTAAGTTTCCTTTAAATCTAAAGCTATGATCTTATGATCTAAGACTCCCCAAATGGCGGACTTTTCCCTCTCACTAGCTGGATGGAAAGATGAACAGCGGTAGAGGAAGGATAGTGATCTAGGATTTCAATGTGATCGACTCATCGTAAAGAGAACCCAGATCCTTGTTTGGCAGCCACATTTGTAGTCAAGTCTGCCTTCACCACACCCCTGACTTTAGAATGTTTTACTTCATCAGCAATGGAGTATTATTTTTCTCTAAAAGAATAGATGTTCCTTGATGTCTGTGAACCTAATATGATACCTATCACACGGTGCTTATTGATTAAATGGGATTAAGCTAAATTAAGGTGAATTGGCCAGGTCAGGGATGACCGGGATCCAAGATCCAGATGGATTCACTGGGAAAAAACAGTGGTTGATCCTCAATAGTAGCCAGTACAATTACATAAATTTTTAGACATTTATTACAAACCTACTGGAAGTAGGATGCTATGCTACAAGGTAGGAGAGAAAAAATTTAGATAAAATGTAATTCCTGCCCTCATCACATTTATAGTCTGATGAAGAGGATCAAATATATACTCAACTGTAATACAAAATAGTACAAGTATAGAGAAGACAAAACAACAAAGTGTTGAGAGAAGTCCAATGCACATACCAAGAGATGACAGGAAGTCTAAGGCAGGTTGGTGAACAGAGGAAATTCAAGCAATTGGCATATTAACTAGTGGGAACCTAACATTCGATTAGATGCAGCTAGGTGACACACTGCCAGACCTGAAGTCAGAAAGAGTTCAAATCTCTGTGAGAAGTTGTGTGACCCTGGGCATGTGATTTTACCCTGTTTCCCTCAGTTCACCATCTATAAAATGAGCTGGAGAAGGAAATAGCAAACCTCTGTGTAATTTGTTAAAACGATTTAATGCCTCCTGGCCTCAGTTTCTTCTTTATTATGAGGAGATTAGAGTAGATGACCTCTAAGGTCACTCCACCTCTGACATTCAGCATTGCAGGATCATATTGTACAATGATATTATTATTACAGGAGTTCTAAGACATCTTCCCCATCTGAAATATTGTGTTGACAGATCTTACAATCTCTGTTCTAATCTCTCTCCCAGATATGATGTGCTTTGATCTGAAGTTTCTTCAAGCTCTGCCATTCTATGATTCTGACCATTAATTGTACACATTGTTTGAGGTAGATTTTGTTTGATGGTGCAAATCACCCAAATATCATTTATATTTAGTTTTGAAATCAATCCTTTGATTTTTACTTCCATTTTCTTTTCTTTTATTGACAAAAGTGTTATTTTGACCCTTTCTTTGGCTTAAATTAAAATTAATTTGAATCCATTGAGCCTTTGCCAACTGAGAGGGATAGGGAACTGAGCTGAAAATATAGTAGGTAGTATGGGTTGGCATTGGTGAAAACCAGTCTGAGATGAAACATCAAATCATGAAAACTGGAAGAGACCTCAGGGATCACCTAGTTCAGTGGTTCTCAACCTTCTCGAGTAAGAATGTTCCTTTTAAATCATCAAATATTTTCAGACTCACATATGATCATAGCTATATTTCTGCTATCCAAAGGCATGAAAATAAAAAGCAACTATGAAGTCAGTCATGAGTTTAATGGAAAGTTGATCAAATGAGATAATACATGTAAAATGCCTTGCCAACCTCATATTATAAGCTATTGCCATTATAATTACTATTATTCATCAAAACAGATTCTAAGTCAATTTGGAAAATATTCATGTCCATGTACTTAGTTTATTCCACTTAGAGGAGGTTATATCTGATCATTCTTGATGCAAAGTTATTTGGGGCAAAGCCTGATAAATGTAGGGATTCTTGTACTTTATGTAAGACAATTCTACAGCCTTCTTAAGGGTTCATAGTCTGCAGGTGGGAAGTGTGAGCCAACCCAACCTGTACCTAAAAAGGAATCATCTTCTATCATACTCACTCAAATTATAATTAGCCTTAACCTATCAACATTTATTAAGTGCTCATTATGCACCAAGCACTGTGCTAGGTACTAGAAATGCCCATACAAAAATGGAACAAATGTTACTCACAAAGATTCTAATGGAATTAAGAAGTATACATATGTATGTAAATAATAAATACATAAAGAGAATAAATACAAATATTAATATGGATGATGATGAATTTATACAAAGCTTTCAGGGCAACTGGGTGATGTAGTGAAGAGAGTACCAGGCACGGAGTCAGGAAGATGCATCTTTGTGAATTCAAATCTGATCTCAGACACTGTGTGACCCCAGGCAGGTGACTTCACCCTGTTTGCCTCAGTTTCCTCATCTGTAAAATGAGTTGTAGAAGAAAATGGCAAGCCACTCCAATATATCTGCCAAGAAAACCCCAAATGAGGTCACGAAGAGTCGGACACGACTGAAACAACTGAACAGCAACAAGGTTTACAAAGCACATTCCCATTATATTACCAAGCACATCTCAGGCTTCACATATATATGAGTCTCACAACAATTCTTTGAAGTTGGCCCTATTATTATCCTCATTTTATAAATGAAAAACTGAGACTAAGAGGTTAAAAGACTTGTCTAGAGCAGAAAAAAGCTGGTATCTAATGAAAAATTTAAATAGAGAAATGATGTACTTGACAGAGGATAGAATAATAGACAAATGGTACACAAAAGTAAGGAATCATCCAGGAGCAGCACAAGATGCTTAAGTATCACAAGAGGAGATAGAATGATCTCACTGAGAGGAGTCTACTTTCAGTGGTCACTAGAGTTGTAGGCACTTAGAACCCAGAGGCATCGTGGGGTCTAACTTCTCTGCATGTGTCTCTCAACCGTCTTTTTCATCCTCTCAAGCATTCACCACCCTAGAGATACCCAGATTCATTAACTCAAAGAGGTTTAATTAATCAATAGTCACATTTATACATATACCCAATGTCACTTGGCATCCATGAACCATCCAACTCACATTGGCAGAAGTGCCAAAATAGTAAGGTTCATCTCTTTTGCTTAATACTGAAATATCAGTGAAAATCAATCAACAAGCTCAGTGATCAACATATCTACAAAAGGGAATTTACTCCAGTGTTCAGACTGAAAATCACTCGTATGCTGAAAAATTTCTTCCAATAGGCTCCACGCCATTATACTCCTTCCTTCCCTTCTTAAGAGTTCAATCCTGGTATACCAACATCCTTTTTTGTAAGCTGAATGTGATCCTTGGAATCAGGAGATAAATGAGACTTTTACGTATGTTTCAGGGGGAGGAGTGGAGAGAATCATTCCAAAAGCATTGAGAGAACAAACAGACATGACCTTCACTGAAGTCAAATTCATATTTCTATAGCTGATTAGCATCCTTTGAAAGGAGTAGGCATCTCAGGGATGAAGGCAGATCACGGCCTACTCTATACAAAGATAATCAAAAGGTCTGTGATAGGGTCCATCAAAGAAGTCTGTAAGAAGATGACACAAACATGGGAAGAGATCCTACAATAGAACTCTACCTGAGAGCTAATTACAGAGTGGGGACTAAGACCCAGAGAAAGAGAAAAGACTTCTTTTCTTTGCAGCTCTACCTCGCAGAACCTAGGATAGGACTGACCAAGAGTCAAAACTGATATTCTTCCATAGCTAAGTCCAGGGCTCCCCAAGACAGGGAATAGGAAGAAGATGAGCCTATGAGCTGGAACGGAAACATCATATTGATTTTAAAGAGCCAGGATTGATTTCTGGGAATATCAGATGGCTAACTGAAGGATCAGAGGCAGAGAGCAGAAAAACAGTGAGAAGCAGGAGACATAATAAGTATCTTACACAAATTGTCATCAAGTCCAAGCTGCCCATTTTTCAGATAAGAGAACCAGGGTCCAAAAAGGTTAAGTGATTCCTCAAGGATAAAAATCTTACAAGAGCATTGAAGGATACATTGTCAGTAATCAAAGTATTGAGTATATAGGATTTAGAGATAGAAACAACCCAAATGGTCATCTGGTCTACCCCATTCCCATAATTTTACAAGTGTGGAAACTGAGGTCCAGACAGATTAAGTCACTTTCCCAAGGTCACACATCAAGTAAAAGAGTTAGAGTTCAAACCAAAGGTTCAGGAAAGGTATAGGGGCACCAATATTGGATTTGGGGTCAGAAGATCAGGATTTGAATCCTGGAACCTATTTTTCCTGAATGACCATGGATAAGTCACTTAACTTCATCAATAGCCTTGTATACAAATCAGTATATTAAGGGTTTGAGAATTAATTCACAAGACGAATGGCTCACCACATATTTCCATAATTGAAAACTGACTGTGCTATCTTCAGTGTGTCATTTCTGCCTGCCAATGAAGGTAGCAACCTGACTCTAATTTATCTTCTTGAAGGACATCCTGAGCCTCCACATGGTTAAGTGATTTGCCTGTGATTGCCCATTTAGAACAAGTAGGATTTGAA
Organism: Bettongia penicillata ogilbyi; assembly: GCA_023548195.1. NCBI lineage: Eukaryota > Metazoa > Chordata > Mammalia > Diprotodontia > Potoroidae > Bettongia > Bettongia penicillata. The sequence continues at coordinate 982,170 of JAJHZJ010000150.1, forward strand.
CCCAGGGCTTCCTGGCACTAAATCTAGCTTGTATCCACTACCCCAACTAGTGTAGTAGACTATAGTCATTTGGTGATTTTTAATATTAACCTCTTGGAGCCTCAGTTTCATCATCTTAAAAGGAAAATAACAATACTCAAGCAACAAGCACTTCTTAAGAGACTCTGTGTGTCAAGCACTATATTATGTGCTGGAGATATAAAGACATAAATGAGAGAATCCCTGCCCTCTATAAGTTTATATTCTATCAATTGAGATAATATGCATGCATTAAGAAATATAGTATACAAATATTCAATAGTATACAAATAAAGAATAATTGTATACAAATACTAAAATAGTACACAAAATAAATGCAAAATAATTGGTGGGGGGGACACTAGCAGCTAAGGTACCAGGAAAGCTTCATGTAGGAGGTGGCATTTGAACTGAGCTCTAAGGCAACTACAAATTCTGACAGAAGGAATTGAGGTGGGAAATTGTTTTGTAAACATTAAAGCACTAAAGGAAGTATACCATGTAATATGCTCTGGGAGGTTCAACAAAGCTGGAGAATGGTGAGTTTTGAACATCCACATCATCATTATTATTAGTTTGGGACTGGGATAATGGCATCCAGGCTCTGAACTGCTGGTAAAATCCACTCCACTCACAGAACCCATCTCCTTGCTTAGATTATGTGGATTTTCACAGAGCACATGATGCTAGCCTCACTTCATAATGCTCTGTAGAGTTGTTACAGCTGGATAGCTCCCAGATTGACAGCAAGCAAAGACCCAAGGTGGAAAAGAAAACTATAGGTATTGGAATCCAACCAACCCTCATGGAATCTCATTATCTTTCCTGCTTCCATTAAATTATTATGCATGAGATAAATTAGAATAGAATGAGTGCTATCATGGCTTGGTGGATTTGGAGCTGGCCTTGGGGCTCCAAAGACCTGGTTTCAGGTATCACATCTGATACATCTGTTTGGATAATCCTCAGCAAGTCGCTGTCTCAGTGTCCTGCAGTGACTCTCTACCATTTATAATTTGCAAAGAAGATGGTTGTTGGTCTTCCCTTGATAGGAGTTTCTTTGCCCAGAGTTCCATATATCAATGAAATCATAGAACCAATCAAAATAAAATCAAAAAAGTGTCTCACCTAAAAGTGGTAGAATAATAGAACATTTCAGAAGTCAGCATTGGTAGATGTTAATGTGGAAAGAGTGTTAGAGCTGGAGTCAAGATTTAAATTCAAATTCTCCCTCAGATACTTACTTGCCTGTGTGATCCTGGGTAAATTGCTTAGCCTCTATGTACCTCAGTTCCCTCATCTGTTAAATGGGAATAATAACCATATCCAAAATAATATCTGATCCTGAAAATGATATCTTATTCAAAAGAAGCAGAACAGGTAAGAGGCAGGTGTGGAATAGTCTTGTATAATAAGTTAAATTCATGTGTGCAAATCCATTAACCAGAGTGAGCAAAGGAATGTGGCAGAATACATACGAATAAAGAACACAAAGAGAAGCAGCATTGGATTGGATAATATGTGCTCCTGGACAGAAACAGAAAAAAAAAAAAGGATGAGGGATTTGGATCACAGAGGTTCAGGTCACAAGTCTAACAAAGAGAAAGAATACATACACTACTGATGGGGGAATTTCAAATTAACTGGATATCATCTTAATGCATCACAATATTTTTAGCCTTTTCCAATCAGCAAGTTCTTTTCTTTCCCACTTCTTTAGTGATACAAAAAAAGTACTGCTATAAATACTTTAGTGTATTCAACACCTTTAGTTTTATTGCTGATACTTACCCTGAGGGGAATGGGGGTATATCCTATCAGTAGGATTTCTGATCATAGATATTTTTCAAGCCTAATTCCAGGCTTCTTTCCAGAAGTCAGATTCAATTCAGTTCCATCAAGAGTATATTATTATACCCACATTCCCTCCATCACTGTTCTCATCTTGGGCAATTTTTGTAGTTGTGAAATGAAGTCTCAGAGTTGGTTTGATCTGCAATTCTTCTCTCATTAGTGATTTGGAACAATTCTTTATATGACTATTAAAGTTTGCCTTTGTCCTGGGTTTGTGTCTGGGAGCCAAGATGACAGAGTAAGCAGCAAATCTCTATAATTCTCTCATATTCACCTCCAAACAGCCATAAAATAGTGCCCCAAAGCAAATCCTGAAAGAGCAGAACCAGCAAAAAGATGGAGTAAAACAAACTTTGAGGCCAAGAAACTTGGAAGACCAGCAAGAAAGTTCCATCTTACTTGGGTAAAAGTAGAGTGCAATCCAGGACAGAAGTGCCCCAGCAAGTCAGTAAACCAGTAGGAGATCCTGAGCCACAGTGCAGAGGAGCAAGCAAATGTTTGCTCCAGGATCCCCTACATGCCTCAGCATAACCAGCTCACTCCAGCTCTGGGAACTGCCACATGCTTCAGTATAGCCCTGGACAAACAGATGACTTCAAATGGCAGGACTCTACTTGCTTCAGTGTAGCCCAGACAAACAGGTAGACACCAACCCTACAGATGCCTAAGCAAATGGACAGCTACCATCCTGTTATTGCCACATGCTTCAGCATAGCTCTGGACAAACAGGAAGCCACTAATGACCAGGCTGCCACATATCTCAGTGTATCCCTGGAGAAAGGCAGATACCCCACTGGCCTCAGCACATACAAGACACCAACACTAAGACCCCAGCTTAGCACCAGGAAAACCACTAGATCCTTGCAGCCTCCAGCAGTGCCAGTCACATCCCGATCCCAGTCCCACAGCACAGCACAAGCATCCCCTGTGGGCTTCAGGACAACATCACTGCAGCACCAGATAAACAACTAGGGCCTGCAGCCTCTGACACAAGAAGCCTGAGATAATGCCCCTTTTCACCCCAGGAGCAGAGCTCAAATTTAAAATAAAGGGGAAAGGCCAATAAAGATTAGAAGCAACAAGAAGAATCTGAACATAGAGAGTTATTATAGTAACAGGTAAGATCAAGACACAAACTCAGAAGAGGATAATAATGTCAAAATACCTATGGGCAAAACCCTAAGGTAAAATGGGAAGTGATCTCAAGCCCAGAAAGAACTCATGAAAGAGCTCAAAAAGGAGCTTAAAAATCATATATGAAAGGTAGAAGAAAAACTGGGAAAAATAATAAGAATGATGCAAGAGAATTGTGGAAAAAAAGAGTCAACACCTTGGAAAAAGAAAACAATTGTTTACAAAGTAGAATCGGACAAATAGAAAAGAAAGTGTAAAACCTAATTGAGGAAAACAACTCTTAAAAGTTAGAATTGGGCAAGTGGAAGATAATGACTCTATGAGACATGAAGAATCAAACAAATGTTTTTAAATGGAAAAAATAGAAGAAAATGGAAAATACCTCATAAGAAAAACAACTCATCTGGTAAGTAGAACCAGGAGAGACAAGGTCAGAGACTACTTGAAAACCATAATCAAAAGGAGGACATAGATAGCATCTTTCAAGAAATTGGCAAGGAATATCTAGAAGCCATGAAGTCCTGAAACCAGAAGGTAAAGTATGCATTGAACAAATATACCAATCAACTCAGGAAATAGATTTCCAAATGAAAACTCCTAGGGTCATTATAACCAAATTTTAGAACTATCACATCAATAAAAAATACCACAAGTGGCCAAAAAGAAACAATTCAAATACTGGGAAACCTCAGCCAGGATTACACAGGTCTTAGCAGCTACAACATTAAAAGACCAGAGGTCATAAGTTTTAAATTTTCTTCCCTTCCTCCCCTCATCTCTGAGATACCATGCAATCTTATATCAGTTCTACACATACATTCTTATTAAACACATTTTCACATTAGTTATGTTGCTTAGTAGAATAAAAAGTAATGGAAAACAACATGAGACAAACCAAAACTAAACACAACACAAGAGAAAATAATCTGCTTCATTCTGCGTTCTGATTCCACAGCTCTTTCTCTGGATGTGGATGATATTTTGCCTCGAGTCCTTTGGGAAAGTTTTAGGTCAGTAGATTGCTGTGAAGGGCTGGATATTTGTAATTATTAAAAATTATATCACTAAGAGTACAACTAGAAGAAATACAAAAGACAGAGGATACAGGTATAAAGTAAATTTGAGGAAATGATAAAAATAATTAAGAGAGGAGGAGGAGGAGCTCACTGGGAACAGAAGGAAGGAAGAGACACGGGGTAAATTATTTCACATGAAGAAGCAGAAGGATCCATTTCAGTGGAAGGGAAGATAAGAGGGTGGGCACTGGGCATCATTCGAACCTTAATCTCATCAATATTTGCTCAAAGATGGCATAATACACAAATCAGTTGAATATAGAAATCTTTCTTACCCAACATGGAAGTAGAAAGGGAGAAAATTAAGCAAAGGTGAGGAAGGGGACTAATAGAAGGGAGAGCAGGAAGATGGTAGACAGAAGCAAAATACTGGTGAGAAAAGAAAGGATGAAAGGAGACAGTGGACAAACAGGAGGAAAAATAGGAAGGAGGGAAACAAACAGTAATCATAACTGTGAATGTGAATAGGATAAACTCACCCATAAAAAAGAGGCAAATAGAAGAGTGGATGAAAAAACAGAATCCTACAATTTGTTGTTCACAAGAAACACAGTTGAAGCAGAATTGGGCAAGTGGAAGATAATAACATACATAGTATAATAATAACATACAGAGTAAAGGTAAGGGGCTGGAGCAGTGCTTAAACAATCTTTACAGTAAGTGTCTTTGATAAGGCCTCATTTCTTAAATATATAATTTATAAGTCAAATATATAAGAATACCAGCCATTCCCCAATTGATAAATGGTCAAAAGGTATGAACAGATAGTTTTCAGATGGAAAAAATATCAAACTATCTATAGGTATATGAAGAATTGCTCTAAATCATTTTTGATTACAGGAATGCAAATTAAAACAACTCTGAGGTACCAGATCACACCTATCAGATTGACTAATATGACATAAAAAGGAAAATGATTAATGTTGGAGAGGATATGGGAAAATTGGAACACCAATTCATGAAGTTTTGAGTGATCTAACCATTCTAGAGAGCAGTTTGGAACCATGCCCGAAAGGCAACCAAACTGAGCATTCCTTTTAATCCAGCAATTCTGCCTCTAGGTCCATATGCCAAAGAGATCATAAAAAATGGAAAAGGACCTACATATGCAAAAATATCTATGACAGCACTTTTGTGGTAACAAAAGGGGATGCCCATCAGTTGGAGAATGGCTGAATAAGCTATGGTATATGGATATAAAAACACTATTGTGCAGTAAGAAAAGATGAACAGGAAGATTTCAGAAAACTCTGGAAAGACTTGTACAAATTGATACAAAGTGAAATTACAAGAGCCAGGAAAACATTGTACACATATCAGCCACAGTGTGAGATGACCAGTTATGAATGACTCAGCTCTTCTCAGCAGCACAGTGATCCAAGACAAGTACAGAGGACTCACAAAGAAAAATGCAATCCACATTCAGATAAGGAACTGATGGACTCTGAATGCAGATCAAAGCATGTTTTGTTTCACTTACTTTATTCTTTTTTTGTGTTTTCCCCCTTATAATTTGTTTCTTCTTTCACAAGCGTAACTAATATGGAAATAGGTTTATCATGATAGCACATGTATAACTTATATCAAATTACCTACCAGTTTTGGAAAGGGGAGGGAAGGAGAGGAAGGGAGAAAAATTTAGTACTTGAAATTTTGCAAAAATGAATGTTAAAAATTGTCATGTCATGTAATTGAGAAATATAATTTTAAAAATATTATTTAACAAAAGAATTGGTAGAGATGCAAATCAAAACAACTCTGAAATACCACATCACACCTATCAGAATGGCTAACTTGACAAAACAGGCAGGTGATAAATGTTGGAGAAGATATGGGAGAATTGGAACACTAATACATTGTTGGTGGAGCTGTGAGCCGATCCAACCATTCTGGAGAACAATTTGGAACTATGCTCAAAGGGCTACAAAAATGTGCATACCCTTTGACCCAGTAATACCACTTCTAAGACTGTATCCTCAAGAGATCATAAAAATGGAAAAGGGCCCCACATATACAAAAATATTTATAGCAGCTCTCTTTGTGGTAGCCAAAAACTGGAAATCAAAGGGATGCCTATCAATCGGGGAATGGCTGAATAAACTGTGGTATATGAATGTAATGTAATACTATCGTGCTATAAGAAATGATGAACAGGAAGACTTCAGAGAGACCTGGAAAGACTTATATGATATGATGCTGAACAAAAGGAGCAGAATCGGGAGAACTTCATACACAGCAACAACCACAGTGTGAGAGGATTTTTTCTGATAGACTTAGAACTTCATAGCAATGCAAGAACTTAAAAAATTCCCAATGGTCTTTTAAGGCAAAATGCCTTCCACATTCAGAGAAAGAACTAGGAATTCAATCACAGAATGTAGCAGATCATTTTCTTTTGTATTATGTTTTGGTTTGTTTTATGATTTCTCCCATTCATTTTAATTCTTCTATGCAACATGACTATGGTGAAAATGTATTTAATAGGAATGTATATATAAAACCTATATAAAATTGTATGCAGTCTCAGGGAGGGAGGGGGGAGATAGGAGGGAAGCAGGGGGAGGGAGCGAAAAAATCTAAGTTATATGAGAGTGATTGTAGAACACTGGAAAATAATAAAATTAAAAATTAAAAAAAAATAAAATCCATTTTGATTGAAAAAAAAGAATTGGTTTCATATATCCTTAATCACAACAATGGCTTTTGTGTCTGATGTTCAAGACTAACTACACACACACAAAAACTGAGAAAGCACATGCCCTGTTCCTGTTGCTTCTCTGATGATTGTTTTTAAAGTCTACTTCTGAGAGTAAAACTCAGTTGGAAGCTTCAGATGTGGTTGAGAGGGAATTGTTGGAGAAAGAGCTGTGTGGACCCAATGAGAATGGCTAATTACCCCATGCAACAGCTGGTGAGAGTTGACATTGACAAGTGCTTAGAGGAGTGTATTGGGTGGAAACTCTTAACTATTCTGTAGTGATAAAAATCAGTGACAGCCTCTCAGTACAAGGACTTTGGAGTTATCATAAAAAGTCCTAGGAAGACATCTGCTCAGATAAAGCCATCTGGGGAAGGAAGGTACCACTGGGCTGTGAGGAAAAAGGGCTATGGAAAGGAATAAGAAGCTGAGGGAAATTATTAAATGGCTATTCTCTTATGAATCACCCAGAGCTTACTGTCATACATTTATCATGGATCTTGTGTGATGAGTAAGACAGCTCAACTGTGAGATATAACCCAAGAGGTTATGTTTGAACCATCAGTTCAAAGAAGATGGGGAAATCACTAGGTAGAACCTTAAAATAATTTAATTCTCATCCCTGTTTTCCCATTGATTTGCTTTATGACCTTGGAATAAATAGTAACAACCTCTCTGGGCTTCAGTTTCCTTTGCAAAAAAAGAGGAGGGGATTGTATTAAATGATAGACCTTGAGCATCCTTTCTGGATAATGTTAATAAGGTTCTTATTCAGTACGATAAGCAGGAGCATAAGCTAAAACCATTTTGAGCTGATTGTTAAATTTTCCCTCTCAGCATTTACACTTCAAAAATTTGCAAATGCTACATATGAAAGCTTGATTTATTTTTTTATTGATTGCCTAGACTTAAGCAAATGATTTAGAAAATGTTAATAATGCAGACTAAGTTTAAGTATATCTTGAGTATGAAAAAAAGGTCAAAAGTCTAGCAAAGAGAAAGGATACAGTATTGATGGGAAATTTCAAATTACCTGGATATTACCTTAATGCATCACAATTTTTACCCTTCAGGAAAAAAAAATCCAAAGGGTCAGTTGTTAAACATTTACCAGTATATCCCTGGTACAGAATAAATAAATAACATAAATAATAATATAAATAAATAAAAAGACTCCAGTATCTGAACTGAAAACACCTGAGAAGTCCAGCCTTACTTTGACCTATTATGAAAAGCACCTAGAACCTTTGAATACTGGACCCACACTCTTTTCACATGGTTTAGCTCTTAGATTAACCTCTCTTAGTTGTCCTACCCCGGCAAGTAAGCTGGGACACCAGTTTTATACCCACATTCTTTTAGCATGTAAGGACTGGAAGGGCTCTAGAAGATTATCTGATCCAATGAGCCTCATTTCCCAGATGGAGAAAATGAGTCACAGAAAGAAAAATTACTTACCCAAGTATATACAACGAGTTAATAACCAAGCAAGAGACTAGTACCCAGATCTCCAGAGCCCAACTCAGCATTTTCAATACAGCTCCCCTGCTGTATGGCTATAACAAATTTGAGGGGAAGGATTGGTTCAGAAAAGTCAAAAGAAAATCTCTCCATTCCCCTAAGATATCTCTGAAGATGTTTCAGTTACCTTGCAACTCATTATAGAAAAAGGATGGGGGAACATGATGAGCTAATTGGTAATTACTATAGGTCCCCCTTAGGAAGAGGGGAAAACAATGAGATAAGATCCATTGTCTCTCTTGCCAGCATAAGATAAATCAAAGGATAAATCAAAAGATCTATCAGAAAACTAGAGTTCAGGTCCATATGACTTAGAAGTGACAGAGATCTGACAGATCAGCTAGTCCAATGCCTTTATTTTATAGATGAAGAAACTGAGTCACACAGAGAGGAGGTGATTTTCCCAACATTCCATGGCAAATGGCAGAATGAGGATGCAAATCCATGCTGCCTGACTCCAGATCCTCAGTTCTTTCCATCACACTACATCAGTAGCCATTACTCTCATTCAGTTTCCACAACAAACTGTTGTTGGGGAACTGTTCTTAGCTCCATTCTATAGATGAGATTCAGAAGCTGAGACAGGGGAAGTGGTCCATAAAATCAGTGAATGGCAGAGCCTGGACCTGAACCCCAAACTCCTCATTCCAAATCCAGAGCTCCTCCTACTACTCCCTCTCATTGCCAATCTAAAATACATAAGGAATTATCTAAAAGAGTAGGGGCTTTCATTAACTTGGGCAGTTCTTGGTCTCTGTACTCCAGAATTACATGAGGCACATAGTTTTAATGACTTGGTCAGGGTAAGACAGCTCTTATATTTTAGAAATAAAATTTGAACTCAGGTTTTCTTGACTCTCTAAACCATGACTCCATTCTGCCTGCCTCTGCCTTTCCTACTATTTATTTTCTCTATCTCTGCATCTCTTTTTCTCCCTCCCTCCCTCCTTCTATTCTATCTCTTCCCCCCTCTAGCTTTCCCTCTATTCTCTCTCCCTCCTCCTCTTTCCTCCCCACATTCTGTCTCTTCTCATATTCTCTCTACCTGCCTACCTCCTTCTCTCCTTTCCTCCTCCCCCATCATGAGGGCTTGCTTGTGATATAAGGAACGACTGGATAAGGGAATTTCCTCTGCCAATATATAGTCTTAGAAAGTGGAGGACTGGGAAGGTAAGTGGTGTGCTTGGCATCACACAGCCTGTATGTATCAAAAACAGGACTTAAATCTAGGTCTTCCTGCCTCTGAGACCAGCTCTATACACATTTCCTTTTTTAAAAAAATGAGACAATGTCTGTTAAATTATTTTCAAACTATTAATATTGAAGTAAATGCATAATATTTGATTTGATTATTCCACTCCATCTTTAAATTAACTCCCCGGCCAATTCTCTCCTCCACCATGCCCCACAGTCTCCCTGAATCACATACAAAGGACAAGGTAAGATGGTGCTCCATTGTTTTTACCCCCAAAGACATTTTTGTTGTGTCCTTTCCTTCCAATTCTTCCTCAAATATGCCTGCAATTTCTACATTGTAGTAAAAAAGGGAAAATGTGATCAGATGTTCTTCAGGACTCATTAGTCAGATTAATATTTGCAAATCAAAGAGCCTGAAATTTTGGCAACAGTAATAAAAAGGTTTAGAGGAATTATGGAGTAGATGTCTGTTTGAGAAGAAATTAAATAGGCCATTTCCTTCGGAAAAAGAAAAAAACAAGTTTGAATTTACATAGGATTTGTTCTACAAGGATCTTAGAAGACTGGTCAGAGATATCAATCCACTGATTATGACCCCAGCAAAGGCACAGGATTTTGAGCTAGAAGGGACCTTTGAGTCAAACATATACATATGTGTGCATGTATATACATATGTATGTATGTATATATGTATGTATTCAAAGATCCTTATTTTATAGCTGAGAAAACTGAGAGCCAAGAAGTTGAAATGATACTTCCTGTCAGTCACATCTAGATCTTCATCCAGTCTTCTCTCTACTATATTCTGGGCCTCAATTTCCTTATTTCATAGGAATGCTGAGCCCTGATTTCATCTCGTAGGAGAAGTGTGCTCTGAATCACATTCATTTTCATTCTTATGTGGCATATTCAAAGAATTTAAGCATCTTGCCCATGGTCACACAGCTACTAAGATTCTTCTAGGGATGAGAGTTAATACTACTACTTCACAGAGATACAGGGCTTGTTCACTGAAGAGCTGAGGCTCTCACTTTCATATGTGATTTCTGCTTTCTTTGTGGTTATCTGGGCCCCAAGATCAGTTACCTAAAGCTGGAGAGGATCTTATAAGATCTAGTCCAATGTTCACATTTTACAGATGAATAAATTGAATCCTGGAGAGACATATGACTTGGTTGAGATTACAGAGATAGTAAATATCAGAAGTAGAATTTGAGCCTGGTCCTTAGACACCACAATCAATGTTCATTCCCCTGTGTCACTCTCGCTTTCTCACTGTTCACTGTTCTATGTGTTCGTCCTTCATTTCCGAAGAAGACCACGCCATTAGAGAAATAATGACATGACTTGCACTTGACTTTGTTTTGAGTGAGGGAGGGCTGTGCAGGTCACCAGCTTCACTTCTCCTCCAGAGCAATCTGAATCCAGTGACCAGATATTCATCATGATGGCTGGAGATGACTCAGGATGAGGCAATTGGGGTTAAGTCACTTGCCCAAGGTCACACAGCTAGTGAGTGTCAAGCGTCAGAAGTGAGATTTGAACTCAGATCCTCCCAACTCCTGCACTGGTGCTCTATTCACTGCACCACCTAACTGCCCCATTCACCATTATATCCAGGTAGAAAATAGAACAAAGAATAGGAAAAGAGTCATAGCTAAAGCTGATACATTCGGTAATGGTGAGACCAATGGTTCAGTCCAGCAAAATGATCACACTTTTGAGAAAAGGCAGGCCCACCATCATGTCAGGATGAGGTCCATACCCCCTTATTTGTTATAAAGGTCCCCACAAGTTGAGCCCAATCTACCTTGTTTCCCACTACCCCTTGTATATCACCATTCCAGCAAGGTTAAACCTATCATCATACTTCAAATGCACTATGTACTTTTCCGACCTCCATACCTTTGTTCACATCATTCCCTGAAATTCCCTTCCCATTTGATCAGTAATCCTCTCCACCACGAAAAATTATACTTAAAACCCATTTCTTCCAGTCAATCTCCTTTCATACACATCACCCATTGTGCTCCCTCTTTTCTTTGAACTATCTATGGCCATTAGCATCTTCATTATTCCTTTGACATTAGTGACATATTATCTTTGAATAGCTCTTAGATTCTTGTATTTTTCTCAAGCCTTTTATTACTCAAACTTGTCCTGAGTTTGAATTCTACTTTCCAAAGCCATATGGAGAAGGGGAAAGAGCCCTATATTTGGAGTCAGATGTGGGCGGAAGCCAAATGCTGACACTAACTAGCCATGTGCCCTTGGTCAGGTCACATCGCATCTTCAATCTTCAGCTTACTCATTTTTAATATGGGAATAATGATACATGCACCTCAAAATGTCATTGCCAATAGCCCACTTTGAGGATAAGTTCTTTCCTTCAAAATAATAGACTATAGACACAGTACTCAAAGGAACACAGGCATCCTCAAGTGTAATAATCTTCATTTAATGATGTGGACACTGAGTCCTAGGAAACTTTGGTGACTTTTTCTTAGGAAAGGTTCCATTTAAAGATCCGTGTGCTATTTCAAACTCAGGTATATTGGCTCTAAATTTTGCTTTTTAACATGCTACCACACTAAGAGTTGTAATACCTCCCAAGACCATAGCAAGAATCAAATTAGGTAATGTATGTGAACTGCTTTGCAAAGTGTGAGCCACTGTGCATATGTAAATTATTGTTAAACCCTAATATAGAGGGATGGGATTAGTATTCTAGTCTCCATTCAGACTATGAGCTGAGGGAAGGCAGGGTTCCTAACGTCTTTGTGTTGACTCATTTAGTGTCCAGCACGGGACTTGTCATATGCATACCTACATGTTGACTGAATGAGCGAATGGATGGCTGAGTCCACACATGTAATCATTCATGCTGCTTCTGTCTACCATTACTATCAAGAAAAGGCACTATGTATAACTCGGTGACATGTCTTTCATCCTCAGAGTACTAAAAGACTTTGAAAAAGAAAGCCCATCTGATTTTATCTATTTTCCAGATGAAAAAATAGGTTCATCAAGGTAAAGCAAGGTTTTCCTCAAACCAGTAGCTAAGCAGAAACCTTTAGGACTCATTCTCTCTAGTTCTGCTTCTTTGGTAACAAAGCAAGCAAAATCAATCGCCTCTCAAAAAAATATAAACCTTTGCCAGTGACACCATGTCCCTGAGTGAAGCCTCATGGGTACCTAGAATATCAGAGCTTGAAGAGATGATAGAGATGAATGAGTCCAGCATATTCATTTCACAGATGAAGAGACAGAGGACAATAGAGAAATTATTTGTCCAAGGTCACAGTGTTAATGAGTGGTATTGCCCATACTTGATTACAAGACCAATGAGTCCTCTCTCTACTGTCAGCATAGTTATCAAACCACAGCAAACAGTCTGTGGTACTGAACTCCAAAGAATAATGCAACTCTGTCCAGGGTTCTGAATGCCCATGGATTGTAGCAAAGGGGGCTCACAAATGCCTCCACAATGAAACTGTGTCCAATTCACCAAGCTAAACCTTTACATCTCAAACTTGCAACAACACCATTGTTGCAATGATAAAGCCTCAACAAGGAGTTCAAAAAATCACTTATATCTTGATGGTAAGATTCTTCCACTGGAAGCCAGCTTTTCTCAGAGTCATTCCACTTGAAAAACCTGGAAAGACCTGCAAAACCGGAAGAACAGCAACAATGATCATCTGTAAATAACTTAGCTATTCTCAGCAATATAATGATCCAAGACAATTCCAAAGAACTCATGATGAAAAATACACATCCAGAGAAAGAACTGATGGAACACAGATGCAGATCAAAGAATATGATTTTTCACTTTACTTTTCTCTTGGACTTTTGGTCTGTTTCTTCTTTCACAACATAACTAATATGGAAATGTTTTACATAATTGTACATATATAACCTATATCAAATTACTATCTTGGGTGGGAAATCGAGGGAGGGACAGAAAAGAATTGGAATTCAAAATATTTAAAAATGAATGTTAAAATTATCTTTACATGTAATTAGTAAATAAAATATTATTTAAAGAGTTGCCTGGCTTGAGGTTCCATGAAATGAATTATTATTGGAGCTAAGCTTTCTGGAAATCCTCATTCAAACTCATTTAATAACTGTAGACTCCTCTTTCATATGACATGTGTTGCTCCCTTGAAAGAATCCAGATATGTCCTTTGTTCCTCAGTGAATACATTTCCCTTGTGGTAGCCTACACACAGAGTATTGGGTCCGGAGTTTCAAGACCTGGTTTTAAATTCCAGCATGTCTTTTTACATGTTCTGTATCCCTGAGAGAGTTCTTTAACCTCCCTTCTCAGTTCTTTCATCCATAAAAGGGAGACAATAATACCTTCTCTAATTTCTCCTAACATAGGCTCAAATAGGATAATACATGCAAAGTGCTTTGTAAAAAATAAAATGGAATACAAATAAATGTTTTATTATGGTGGCCTTGACCCTAAGTCGTGATGGCTCATTACTGAAGCCTTCAGGGAAGCCTTAACTAAAAAGTATATTAACAGTGAGATAGGGAGAAAATGGAAAAGTAAATTCATACTGGAATAAAAAGGACTTAGGATATCATACAAAAGCCACTACACAGGAGAGAAGACTGATCTCTCAGTCATTGAGATTTTACCAAATTTTTTGAGACTGAACTTCCTCCTTTCCAAAACAACAGTCTAACTACATGATCTTTCAATCTGTGTACCATGTCTATGGTCTTTCTGAATATAGTATTCTGTATTTTAAGCCTTCTCAGTTCAAATATCCATTCTAAAGTCCTTTTCAGCTCTGGTATTCTATGTTTCTAGCTCTGAAATTCTATGTTCCAAAGTCCCTTCCAACTCTGACATTCTACATTCTTTCCAGCTCCTGTATTCTCAGAGTCTATTCTATTATTCTATATCAGTATGTCTCTGTAGTGGAAAAGCTGAGCATAATCACCTTAGGGAGCTCTGGGCTAAAAAGAATTACTGGGGTAGATTAGTGAAGAACAACTCAAAACTGGATAAAACATTTTCCATGAGCTTGGTTCCCACTGCCTATATTCCAATCTACATCTCTCTTCTAAAACTTGACCATAATTTATCTCCTCCAGGAAATTGCCTAATCAATAAAAGATAATTTACCAGTCTGCAGGCATTTTTCCTTCTTCCCATTTCCTCCCTGATACTCTTGCAATATTTCCTTTATTTTCCTCATTCTGAAGCCCTTGAACCATCTGCCAACTCAACCATGATAAAATGAATACTAATTACTTCTGGGGATTCTGACTATTTTTAAGTAATTGGTAGATAGATAGGTCACAACATTTTATCACTTGGTAGGGTCTCTGCTATTGAGCATCAGTAACTCTTCCTAGTCATAAAATGATATACCTGGGAAAGTTACCTTATGGTAGAGAGTGAAAATACTGGTAAGGACCTTGAAACACAATATCAGTTCTTGGAATTACCTTATATTATAGACTGCCAGAACTGGAAAGAATCCTAGAACATAGAATACCAGTTCTGGGAATTACCTTCAGATGCAGGATGTTAACATGGAAAGGGACCAGCCTTAAGATGATCTAATTTGAACCCATCTCATTTTATACATAGAGAAACTGAAATCCAGAAGAGAGGCAAAAACTTGCTAAGAGTCACACTGAACTAGTGTCACATTCAGAACTAATACTCCAGTCTCCTAACTCCTGGTTCAGTGCCTTTTCCATTATGGTTCACCACTCACTGCCAATATTCACCATACCTACTGCCAATGCCACAGTTCAATATCCTATCTGGATTCCCCAGCCATACTTTTTTTCTATGGTCTCCCTCCTCCAAGACCATTTCTTCTCAGCTGGCAAATGTTAAGGGAGTCCAAACTCTGTGCTCAGAGTAATGGGGCAATAGAAGGATAAGCGAATTTGTATTTCTACTCTCATAGACTGCAGTCTAAAAGACTGAGAAGTCAGCAGTTTTAGTGAAAATTATACTGGATTTGGGATCAGATGGCCTGAATTAAACCCTAGTCCTACCTATTTGTTACTAGTTGTTTGATGTGGAGCTAATCACTTAGATTGTCTGGATTTCCCTATATGCAAAATAAGAGATTGGAGTCAATAAATATTAGGGTCAATTCTACCTGTGACCTTCTATGTTCTAAATGTTTTGAAGTAGATCTTGAGCAACCATCACTATGCTGAGCAATAGCTGTGTTCTTATCATCACTGCATTAGGATGTAATCTCCTGGAGGACAGGCTTGGTTTTATTTTGTCTTTTTGCCCTTATATATAGCACAGTGCTTGAACATAGCAGGCATTTCATAAACATTTGCTGATGTTGGTAGGAAAAAGGGTGAGATGCCAGATCTAAGAGAAGTGCAAGGTCCGGTCTCTATCCTTGAGGATCTCACAGTTTTGTTTTGAAGAGAAGAGAAATATGTATTAAGTGAGTAAGGTATAATATATATTATAATATAACATAACATGTTATAACATACCATGACATAACATGATATACTACAACATGATATAACTTTTGATATGATACAATATGATGTGATATGGTGATATGATATGATATAATTATAATATAATGTAATATAACATAACATAATATAATTCAATAGTTTAAGGTTCATAACCAAATGCAGAATCATGCAATAGACACAGTATGTGCAATTGGTGGTCAGAGGAGGGAGATAATATAAGGAACTTGGGCAGTCAAGGAAGCCTTCCTACATGAGATAAGGGCTGAAATAAATCTTGGATGCAAAGATTCTCAGCATTACAAGAGATGTAGCCACCTCATGGGCATCTCCCAATCTCCCAAATCAGATTAAAATATAATTGGGGAATGTTTAACATAACATATAAAAACAAACTATAATATGGATAATGTTACTTTGCAGTTTTCTAAAACAATATGTGGCTCACAAGGATGTATCTGTATTTGAGCTTAACACCATTGACCTAGTCCAACTTCAAGATAAAACAAATTTCCCATACAAATAACTCAGGATCCCAGACTTGCAGAGTTGAAATGGTCATCTAGTTCAACTTGAATGGGAATCTCCTCTCTAACATTTCCTGTAAAGTTGTCATACTTGGGAGGATTGCCTTTGCATAATATGATGAATCATTCCAATCCCCACCACCTACACTGAATTCCAGATGAAAGAAGTTTTGTGATTTTACTGCATGGTGATAAAAAACATGGGAAGAAAGACTAAAGAGAGAACTGCTTTTCTATCATGAAGGATATTAGGATGGTGAAGCCTGCAGAGGACCCCATCATTATCTATCAGGAGTCATTTTTTCTGTGTAAATCCTAAAATCATGGAGCACAAGAATTGGGAGGGACCTTAGAACAGGGAACATCAGAACTAATAGAGAGCTTAGAATAGGAAACATCAAAGTTGGGAGGGGAGCTTAGAATGGGGAAAGTCAGGGCTGGGAGGAACTTAAACAGCAAATGTCAGACATAGAGAGAGCCTTAGAACGTAGAGTTGGAGAGACCTTATAACATGGAATGTTAGAGCTTTGAGGAACTTTAGAAAACATCAGAATTAGGAGGAACAAAAATTAAACAGGCAATGTTAGAATTGGTAGCTACCTTTGGAATGTAAAAGTTCATTTATGTCACAGCATAAAGGGAACTTGGAATATAGGTTGAAATAAAAACTTGGAAGGCTTTTAGAAAATAGAATGTCAAATCTAGGAGCCTTAGAAATCTTCTAACTAAGCTTTGTTGTTTTTAACAGATGAGGAAACAAGGAAGTAGTAAGAAAAGACAATTCATATAAATTACACTTATACCAAGAAACAGAGCTGAAACTTGACCCCAAATTGTGTGTGTGTGTACATGTGCACACACACATGTATCCTGCTACAGTGTACTTCACCACACTCTCTATCTCTATTTTACCAAGATTTCATTTAAATATACACATTTTATTGGTGCCTTGTGTCTTTGTATTACATTCACTTCGGCAGGAAACCCTCTACTGCTCCAGAATGAAATCCAAATGCTCCCTTTGCAACAAAAAACATCCAAGCAGCAAAAATACCCAGTACAGCATCTGATTGCATTATAAAACATTCTCTGCCAGTGCTTCACCACACACATGCACACCTCTCCTACATGGCCAGGGAAGTGCATTTCATTCTTTTTCTCAATTCAGGGATTTTCTGTTACCTTGAAAAAAACTTCTTAGTGATCTTTTCATTTAGATGGCTAAAATCATCATATAAATTGTTATTTTTGTTTCAACAGTTTCTGCATCAGTTCATACACATCCTCCTATATTTCTCTGAACTTCTCATTCTCATCATTTCCTAATACACAACGTCCCACTACATTCATAAATCATAGGATTCTTTTTTCGGCCATTTCCACAAAGATGGGAACCTATTTTATTTCCAGTTCTTGGCTGTTTTCTACAGCTTCATTACTTCTGAACAAACACTTCTTCTGCCTTCCACAGGTTCAAGGAGGCAGAAGGCCCACCCCACTAGAGAAACTCAAATCTACATCCCATCCCACCTTGCTATGACTTCGATTTTTGCCTGTTTATGATTTATGAAGCTTTCATTCTGTCCGTCACATTAAACAAGCTTGCTAAAGGAAGGAAAAAGCTTTTAGCTGCAATGTGAGAACAAAATGCACCACTTTTTTACCCCCTTAAAAATATTATTTGCTAACACACTGAATTAGACAACCTGGCATAGTGGAAAGAGCCTTGAAGTCAGAAAATCTGTGATGGGATCCTGGTTTCCCATTCTGTCTCACAATGTGACCTCAGATAAAAACTAAAATCATAGAGCTTTGAGCTGTAGTGATCTTAGAAATAACCAAGTCTGAACAACCCTCTTGTTTTGCAAATGAGGAAACTGAACCACACAGAAGTGAGTTTTGCTAAGGTTATATAATTAGTGAGTGATAGAGCTGAGATTTTTGACCCTGCCTTCTGACTCTAAATCCAATGCTCTCTCCTTTGTACCACACTGTCTGAGCCTCAGTTTCCTGATCTCTAAAATGGATATGTGGTAAACATATTTCTTACCTTCCCTAAGAAAAATGGCTTATAAATTGTAATAACTGTGACAGAAATTATAACTCACATTGATATACTGATTTGTACCATGTGCACTATATAGAGGTGCTATATATCCATGTGGACAACCCAGGTAGTGGGAGTCACTGAGGGAACATTCCTCCTTTTAGAAGAAAGAGGGTAATCCCCCAACAAGGGCATAAATAAGAACAAGAACCATGGTTCCTCACATGCAGAATTTAAGAAGACTAAGTCAGAAGTGAGGAAACTAGAGATTTCAAAGCAAGGATATACACAGAAAGAAATGAGTATATATCATGCACAGTCTGGGTCCTCAAAGCTCTAGCTTCTTATGTTATCAGGGTGCTTTCCTAACCCTACCCTGCACTGATTTAACTGAATCATCAGAGATCAGTTCTTCAATAACTTTGCTGATGTCTATCAGCCCCATCAAAACCCACCTCTGTACGATGTTCAATTTCCTCAGGCTTTTGCTGTCTGTAAAGGCTAGGCTGATAAACTAATCCCAACTTGTGTAGCCAATGAGTGCCATTAATTTTCTGTATAACCTTGGGCATATCACTTGCCTGCTCTGAATCTGATTCATCTGTCAAATGTCTGAGTTGGGAATAGATGGTATTGAAACTCCTTTCCAGCTCTCACTATGAATCTATAACTTCTGTTACTAAAAGTTCAGTCCTTCAAGGTAAGTCATCCATCTTTAGCAGGGCCTTTGCTGGAAATAATGTCTCCATTTCAAAAAAATTATTCTCAATAGTGAGAATTTTCAAAAATGTGGCGGATGAATAAGAGGTATATTGCTAGTTAACAAATTTTCTTAATTCCTGAAATAAATGTTTTACAGATGGAGAAACCAAGGTTTGGAATCTGCCTATTTGTAGGTGGCTGGGAGCCATGGTCCCATCGCTCCCTCTATGAAGGATGCTAGTAATGTAACCAGTAAGTGGATAGGAGTTATCTTTCCCAACCATAAAGATTATCCCCACCCCTGTAACTCACATAGCACTTCTCAGACAAGTAGCATCGTGCGTCATAACTATCTCTGTTAGTGTCTGAGCACCCCTCTAGACTGTAGGTGCCAGCAGACCAGGCTTTACATTTCACCATCCATTTTATTTTATTCCTCTCCCAAGACCTAGCTCTCCATACAGTTCCTTACCAGCTCTCAGGGCAGATTTCTTAGTTGCTACTGAACGAGTGAATGAATAATAAATTGCAATGGGCAAATGCCCTCCTTGCATCCGAAGGGATAGTTTGTGATTTACCTATAGAATATAACAGTTAATGGTTTTTCCTAAATAAATAACAATGTCTCATATTTTTTTTAGTTCTTCAAGATCCAAGAGTCACTTTCTTTGCAATAGCCCCAAGAGCTGAGTGGTGCAAGGGTTATCTCTGAATTCAAAGGAGGAAATTTGAGGTTCAGAAGACTCATCTTGTCCATAATCTCATAGTTAATGCGTGCTCATGTTGGTACCTGCTATCCAGCCTTCTGGTTCCAAGTTTTAGGTTGTAGAATCCTAGATTTACAGGTGAAATATTCCTCAAAGGCTGAGTCCAACTCCTTCACCTAACAGATGGAGAAACTGAGACCCAGAGAGGTCATAAGACCCTAACTCTAGACCTGGAATAGACCAGAAAGGTCAGCATGTCTGGGAAGCAATGGTGAATCAAAATCCACTAACAAGGAGTCTAGGGGGAGCCTTACTAAGGAGAAGGTGGTTCAAGTTATCCCACCTCAGGAGGATGTTCATTCTATGAATGACCAAAGGAATTCATGATTAAAGTGCTAAGATGATGATGATGATGGCAACTATGATGACAACTTATATTTGGCAATTGTAGCTCTCTCACAGTCTAAAAAGGTCTATGTTTAACCCCAAGTTATGGTTATGCTTTATATCCTTATAGACTTGGGAGAAGCAAGATATGATTTTGACTTTCCTTTTATGCTCACTATTGACATACTTTTTGTTTTTGTTTTTGAGGGCCTACACCCAATAAAAATGACTTGTTGGAAAGGAAAAAATATATTTTATAAATGACAAAGTGATGCCAAGAGAATTTAAATGACTTTGGGTCATAGGATATTAGGTATAATCATGATATTTGACATTTACAAAGGGCTTTAAAGTTTTCAAAGCATTTTACATATAGTATGTCTTTAGATTCTCACAACAATCCTGTGAGGCAGAGACTATTATCATTCCTACTTTATAGATGAGGAAACCAAGGTTAAGAGAACCTAATGTTCACATACCTAGTAAATATCAGAAGCCACATTTGAACTCAGGATTTCCTAATTCCACACTGAGTAGACTATATATACACAGTTACATTTAGCAGCCTCATCTGGCTTCTAGAACTCAAAGGGACTTCAGAGGCCATCTAGTCTAATACTTTTACTTACAGGTGACAAAACTGAGTTAAAGTGAGAAATAGAGTTTGAATCCAGGTCTTTTAATTCCAATTCCAAGGTTCTTTCCACTTTACCATGCTGCTTCCAAAAAGATAGTCATGATTCCATTAAGGATTGGATTCAGGACCACTTCCTGGAAAGCAGATGTAACATGGAATCATGGGGAATCATCCGGTCCAATCCCTTTATGGTACAGAAAGAATTCCAGGATGTTAGAGACCAGAGGGAGCCTCATAAGCCATTTAGTCTAATCTTATCATTTTATATTTGAGGAAAATGAGGTTCAGAGAGGAGAAGTAATTTTTTTATAAACAAAAAGCTACTAAGTGACAGAACTCAACTCTAAGTAGAGCACTCTTTCTGCTACAAGATGAGGGAATCTAAGGTCCAGAAAACAATAACTTGTAAATGTTATGCAGGTAGTTGATGGTCCAGGCAAGGACTGGCAAGGTAGGTCTGTTTATTTCAGATTATTTTTTCCCTGCATACCCCCTGACTCTGAATGACTTTGCAAAGATAGCACGTCTTCAAACATCCAGCAATCCCAAACAAAGCTTTCTGGAACTCACTTCCTAGGTATCTGAGTGTCCCAATGGGTCATAACTTCTCTTCACTACCTCTAAAGAAGTGATCTTCAATGCGAAGGAAAGCTCCACCTGGCACAATGGCTCACTGGAGGTAGCTTGGCTCTGTGCTCAAGTGGCATTGGAAAATCCACTTTTAACTTCTGGGTAGCCCAGATTGATTTTATGCATCATTTAACTCCCATCCCCAACACTCAGGCCAATAAGCATTAGAAGGTAATTGCTGAAATTTGGTGGGACTTCATTACGTGCTGTGGGAGCCAGTGAAATCACAATTTCAGGAGAAGGGAGCATTAGGAAGCTGGAGCTGAGATAGGTTTAATAGACTATACTTGGACGGGCTGTTGGAAAACACTAGCTTCAGAGGCCATAGATGGGCCACAGATGACCAAATATTCAGGGTTCTTCCACAGTTCACTTTCAATTCAGCATGTATTCACTGGCCACCTGCTAGTCAGCCATATAGCTTCAAAGCTATGATGCTATATGCATAGCACAGGGGGTCTTCATGGAAATACCAAAGTATAAGAGACAGTTAATTCTATTATACAACCCAGCAACTCCTTTTGCAAACCTGTGAAAATCACTGTATGGGATTTAAAAGCCATGATATATAGCTGCAGCCCTCAAGAAATTTATAATCTGTTTAGGAAAACAAGCAACAGCATGGTGTCATGGATTTGGCCTCCAGGCCAGGGAGGCCTGGGTTAAAGTTTTGCTTCTGACACATGCTAGCTACATGATCAGGGGCAAGTCACTTACTTAATCTCTCAATGCTCTAGGCCACTCTCTATACTATGAATTACAGAGTGGGTACTGATCTTCATTGGTGGAAAAATTTCCTCACTGGGACCTTCAAGTACTAATAAAATCACAGACCCAGTTCTTATTCCAATCCTTTCCTTATTGAATGGTCAATATTGGAAGAGTTATGGAAAGATAAAAACATTAGTAGATTTTTGACAGAGATATGAACTGGTACAAGCATTCTCCAAAAACTTTGGAATTATGCCAAGAAGATGACCAAACTGTCCATGTCATTTGACCCAGACATCCCACTGCTAAGCATATTTCCCCAAGAAGGAGAGTGACAAAAAGAAGGGCTCCATATACAAGATATGCAAGATATTTCTAGCAGTGCATTTTGTGAAAAGAAAGAATGGGAAACAACATTGACATCCCTGGAATGGGGAATGGCTGGACGAACTGTGGTACAAGAAGGTAATGGCATGATGTTGTGCTGTGTGGGCGTGATGACCACAGAGAATCATGGAAAGACTTACATGAAGCGATCACAAAGAGAAAGAAGTAGAGATAAGAAAAAAAAAAAACATATGCAATTTCTACAATAATAACTAGGAAAAAATACAACCACTCCAAAACAAAAAAGAATATTGGGATACCCAACCTTGGTCCCAAAGAAGGGACATGAGAACACATCTCATGGTCCTTGGCAAAGAGTGGAATCCAAGAATTTGATAGATTATACATGATGTCAAATTTTGTCAATTTGTTGATCAACATTGTTGATTTTTTAACTTAATTTTAAAAATTATTTGCTATAATTGTGCCCCAGGAAGGCACAGGAGAAAGATACAGGGGAAAATACAAG
This sequence comes from Bettongia penicillata ogilbyi, assembly GCA_023548195.1. NCBI lineage: Eukaryota > Metazoa > Chordata > Mammalia > Diprotodontia > Potoroidae > Bettongia > Bettongia penicillata. Next base: position 1,005,361 of record JAJHZJ010000150.1, read on the forward strand.
CAACTGAAAAGTAAAACAAAAATTGAAACCATTATTAATTAATTTTTAAAATATCTTTGATCTTTGCCTACAGGAAAACAAGTAATATGGAAATTGTTAGAAGCAGATATGACCTTAGAAAGATTCATATTCCTAATCTCCAAAATGGGGATAATAGAGGAGCCACCTGGCAGTCTGAGGCAGTGCGGATTCTCAAACTTATCAACCCAGGATGGGAGTCTGCTTTGGCACACCAGCCAGCATAACACCAGGTAAGCTGCAGCATTTTAGCTTCCAGCTGAAAGAAACAGAGGTCATAATACACAGGATGGGGATAATAATGCCTATACTCCCTACGGCACAGCCTTGTCATGGGAAATGTGCTTTGTAAATTTCACAGTGCCATCAAAATATGAATTATTGTATAGTCCAGCCACTTCATTTTACAGAAGAGGAAACTGAGGCTCATGGAAAGAAATGAGGCTTGTCCAAGGTCATACAACCAGCAAGGAGCATAGCTCACCCTTAAACCCAGACCTTCTGACTCCAATTGTTTTTCCAAGGTACACATTTCCTGGATTGGGAAATCAAATTTTGGAAAAGAAAATGACTTACCAAAACTCACACAGCTTGTAACTGATAGAGTTAGGACTCTAATCCAAGAGGTTTGATTCCAAGGTGAATTTTTATTCCACTCCATCACCCTTCCCAAATAAAGAAACTGAGGTCCAGAAAAGCTAAGTGATTTATCTAAGGTCACGAAGTTTTCAAGTGACAGAGCCAAGATTCAAAGGCAAGGGGTTTTATTCCAGAACCAGTGTTCTTTCTATTCCATTACCTTTCCCACATGGAGAAATGAAGAGGTTAGTGCTAGTGACCCAAGGTTTAGAGGAAGAAGTGTGTCATGGTATATAAAAGATAATTGGGATTCAAAGCCATCTTTTCACTACATGAACTTTCTAGGTTGGGAAAGTGAGACCTTGAGAAGACCATCAAATCACAGACTTGGAACTGGATGTTCTTAGAGGCCATCCAAGCCAATCTCTTCATCTTACAGAGAAAACTGAGGTCCATGGAGCTCAAATGACTTATCCAAGATCACATAGAGTAGAAATAATTCACTCAACATCACAGATCTAGCAAAGGCAGAGCTGAGACTCAGACACAGATGACTAGGGGAGAAAGCCAAGTCATGTTCCACTGCAGTGCCCCATATCCTGGCTTCCCAGGCTGAGGAGCCTTATTTCTTTGCTCCTTGCCTCCCACTAACATGTGTGTTCTGTTATTAACCAAGCACTCATTTAAGTCCCATTGATTTTCTTGCCTTTGCCATGCAGACATGGATGACAAGAAGTAGTATTTCTATCTTATATCAGAGGAAGGGAAGTCAGTAGGACTGTCAGGAGAATACACTTATTGGGGGCACAATGATCCCAGGAATTTTTAAACTTTTAGTAGATGAATGAACCTTCTACCTATTTTCCAAGAAGAAATTGAAACCTAAGAATCCCCCACCTGAAAACAAAACAAAACCCAGAAGCCAGATGTATTACTAGAAATGAAAAGTCAATCAGTGGGGACATAATTCATCTCAGACTCCTAATTTGAAAAGTAAGGAGTATTTTTCAACATAAAAGCTTCATTAGGTATCTATTAGACTAGAAAGTGGAATGAGTTACCTGTTCAGAAAGGGCTCCACTCATCTAATTTCCCAAGCCACAGAGGAGAAAGATAATGGCTCACTTTCTCCATCCCAATATTTACCAAGGATTTTGGTTATTGCAGCCCTCCATGGTATGAATTCTTGGTCACAAAGTAGCATAATGGAAATTCACTGAATTGGGAATCGTAAGATCTGAATTCAAGTATCACTCCTCCCATTTACTTCTCATAAGACTTTCTTTCTCTGTGTCTCTTCTGTAAAATGAGGAGTTTGGACTTAATTGCTTCTCAGGTTTCCTTTGGCGTTAGATGCTATGACCCATCTGGGGACGAGTTACCTCCTCTAAAAAATGAATAAATTAAGTAAAGTGACTTTTAAGATCCCTCCTAGCTAAAGATCTGGTAATCTCTTAGTTGTGTAAGGTTCATACTCCATCCACCCAAGCAGATTGCAGCTCCTCAAAACATGAGTAGATGGCCTTTTGTGAATCACTCTCCTACTCATCATCCATCTATCCACTTACCCATCCCCCCAAAAAACCTAGCAGTCAGCATTCTAATAGTAAGTCCTGAAATTTTGCTAAACGACTCCTGAAATGATTTCATTGTGGCTCTTAGACCAGGGTTTGAAATTTTTCCTACTAGGTAGAATCTATGAGTATGCTACATGACTTTGAGGACCTTGGATCACCTATAAATCTTCATGAGGTAGTCACCAAAGGAGGTAATGGGGGTAGCATTGCATAGTGGTTAAGGGACTGAACTTGGAGTCAGATATCAATTTATGTCTTGCCTCGTATTCCAGCTAGGTGACCCTAGGCAAGTCATTTAACCTTCTACGGCTTCAATTTCCCCATCTTTAAAATGAGAAGATTGCATTAGATGATCTTCTGTGTTCTTCAAACTTCGGATTTGCAATACTATTGTCCTAAACCACTTAAAAGGTTTCAGCCCAAGTTTCCTCATGTGTAAAAGGATGGGTTAGACTTGATGATCTCAAATGTCCCTTCATGTTCTAATTCTATAATCTGAGGGAAGGTGACAGAGTATGGTAGTATGATTGGGCCCATTTTGCAGACGTGGAAACTCAGAGGCTCATAGAATGTAAGAATTGGAAGGCTGGGGGAGGAGCCAAGATGGCGGAGTAGAAGACTCACATATGCTAGCTCCGAATCCACAGCCCATAAATTTCCTGTAAAAAGAACTCCTCACAAATTCTGGAGCAGAGCAAGCCATGCAGAAACACAGTGGAAGAGATTTCTGTTCCAGAGAGCCCTAGAAAGCCGTCCCCAGGAGTCCGTCGCACTCCGGGCAGCGGAGCCCACCCCTGCACTGCCCTGGCCACAGGGCCCCAGAGGAGCAGGAACCTCCAGTGGCTGCGAAGGTCCCTCCACCCACAGGCACTCCAGGTCAGTGAGAGAGACTTCTGGGCTGCCCAAGAGGGGAGCGGGGTGTCACTATGGCTCGGGCCCCCTTGGGAGGCAGCAGCAAAGGCAGCACCAGCCCAGGACTCCCAGAGCAGGTAGGTGCTCCATTATTGAAGGTCTCTGCAAAAACCCCCTGAGGGAACTGAGTCTGGGAGGCGGCCCGGCCCCCACCCAAGCACCAGAACTTAAGCTCACATTGAATAGCAGCCGCTCCCACCGCGGAAAGCCCTGAGGCTGGGAAGCAGCATTTGAATCTCACACCCCAAGCACTAGCTGGGTGGATCTAGGTGGGGGTGGAGAGGAATCTCAGAAGTCAAGCAACTGGCTGGGAAAATGCCCAGTAAAAGGAAGCAAAATAAGATCATAGAGAGCTACTTTCTTGGGGAAGAGATGTTCCTTCCTCCCTTCATTTCTGATGAGGAAGTACAATGCTTCTCATCAGGGAAAGACGTGGAGGTTGGGGCCTCTCTATCCCAGACATCCAAGGTGGATGACCAGTGGGCTCAGGCCATGGAAGAGCTCAAAAAGGATTTTGAAAAGCAAGTTAGACAGGTGGGGGAAAAACTGGGAGGAGAAATGAGAAAGATGCAAGAAAAGCATGAAAAACTAGTCAATACCTTGGTAAAGGAGACCCCAAAAAATGCTGAAGAAAATAACACCTTGAAAAATAGGCTCACTCAATTGGCAAAAGAGGTTCAAAAAGCCAATGAGGAGAAGAATGCTTTCAAAAGCAGAATTAGCCAAATGGAAAAAGAGGTTCAAAAGCTCACTGAAGAGAATAGTTCTCTCAAAATTAGAATGGAACAGATGGAGGCTAATGACTTTCTGAGAAACCAAGAAATCACAAAACAAAACCGAAAGAATGAAAAAATGGAAGAGAATGTGAAATATCTCATTGGAAAAACAACTGACCTGGAAAATAAATCCAGGAGAGACAATTTAAAAATTATGGGACTACCTGAAAGCCATGATAAAAAAAAAAGAGCCTAGACATCATCTTTCATGAAATCATCAAGGAAAACTGCCCTGATATTCTACAACCAGAGGGCAAAATAAGTATTGAAGGAATCCATCCATCACTGCCTGAAAGAGATCCAAAAGGAGAAACTCCTAGGAACATTGTGGCCAAATTCCAGAATTCCCAGGTCAAGGAGAAAATATTGCAAGCAGCTAGAAAGAAACAATTCCAGTATTGTGCAAATACAATCAGGATAGCACAAGATCTAGCAGCTTCTACATTAAGGGATCAAAGGGCATGGAATAGGATATTCCAGAAGTCAAAGGAACTAGGACTCAAACCAAGAATCACCCACCCAGCTAAATTGAGTATAATACTTCAGGGGAAAATATGGTCTTTCAATGAAACAGAGGACTTTCAAGCATTCTTGATCAAAAGACCAGAGCTGAAAAGAAAATTTGACTTTCAAACACAAGAATGAGAAGAAGCATGAAAAAGTAAAAAGCAAAGAGAAGTCATAAGGGACTTACCAAAGGTGAACGTTTACATCCCTACATGGAAAGCCAATATTTGTAACTCTTAAAACTTTTCAGTATCTGGGTAGTTGGTGGGACCACACGCAGACATAAACACAGACACACACACACACACACACACACACACACACACACACATGCACACACACACAGAAACAGAGAGCACAGAGTGAACTGAATAGGATGGGACCATATCTTAAAAGAAATTAAGGTAAATGGTGAGAGAGAAATGTAGTGGGAGGAGAGAGGGTGCAATGGAATGGGGTAAATTATATCTCATTCAAGAGGCAAGCAAGAGACTTTTTAGTGGAGGGTAAAAGAGGAGAGATGAGAAAAAAACATGAAGTTTACCCTCATCACATTCGACTAAAGGAAGGAGTAAAATGCATACTCATTTTGGTATGAAAACCTATCTTACAGTACAGGAAAGTGTGGGAGAAGGAGATAAGCAGGGAGGGAGGGATGATGGAAGGGAGGGCAATGGGAGGAGGGAGCAATTTGAAGTTAACACTCGGGGAGGGACAGGATCAAAAGACAGAATAGAAACAACGGGGGGCAGAATAGGATGGAGGGAAATACAGTTAGTTTTACACAACATGACTACTATCGAAGTCATTTGCAAAACTACACAGATATGGCCTATATTGAATTGCCTGCCTTCCCAAAGGGAATGGGTGGGGAGAGAGGGTTGGGGAGAATTTGGAACTCAAAGTTTTAGGAACACCTGTTGAGTATTGTTGTTGCTACTAGGAAATAAGAAATACAGTCAATGGGGAATAGAAAGCCATCTGGCCCTACAGGACAAAAGAGAAGATGGGGACAAGAGAAGGGAGGGGTGATAGAAGAGAGGGCAGATTGGTGATAGGGAAAATTAGAATGCTTGGTGTATTGGGGTGGGTGGAGGGGAGAAATGGGGAGAAAATTTGGAACCCAAAATTTTGTGAAAATGAATGTAAAAAGTTAAATAAATAAATTTATATTAAAAAAAAAGAATTGGAAGGCTGGTGATCTATAAGATTTCAATTGTATTTTTAGGTTGTTTAGGCTAGAAGCCATCCAGTTCCACCATATCATTTTACAGAATGAACCCTAGATTAAGGAAAGATATTGATAGAAGGGAAATGGAGATGCTGGAGCCAATGAGCTCTGTGAAAAGACAAAGAAAAGGCACCCAACACCATCCCGACACGACTAGCTTCAGATATCAAATCTTCACCTTTCTCTGAGGCTCAGACAGCTCCTACCTCCAATTCTGAGCCTTTTCAATTCACCCCCAAAAGATAGTGCATTTTCATTCCTCCCATTATCTTGTACTTACTTACTTGTTTCTTTTTTTTCTGCTTTCCAATTTTTTGTCGCTGTAACCCCTATGACTATGACAGTGCCTGGTATGTGGTAGGTACTTAATAAGTGAGTTATTTTATCGAAGAATCGGTGAAATTTGGGTCACCACCCATGTCCTCACAAGTTGATTTCCCTGCCTTTTAAAAAATAATGTGGTTCCTTACATAATCCAGCGTTATCTCTCTTACCCTCTGCAAGCCTCAGTTTTGTTTTTTATAAAATGAGGAAGAGTTCATTATTATTTTGCATCAGGTACATTTTTGTAGCAAATGAGAACCTCCACCAAGGCTAAGCAGCTGAAGAAACCTAGAGTCCGTGTTTCTTATGGAATGACAGATTACCCCCAGTAATATTTAATTCTAGGATCCCCAGAACTTTCTCATTGGGGAGGGAGGAAGGGGAAAAGAGAGACCAGAAGGAAGCCCTACCCTGCCTGCACAGGCAGTTGAATAACATCTAGGAGCAGCTTCAACAATTAGTGCCAGTACAGGATCTAACCACGTACGTTGTAAAGCAAGGAGAGGGTTCTCTCTGCTTTCAAATATCACCCTCTACCTTCTCCTCTTCCCACCCCACGATCAAAGGTTTCTGAGTTTCCATTCAGGTTTATGGGGACCGATTTGAAAATGCAAGTTGGTATAAAAGAGAACAGGTGAAAACGAATTGATTCTCAGTTGTCAGTGGTCTCTCCTGTGTGTCTTCTCTCTCCTCTAGCAGTAAGTGTGACAGCTCTTCATGACTGGTGTGAAAAGGGAGGCATGGTGGTGGGGATTCACTGATGACAGCTGTCTAACTTCACAGTTGTACCACCTCCACCCAGGTTTCCAGGAGATACTCCATGGACTTCAACTGTCCCTCTGTTTAAATCTCTCTTCTGTACTAAAGGAGAGTCATCAGTACATCTATTACACATCCACACTAGACTGAAGGTAGGACCTATCTATACCTTTTACATCTTTGTACCGTGCCTTGCATGCAACACCAGGATAGAGGAGCTGGATTTTATTAGCACCATTGTTACCCATTGACAGGGTGGCAGATGAAGCCTCAGTTCTCTTAAATTGCATTTCTCTTACTATTTTGGATTTGGAGAATGTTGTCTGTAGTCATTTGTTCTTTGTAAGGAGAGCCTGTGCCTGCTCCCCATTCATATGTCTTCATTCATCCTTAGTCACTATTTCCATATGTGTTGTCCCCAACATTAACATGCAAGATCCTTAAAGGAAATGAATATCCGTTTGGAATTTGTAGTCAAAGCCCTTAGAACAGAGCCAGACACATATTAAGCACTTTATAAACATAGATTTTTTTTTTATTCAATCTTTCTATTTTTTTAATCCTGATTGTTTCATATTCTTTGGCCTTATCACCAGGGAGTGTCTTTTGATGTTATCTATTTGTATGAATTCTGTGCACATCCTAGATGTGTGTGTGTGTGTAACACATGCAACATTGCCTGCCATGGCCCTCATTGCCTTGTAGGCCAGATAAGTTAAATTTCCCTGTTTCTCCAGGGTTCTTCAGTGTCCTTAAGGGGACTGAGGGATGTCCGAGTTCTCTAACATGGGCTCTAGCCCCCATTGATGTTCTCTCAAATGTAACAGGGGGAGGAGATCTCCCAAACCTCAGGTCTTTCAGCCACTAGCAATCAGATTTTACCCCTTCAAAAAGTATAATCTCAAATATACAAAATTCTTCCCCCACCACATGGGAGATGTAATCCACCCTGTGTTTTCATCAAGTCATTCTCTAGGGAAGGAAAGGGAATCATTTTCAGATTAGCTAAGTTCCTGTAGAACACAACCCCAATTCTAAGTTCAAAATCTCCTTTGGGCTCAAGTCCCAGGAACTCCAGTTTCTCAGGGTTTCCTTTCCTATCTGCCTAGCTGACTGCACCAGCCCACTGCAATCCTAGCTCCCTGGTCAGCATGGTTTGAACTCTTGGTCTCATAATAATCACCACCGGCTCTTAAACTGTAGTAAGACAAAACAACCCTGAACAGAAGAACCTTCCAGGCCCATTTCTGAGAACAAGAGTAAAGGAGGTCTTAGGGGAAGGAAATCCTTTCCCTCCCAATGCTTGGGGATATGGTGTCCTCAGGGCAGGAAAGAGCAGCCGAAAAATAAAAATGAATGGCAAACTCAAACTAATACATTTTAAAGACACACACACACATACAATCAAAGGTTACCCCCCACTTGCATGGGAAAAGATACAGCAGCCTCCATGTTAGGTGGAAGGATCAGACAAGCCTAGGTTATATATATAAAGTAAGGAAAGATTTCCTAATAGAGCAATCCAAAAAAGAGATTGGGAGATGGTGGGAAATGACAGTTTCCCTCTCACAAAATGCTTGTAAGTGATGACTAATTGAGGACTGGCTGAAAATATAAGAGCATGGATTCAGAGCTGCCTAGACCAGAAGCCCTTTGAGATCCACCCTAACTCATTAAATAATCTGTATATTCATTCATTTTGTCATTATTAAATTTTATTTCTAAGTTATGGAATAAAACAAGCATTTCCATAACATAGTACAATAAAAAAAAAAAGGTAATTGCACATGAAACTGCAAATCTACCAGGCAAAATTTGCTATTCCTTTCAAATATCCAACAAACTTATCATATAAATTTCTTTTTTCCCTCTTCATCCCCCATCCTAGAGATGATTATCATTAGACACAAAGAGGTATATATGTGTGAAATTATTCTATATATATATTTCTATTTATCAGTTCTTTCTCTGAATGCAGATGGTCATTCTTCATACATCCTTTACAGTTAATTTGGGTGTTTATAATAACCAAAATAGCTTATTCAATGTCATTCTCTGTATAAAATATTTGAGAGTATACTCATTCGTTAAAAACATATTTGTTAGGTACCTACTACATGCCAAGTATTGCGCTACACAATGGATATACGACAACAGAAGCAAAATCATCTACGCCCTCAAGGAACTTACGTTCTGTTAGTGGAGAACAAAATATACACAACTGAGTGCAAAATGCATATTAAACAAGTCATTTTAGAGATGGGAGTGGTATAAGTAACTACAGAAGTATCAGGACAAGTCTTCTGTAGGAAATGACATTTGATCTGAGGTTTGACAAAGGCTACGGATCCTAAGAGATGATTAGATTCCATTTCTGGGTTACAACTTAGGTCTCTCAACTCCCAAACCCATATGACTACATCACCTGGGCCTCCATAGTGCCAAAAAGCCTGTGGTAACTTCTTTCTTGAGGTGGTCCCTGGTTGAATTATCAGGCTAGAGTCGTGGACTCCTCTCAGCTTCCTGGAAATCAAGATAGCCATTGTCTTGAAGGCGAAGAGAGGGAGATGAAGTCAAAAATAAAATCAGAGCTATCAGCTCAGTGATGGGGAGTCAGGGTACCATGGAATGGAGGAATCCCATGAATGCACTGACAAGAACATGCCCCTGTTCTAGGAATTCACCACTTCATTAGCAATGGTGAGGCTCAGTCAGGGAAGTTAATTAAAGTCTGCAGCCCAGCACACTCAGAGAGGAGCTTTGATGATGTAGCAACTCTAGGATGCTGCTCTGTCATGCACGCTTGACCAATTAGATTTTGTCCTCCTCTTTCTTTTCTCCATTGGACTTGAGACAGCCAAATAGCTTCCCTTAAAGGGGAAGCACTTGACTTCCTTGTAACATTTTATAGAGGGAAAAAAAAACTCTTCCGCTGACTCAGTTTACCTATCATGGGGTAGATACATGCTACATGTGTTAAGTTCTGTCATTCTGTAGAAGTTTCTATTTCCCAGAAAACAGTTAATATGCTCCTCATTTGACTATCAGAGGTAGGGAAGGCAGCTAGAGCTTTCCCTGAGCTCATATTATCTTTCTTTCTGCAGACATTCCAAACAGGGATAAAGCCCCAAACAGAGTCAGAGGCTCAGCTATGTTTTTTCCACCTATGTAAACTACATTCAATAAAAAGCAAAGCAAATCAAATCCCAGCTGTGTCTGTACTTTTCCACATAATCTCTAAGTAAATAAAAAACACCTTGGGCTGGACATGATGATGGGAGTCAGTAATAGGCCCATTTGCCAAAGCACAGAACTGGTGGGTTTGTCAAAGAGGTTTACCACCTTCCTACCCTCAGGGAGCAGGAGTTGGGGATGTAGGATAATGGTTAGTCCAGGGGGGTCTTCATCTTCTTGTTTAGTGTCTTGGATCCCTCAGGCAGTCCAGTAAAGCCTACTGACTCCTCAGAATCCTGTATTTAAACACGAGACAATATAAAAGAGTACAAAGGAAGCAAATTACTTGGAAATATAGTCCTATGTGTGCATATACTCATATATATATACACACATACATGTACATACAGACACACACACATATATATAATAAAACTAAGTTTGGGGTTCCCAGGTTAAAGGCTAGTAGGCACCAATGAGACCATCTTGTTCACCCCGCTTCATTTTTCAAATGAAGAAAATGATGAAGTGGTTGTTCCAAGGTCATATCACTGGTAAACAGTGGCATCATATTCTTGGCTTTCCAATGTTCTGGGTAAGCTAATCACATTCTAAATCCATTTAAATTCTATTGTATCATTAGGATTTGGTGTGTATTTCTCAAAATTAATTCAATTATATAATTTGGCTATTCCTTTCCTGACTCAACACAAGTTAAATTACAGTTTGGAGTCAAAACATTTCATAACACAGCTTCACATTAAAACTAAAAATATTAAAGCATCCAAAATAAGGGACAACACAACTAAGAATGCAAAGTTTCTGCTGAGGCCCCTTATTCATCTATCTAGCCATCCATCCATCCATCCAACAAGCATTCGTTGGCTCTTTGCTAAGCCCTAGGGAGACAAAGAGAAAAATGAAACAATATTTGCCCTCAAGAAATTTACACAGTACTGGGGGAAAGGGATAGAGAAACAGCAGATGACAATATAGCTAGGAAGGACTTCCAAGGCCATCAAAGACCATCTTCTCCTTTTAGAGAAGAGGAAACAGGACTAGGGTTAGTAGTTAAGTAGCTTGATCCTGGTTCCAGAGATAATAAGTGAGAGAGGCAGAATTTGAACCCAGGTTCACACACCATGTCATTACCACCATACTCTCTTGTCTCTTTGATAAAGTAACATTGAGGTACTGTGAGGGTAGGGGTGGGGTTCTAATAAAGGGGAAAAATGAGGATCTGGCTTATATGAATCTTAAGGATAAAAAGAAGCATTTTATCTGTGCTTTCAAGGAAGGGAGGGAAGTTTCCAAGTATCAGAGGGGAGGAGGAAATGAACTCTTTACATAAGGGATCTTGAAACCTTGGCCATCTCTCTTTACTAGCACAGCTGACTTAATCTTAAACTCATTATTTCCCAAACTGAGGTCACTAAATTTCCCCCTAACGCATCTCCTCTTCCAAATTCCCCTATTTGTCTTGAAAGTATCAATGCACCCCCAGTCTCTCAGGTTCAGAGAGCTGACCTTACTCATCACCATCCTATCACTTACCCTACATAGCCAACAAACCTTACCATTTCTACTATCACATCATCTTCAATCTGAGTTCTTCTGGCCAATCTCAAAGGCACCACCTTTGTTCAGACTCCCACCCCTTCTCCCTTTGATTACTGCACTGATCTTCCAACTGATCACTCTGCCTCAAATTTCTCCCCACTCTAGTCTGTCCTAGTCACTGTTGTCAAACTAATTTTTCTTAAGCACATATCGGGCTGAGTAAATCCCTCATTGTCAATTCAGTCAATGGCTTCCTATTATCTTTAGGGCGAAATTATTAATATTATCATATAAAATTATTGTTCTTTGCTTCTGCTATATATACACACACATGTATACACATATACATATGTATGCATGTATATATAGATATATATAGAGAGAGATACGCATATATCTTTGGTGCACATCCCCCTTCCAACAGAATATAAACTCCATGGAAGAAGAGACTGTTTCACTCTTTGCATTTGTGCCTCCCAGCTCCTAGCACAGGGTCCAGCACATAGAAGGTACCTAATAAAAACTTGCTGATTGATTGATCCCTCTGTTCTAGGAATCGTGGATATGAAGACAAAAATGAAACACCCCCTGCCCTCAAGAAGCTTATAGTCTACACAGTTTAAAGGATATTCTTGTACTATGATAGCTGGACTAAATGATGTCTCAAATGATTTTCTCTTTCTTTCTTCCTTCCTTTCTTCCCTCCTTTCTCTTTCTTTTTCCTTCTCTTCCTTCATTCCTTCATATAAGTCCTGATTCTCAGATTCTTCCTTTAAAAATAAATGTAGCAACAAGAGACCTCTAAACGTGTGGCAGGAATAGAAGAGCCTTATCCACTTCACAGTTATTTCCTGCCTCTCTCCTCTGCCCTTTGCTAACACCTGACTGTAATTTTTACACTTTGTTGGCCAGGGGGAAAATTGCCTGGCAACTGCTTCTCCCTATCAGTTTTCGCTTCCTCCCTTCAAACCTGAATTTCTTATTGAAAACAATGGCTCTGGTTGTCCCACAGATTTAAGTTTCTTTGTCTCCTTAATTTTACTTCCCCCCTCAAATAGGTGCCATTTTTCTAGCATTTTGTGATTTATAAAGTGCTTTACACATATTATCACATATGATCAGACTTCTGATAGGGAAGATGATATACAGAAGAAGAGAGATGTTTTAATCCTCATTTTATCAATGTGGAAGTTGAAGATTGGATAGGTGAGGTATCTTCCCTTTGGTCTCAGAGCTAATAAATAGTGGAATCTAGGTCATTCAAGCAAGCAATAAATATTTCTTAAGTGCCTCCTATGGGTCAGGTACTGGGCCCACACAAAGAGAGAAAAAAAGAGACAGTTCCTTTTCTAAGGGACTTATGGGGGAGATAATTATACACATGTATGTACTTACATATCTCTCAAGGGTCTTATTGGACTCCAAGTTCCATACTCTTTCTATTCTACCTTGTTACCTCTAAAGAGGAAAGGAAAAGGGGGAAGTGGAAAGGACCATGCACATTCATGAGTCCCCACCCACTATGGAGATTGAGCAAACAAAGGTATTTCATTAAGGACATGGGACAGGAACAAAATGGGTGAACTGGCAAGGCTTAAGTCATAAATCAAAATGCCCGACTGGGTTGAGTCAAATTATTGATCAATCTAAAGGAGTTTCTAAGAGAAACTCTTAGAGGGGAGAGGTGCTAATAGAATCATCCAGGTACCAATGAGTAAGAAACAACCAAAAGAATTGTTCATGGAGCGTGAATCTCAAATGATGCCTCTTCCTGAGAGGAGATTACTTTGTGACTTCAGTATGACAGACACACCTTTCCTGGCTCAGCCACTCTAAACCTGGACTCAACCCCAGAGAAGAATGTGCAGAAACAATAAACCATGAGTGAGTCAAACTCAGCCACCATGTAGTGAAGTCCCACCATTACTTGGCATGCCACTAGAATGGAATGGACATTTTATTATGCACAGGTGCAATGGAAATGTGTTCATTAAAGATATTGTAGTTCTTAATGGTGCATTTCAAGATATATCCAAAAGAATTTTTTTTAGCAGAACAGAAACTGGGCACATAGAGAAAAAAAATCAACATTTACAATTCATTCTTTTTTTAAAGGATTTTTTGAGACCTCAGCTCCAAGGAAATCATTTATAATAGGGCTGGCCAAACCCATACATCTTTTTTCATGAGAAAAATCCATATGAAATCATGAGAAAATTCCAAGAGAAAAGTCCTGAGGGGTTTGGTGACTACTGGCTCAATAGGTAGTATGATAAGAAAGTCACAAAAGGTATGTGATAGTGAAGAAGAAAGAGAGCTTGCCTTGGAGTCTGAGAATGTAGGACCCAATCCCACTGGCTCTGCCACTTACAACCCCATCACCTTAGGCAAGTCATTCACCTGTGGAAGCCTGAGATTCTTCATCCATTAAATGGAGGATGAGAATGATGGCTTCTGAGGCTCTTCCATCCCTATGATCTATGAGGCTTCCTTGGCAGACTCATGGCATCCAGGATAAAGATAGCAGCATGAAGGAATGGATCATGTGCTTGACTAGGGACCAGGAATATCAGGGTTCCAATCTGGCTGTTTGACAAATCACCAAACCTCTCTGTGTCTAAGTTCCTTCTTCTGTACAATGATGAGATTGGACCAAGTGTTTCTAGATCCCTTGTATTTCTCTACTTACAATCCTATGATCACATGAACGAATCAATCAATGAGCATTTATTACACACCTATTGTGCACAAACACTGTGCTAAGTGAATGAAATCAAGCAACAATCATTTACTACATACTACTGTGTGCCAGGTATTGAATCATGTGTTGGGGAAACCAATATAAAAATGAAACAGCAGCTACCCACACTTAGATACTGGGAGGTGTCCCAGTGGCAACAGCCTTGACTGGAACACATCAGAATGGATGCATTCAGTTGAGTGCACCACTGGAAACTGTCCAGAGGAAAGTGACCCCAATAGTGATGGAGGGGTCTCAAAATCATACTACATGACAATGTGGTTATGTTTAATTCTGTAGAAGAGAAGGTGAGAGATGGGGTGAAACAAGAAAGCTATCTTTGTGTATTCAAAAGCTCTCATGTCTCAAAGGTGAAAATTAAGTGACAAAGAAGAAAATTTTCTGCTAGAAATGAACAAATGCTTTCTATTGATTTAAACTCAAGAAGATGAGATTTCCTGACTCTATGCCCAGAGCTCTATACACGGTACCACCTAGCTTCCCCCAAAACCTCTGGGGTCCTTCTCAAAATTAGGACTTTAAATTAATAAAGTAATCCATAGAGGATTGTGATAGAAATCATTGACATTGAAATATAGTTAGGGTATTTTTGTTCATATATGGATTGGGCTAGATATGATCTTCAAGGAGATTCAGTAATATCAGTTACCAAGTCTTGCTATTTCTTCACTCATGATTGTCTTGCATTTGCCACATCCCTTCGATTTTCATAACCACAGTCATAATGTGGGCGTCACTTCGCATTTGGATTATTCTGTCTCCTACTCTCCTTGTCTCTAATTTCTCTGCTCTCCAACCAAGAATGATTAAAGAAATGAGGGAAGGAATTAATGCATATATGAATGAAGGGAAATATAGACCATTCATGATTTACTTGTCAGCCAATAAACATGTACTAAGCACTCCCTACGTACCATGCTCTATGCTGAAAGAAAGAAAGGAACTCAAAAAGAAGTAACGACAGTCCCTGTCCTGAAAGTTCTAACAATCTAATAGAGGAGACAATATGCAAACAACTATGAAAAACAAGCTATATATAAGATAAATAGGAAATGATTAGCAGAGGGGAGGCACTAGAATTAAGAGGAGTTAGGAAAGATGTCCTGTAGAAGATGAGCTTTTAGTTGGAACTTAAAGAAAGCCAGGGACGTCAATCAGTAGAGATGAAGGAAAGTGTTCCAGGTGTGAGGGGACAGCTGGAGAGAATGAGTGCCTTGTTTGTGGAACAGCCAGAGGCTGGTGTAACTGGATCAGAAAGTTGGTTGGTTGCTGTCCTAGGTTCTCAAGGAGGACCAAAATGACGTCACTATGCTAAAGTGAAGTTTCAATGTGTTCAACTGTGACCGATCAGACCAATATGAGTTCAGAATGCTCTACCACAGGTTGGGCACAGATAGTGAACATGTGGGGTGGATACTCTAGATTTGCACATCTCGAGTTTCTTCTGAGCTATTTCAATCCTGCTTTTCTCATAGAGCACAGTACCTTCTCTGATGTGGGAGTGCCATGCTGAGTGGTCCTGTGCCAGTGACTCCTATGTCACACAATCAATTCCAAAGTTCTTAAGAGAGACCTTGGGAGTGTCCTTGAATTGCTTCTTCTGACTGCCATGTGAACACTTACACTGTTCTCTATAAAATAGTCTGTACAATGTACATTTGAACAAAATGGCCAGCTCATCAGATTTGCACTCTCTGAAACAGTTTGAATGCTTGACAGTTTAGTTGAAGAAAGGGCCTCAATGTCCAGTACCTTATCCTGCCAAGTGATCCTCAGAATCTTCTTAAGACAGTTCAAATGGAAGCAATTCATTTTCTGACATGGCGCTGGTAGACTGTTCAGATTTTACAGACTTGTAACAATGAAGCCAGCACAATGGCTCTGTAGACTTTCAGAATGACTCTTCTCTCCCATACTTTTCTTCACAGCTTCCCAAACACTGAGCTAGCTCTGGTAATGTGTGTGTCAGCCTCAATATTATTGTATATGTCCCTGGAAAGTATACTGCTAAGGTAAGTGAATTTATCCACAGCATTCAAAATTTCTTCATTTACTGTAACCAGTGGTTCCACATAAGGATGGTGTGGTGGTGGTTGATGGAGTTCCTCTGTTTCTTGGTGTTAATTGTTAGGATAAAATTAGCACAAGCAGCAGAGAATTTATCATAGCAGGGAGTTAGTTGTAAGAAGACTGGAAAGGTAGTGTGTCAGGCAGGAAATAAATAAAAGTGAGGTAGCCTCAGCATTCAAGGATGTTCTAATAGAGGAGAGGGGCAGCTAGGTGGTGCAGTGAATAGAGCACCAGTGCAGGAGTCAGGAGGACCTGAGTTCAAATCTCACCTCAGACACTTGATACTCACTAGCTGTGTGACTTTGGGCAAGTCACTTAACCTCAATTGCCTCATCCTGGGTCATCTCCAGTCATCCTGATGAATATTTGGTCACTAGATTCAGATGGCTCTGGAGAAGAAGTGAGGCTGGTGACCTGCACAGCCCTCCATCACCCAAAACAAAGTCATGTCATTATTTCTCTGATGGCATGGTCTTCTTCATCAATGAATGACAAACACAATAGCAGGAGACAATGAATGTGGGAAGTTTCAGCAGAAAGTGCATTGCAAGGATTGCTGGTCTGCCATCCAGCTAGAAATACAGTAGTTAGTGATTCCCTCCTCATCAAAGCCATTTCAATGGCCATGACCTCTTTGAATCTGGGGACTGGAAAGGCCAAAGCCCAAGACTGTTGTGATAAGGAGAGTTGGTTCAAGAATAGGAATGGAGTAGTTACTCTCCAGTCCTTCCCATGCAAATGGATGTCCAACTGGGAATGAGAATCCCAAGAAAATTGGGCTGAAAAAGATATCCTAGTGGGTTGGAGCAAGGGTAGGAGATAGGTCCGGTGGGAATCACTCTCATTTCCCATACATGATGTCAAATCAATCTTCCCACTGCATAGCACAGATCACAGCAATCAATCACCTCCAAGTATCTAGACTTTTATCCACCTCTTCTCTTCCCGACTCAACAACCAAGGAATAAAGAAATAGCCCTTAGACATCTGCAAATCTGTGGATACTCAGGTCAGTTTTTAACTTGCTAGTATCAATATTTGGAATTTGCCATGTTTCCTCCTTCCCTCAGGCTACAAGTTACTACTGTGTTGTTAAAAAGTCATCCAGAAGGGGATTTGAAAGGCAGAGTTGAGAGAAGCGTAGTATAGCCAAGAAAGTAGTGGGCTTAGAGGAAGAAAGGCATGGGTTTAAATCCCACCTGTGACACCAACTAGGAATATGACCCAGAAAATGTTTTCTTTCTGTAACTCAGTTTCCATACTTACAAAATAAGAGTGCTGGGCTCGATAGACATTTAGGTTCCCTCCAGTTCTAAAACTATGATCTTATTATCCTGAGCAATCATATGTTAAAAGATTTAGAGTTTGAAGGGATTTTAGGTGATATCTGGTTTAACCCCCTCATTTTGCAAATGAGAAAATTGAGGCTAGAAATGATTTGCCCAGGATTACATAAATAAGTTTCAGGGGCAGGTTTTGAACTCAGATCTTCCTGACTCCAAGTCTGGTGACATATTCACTGCTCCACTGGAAAATAAATAACACCAAGTTAGAAAGCCATATCATTTTTTAAGAGCCACTGAAATCAAGCTATAAGAAAAGGGATGGGGCAATGGGTACAAAGTTCATTGATTAAGCAATAAGCCTTTATTAATCACTTACCAGGTGCCTAGAACTGCCCCAGACTCAAAAGATTCAAAACAAAGGTTTCTGTTTTCAAGGAGCTTACTAGGACAAAATAGATCAAAGATAACAGATCTAATCTGGTCCAGCAAGCACTCATTAAGTGCCCACTATGTGCTGAGCACTGAGGACATTCAGTCAAAGGTGTCAAAGAAAATGAAGAGATGATGCCATAGGAGGTGGTAAAAAAAAAAAAAAGAAAAGACATTTAGACATTTTGAATAAAAGATGGCAAACATGAAAACTATCTTCCAGTATTTGAAGAGCTGTCATATGGAAGAGTTCTTAGACTTGTTCTGCTTGTTCCCAGAGGGCAGAACAAGGAACAGCAGGTGGAAATTACAAAGAAATAAATGGAGGTTTCATGTCAGGGAAAACTTGTAAACAATTAGTGCTGTCTGAAAGGGAACTGAGGTACCTTAGGAAATAATCATTCCACACTCCAACTGCTGTCCTGTCTGGTCTCAACTTCATGAAACAAGATGCCCCCATACTGGCTACCCCTCAGTATCCCCCACTCTCACCGCTTTCCTGACTCCTTTGGTGCATTGCCTCTTCCCATTTCATTGTAAGCTCCTTGAAGACAGACTCTGTCTTTCTTTTTTTATTAATTCTCTCCCTGGCACTTAGTACAGTTCCTGGCACATAGTAGATCCTTAATATATGTTTATTAGATTGACTGACATAGTTAATTCTTCCTCATAGATTTAGAGATGAAAAGGATTTTAGAAGATATGTAGTTCAACCTCATTTTACAGATGAGTAGACTGAGGCCCAGAGATGTTAAATGCATTAAATTGAAACAAGGCCTCTGTAATTACTTATCAAGTAAGTGGTGGTAGTGGTGGAGAACCCTTGTTCAGATGTGAATTGGATGAAATGGAAGCAGAGTAATATAGTGGAAAGAGATCTGGATCTTTCGCTAGAGGACACTAGAGATCCTGGTTCAACCACTTGACCTTGGTCATGTCCCTCCCCCTGTGTGTATCTCAGTCTCCTCATTTATAAAACAAGGGATTTGGACCATTTGGACCCTAAGAGCCCTTTGAGCTCTACCTCTATGATCCTCAGTAAACCTCTGAGATCCCTTCCAGCTGAGATTCTATGAATCTATGATTTAATTCATATATTCATATATGTATGTGTATGTGTGTATGTATATACATATATATATATATATATATATAGAGAGAGAGAGAGAGAGAGAGAGAGAAAGAGAGAGAGATTGATAGACAGATACAGCGCTTATTTTGGTCTAAGTCACTGTCCAACAATGGAATGTGTGGCCTTATGAGGTAAGGAAGTCTTTGCCTTTGGGGATGAGAGAATGGAAGAGAAAGAGAAGAGGGAGAGAGCAGAAACAAGGAAATAGAGAAAGGGGAAAGGGAGATAGGCAGTGGATGACCAGTTGCTGAGAATATTAATCAAAGGATTTATCCTACAGGTCCAGGATTGAATTAAAATGACCTCATATATCCCTTCCAGCTGGGAGATTGATTCTCTAGAGAGTCCAGGTAACCCTTACGCCTTCACCTCCAACAAATCAATCACTAAAGCTTCAAAAGTTCACAAAACAGCTGGATTTGATAAGCAGTCTAGCACTTTTTGCACACAATAACTAAGAAATGGGATCAAAGCTAGAAGGACAGAAAGAGAAAGACTGACTGCAGAGGATCTCATCAGAGATAAGGAGAGGAATGCATACTTTACTCAAAGGAAAGTCTTTTTTTACTTCAGTGAAAAGAAATAGAATCTGCCTGGCTGAAACTCACCATTTGGTTAATGCCTCTGTTAAACTAGCTGAAGCATTTCTGTCTCCTTGCTGAAAGTGGGTTTTCCACTTGACAGTATATCGGTTGAAGGGTTCAAGTCTGCCTGACAAGGAAATGTATCTACAATCGAGATAGTATGACTTGGTAATGAAATACTTCCCCAGTAGCTAAACAGCTCAGGATTAATAGTCAACAAACTTTCCCAAAGCTAAAATTCAAAACCTAAGTAAATTGAGCAAAGAAAAAGAAAAGTGTTAATAAGCTAGGGAATCCCCAGGGGAGTGTAGCCACAATATTTAGGGGATGCAAAGACCAAACTACAAGAAGACACTTGAAGGAATATTTGGCTATTCAGCCTCATCTGTGTGCATACAACTAGCACTATGATTTATGAGGCTCCTCTAGGATCATAGGAATTATTTTAAATTATTTTCCTTTCTTTTGTGAACTTGCAAATACCAAAAGGCATGAATATTTCAACTGAAATACAAAGAACAGAAAAAGATGGATCGTATATCAAACCACAAATCTTGTTACATACAACTTAATTTTTGAAAGTGTATGTTCAATTCATACATTAGTTCTAACAATCTCTCACTTACCTGTGTAGCCCACTGAAACATTTCCTGATCTCTTTTGTGAATTGTCTTTAAATGCTTCACTGATGCTTTCTTTTTCTTTCTCCTAACAATTTTTAGGAGTCATTATTATTTACCATCCCCTACTCACCAAAGAGCCTCGTAACAAAGTAGAAATCAAACAAAAAAAAATTTTCCATATTGGCCATGTACAAAATATACATCTCATCCAGCAATTCTAGTCCATCTCCTCTCTGTCAGGAGTGGGCCATCATGTTTTATCTTCATTCCTCAGATGTCACAGTTGAACTAAGTTAATCAGAGTTTTAAATTTTTCAAAGATGTTTCTTTTTTCTTTTTCTTTCTGTTTTGTTTTTACAATGGTAGAGTTATGTAAAGTGTCCTCCTGGTTCTTTCTCTACACCTTACTCTGCCACGGTTCTTAAAAGTTTTGTATATTTCTCTGAATCCATCCCTTTTATCATTTCTTAAAAGCAGTAATATTTCCTCACATTTATAATTTGTTCATTCATTCCCTAATTGACAAATACCCTCCCCCTTAGTTCCAAGTCTTTGTGACAACAAAAATGCCACTGTGATCAGTTTCTACATAGAGCTCCTTTCCTTCTTACTTTTTATTTCCTTAGGATATATTCCTAATGCTCTATCAAAGGACATGCACAGTTCAATCAGTTTGGGGACATAGTTCTAAACTGCTTTACAGAATGGCTGGATCAATTCACAACTCCAGTAATAGTGCTTCATAGTCTGCCTGTCCTCCCACATCCCCTCCAAAAATTGTCAATTCCTTTCTTGTCATCTTTGACAACCTTGTGGGTCTGAAATAGAAGTTCCTTGTTATAATGTATACCTTTCTCATTATTAGTAATTGCTGACAACGTGTTTTTCCTCTTTTGAAAACTTTGTTAATATCATTTTACCTTTTATATGTTAGCTTATGATTTTTATTCTTCAATATTTGAATCAATTCCCTATATATATTGGATAACGGACTTTATTTGGTTAGTTTCTCCTCCAGTTAATGATCTCCCTTCTATTCTTGGCTGCATTGATTTTGTTTGTGCAAAAACTGTTCAATTGTGTACATTAAAAATTATACAGTTTTTCTCTCCTTTCATCTTCTCTGCCCTTCATTTGGTTGGCCAGAATCTATGAGTGTAAAAAACATCCCATTTCCAAAGAAGTTTTTGTTGTCATTATTTATGATGTCAAATTTTTTTAACAAAATTATTTGGAACTTATTGTGGTACAGAGTGTGAGGCACTGGTCTAAATCTAATCTCTGTCCTACTGTTTTTCAATTTTCTCAACAGTTTTTGTCAAAAAAATATCTCACTTATCCCCCCTACAATATCCAATCTCTTGCCAAGTAACATTGATTCTGTATTTGTAACAAGTCTCTTATCCACCCCCTTTTCTTCTCTGATACTGTCATTACTCTGATAGAGGTCTGGATCACCACAAACCTGGATGGTTTCAATAGCCTGTTGGGTTTGTTCTCTCTGATTCAATTGTCCCCCCATTCCAGTCCATTCTCCATTCAAGTAACAAAGTGATCTTCATAAAGCTCATTTCTGACTTTTATCCCCTATATTCAATAAATCTCAGTGGCTCTTATCATCAATATCAATTATAAAATGCTTTGTTTGGCATCCAAAGCCATCTATAACTTATTCCCTCCACCTTTCCGGTATTCTAATATTTTCATCTACATATTCTGAGACTTAGTGATACTGGGCTTCAACTCTCATCTTCAAGCATTTCATACTTGTAATTTTCTCCCTTGTTTTCTCCACTTCCTGAATTACCTGGTTTCCTTCAAGTATTAGTTCAAATACTACCATCTTTTTTATGTATTAATATATAATTTGTTTATTTTTCAGTTTTCAACATTCACTTGCACAAGAATTTGAATTCCAATTTTTTCCCCATCTCTCTCCCCCACACCAACCCAGAACAGTATGTACCCCATCCACCCCTTCCTCCAGTCTGTCCTCTCTTCTATTGCTCACCCCTTCTTCCATGTTCCTCCCCTCTATTTTCCTGTGGAGAAAAATAGATTTCTACACCCCATTGCCTGTACGTGTTATTTCCTGGATGCATGCAAAAACAATTTTTAATATTCATTTCAAAGCTTTGAGTTCCATATTCTCTCCCTTCCCACACACCCTCATTGAGAAAGCAAGTAATTTGATATAGGCCATTCATGTGTAGTCATGCAAAACACTTCCATAACAAGCATGTTGCAAAAGACTAACCACATTTCCCTCTGTCCTGTCCTGCCCTCCATTTATCCCATTCTCTCCCTAGACCTGTCCCTCCACAATATTGTTTGCTTCTGATTATCTCTTTCCCCAATATGCTGTCCCTTCTATCATCTTCCCTCTCCTATCCCCTTCACCCCTGCCTTCCTGCAGGGTTAAATAGATTTCTATACCCCATTGACTGTGTGTTATTCCCCCCTAAGCCAAATCCCATGACAGTGAGACTCATTTATTCACTTTCATCTCCCCCCTCTTCCCCTCCATTGTGAAAGCTCTTTCTTGCCTCTTTTATGTGAGATGATTTCCTAAATTCTAACTCTCTCTTTCTCTTTCTCCTAGTACATTCCTCTCAACAGTAAATTTTAATTTTTAGGTATTGTCCCTTCATATTCAGCTCATCCTGTACCCTCTGTCTTTCCATATATATGCATATGTGTGTATGTGTGCATTTATGTATATATGTGTGTATGCATGTATGTGCATGTGTATGTATGTGTATATATGTGTATGTGTGTGGATATGTATATACATGCATGTATACATATACATCACACATATACAGACACACGTATAATATACACAGATATATACATGCGCATACACACCTACAGATATATATCTATGAATATGTATGCATACATATGTGTATGCATATATATTCCCTCTAACTACCTTAATAGTGAAAAGGTCTTATGAGTTACAAACATCATCATTTCGTGTCATAATGTAAACAGTTCAACTTTAATGAGTTCCTTATGATTTCTCTTTCCCATTTACCGTTTCATGTTTCTCTTGACTCTTGTATTTGAAAGTCAAATTTTCTATTCAGTTCTAATCTTTTCAACAAGAATACTAGGAAATACTCTATTTCATTGAAATTCCATTTTTCCTCTTAGGCATTATACTCAGTTTTGCTGGGTAGGTGATTCTTGGTTTTACTCCTCTCTCCTTTGATGTCTGGAATATCATATTCCAAGCCCACTGATCCCTTAGAGTAGAAGCTGCTTAATCCTGTGTTTTCCTGATTGTATTTCCACAACACTTGAATTGTATCTCTCTAGCTGATGATAATATTTTCTCTTTGACCTTGGAACTCTGGAATTTGGCCATAATATTCTTAGGAGTTTTCCTTTTGGGGTCCCTTTCAGGAGGTGATCAGTGAATTATTTCCATTTCTATTTTACACTCTGGTTCTAAAATATCAAGGCAGTTTTCCTTGATAACTTCTTGGAAGATGATTTCTAAGCTCATTTTTTGATCATAGTTTTCAGGTAGACCAATATTTTTTAAATTATCTCTCCTGAATCTATTTTCCAAGTCAGTTGTTTTTCCAATGAGATATTTCACATTGTCTTCTCTTTTTTCAATCTTTTGGTTTTGTTTTATAATTTCTTGTTTCCTCATGAAGTCATTAGCTTCCATCTGCTCCATTCTAATTTTTAAAGAACTGTTTTCTTCAATGAGCTTTCTGATCTGCTTTTCCACTTGATAAATTCTGCTTTTTAAGGCATGCTTCTCCTCATTGGCTTTTTGGACCTCTTTTTCCATTTGGGCTAGTTTATTTTTAAAGGTGTTATTTTCTTCAGCATTTTTTTTGGGTCACCTTTAGCAAGCTGTTGACTCATTTTTCATGATTTTCTTGCATTGCTCTCATTTCTCTTCCCAATTTTTCCTCTACTTCTCTTATTTGATTTTCAAAATTCTTTTTGAGCTCTTCCATGGCCTGAGACTATTTCATTTTTCTTTTTGAGGCTTTGAATGTAGGAGCTGTCTTCCTTGTTATCTTCCTCCAGTTGTATGCTGTGATCTTCCTCATCGAAAAGGATAGAATAAAATACCTTTCATTAAGAAAGTAACCTTCTATAGTCTTATTTTCCCCCTTTGGGGCATTTTCCCAGGTAACTACTTTACTTCCGAGCCCTTTGTTAAGTGGAAGGTATGCTATCCCAGGTTTCAGAGGTTTTGTGCAGCTGTTTTATGAGTTATCTCTAGAGACCTGCAAGTTGTGGAGTAATAACCAAAGGATTATTGATCTTGGCCTGCACTTGGTTCTCTGAGCAACCACAACTACTCTTTTCTGCCCTAAAACTGCAAGTAGGATTCCCTCTAAACAGCAGCCATCCACTCTGCCACACCAATGCTTCTCCTCACCCCAGAACTGTCACTCAGGACTGAGACTTAGATCAGCTCTTGATTCCCCCACTGTCTGTAGGCAGAGAGCTCCAGAAGCAGCTGCTACTATGGCAGTTGCTGCTGCCACGCTGGGGTTGGGGTCAGGCCACGCTCCCCTCTCACCCAGGTGAAAGAGCTTTCTCATTGACTTTGGTTTTTGTGGCTCGAAAAATCTGGAAAGCACAGCAACTTCCAGTGGTCCAAGGCCTGCTCCAGTCCAGTCTGTGCCAGCATGGCCCACACTGGGCTGCTGCACTCCACTCCAAGCCTACTGAAATAGATCCTTCCTGTCTGCCTTCCAGGTTGTCTTGGGGTGGAAATCAGTTTCACTCTGTCATTTTGTGGCTTCTGCCACTCTGGAAATCATTTAAAGTCATTTTTACATGTATTTTAAGGGGAGAGTTCGGGAGGTTCGTGCTTCTACTCTGCCATCTTGGCTCCACCCCCCTCAAATCCTACCTTCTACAAGAAGTTTTTCCCAATCCCCCTTGATGCTTCCTTTTGAGAGCAAGTCTAATTTATACTGTATATATCTTGCTTTTACATAACTATTTTCTTAGTGTTTCCCTCATTATATTGTAAACTTAAAGGGGGTAGGAACAGTTTTTGACTCTCTTTGTTAGTACAGTGCCTAATATATACTAGGACCTTAATAAATGTTTCTTGGTCAAATGTTTATGATTTTTTTCCCACTGATGAACTTGTCTTTTTTTTTAAATATACTAAGTAGTTCTGATCATTATTGTTTTGTAGTATTGTCTGAAGCTTGACACTGCTAAGTCCACTTTGTAATCATTATTCTTCTTTTGTTTATCCAAAGAATTTAGTTATTATTTTCAAACTCTATAAAGTTACCTTCTGACAATTTGATTGCTATGGTATTGAAGAAGCTAATTAAATTACATAGTATTGTCATTTTTTTATCATATTGGCAAAGTACCTACCATGAATATCTTCCCAGTTATTTATACTTTCCTAGGTATGGAGGTGGAGCTCATTTATAATTTGCAAAGTCCAATCTCTAGATGTTTTGCTTGTTTTGAAAACTAAGACTCTTTCCCTAGGATAGAGCTTTTTCTTCATGTTCAGTAGTTCAGCTACTGTGACCCATTTGGGGTTTTCTTGGCCAAGATACTGGAGTGGTTTGCTATTTACTTCTCTAGCTTAGTTTATATATGAGGAAACTGAGGTAAACAGGGTTAAGTGACTCACCCATAGTCATATAGCTAGCAAGTGTCTGAGGTAGGATTTGAACTCAAGAAGATGAGTCTTCCTGACTCTAGGCCCAGAATTTTATCCACTGTGCCACCTAGCTGTCCATTATAAAGGTACCATATATCTCTGTGAGATAGAACAATAGGCAGTATTATTTCCATTTTCCAGGTGAGAGAACTGAAGCTACAAGAAATTAAATTTCTTTCCCATGCTCACACAGCTAGCAAATGTTAAAGGCAAGATTTGATCTAGTTTTTACTGACTCTAAGTCCACCATTCTATTTATTAAGTCATGCTTACCTCCTCAGAGGCATAGGATATCAGAGCTGGGAAAAAAAAAACATAGAATATAGACCTAAAACTGAAATCCATTACATTGCTGGACAGTTCCAATTGTTAAGTAGTCTCTTATCTTATGTTTAAATCTGTCTGCCTGTAACTTCTCTCCCCTGGGACAACCCCAAGACAACCTGCTCTCTGAGGAGACATGGCCTAACTATAACCACTCATTTAGTCCATTTTCTTGTTACTCTCACTTATCCACCTCCAGGTCACTCGCCCTTCTTTTCCTGATTCACAGTCTTCATTTCTATCCCCACCCTTGCAATCATTCTCTGTAAGTTCAATAGTCATGTGTGCAGATGACTCCTGGCTTCCTGATTCATCAGTCTCCTCCCCTGTTATGACCTCCCCTCCATTCTCCCTCAGTCATCCCCAGAAGCAGTTCCAATTCAGAGCTCACCATTATCCTGAACTCTGTCCTCCCCATCATCTTGAATTCTTAAACTCCTGTTTCTGATTCCAACACCCTGCTCTTCTGGCTAATCTAATCCCTCAGATATCCGGTACTAGGTTCATCCTACCTTTTCAAATTTATTTCTTATTTCTTTTTCCCACACTTCATGATCCAGCATCAAACTAGCTCACTTGTTACTCTCTGTATTTGCAGTTCTTTCTTCCACCTCAGGGCCTTTGCATGTTCTGTTGTTCCTGCCTGAAATGCTCTCTCTTCTCTCCTCCATCTCTTAGATGCCTTAGATTTGTTCACAGGTCATTTAAGGTACCACCTTCTTTGAGAAGCATTTCTTTGTCCCCCAGTTATGTGATGTCTTTTTCCTCAAATTAAAACCTGCATTCCCTAGCAAAATGTTAAATTCCTTAAGGACAGGAATTGTTTTGCTTCTGTTTCCATATTCCCAACAGCTAACATGGTACCTTACACATACAAACATTTAACGATTGCTGATTTGACTTACATTGTCAGAGACTTAATGACCTGAGATTCGCAACCTTACCTCTAATGAGGCAGAAACAGAACTTGAGATGGAAAAGGAATTGGCCTGAGGACTGGACAATAGAACTGAAAAGTGCCTTTGGAGGTCATGGATAACAAGTGAGTTCCGTCAGTGTTTTTGACCACACAATGTTCTCAAGCCTAAGGCAACATAACATAATGGATGGTGGGCTAGACATAAAGACAGGATTGCTGACAATGACAAGCTACGTGAGTCTAAAGAAATCACTTAAACTACATGACCTTCAGGCTCTGTATCTGTTAAATGGGTACAATAATGCTTCTAGTGCTTATCTTACAGGGTGTTTTGAGGTGTCTATGACATAACAAATGAAAAATATTTTGTAAATCAGAGAACACTAGAAAAATAGTTATTATTAGAAGTGGTAGGTTCTACTCTACTGTAACTACAGGTTCTGTTCTATAGAGTCTTAGCTATTATTAGACATTGTAACAAGATATCACTTTAGAGAGCTACACTATGCAATCTTTGTTATGAATACGTGGCCTCTTCCAATGGAGGACATGCTACCTAAGGGAAAGGGCCTGATTTCCTCTGTGGTCTCCACCAACAAATGAGCTAGAGCTTCACATGGGCAAGGACTCCATAAATTGTAGCTAACTCCAGCTCTGATTATTTCTGGGTTTTGAGAGATTTAAAGCAAGTTAAAAAGGCATAATCAGTTCAGAAAACATGTATTGGGCACTTACAGTACCTTGGATAAGTCACTTAATTTTCATGCACCTCAGTTTTCCTATCTGTAAAATGATGGGGTTACATTAGATGACCTCTGAGATCCCTGTCACCTCTAGAAGGATGACCTTATGTTCAAGGCATCATATTAGGATCTGGGATTATGGAGAGAAATGGGAATAAGGCTTACTTTACAGGAGTTTATAATCTACTAAATAAAAAATGTAAACATAAAAATTGAGATGACAGCTTGAGGAAAAAGAGCACTAACTATGAGGGGACAGTGGAAAGGATACATATATTTTGTATTTACCTCTGTGTTTTTCCTATTTCTCCTTGAGGACAAGGACTGGGATTTTTTTTCTTTGTTCAGCACATAATAGGCACTTAATAAATGTTGGTTGAATGAATAATGAACTACTGAATGAGTGACTCAATCCATGAATGAATTTCAAAAGGAGCTAGGAGTTTTCCAAGCAATGGGAATTAAGAAGGAGATCATTCCAGTTTGTATGAAGGCTATTTGTGAATCCTCCTCCTTTCACAGTCTGATCCTAGAACTAGGCAATCCATGCAGAAGTCAAAACACAGCAACTTCCAGGGCCTGAGTTTCTGACTCTTTCAGCAAAGCAACCCCACAAATCTGGAAATCAGCTTATCCCCAGGTCCCCAAGAAGCCCTGGCCTGGCCTGTCCTGTCCTTACGATTCGTCTCAAGGTGTCATTTTACAAAACAAATAAAATTTTGGCAGGAGCAAAGTCAAGTCATAAATAATCCCAAACCAGAAAGCCACTGTTCAAGTTTTCAACAAAGTGGGAAAAGAGACAAACAGTCACAACAGCTATAACACCTAACCCAGGATGATTTATTTCATAATTTAAAAATCAAAATTGCCTGCAGGCTTTGTAATGTGTTTGCCAAGTCTCACCCTAGAGTGAGCAGTAATAACTAAGTGATATACCCTTTGAAAAAGCAGGCCTTCTCTAATGGGAACATTAGGAAGTCATTAAGCATAGCCTTGTGTGTGGCAGCCCAGCAATCGTTCTTAGAAAGAAGATCAACTGAGAGAGGCCCTTGGGTGAGCATCGCATGTCCTCAGAGACCAAGGTCCCTCATTCAGTTCCAAGGACTAGGCCCCCATTCTCTCATGCAAGAGAAATGAAAGAGCTGTGGGGGAGAAAGAGCCCTCCACGTTCATGCTTCCACAAGGAGAATGTAAGTTCTTCATTGTCTCCCCCATTGGATTGTAAGCTCTATGGGTCAGGGACTGTGTTTTACCTCTTTTGTAATCCCCAACACTTACACAATGCCTGGCACCTAGTGGGACTTCTTAAATACTGAGTGATTGGTTGACAGTTGTTTGCATGCCATCTCTCCTACTGCATTGTAAGCTCCTTGGGGCAGGTGCTGTGTTTTGCCTTTTTGAATCCCTAGGGCTATAGTGCCTGACACCTAGTAGGTGCTTAATTAAATATTTATTGACTCGTTGAAAAATAACTGGGGATTGGTCAATGAGAGACCAGTCCTGAGATCGCATGGATGCTTGGTGAGCCTGCTTCTGGGTATGTATAATGGAAGACTCTGCTCACAACTCTGGCTAATCACAGTCACTCTATCTGTGTGTCCTGTCTGTTTCCTAAGTAGTGAAGAGGCTCTTTTTGCCTGTATGCTGAGTTGGAACTGAAAGTTTTTATGAAAGGTTTCAGTCACTTGACCTCTCTCTGTCTTTCCTGGTGGTCACTGAGTCAGGCAATGACAGCTATAAACCTCCAGGTGGCAATAGAAAGCAAAGTTAGCACTAAGAATCTCCTTCATGGCCCAAAGATAGTCATGAACACATGGCAACTCTATCCTTTGCCTCATTGGATTTGCTCTTTTCCTGTTCTTGTGTGAAGGGGTATTGGCCACAGCTACCACTTTTTAGGCTTGGAAAGGTTAGAAGAGAATATACTCCAGAGTTTTCTAGCCCCTGAGCCCAGAAAGGAGCAACCTCCAAGATCCAGTGTCAACCCTACAAATAAGAGATATTTTTTGAAAGTAAGAAGAGTAACTTTGTCCATTGACTATATTGTATTTGGGGAGTGAACTTGGTGGGAGTAAACGAATCCTTTGTAGCCACTGCTTCCAATTTGAGCCTAATCTCCTTGAGGAACAAGGTAGCAAAAGAAAGAGTATTCCCCTGATTCAGGGAAACATTTTTACTTCTACTCATGCTATATCTTCTCAGTAAATATCCCTTTATAAAAATCTAATGTTAATTAGTAAAATTGATATCTGGGTGTCAATGATATAGGGAAGATACTAGCTATAACTGGTAAATGACCTTGGAAAGAATGCATTGGAAGTGGGGCTCAAACCTACAGCATTAGGAAAAACCCCATTGCTCCTCAGAGGGTTCTACTCCTAGAACCAGGAGGAGAAGATGCAGCTAGCCATGCATCTGGGAATCCAACATATCAGTGTGATCAGGAGTTGGCATAAGAAACTCCAGAACTTAAAAGGGGGAGTACTGCACTGTTACTTTAATATTACACCATGGCGCAGAGTAGATGCTTTGTAAATTTTATTGGATGCATACATCGAAATTTGTCCCAAGTCTAGACCCTGTTTTTCATTGCCCAGACTTAGGCCACTGAGTAGAATGATCCTTGGGAGGGGTGTCTCCGCTTCTTTATCATGGGGACAAAGTCTATTAGAGCCAAGAAGAAGCTTAAGGAACATCTAGTCTGATCTCTTCATTTGGTAGATGAAGAAACTGGCTAAGGGATTTACCCAGTCACACATGGCAGAACTAAAATTTGATCCCAGAATTTCTGCCTCCTAAAGCTCTGACATTTCTACAGTGTTTAGAATTTGGGATTCAGGAAGAGTCGAATTTGAATCCTGTCTTAGATACTGACTAGTTATATGACCCCA
Organism: Bettongia penicillata ogilbyi; assembly: GCA_023548195.1. NCBI lineage: Eukaryota > Metazoa > Chordata > Mammalia > Diprotodontia > Potoroidae > Bettongia > Bettongia penicillata. The sequence goes on from JAJHZJ010000150.1 coordinate 1,036,217, forward strand.
GGCAAGTCACTCAACTTCCCTTGGCCATAGTTACATCATCTGTAAAATGAGAGGGTTGTACCTGATGATTTCCAAGTTGTCTTTCAGCTCTAAATCTATGATCCAATGATCTCATGATCTGACCTCTCAGAGCTTCTAATTTCTCATTTATAGGATGAATGTAGAGTGTTTCACATATTTTAGTGTAGTTTTAAGATTAAGAAGACACTAAGAATTTTGGAACATCCACTATGATAACCACGAGCCCAGTCCAAAATTGGAGTTGGACTAGCAGTAATAATCTGTCTGGCCATCACTCTCCCCACCCCCACATGGGTAATAAGTTGGTCTTCAGAGGGATATTTATAAAAGATATTTTCTCTCTCTATCTCCTAGAGTTGTTTTGTGAACTACAAATCTTTATAAAGCACTGGGAGTAGTATTGGTAAGACTGGAGTTCAAATCTTGTTTCAGAAGAGAGGCAGTGTGGTCCAAAAGAGAGCACTGGATCTGGAGTCAAAGAACATGGTTCAAATCCCACCTTTAATTCTATCCAAGGTTTTCCAAAATTTCTTTGAACATTTTGCATATAAGACCTCGGGAAGGAAAGTAATAAGCAGATGCCTATTACTTATTATTTATAATATTATTACTTATTACTTATAGATATTAAGCACCTACTATGTGCCAAGCAGTGGATTAAGCACTTTACAATCATGATCTTATTTCAACTTCCCAAAAACTTGCGAGGTAGGTGCTATCATCCAAAAACTGAGGCAGGCAAAGTTTAAGTGATTTGTTCAGGATCATGCAGCTAGTAAGTATCGGAGGCTAGATTTTAATGAAGAGCTTCCTGATTTTAGGTCCAGTATTCTGTGTTCTATGACACCATGAAGCTGCCTTTTGGGCAAGTAATTTAACGTCTCTGGGCCTTTATTACTTCATCTGTAAAATGAAGGTGTGTGATGAGTTTGCCTCTGAGGGCCTTTCTAGCTCTAGAATACTATGGTTAGCTATCGGTATGACCCTGGATAAAGCTCTCTCAGTCTCAGTTTCCACGTCGATAAAATAGAGATTATAATAGCCCCAACTTTACATGACTTTTGTGAGGATATGACGACAAAGTAAACGTAAAGCTTTTTGCAAACCTTGTAAAGTACTACGTAAATGTTATTTATAATTATTGTAATTCATACTATTATAATAATGTTGATGTATAATATTACTACTTAATATTGTAATATTAATAATTATCATCAATGTAATTTGGTATTATTATTTTACCACGCCAATGGTGATGCTCCTAATGGAGATCTCTGTTTCTTTCTTAATTTCTAAATGATCCGGAAAGCATATGGAAAAGACCATAAGATCATAGATTTAGAGCTAGAAAGGACCTTAGAGGTCATTAACTCTAACCTTTCTATTTTATAGATTGAGAAACTGAGGCAAAGAGAATTAAGCGATAGGCTAAGGATCACATAACTAGTGTCCAACTCAGGCCTTCCAGACTATAGATGCACCCATGTAGGTCCAGTAGAGTCAGAATATGTTGGGTCAGCTTTATAAGTCCTCACCTCAAACTGTCATGGGTCTGAGAAGCAGCCAAAGTACCCTTACTCAGAAGCAGAGAGACTGTGGGGCCATGCTTCTGCTGGCTCCCTGAAAGGAAGGCCCACTCATCACACCTGCAGTACCAAATTACACCTGGCACTTCATTTAAAACTCAAGATTCCTTTATATGAAATCTTACTCCAGTAAATGAGATCAAAAAGCAGAGCACTGCCAGTTGACAGAGCAGATAGTTTCATTTTAATATGGGATTTGCTTTTCTTCAAGGCTCTTTTACCCAGACACTCACCTGAACTGTGAGGCAGGTGAAAGGTGGCATTATTATGGTCACTGTGTGGATGACCCAACCTCCACTCCAGCCTTGATAGATTGGAGGGCCTCTCCCCCAAACTAGCAATCCCAGTTTGTAGTCACTAGCAATCACCAGTAGGTTGGGCAGTGGATAGAGAGAGCTGGCCCTTGAGTTAGGAAGAGAAAATCTGTAAATCTGGCCTCAAATACTGACTGGTATGTGACCCTGGAAAAGTCACTTAATTTACATCAGTTTCCTCAACTATAAAATGGGATTGACAATAGCATCTACTTCCAGAGGTATTGTAAGGATCACATGAGATAATATCTGCACTTAGCATAATGCTTGGTACCTAACTGGTGCTTGCTTCCTTCCTTTTTAAAAATTTAACCACTTAGTTGACTGGCCTTTCTATGTTGGGGTCATCATAATCACAGAATTTCTGGGCTAGAAGGGACCTTAGAGATCATTTGGTTCTTTCTACACCCCTCATTTAATGGAATGATGAAGTAAAAGACCAAGGAAAAGTAGGACCTTGTCAGGATTTCGAACACAAAACTTTTGACTTCCAATCAAGTTCATTCTGCTATGCCATTTGGGCATCTAAGTAGCACAGTGGAAAAAGCACCAATCCTGGAATCAGGAGGACCTGAGTTCCAATCTAGTCTTAGATACTGAACAGCTGTGTGACTCTGGGCAAGTCATTTGACCTTATTTGCCTCAGGTCCTTAGCTGTAAAATGAGTTGTAGAAGGAAATGGCAAATCACTCCAGGATCTCTGCCCAAAAAAAACCCAACACATAAATGGAGTCATGGAGAGCTGGATGCAACTGAAATAACTCAACAATTACACCATTTTGCTTTAGTGGATCAATGAACTGTAGTCACCATGCCAATGGAAGAGGAGCAGAGGTCATATTTAGGGATGAAGGCTGGATCAACTCTCACACTTGTACTGTGACAGAAATAATCAAAGAACCCTTCCAATTTTCTGAACACAGAACTACAGTGAGATGATTGATGCTGAGCCAGCATTAGGTTGCTTTAATAGTGAAGGAAATAAATAGCTGTCCCATAGCTGGTCTACTTAAAACACTGAGTACATTTCAAAATCAGATTCTGTTCATCCTTTTTAGCTAGACTCTAGACCAGGAGTTCTTAACTTAGTACCTATGAATATATTTTTTAATTTTAACATTTTGATCATTATAATTTTATAAACTGGTTTTCCTTTGTAACCCAATGTATCTTATTTTATCCATTTAAAAACATGATTTTGAGAAGGGATCCATAAGTTTCACAATACTGATGAAAGGGTCAATGACACATGTAAAACAATGGTTTAGAACCTTTGCCTTAGATATACTTTGCAACTGAGAAAACTAAAACCCAAATCCTACCCAGATTGAGCTAGAGATTCAATAAAATAACATAGTATTGTCACCTTGATGCTGGTTTCTTATAACGAGAACTACTGTGAATGTTTTCCATATCTGTTTAGAGACTTCTGGAAATCTTCTGTGCTTTCCATAGGGTGAAATAAAGGCTATCCTATGCACAGTATGCATTTATTGATATGACTGCTTGTAAAAGATCTGGAGAGCTTGTTATTCTGTGGAATATCTAAACATTTGTGGAAATGGAAACACAAGCTTATTTAGAGAATTGCTGGCACAAACTCTGAGGAGCAGCAATGAAACAAAGAGAAAATTATTTTTCCTATCAGCTACTGAGTAAGGAACTGAGAAAGTCCTTGAGAATCCAGAGGTTTGAGTGACTCTGGGATGCAGGTCACACAGCCTTATTGGGGGAGAAAAGTCACATGTACGAACCACTATTATAAAAGTTAGAATGTATACATGTAATAGAAAGGCACAAAGTACTTATGTTAGTTCAGTGGAAGGAAAGATCACTTCTGGCTGGGGGCTCAGGGAAGGATTATATGTTAATACCCACCTACGGAATTGCAATTTATTCAATTAAGGTCCTCAAACGTGTCTTTAATTTTGATTAATTGAACTGTTAGATGGCACTAAATACCAAGAAATTATTCAAACCATTTCCCCAAGACTTCACAGCTTTATAATGAATCAGTTTTGTGTTGTTGGGCTGATTTTGTTAAAATCAGCTAACACATACAATAACTATCTTATTAACCCAAATTCCTGGGGTCTAGGATATCTGTTTCTTTAGTATGAAATATGACACATTACAACATCTGTTGATGAGATACTAGTAATTAGATGTAGGTTGATGTGAGATAAATAAACTTGGCATTCATTACAGGAGTGGCAAACACTCAAGGTCTTGCTGGGTTTGTAATCAGCAAAGAAAAAAAAAGATGCCTATTATTCCAAGGCCCTTTTGCTAAACTGTTTCTAACATGATTGCTGTTGTTTTTCCAAGGGAAATAAAGCTATTTTCTTCTACAGTTCCATTCACACATTGGCATGAAAAGAAATCTATGAATCTCTTTGGGGGTCATGTGAATTGGAGAGGTGAACATCTTTTCCCAAAGATGTTGGCATCTTCCTGGTATCCAAAGCCAGCTGTGACACTAATATGTCCTTGAACAAGACCTTTTTCTCATTTGAATTCATCTCATCCAACAAGCATGATGGAGTAGAATGGACACAGTCATTGGAGTCCAAAGAACTGGGTTCAAGTTCCAATTTATCATGAACTCTGCAGTTCCAAGCAAGGTATTTTCACTTCCTAGTAATTAGTTTCTTCATATAGAGAGAATTTAATGAGCATTGCATTAGGGTTTGAAGACACAGGTTCCAGACACACCTGGGCAAATTATTTGCCTTCTCTGAACCTCAAATTCTTCTGTCTGGGATTCAAAGTTCCAGTACTACATCTGACAGGGTGTGCCCATAGGAAAGTCACACCCTATGGACTTCAAATTCTCAATTTCTTCATCCATAAAATTAGAAAGTTAGACCCTATGGTCTCTAAGGTATCATCTGTCTCTAATTCTATAATCCCATGAATCAGAAAGCTAAGAGTCTAACCTAGACTCTGATGCTAACTTGTTTTGTAAAACTGGGCAAGAGGGCTCTCCATGGGTCTCATTTCAATGAGATCCTTCCAGCTTTATCATGAAAGGGGTCCAGGATACTCCTAACACATCTGTTTGTTCAATAGTGACCAATAGGATGGTAAAGAATTGTGGTATCGTAGATCCAGACCTAAAAGGGACCTCAGAGGTCCTCTAATTAATCCCCATCATTTTACAATTGAGGAAAATGAGGTCCATAGAGGTTAATTGGCTTTCCCAAGATCCTATATGCTAACTGTCAAAGGTTTTAGTCTGGAGATTAGAACTCTGGTCTTTTCTCTGGCTCCAGAGCCAGTGATCTTTTCCTTACATTGACTCCAATCACTCATTACTTAGGGAAATGAAATGTCAATATTTTCCAGTTCCAGACCTAGACTTATTGGTATCTTCCCATCATTGCTACCCATTTCCTAGTTTAGACTGAGACAATAGCCTTGTAAAAGTTACCTTCCCTTCCCAAACACTGCAAAAAATCCAACCGGGCAGCCTGTAAGATGCCATCTTATCCCTGACTGTTCCCCATCCTAATTAGAAGGCAGGAGAATAAACAAAAACCCACAGCTGGCTGGGCTCCAATGCAGCCTTCAGAACAAACACCCAACAACACACCAGCCACCCAGGGAAGAAATGAATGGTGGGTCTGACCTCTACCAGAAGGTCAGACTGCATTAGGAAATGTGTAATAAGATCTCTCAAATTATTCCACATTCCTTTTGCCATCTCATATGAGTTGGGATGATGAATTCTGCATAGAGCCTGCGGCAGAGTTACAAGAGACCTCTGCTGGGCTCTGCTGATTAATGGGTGGCCCTAGCCCAGTGAATGCTTAAGGTTGTTCCAAAATTCAACCCATTAATTAGGATGTTGGGGGCTATTGAGGCTGGACGTGGCCACTCAGAAAGTGAAAGAACACCAATAATAGAATCCCAAATAGTCAGAGTAGGAGGGAATCTTGGAACCCTACACATACACAACCAATCAGGTCCTCCAGTTTGATGGTGCTCCCTGCCAATATCTCTCACATCCAGCCTCTTCTATTCACCTATACAGCCACATCCCAAGTCATACCTCATTATCTCTCACTTGGAGTCTCTTATAGCCCCATAATTGGTCTCTCTACTTCTCCTTATCTCATTTGCCTCTACACAGAAGCCAAAAAAAATTTTCCTATGGCACAAAGCTGACCATGCCCCTCCCTCTCTCAGAAACTTTCTGAGGATCCCAGTTGTCTCCAGGAGAGAAAAAAAAGTCTTCTTGACACGGAAGGCCTTCCACTATCTGGTTCTGACCTTGCCAGCCTATCATGTTCCATATCACACCCCTTCACACACTCACTAAGAGTTTGTCAGACTTGATATTCTCATGTCCTGCCTCCAGACATTTCCATAGTCTATCCCCTATATCTGGAATGTAGCCCTGCCCTGGGCTCTTCTGTCTCTTAGAATTCCTAGTTTCTTTCAAGGCTCAATTCCTGCATGTATGGGAAGTTTTTTTCTGATCCCATCCTGGATGCTGTCTTCTTCCTCATCAGATTTCAATTAATCAACTCAACTATTTTTATTCTACACATACCCCAGATGGTATGACCAAATTCCTCAGCCAATTTGAACACATTTTCTGTTGCACCTAGAAAGGTGTCTGGCATCTCGTTCACACCCAGAGAATAATGGAAAGATGTTCTCCCCCATCAAGTGCATTGGAACACAACATCTTGTCACTTTCCTCAAGCCAGGAAAGAGTAATTGATTGACTAGTTCAGTAGCTCCCCATATTCAGTACTTTTTCCACCTAAGTCCCAATAATCTTTTATATTTGGCAAAGTCCATAGTCCCAAATCCTGGATATCTCTTTAATGAATAGATGGGGTTCTGCATTATCCGTTTTGAATGTCTCCCCCAGTCCCTTGTACAGTTGTTGTTGTTGTTGGTGGTGGTGGTGGCGGTCCTTCATTCTGGAGGAGCACCATGACATCAGGGAGGTGATGTCATGACATGCGAGGGAGGTGGATTTAAGTGAGGGAGGGCTGTGAAAATTCACCACCCTCACTTTCTCCTCCAGAGCCATCTGGATCCAGTGGCCATATATCAGTCAGGATGACTGGAGATGCCCTCATTTTATACCATAATGACTTTTGGGAAAAACCTATGGGACAGGTTTCATAACAAAATACCATATTCAATAGTCTTCCACTGTTCAATTCAATAATGTCTACCCTTAAAAAAACTTACCTTAGAGGGGAAGGAGCCAAGATGGTGGAGTAGAAAGACTCACGTATGCTAGCTCCGAACCCACAGCCCATATATTTTCTGTAAAAAGAACTCCCCACAAATTCTGGATCAGTGCAAACCATGCAGAAATGCAGGGGAGGAGATTTCCATTCCAGAGAGTCCTGGAAAGCCATTGCCAGGGGTCCATTGCACACCAGATGCAGAGCCCACCCCTGGGCCGTGCTGGCCACATGGCCCGAGAGGAGCAGATCTGAGCAGGCTTCAGGGACAGAACCTCTGGTGGCCGCGAAGGTCCCTCTGCCCACAGGCACCACAGGTCAGTGAGAGAGACTTCTGGGCTGGCCGAGAGGGGAGCGGGGTGTCTCTGTGACTTGGGTCCCCTCGGGAGGCAGTAGCAGAGGCAGCAGCAGAGGCAGCAGCAGAGGCAGTGGTGGCCCGGGACTCTCCAAGCAGGCAGAAGCTCCATTGTTGAAGATCTCTGCATAAACCTCCTGAGGGAACTGAGCCTGGGAGGTGGCCCTACCCCCACATGAGCACCAGAACTTAAGCTCACATTGAATAGTAGCCCTGCCCGCCACTGAAAGCCCTGAGGCTGGGGAGCAGCATTTGAATCTCAGACCCCAAGCACTAGCTGGGAGGATCTAGGCAGGGGTGCAGAGGAATCTCAGAAGTCAAGTAACTGGCTAGGAAAATGCCCAGAAAAGGGAAGAAAAATAAGACTATAGAAAGCTACTTTCTTGGGGGACAGATGTTCCCACCTTTCATTTCTGATGATGAGGAACAATTCTTACCAACAGGGAAAGACGTGGAGGTCAGGGCCTCTGTATCCCAGACATCCGAGGTGGATGTCCAGTGGGCTCAGGCCATGGAAGAGCTCAAAAAGGATTTTGAAAATCAAGTTACACAGGTGGGGGAAAAGCTGGAAAGAGAAATGAGAGAGATGCAAGAAAAGCATGAAAAACGGGCCAATACCTTGCTAAAGGAGACCCAAAAAAGTGCTGAAGAAAATAACACCTTGAAAAATAGGCTCACTCAATTGGCAAAAGAGGTTCAAAAAGCCAATGAGGAGAAGAATGCTTTCAAAAGCAGAATTAGCCAAATGGAAAAAGAGATTCAAAAGCTCACTGAAGAAAATAGTTCTCTCAAAATTAGAATGAAACAGATGGAGGCTAATGACTTTACAAGAAACCAAGAAATCACCAAACAAAACCAAAAGAATGAAAAAATGGAAGAGAATGTGAAATATCTCATTGGAAAAATAACTGACCTGGAAAATAGATCCAGGAGAGACAATTTAAAAATTATGGGACTACCTGAAAGCCATGATCAAAAAAAAGCCTAGACATCATCTTTCATGAAATTATCAAGAAAAACTGCCCTGAGATTCTAGAACCAGAGGGCAAAATAAGTATTGGAGGAATCCATCGATCACCGCCTGAAAGAGATGCAAGAAGAGAAACTCCTAGGAACATTGTGGCCAAATTCCAGAATTCCCAAGTCAAGGAGAAAATCTTACAAGCAGCTAGAAAGAAACAATTCCAGTACTGTGGAAATACAATCAGGATACCACAAGATCTAGCAGCTTCTACATTAAGGGATCAAAGGACGTGGAATAGGATATTCCAGAAGTCAAAGGAACTAGGACTCAAACCAAGAATCACCTACCCAGCTAAACTGAGTATACTACTTCAGGGGAAAATATGGTCTTTCAATGAAACAGAGGACTTTCAAGCATTCTTGATGAAAAGACCAGAGCTGAAAAGAAAATTTGACTTTCAAACACAAGAATGAGAAGGAGCATAAAAAAGTAAACAGCAAAGAGAAGTCATAAGGGACTTACCAAAGGTGAACGGTTTACATTCCTATATGGAAAACCAATATTTGTAACTCTTAAAACTTTTCAGTATCTGGGTAGTTGGTGGGACCACACACACACATACACACACACACACATGTACATGCATGTACACACATGCACGCACACACACATACACACATGCACACACACACAGAGACAGAGAGCACAGAGTGAATTGAATAGGATGGGACCATATCTTAAAAGAAATTAAGGTAAATGGTGAGAGAGAAATGTAGTGGGAGGAGACAGGGTGAAATGGAATGGGGTAAATTATATCTCATTCAAGAGGCAAGCAGGAGACTTTTTAGTGGAGGAAAAAGAGGAGAGCTGAGAAAAAAACATGAAGTTTACCCTCATCACATTTGACTAAAGGAAGGAATAAAATGCACACTCATTTTGGTATGAAAGCCTATCTTACAATACAGGAAAGTGGGGGAGAAGGAGATAAGCAGGGTGGGGGGATGATGGAAGGGAGGGCAATGAGAGGAGGGAGCAATTTGAAGTCAACACTCGGGGAGGGAGATCAAAAGACAGAATAGAAACAATGGGGGGCAGAATAGGATCGAGGGAAATACAGTTAATCTTATACAACACGACTATTATCAAAGTCATTTGCAAAACTACATAGATATGGCCTATATTGAATTGTCTGCCTTCCCAAAGGGAATGGGTGGGGAGGGAGGGATGGGGAGAAGTTGGAACTCAAAGTTTTAGAAACAACTGTTGAGTATTGTTCTTGCTACTAGGAAATAAGAAATATAGTTAATGGGGAATAGAAAGACATCTGGCCCTACAGGACAAAAGAGAAGATGGGGACAAGAGAAGGGAGGGAGGATAGAAGAGAGGGCAGATTGGTGATAGGGAAAATTAGATTGCTCAGTGTATTGGGGTGGGGGGAGGGAATAAATGGGGAGAAAATTTGGAACCCAAAATTTTGTGAAAATGAATGTAAAAAGTTAAATAAATAAAATTATACTTAAAAAAAACACACCTTATTTACACTTATCTGCTTATATATTGTATCCCTCTCCTCCTTCCCTTAGTAGAATATAAACTCATTGAAAGCATGGATTTTTTATCTTTATATTTACTTGCACAATTCAAACATAGTGAATTGCTTAATAAAAGAGTCATGGACTTGGATTGGGCAGGATGGGATGGATTTTATGGGATGAAATAGAATGGAATTGGATTGAATTGAATTTGATATAGTGGGAATGGAAAGGAAACGATAGGAGGAGAAGGAAGGGGATGAGATAGAATGGGACAGGAAGAAAAAAGACGCGAAGAGAACGGAAGGGAAAGGAGGGGATGGGATGGGATAGGACAGAATATTACACATGCTCCACAAGTAGAATATCAATATGGTAAAAGTAGAAATTATTTTTGTTTTGTCCTTGTATCTCTACTACCTAGCACAGTGACTTGCATCTAGGGTGCATTAAATAAATCTTTGTTGATCTGGAATTGGACTGAATTGAATTAAATTGCACCTAGTCCAACTCTATCATGTAAACATCAGTTTACACTTTTCTCCATGTGATAAAAGAGGAGGCTGAATTTTACACTCTATGGTTGTATCTATCCCTCAGGTCTAAGTGCAACACCCCAGAACCACTCAGTTGCAGAACATGGAGCATCTTTCCCCATCTTTCCCCATCATTTCCCCATGCTCTGGTGCTTTTTCCTCATACAATAATAATAGCCAACATGTACATAGCACTTTAAAGGTAATGTGTAAAACTGTTACACGTAGTATTTCATTCAATCCTTCCAATGACTTTGCAAATCAGATGCTATTGTTATCCCCATTTTATAGGTGTTAAAATTAAGGCTAAGAGAGGCTGTCACACACGCTAATAAGTGTCTGAGGCAGGAATGGAATTCTCATATTCCTGAATGTGATGCTCTATGCAGTGTTTCACCTACCTACCAACACAAATGGAAACTGATATAAGGAAGATTCCCCACTATACAAATGAGAAGACTGAAAAGTAGTAGACATATTGTATGTCCAAGAGTGGACGTGTGCCATTGTTGGGGAACAGTGAGATGTAGTTGGCAATGGAGCCAGTTAAGGCCACTGAAGGATTTTGCCTTCTCCAGGTCAAACCAAGCCCCTTTCCAGAGCAGCACTCAGACTGGGCTTGCTAGCTTCAACTACTCCAGAAACCACAGGCTCTCAGCCATTATTTTATTGACCTTGCCTATTTATATGCCACCAGAGAGGATTCGTAAGGAGGACTGGTTGTCTTGAACATCAAAGCGTGGCTAATTTCTTCTCAATCTTTCCTCTGTCAAACTAGGCTTCTTAAAGTCTTCAAGGCTCAGAAAGATTATAGGATCAGAGATTAAGAGCCAAAAGGGACCTCAGATGTCATGTCCTTATACTATTGTTTCTTTTATTTTATACTTTTGATTTTTCTATTCCCTAGGAATAGACATACCTGTCCCCCACTTCCTTGTCTTACTATTTTTAATTACCAAAAATATTAACTAGTTGATTATTATAAGCATGAGTTGTGCTCATGGATTAACATACATACCTCTATTGGTTGACTGGAACTGAATACTGGATTGTCTTTGACTTGTTGACTGTTGCTGAATTGTCTGTCCCACTGATGGTCAACTTGTGCTCTTTTGGATTCCATGATGCACCTAATATTTAACCGTAAAGGACAAGTCCAAAAAAATGCTTATTGTATCATGAATGCCTGGTAGGCGAAAGCTGACTCCCTGTCTAGGAATATGACTTCTAAGCTTGGGGAGGGGTAGAGGAGAGTGTTGCTGATTAGCTGCTCTGGTGGCCCCCTCATCCCACCACATTACCAGCTTACAGACAGCCTACATCCAACCCTTATAGCAGAAAATGGATCTCATTATCAACTACAAAATCTGTGAAATAATTGCCTCCTGTTCACATGGATCTCTTGACTTCTTCAAACCAACAGAAAGGGTGATGAGGCCACAGGCATGAAGAATTATTCAGCCCCATCCTTCTCCCCTTGCATTGGGCAAGCAGGCTTTTTTGGGGATCACCCGAGACTGAGTCAATGCTGGGAAGAAGGGGGAGTTAAGTCAAAAAGGTCTCTCATTAGAGCCAGTCTCTGGACCTAAAAAAGCAATTTGCCAGCATCACATACAGAATGGACACATCTTCTTCCCATTAAGTTGATAGAGTTTCTAATTGGCTCCCTGGACTTTTCCTGGCCACTCACCTTCAGGCGTACGTCTGGTAAGGCCAATAAGCCCTTGAATATTTCAATTATGAACTCCTATCTCCATCCCCTTCTGGCAGACACAAAGGAGAGTTTCACCTGGAAGGAGACTCTTCCCTTTGGTCTCTAATGCTGGGTCTTACTCAAAATCAGAGAAGCAGCTTGGCAGAGTGGACCCAGAGCTGAAGGTGAAGTCAGCAGAAACTGAGTTCAAATCTTGCCTCATATACTTTCTAGATGACCCTAGGTAAGTCACTTATCCTCTCTCAGATGCAATTTACCAAATTATAAAATGAAGATGATAATAACACCTCCGAATATTGAGGATCAGAGGAGATAATATTTGTCAAGTGCCTTGCAAACCTTATTCTATAAATGTGCACTAGCATAATGTTTAGAGAAGTTTAGAGATGAAGAGGATCTTAGCCCCAGATCTTGAGCTGAAAGGGGCCCCAAAGATAATTTAATTCGACCCTCATTTTGCAGTTGAGGAAATGAGGGCTAGAGAAACTCAAGGGTTTACCCAAGATTGTATAAGTAATATGGGGAAGTGCTGCTATCTTAACTCCAGTCTTCTGAATCCCAATCCAATACAAGACTGCCTCCCAGGTCAGCTGGACAGGAAACTGAGGCTCATAGAAGACAACTGAGGACATATAGCAAGGGAGTACAAAGGAGGACAAGGGTACAAACCCAGTGTTCCTAATGCCCACATGACATCTGCCTAGTACACATGAACTGAAGACAACAGATGAAAGTGAAAGCTCTGCTGAGGGGAAAAAATGGTCTTTGGCTTGAGAAGACTAGACCAAATATAGTTAACAGGGAGTTGATACCCAAACTAAGTGAGGAGGCAGTCCTAGGATCATAAATTTTGAGCTGGAAGAAATTTTAGAAGTCATTTAGTCCAACCTTCCTAATATTACAGATGAGGAAATTGAAGCACAGAGATATCAAATGACTTACACAGCTGGTACGTCAGAGGCAGAATTTGAACTTAGGCATTCCTAATTCCTAGTCCACCATTTTGTTTATTTTTTTTGGAGGGGGAAAGGCAAGGCTATTGGGGTTAAGTGATTTGCCCAAGGTGACACAACTAGAAAATGTCAAGTGTCTGAGACCGGATTTGAACTCAGGTCCTCCTGACTCCAGGGCCAGTGCCCTATTGACTGTGCCACCTAACTGCCCCTAGTCTACCATTTTACCCCTTGTGACATACTGTTTCTCTAACTCAAGCACCATCTGTCTGCCCTCAATCAATGGAAGTATCCAGATCTGGACAAACTCTATCCTTATTTGCCCAATGAAATGATAGATATGACTACTGTCAAGGACCTTTGAAAGGATTCCAAAGACTCTTGATAATGACAGGAGGGTCACAGCTTCAGAGAAGACTTTTTCTCCTAATATTAAAAAGAGGGGAGAGTATGGCATCTAACAGCACAGACAGCTGAGTTGACCTCTGTTGTTCCATGGAACAACGTTTTAGAACTCACTGGGTCCACTAGAAGGACTTACGAATACCTCAAAGGCCCAAGATGCACTGACTGAAGCAGTGCCTTATTTTTTCTTAATCTATAAAGACAAAGAAAATGGACATAGTAAAATGAAATTTTTTTCAGAGCAAAATTATATCTGGTCATCTAGGTGGAGCAGTGGATAGAGTGCCAGACCAGGAGTCAGAAGACTTCTTCCTGAGTTCAAATCTGTCCTCAAAGGTGTGTAATCCTCGGCATGTCACTTCATCAGCTTTCCTCAGTTTCCTCATTTGTAAAATGACCTGGAGAAGGAAATGGAAAGGCACTCTACTATCTCTGTGAAGAAAACCCCAAATGGTGGACAGAGAGTCCAATAGGACTGAACATAAACAACAAAATTTATAACTACTGGTAATTATTTGTAGACTGCATTTGCACACAGAGGAGAAATTTTAGTCAGTTATAGTAAAATTATTTCTTAATTATAACAGTTGATGAGCCCAGTCCTATTTAGTATTAAAGCCTCTGGAGAAGTAGAGACAACAAAAAGCCAGAAATACTTTAGCAAGAACAAGCCATGTCAAGGTCACCCATTCCCATTTTGAACTGGGTAGTATCCTAGCATAATAGATTTGGAGCTATAAGGGCCCCTAGGAGACAGAGTTCAATATCAACATTTTACAGATGAGGAAACTGAGGCTAAAAGTGATTTGTCCATTGTGATATGATACAGCCAGTAAGTATCTTGGACAAAATTTGAATGCAGGTCTTTTTGCCAGAGGAAGCAAGGCCCAGTGGATGATGGCAGGATTTAAAGTTGGAAAGACTTGAGTTCAAATTCTGTCTCACTTACTAGTTACATGATCCATGGAAAATTACTTAACATTATTCAACTTCTACTTCCTTGTCTGTGGCATGGGAATAATAATAGCATCCACCTCATAGGGTTGTCATAAAGGATTAAATGAGAAAACACAAATAAAGTGTGAAGGCATGGCCTTTGTATCTCCAACACTTAGCCAGTGTCTGGCAACTAGGAACAACTAAAAAATAAACACTTTTTGATTGGTTGGTTGATTGACTGATAAATGACCTAGATAATGGCATAGATGATGTGATTATGAAGGATATGGATAATACAAAGCTTTGAGCAAGGACCAACACAGCTGAGAAAGTCCATCTTGAGGAAGCTTTCAACAGAATAAAAAGTTGAGCCAAATCAAAGAAAATGAAGCTCAATAAGGATGAATGTAGCATTTTAAATTTGGGAGCAAAAGTCATTTCCTAAATACAAGATGAATGAGGCATAACTAGGAAGTCTCTGTGGAATAAAAGATCTGGAGGTCTTAGTGCTCACCAGTTTGTCATGGTTGCCCAAAAGACCTTCATGCTATCCTGGACTGCATTCTGAGAGGCATGATGGAAGAGAAGCCAGAGAGGCAGCTTTGGGGCCAATAAGACCTGAGTTCAAATCCTGCCTCTGACACATACTGGTTGTGTAACCCTGGGCAAATTGTATCAGCTCTGACTATATCTCTCAGGCAAATCGCTAAGACTAAGAGGTTTCATAGAATTTATTAACCTACATTGGTACTGAGAGTCCGCTATGCAAATTGTCACATTTCTAATCTCGCCCCCCCCCCAAAAAAAAATTGCCAAGTATTTGAGAAGTGACACTCTTGCTATCCTCTGCCCTGATACCATCTTCAATTCTGGGCATCTTATTTAAGGAAGATCACACACAAGGTAGGACAAGGGCAGAAGAGGATGGGGAGATGTGTTCATCCTTTGTTGCCGAAGAAGATCATGCCATCAGGGAAATAATGACATGACTTACACTTGACTTTGTTTTGAGTAAGGGAGGGCTGTGCAGATCACAAGCCTCACTTCTCCTCCAGAGCCATCTGAATCCAGTGACCAGATATTCATCAAGATGATTGGAGATGACCTTGGATGAGGCAATTGGGGTTAAGTGACTTGCCCAATGTCACACAGCTAGTGAGTGTCAGGTGTCTGAGGTGAGATTTGAACTCAGGTCCTCCTGACTCCTGCACTGGTGCTCTATCCACTGCACCACCTAGCTGCCCCTTTTCCCCATAAGGATTAACTTGAATGAAGTGGGAATGTTTAGCCCACAGAAGGGAAGACATGGTAGGTATCATGTTAGCTATCTTCAATCAAGTGGTGGACTCTCCCATGAAAAGGAATTAGCTGGTTCTACTTAGCCTCAGGAGGAAAAACTAATGGTACTGTATGGAATTCACAAACATTTGCATTGAAATTCAAAGTAAGGAACATTTTCCGTATAAAAAAAAATAGAGCTATTGAGGCAGAGCTAAAATGGCAGAGTAAAAGGAGGGACTTGCTCAAGCTGTCCTCCAAACCTCTACAAATACTTGCAAAAATGACTCTAAACAAATTCTAGAGCTATGGAACCCACAAAATGACAGAGTGAAACAAATCTCCAGCTCAAGACAACCTGGAAGTTCAACAGGAAGGGTTTATCACACAGGGCTGGGAGTGGAGTAGAGTCTGGCATGGGCCATGCCAGCACAGACAGGGTCAGAGTGGATCCCAGGGGACAGAATCACTGGCAGCTGTGATGGTTTCCAGACTTCTCAACCCACAAATGCCAAATACAACATAGAAGGTCAGTAAGAAAACACCATGAGACCTAGTGAAGTAGGAGATAAGTCTGGGTGGGGTACAGACTCAGTCCCAGGACTGGAGAGGTGGTGGCAGTAGCAGCAGTAGCAGCAATAATAGTAGCTGCTTCCAGAGCTCTGGGTCAATAGATGATTGGGTGATCAAGTGACTGATGAAAAACCCCTGAAGCGTGGGACAGTACACCCACCCCACTGGAAGCAGAGTCCTACCTTGACAAAGAATTAAAAGGGAAGATGATCAAATGGCATAAAAAAAATCAGACTACAGAATCTTACTTTGGTGACAAGAAAAATCAAAACATACAACCTGAAGAAGACAACAAAGTCAAAGTCCCTAGATCAAAAGTCTCCAAGAAAATATGAATTGGTTGCAGGCCATGGAAGAGCTCAAAAAGGATTTTGAAAATCAAATAAGAGAAGTAGAGGAAAAACGGAAAGAGAAGTGAGAGTGATGCAAGAAAATCATGAAAAGTAAAAGTCAACAGCTTGCTAAAGGAGACCCAAAAAAAATACAGAAGAAAGTAACACCTTAAACATAGACTAACACAAATGGCAAAGGAGGTCCAAAAAGCCAAGGAGGAGAAGAATGCCCTAAAAAGCAGAATCAGCCAAATGGAAAAGGTGTTCCAAAAACTCACTGAAGAACATAATTCCTTCAAAATTAGAATGGAGCAAAGGGAAGCTAATGACTTCATGAGAAATCAAGAAATTATAAAATAGAACCAAAAAATGAAAAAATAGAAAATGTGAAATATCTCATTGGAAAAACCATTGACCTAGAAAATAGATTCAGGAGAGATAATATAAAAAGTATTGGACTACCTCAAAGCCATGATCAAAAACAGATCTTAGATATCATCTTTTAAGAAATTATCAAGGAAAATTGCCCTGATATTCTAGAACCAGAGTGTAAAATAGAAATTGAAAGAATCCACTGATCACTTCTTGAAACAGATCACAAAAGGAAAACTCCTAGGAATATTGTATCCAAATTCCAGGGTTTCCAGGTTAAGAAGAAAATATTCAAGCATTCAAAAAGAAATAATTTGAGTATGGTGGAAATACAAACAGGATAACCCAAGATCTAGCAGTTTCTACATTAAGGGATCAAAGGACTTCGAATATTATATTCTGGAGGTCAGAGGAGCTAGGATTTAAACCAAAAATCACCTACCCAGCAAAACTGAGTATAATATGTAGGGGGGGAGAATGAACATTCAGTGAAATAGAAGAATTTCAAGCATTCTTGATGGAAAGACCAGAGCTTAGTGGAAAATTTGACTTTCAAATACAAGAATCAAGAGAAGTATGAAAAAGGAAAGAGAAATCATAAGGGCCTTATGTAAGAGAACTATTTACATTCCTACATGGAAAGATGATATTTGTAACTCTTGAGAGTTTTCTCAGTATTAGGGTAGTTGGAGGAAAGATATAGATAGATAGATAGATAGATAGATAGATAGATAGATAGATAGATAGATAGATAGATAGATAGATAGATAGATAGACAGACAGATAGCACAGGGTGAGTTGAATATGAAGGGATGATATCTAAAAAATGAAATTAAAGGGTGAAAGGAATATATTGGGAGAATGAGAAAGGGAGAGATAGAATGGAATAAATTATCTCACATAAAAGAGGCAAAAAAAAGGTTTCACAATGGAGGGGAAGAGTGGGGAAGTGAGAGGGAATGAGTGAACTTTACTCTCATCAGATTTGGGTTAAAGAGGAAATAGCATACACACTCAGTTGGATATCTTACCCTACAGGGAAGTAAGGGGGAAGGAGATAATGGGGAGTGATAGAAGGGAGGACAGATTGGGGAAGGGAGTAGTCGAAGCAAACACTTTTGAAAAGGGACAGGATGAAAGGAGAAAATAAAATAAGTGAGCACAGTATAGGATAGGATGGAGAGAAATAGCTTTCACAACACGACTAATATGGAAGTGTTCTGCATAACTATACATGTATAATCTATGTTGAATTGCTTGTCTTCTCCATTAGGGTGGGTGGGGGAGGGAAGAAGAGTGAGAATTTGGAACTCAAAGTTTTAAAATCAAATGTTAAAAATTGTTTTTACATGCAACTGGGAAATAAGATATACAGGCAATGGGGTATAGAAATCTGTCTTACCCTATAAGAAAGTAAGAGGGAAAGAGACAGAAGGTGGTAGAAGGGAGGGAAAACTGAGGGAAGGGGTAATCAGATGCATTCCATCTTGGGTGGGAGGGGAGAAATAAGGAGAAAATTTGGAGCTCAAAATCTTGTGGAAATGAATGTTGAAAACTAAAAATTAATTAATTAATAATTTTTTAAAATAGAGCTATCCAAAATCAAAATGGCTTCCCTCAGTACATAACAGGTTCCTTCTCATTGAGGCAAGAGCTAGGGAAGGTGTTTCATATGTAATATGCTATATCCTAAGGGAGGCCATGCCATTTGCAGGGGTGGGGGCAGTGCTGGCGGTGGCAGTGGTGCTGGTGGTGGTGACCATGCTGATGTTGATGTTAATGATGATGATGGTAGCTAACATTCATCTGGTACTTACTATGTGCCAGGCACTATGGTAAACACTTTACAAACATTATCTCATTTGCTCCTCACAACAAACCTGGAAGGTAGTAGGTATCTAAGGTTGGATTTCAGCTCAGCTCTTTATGACTCCGGGCCCAAAGCTCTGTTCACTGTACCATCCAACTGTCTCTAATTTTTAGGGACATTTTCCCTAACTTTGAATTTTAATACACATTTCCTGAATTCTGCCCCTTACCATAAGCTCCATTCTGAGGCTAAGCAGAACCAGGCTAATTCCTCTCTCATAGGGGAATTTATAAATGTTCAAAGATTTCCAACATCCCCATTTCTCCTAAGTCTTCCCTTCTATGAGATCACCATTCCCAGTCCCTTCAGACAGTTCTTACGTGGAAGGAGCCTCAGTCCTCTTTTGTCCATGGACCAGTTTGAGTCCCTCCTTTAAAAAATAATAACAAAATTTCACTGAGATATTGATATTGATAAGTTGGAGGGTGTACAGAGAAGGGCAACCAAGATGATCAAGAACCTTGAGTACATGACCAAGGCAGACCATTTGAAGGAATGGGGCATGCTTTTAGCCTAGAGAACAGAGGCTTCAGGGAGGAAATGATGGTTGAGCCACTGTTTTTTGACGATATTTGATGATATTTTGAAGGGATTAAACCTGCCATCCTTGGCCCCAGAAGAAAGGATCAGGAGAAATGTCTGGAAGCTTCAAAGAATTCAATTTAGCCTTGATGTCAGGAAAATTTCCAATTGGAATTGCCCCACAGTGGAATGATTTCCTGCTCTGTCGGTGGGTTCTCCTCCTCAGTGGTCTTTGAGCATAGGTTGAATGCCTGTTTATCAGCTGCGGCGTCTTTTCATATATGGGTTGGATTCGATGGCTGCTGACATCTCCATCAACTCCCCAGTTCTGTGATGCTTTGAATTTTAAATTCCCTCCTCACTGTGACATTCTATGCTTTGAATCTGGCAGTTTTCAGTTACAAGCTCTATAATATGCCCTGCCCCTCAGCTCTGACATTTCATGTTTTTGTTTCGCTTTGGTTATTTGCCTTAAAAAAAGTTTTGCTCTCTCTATCTTGCCCAGGTCAAAATTTCCAAGAATACGTATAAGCCCAACCCCACAACTGATCAGCAAGGGCTCTGACAGGCCCTATTTCCAATCTGGAACAGTTTGCTTCTCTTTTAGCCAACATGTTGACTTCTATTCCCAGGGGGCTCATCATATTGATTTGAAACTTAATGCAGATACCCAACTAGCATAGCCCACTGAAGCTCAGAACTCCTGAGCTCAAGAGATCTATCAGCCTCTGCCTCCTAAAGAGCTGGAATCTCAGGTTTTTTTCACCCAGCAGACATTATATGTTCTAAGACTCTCACAGCTCTGACATTCTGTTATCTAAGTTCTCTCCCAGCCTTAGTATTCTATATTCTCAAGTCCTTTCCGGTTCCAAAATTCTATTCTAAAGGTGATCATTGTACACAGTAACAGGAATATTCTAATGCTGATCAACTGTGAAAGACTTAGTTATTCTGATCAATAAAATAATCCAAGGTAATTCTAAAGGACTTCTGATGAAAATTGCTATACCTCCAGAGAGAGAGAACTGATGAATTCTGAGTTCAAACTGAAGTATATTTCTCTCACTTTGTTCTTCTTGCTGTTTGGTGACATGGCTAATATGGAAATATATTTTGTGTGATTTCACATGCATAATGGGTGTAATTGCCTTCTCAGGGGCTAAAGGAAGGGAGGGAGAGAATTTGGAACTCAAACTTGTTTTTAGTGGCATAAATAAATAAAATTACTTTTTAAGACAAAAAATAGGTTCTTCTAACATTAATACTCTGATTCTCTAAATTTGAGGTTTGCTCAAGAGAATGACTTTTCTCCATGGCCCTTCCTTAGAATTCTGACTGTACATTGCAAGTGAGATTTTTTCTTTCCCTACCCAGGGACATGCTTCTGCATTTGTCTAAGCCACCAATACCCTGACTTTTCCAAAATCTAAATGCTGGCTCCAACCCCCAGAAAAAATTGAGTGTTGGAGCATTAATTATTAAGCATCCATTAACATCATATCAATGATGCAGGAGGGCTGCATTTGAGGTTTTTTCCACAGTACACTTTAAGTAGACAACATTCAAAGTGAGCCATTATCTTGCTATGACTTTTAGAACTTTGGAAGGAGTTCACCCAAGGCTGTGAGACTGTGGGGAAGTAAGACAGGAGACAGGTAAGCTCTGAGCTGCTTTGAGTCATCTGGATCAAATAGGACAGTTGTGGCTTTCACATTCATCTCATTTTAACTCTTCCTCTTTGCAAGTTCTCAGCCAAAGAGGAAAATGCACAGGATACCATTTATTCCAAGAATAGAGCAAAATCAATTAGACAAAAGGGCAATGGATTTTTGGAGGAGGAAGAAGAGTAGGAGAAAATAACTATGTGAAAAAAGAAATATGAAATCCTTGGAAAGGTAAGCTAGAGCCAAGTCCTGAAGGGCTTTCAATATCAAACAAGAGATGTTCTCTTTTATCCAAGAGACAATAATAAACCTCTTCAGCTTTGTAAGGAGGAAAGTGACATGCTCAAATCGATGCTTAAAGGATGAGTTAGAGAGGAGGGAATGTGGAGTTAGAGAGACCAACTGTAAGGCCACTGTTGTTGTTTGGTCATTCCAGTCCTTTCTGACTTTCTATGACTCCATTGGGATTAGTCACCAAAAATATTGGAGTCATTTGCCATTTCCTTCTCCAGCTCATCTAACAGATGAAGAGAATGAAACAGGGTGAAGCGACTTGTCCAGGGTCACACAGCTAGTAAGTGTCTGAGGCTAGATTTGAACTCAGAAAAATGTCTTCCAGACTCCAAGACCAGCACTCCATCCACTACAGCACCCACTAGCTGCCCCAAGCCACTTAGCTGCCCTTCCTACTTATTGCTGTAGTTCAAGTAAAAAGTGATTATGCCTTCGATAGGAAGCCTTGCAGACTCTGCCCCCACTCCCACCCCCACAAGCCAGGTCTTTCTCAGGTTCATCACCATTGCCTTTGGTCAGTCCTCACAATCTAAGCTGATAAAGCAGCGTTCCATCCAAATCTCTCCATTTCTGTCTGTCACCTTCCTTCAAGTAGATTCTGCTTTCCCTGCCTCCTATGTATTTTTATGCCCTATGCCCACCAGCCCCCCATCCACACACCCTCTTCACATATTGGAATCCAGTCCATGTTGCCAGATAAAACTCCATCCTCCAGGAAGCTGCCCTTGCTCCCAAGCCCAAGAATGACTTTTGCTGGAAGATTTTTCTTGACTCTCTCTTGTCGTAACTTCGATACATTCTTGTCTACCCTCTCTGAATCTCAGCTTCCTAATCTAATAAACAGGCATGATATTTGTTATACTCATATGACACAATGCATGTAAAGCACTTTGCAACCCTTAAAGTAATGTGTGTATATGTATATACACAATTATGTATATATAATACAATTGTATATAGTTTTATATAAAAACAATTATGCATATAATTATATATGCGTACTTGCATGTATATGAAGGGGCAGCTAGGTGAGGCAATAGATTGAGCACCAGACCTAGAGTCAGGAAGACTTAAGTTCAAATCCAGCCTCAGACACTTACTAGCTGTGTGACCCTGGGTGAGTCACTTAACCCTATTTGCCTCAGTTTCCTCACAATGAGTTAAAAAAGAAAATGACAAACCATTCCAGTATCTTTGCCAAAAAAACCTCAAATGGGATCATGAAGAGTCAGACACAACTGAAAATAACTGAACAATAACATGTTTATGAATATGTGTGTATGCATATATATACATGTATATGTATATATATATATATATATATGTAAGGATTTAGATAGATATAGATCTCTTTTGTATATGCCATTTGTTTTTGGCAATATGAGCAACCCAGTTATAACCACCATGTCTCTCTCCATTGCCTACCTCATCAATATCTGTATCTTATAGGTGGTTCAAATGGAAAGTGAACAGGACCCAGAATTGTAGCCAGAGAAATGACTGTTAATAATCAATGACCTGGGAGGATCCGAAGTTCCCCCTTTTTCCAAAGTCCTCATTTTTAAGCTTGGTCTCTGAAAGTTGAATTAACTTTCTCCTCAATCATGGTCAGGGCCCACACAACATTACAAGAAATTTAATCTAAGGTGGGGACATCCAATGTACTCTACCCAGGTTTTGGGGGGGATGACAAATTTTTTGAGATTGCTCAAGGCTGGGGGTAATTTAGAAGTAAATGACATAATCAAAATTCATTAGAATAAGTCCATCCTTTCATTGTAACATTCATTCTCTCTCATTACTTGTTAATCAATCAGAGTTGATTGACACCCTCTGGAACATGCACTTTTCCAAGGATATATAAGCTTTGAGTCCACCCACCATGATGGTCTTTGGCCCTTGACAGTGCCACTGGCCTCTTGTATTAAAATGCTAGCATTATTAATAAGGTGACTAATTACCCCAAAATTTTATCTCTTGAACTTTTTAAACCTCACAGTCAGCACAGAGTGGGCTGGATTGCCTTTAAGATTCTCACTAAAATAAACCCCCTTTTTATGACCTCAGCATTCTTCCAGTGATGCTGTATGGCTGTCAGTCATGAAGGAGATACCATTTCTGTTGATTTAAGATTTGCAAAGTGTTTGACAGTATCTCATTTGACTGTCACAAATCCTGCAAGGTAGATGCTACTATGATCAGTATTTTACAGATGAGTAAACTGAGGCTGAAAGCAGTTACACATTCTACCAGGGTCACATAGCTAATGTCTAAGGCAGGATTCAAACTCATGTCTTCCTGATCCCAGGTCCACCATTTTATCCCCTACTCTATCCAGATGCCTCTATAGAGATATATAGTTTCAGTCCTGTAAATTCATCATTCCCCTTATGTGGTGGGGATGGAAGGAAGATACTCCTGGAATGGAAAATTTCATCCCCTGATGCAGTTCAGCTTCTCCTCTAACTTGAAGTCTTGGAGTGTTCTTTAGGACACATAGAAGAAAGGGAGGGGAAAGAGTAATTATCGACGTAGTTACTATTACATGCCAGTTACAGTGCTAAGTATTCTATGGGAATCTCATTTAATAAGTGAGCTACCCACTATCACACAAGTTGTATGTACCAGAAAGAAGACTCAACCCTCAGTCATCTGGCCATCCTGCTTTAGGGAGACCTTCTGCCTACAACCCTCACTCTTACCTATTAGTGTGATTGTGTCTCTCTGTCTTTCTCTCTTGCACACATTTCCTTTCCTTCTTTCCTTCTATCTCCATCTCTTTCATTTTCTCTCTCTCCTCTCAACCTCTCTCTCCCCCTCTCTTCCTTACACCCTGTGTCTGACTCACTCCTTTCTTTCCTTCTCTCTCTCCATCCCCTCACAAGCAACATAATGTACTCAAAAGCACCTTCAATTTAGCCATGTGTACGAATCCAGCCTTCTCTACTTATTAGTTGTGAGACTAGGGACAAGCCATTCAATCAACATCATCCTCAGTTCCTTTGTCTTTAAAATGGGGCTAACAATAGCACCTAGTATTAGCATTCACCTGACCCAGTTATTACAAGATGGAATAAAATAATGTTGAAAAAGCAGTTTGCCAACCTTAAAGCTGTTATAGAAATGACAGCTATTATTATGACTACGAAGAAAGTACTTTGTTAACCTTGAAGGGTTATTTCTCATGCAAACTGTTATTATCTCTTTCAAACTTCAAAGAATTCCTATTCTCTCATTATCTCTTCTCACATCTATCTCATTATAGCCTGTGCACCCCGTGAGGTAACCCCAGTGGGCATCATTATCCCCATTTCACAGATGAGAAAACAGGCAAGGAGAGGTTAACTAGCTTGGCACAGGTCCCTGAGAAGTCCAGCTGGGGCTACAACCTATCTTCTGATCCACGAAGGATGCCTGATTTCTCTTTTCCAGATGTGGTCTAACCTGACAAATCCTGGAACTCGATCACAGGAAATTTACCTAGGATGCAGCTTGGAATAGCTAAGAAATTAATTACCTGGCAGGTATCATGTTGTGCCAGGGGAATTGTGGGGTCAGTGGCAGTTGGGATGGGGGGCAGTAATTGTTGGATTGATTGTTAAAGCTTTTGTTTCAGGTCCAGGAAGTAATTACCGGCCTTCCTTGGCAGCAGTGGGATGGGTTTGATTAACCAGGGGACCAGGTGGCCATAGACAACTCCATACACTGTAATTGACTATAGCACCCAATTGGTCTACCTTGGGGGAGGGGGGCGGGGAACACTAGGACCAGGTCTGTGAAGAGATCCATTCCCCATCAGCCATGGGCAAACAAGTAGATCTCTGCTCTCGGTCAAAGCATGAACAGTTTGGCACAGCAGAGAGAAAGCATTATATTTATTACTGGAGAGTGGAAGGACAAATTTATATTTAACCTAAAATACGTGTTCCCACTAAATGGCTTTCCCACTGCTAAAATAAGATGAATAAACTTGGATCTACAAAAAAAGAACATAAGAAGATGCGACCACCCCTACCTTCACTTCACAGATGGGGGACTATGGGGGTGAAGTACATTTTGGGGGGAGAGTTGGTTGTTAAACATTCACCAGCATGCCCCTGATGCCCTCCCTCTCTTTGAAGTCAGTTGTATCCTTCCCTGACTCAGCATTTCTAGCCTTCTCAACAAGTCCTCTCTAAGCTCAAAGCCTCCCTTCCAGAGGAGGCTTTTCCTTATGGCCCCTACTATCCTACATCTTCCTCCATTGATTAGGGTTGCCTTTCTTTGCATCTCCAGCTCTCAGCACATCACCTTGCACACAGTAAATACTAAAAAGCTGGGCTTGTTTGCTTTTCTCATTGTCTGTTCCTAGTTATTTACATTTTGTCTCCCTCTGTGGAGTCTATGTTCTTTGAGAATGGGGCTCTGTCTCTGTCTCTCTCTCTGTCTCTGTCTCTCTCTGTTTCTGTCTCTCTGTCTCTCTCTCTGTCTCTGTCTCTCTCTGTCTCTCTGTCTCTCTCTCTGTTTCTCTCTCTGTTTCTGTCTCTCTCTGTCTCTGTCTCTCTCTGTCTTTGTCTCTGTCTCTCTGTCTCTGTCTCTCTCTCTGTCTCTCTGTCTCTGTCTCTCTCTCTGTCTCTCTGTCTCTCTCTGTCTCTGTCTCTCTGTCTCTGTCTCTCTGTCTCTGTCTCTCTCTGTCTCTGTCTCTCTCTGTCTCTCTGTCTCTCTCTGTCTCTGTCTCCCTGTCTCTGTCTCTGTCTCTCTCTGTCTCTCTCTGTCTCTGTCTCTCTGTCTCTCTGTCTCTCTCTGTCTCTCTGTCTCTGTCTCTCTCTGTCTCTGTCTCTCTCTGTCTCTGTCTCTCTCTGTCTCTCTCTGTCTCTGTCTCTGTGTCTCTCTGTCTCTGTCTCTCTCTGTCTCTGTCTCTGTCTCTCTCTGTCTCTCTCTGTCTCTGTCTCTGTCTCTCTCTCTCATCCTCTAGTGACAGGAAAAGTGCTTAATAAACATCTGTTGGTTGACTAATGGGTGAGTTGATTAGGCATGGGCTCAAGCAGCTCTGCCATGCAGTCTCCTCTGCCGACATTTGAAGCGGCCCCTGGGTGGAATCTCAGCAGATCTAACAACTTCTCACGTCTAGAAATGAAACTTCTCCAAATTCTGCCCAAGATCCCATCAGCTTCTTATCTATTCCCTCACACTACTGATTTCTTCCGAGCTTGTGCCAACTGAGAGTGGGAAGCCATTGTGGACTTTCAACTACCTTCATTTTACAAATGAGGAAACTGAGACACGGCAAGAGAGAGTGATTTGTTGACGATCACAAAGCAGTAAGTGAAACAATTGGCATTTCAGACCAGGTCTTCCATTCTGATAAGTAACATACTGTCCAATACTTCCCCATGCCTCCGCTGTAGATCCTACAGGGCCTGCCTGGGACGGGATAAATCTTGGGCTCCCTACAAAGAACCTGAATTGGGAAGGCTGAACTCCAAATCATGGAATCTGAGTTCAAAGCCCAGTTCCTGTCTCTGTGTAAGCTTTGACATAGCTCCTGACCACTTGAGGCTTCATTTTCCATAACTATATAAAATGAGGGGATAGGATAAGATCATTCTAACGTCACTTCCGAGGGTGGGGAAGCTGAAGCCTCAAGGCCATGTGTGGCCCTCTAGGTCCTCAAGTGTGGCCCTTTGACTGAATCCAGATCTTTTCTGTGAAGTTGAGATTCAGTCAAAGGGATGCACTTGAGGACCTAGAGGTTCCCACCCCTGGCACTCTTCCAACTATACTTGTATGATCCTATAAGATGAAAACTTCAAGGCAGGAATGTCAGGCTTCAAAATCTCTCCTCTAACACTCAATCAGTATGTGACCATGGGCAAGCCACTTGGCCATCATGGACCTCAGTGTTCTTTTCTGTCAAATGGACATAATGACATCTGTGGTACCTACTTCATAGGATGACTGTTATGAAGCCCAAATGAGGTCATCTATGTAAAGTGCTATATAAAATATACTCATTTTTTCAAAAGATTACTAACTACGTGTGACTTTTTTCTAATTTTTTTTCAAATTTTTCTTTTAAGTATATGAGAGACAGAAGGAACGCTCCTTTCCAACAAGAATTTGTACAAAATGAAAAGTTTTTCAATTGGAGGTCCTGATTTTCAAATCTGGAGAACATTTTCCAAAGAAATGAGGACCATTGGAGTTCTACTCCTTAATGGTGCCACTAAGGAAGATTGTTACAAAAATTTATCTGGCTCTTTCTGGGCTGTAAATTCATTTCTCATTGAAATCAGGTATTGCACTGTAAATAAGTAAAGCTCTATGATTTAAAGCTATTAGCAAGACATCAAACCCTTTACCTCTGGTACAATTGTGGGAAAGGAAGAGGTCTGCCCAGATCTACCTTGGCAAGTAGGCAGGAATAATGGGAGAGGTTATAGATACCTAAATAGATGATAGAAAACTCTTTAGCATTTCTCCTAAACAATACTTTTGGCCTAATAGAGTTTGGATGAAAGCGGCCACTGTACAATTGGGTTGCATATCAAAAATGTGAGAAATAGCGGCCGGCTGAGATTTTCTAAGTACTGGTCCATCACCATCCATCCTCGTCGGCAAGGAAACATTGGAATTTAATTGGGTCTCACAACAAGAAGTGAAAATGAACTGAGAGAGAAAACAGAGAATCAACCAAAAATAGAGCAGGAGGACAATTAAGTGAATGTAGTTTACAATCACATGGGCTCCTCACCAATTTTCCAAGACAGCCGGTGCAGCCAATGAATCCTCACTGTGCTCAGCCAGCTTCCAGGAGCCCCCAGAGACCAGGAGGGCTTGCTGGAGAATTTGATGAAGTAATCTCTTTATCCCTGAATCATACCCACCACTTCAGCTGAGTCACTGCTGGGGTTGGCCTTGAAAAGGTGGCAGTGTTTGAAGGCCCTAGATCAGACTGGGGCTCAACTGGAAAGGCCCAGTATCACATATGCTTGTTGCTCTGAGGGCCCAAGTCCTTGCTGGTCATTCACTTACCTCTGAGAGCCCATGAGGTCAAAGAAGTGGGCACTTGCTTCCAATTGAAATTGCCTGGAAAGAAACATTGGTGACAGGAAAAGAGCAGCTAGACTTGGTGAGATTAGGGCTATGCTCAGCATCAAGGCCATCACCAGGAGGTTTCACGAGACAAGCATCATAAACCATAAACCATAAAACACAATATCTAGATAGAAATAACTATCTAGTTCATAACTTCATAACTAGAAGATTTTACTCTGGGGACATGACCATAAACTACAGCCAGGGTGAGTGACAAGAATACATGCCTTCATTTGATGGTGGAAGCTGGATCATAGCCAGTAGTGGTAGGACAGAGAGCTGGCAAAACCAACACAAAGCTGTCACCAGTTAGGATGTGGTATGGTGGATGGAGTACCAGGGAAGGGCAAAGGAGGAACTCATCCCAGCCTGCCCTCTGGTAGCTTCCTAGACTGTGGGAACTAGAAGCCACCACAATACTGAAAAAGTGATCTGATCAGGTCAAATCACAAGAGAATTTTAATTTCTGACTCCAGCATTCAAAGAAATCCACAGGCTAATTCTAGTCAACCTTTCCCATTCTATCTCATATAAACCTGCAAGATTGTGAATGATTTTGAAGGCCACTTAGAATTTAACATTCTAAAGAGCAAAAGTTTCTTCCTCTTGTTGGTAATTATTGACATCATGATTTCCTCATGAAAAACCAACTGGTTCAGAAGTGCAAGGTTCATTTATCCTCCTTTTATAGAAGAAGAAGATAAGACTCAAAGAGTAGCAGTGACTTGTCCAAGGTCAAACAGGTAATGGCAAGTGTAGGATTAAAAGAACACCAAGTTTGAGTCAGAGCAGAGAGATGTGATTTGGACCCAGAGTCCAAAGCCAATTACCCTTCTCCTCCACTTGGATGATCTAGAAATATCTAGAAGGTACTCAGAGCCCAGTTTGGGCATGTTCTGTTGTGGTAGAGGAGAGATGAAGGGAAGATGAATGGTGCTGGTCCCCTTTTTAATGACATAGTGCTCTACAGGACAAGACTGACTTCTTAAGATCCAGAGGAATGCACAACCCAAGCTCATTGTTCTATACAGGCTTGGGTACTTTTATCCCATGTTGCTAAATTCTAAGCTCCTTGATGGGCTGAGAAGGATCTTTATTATTTTGAAGATAAGTGGAGCTAGGTCTTCTCCTACACTATGGAAAGGAAGGAAAGGGAAAGGTAGGAAAAGGAAGGAAAGGGGAGGGGAAGGGAGGGAAGGGGGTTGGAAAGGGAAACAAAAGGAAAAGATTGGAGAGAAGAGGAAAAGAGAGGAGATAAGAGGAGAGCAGAGAAGATAAGAGAAAGGAGGGGACAGAGAGGAGAGGATAATACTTCTGCATAGGAATCCCAGAATCATAGGCTGACAACCAGATGGGACCTCAGAGGCCATCTGCCCCAACCCTCTTATTTTCCATATGGGGGCCCACAAAGGTTTAAGTGACTTGCCTAGGCCTCTGTAGGTACCAGGTCAAAGTGACTCTGTCACTTTGGTAACTCAACCAGTCATCATCAAGGATAAGATTTGAATCTAAGTCCCCTAACTTGAAATCCATCACTGTTTCATAGAATCACAGCTCTAAAATTAAAAGGAAGCTCAAAGGCTGCCTGGTTCAACTTCTCCTTCCTTTTTCAGATGATAAAATGGAATCCCAACAAGGCTAAACAATTCACCCAAGGCCACATGGGGAGTGAGTGGAAGAAGTGGGTACTGAACTCTCATCCTCTGGCTGAAGATTCAGGACTCTTTCCACTGGACTCGTGGCTTCCCTACATCATCTCACTGAGAGGTGGCTGCTTGGTAAGGATCTTCTAGTAGGGCATCCTATTGAAGTACAGATTGTATAATGGCTTTTCAGGTCTCTTTCAGCTCCCAGATTTCTAGAGTCAGGATGTTGAAGCAAAAGGTGGACAATCTTCAGCTCATCTTATTAATCTGAAAAAAAGACTTTAACTATGGGGCAAGAGAAGAAGAGGAGGAGGAGAGGGAGAGAGAAAAGGAAGAGAAACAATGAGGAGAAAGAGAAGGAACAAAAGAAAGAGAGGAAGAGAAAGAAAGAAGGAAGAGGAAAGGAGAAAGAGGAGGAGTAGGAGAGGAAGAATGAGAAGGATTCCAGTCCTATCACTGTCATTTAATAGCTGTGAGACCTTGGGAAATTCATTCAATCTCTTTAAGCCTTACCATCTCTCATAGAGATGGGTAGCTATCTGTGGCATCTGTGTCCACATGTTGATGAAGCCATATATTAAAGATGTGAGGTGGTCAAGAGTAAGTCATTTACCCACTCTGGATCTTAGTCTCCTCCTCTATAAAATGGGGAAGATAATATTTGGCTTAGGACAGCTAGGTGGCACAGTGGATAGAGGACTACGCTGGGGATCAGGAAGACTCATCTTCTTGAATTCTAATCCATCCTCAGACACTAGCTATGTGACCCTGGGAAAGTCAATTTGCCCTGTTTGTCTCAGTTTCCTCAACTGTAAAATGAGCTAGAAGAAGAAGTGGTAAATCATTCCAGTATCTCTGCCAAGAGAACCCCGAATGACGTCACAAAGAGTCAGAAATGACTGATATGACTGACCAACAAATATTTGAACTACCTGTCCCATAGAGCTGCAGCAGCAAAAGTACATAGACATTATAATGATGACAGAGAGGGAGTTATCAGATCTGGCCTGATATTATTATAGTAATGCCAGCATAGTAGGAAATTCAAATAGAAACAGAGCCACTAAGCCATATATAAGGATTACTGAGGGCTCATATTGACTTAGAAAACCTTATATTAACATTATCTATGTTCTATTGCATTTTATGTATTTTGTTAAATATTTTCTGGTTCATTCTAATCTGGTTCAGGCGTCATTTGTTGTGAGGCAAGCCACAATGCATCTCTTAGATCACTTGCTTGATACCTCTGGGGTAGTAGATGGTAAGTAAGTACTGAAGTCATAAAAAAGAAGTCTGAGTTCAAGTCTCATCTCTGACACAAACTGTATGAGCCTGGGAAAGTCCCTTGACCTCTCAGCACCCTGGACAGCTCTCTAGGACTCTAAGTGGCAGAAAAGGTACCACTATGAAATGATAGCAGGCACTCTTTCGCCCAAAGGTTCATTATACTGGTGAAATCACAGGTCCAATCTCTACCACTCATTACTATGATTATTGTTAGAGTTAATATTTACAGAGCATCTTAAGGCTTACAAATCATATGAACGCTTTGTCTCATTTGAGCCTCTAATGGAAAGTGCACTTGGATTTGAAGTCAGAGGGCCTGGGTTTGAATTCCGCCTCTGACACTATCTGTGTGACATTGGGAAAGTCACTTAGTTTCTTTGACCTGCATTTCCTTCTTTGTAAAATGAGAGGTTCGTCCCAAATTTACAATTTGATTATCCAATGAGGAAAATATTACTGGAATTACTAATGTACCTATTTCGCAGATAAGGAAACAGAAGCCCAGAGAGCTAAAATGATTTCACAGGGTCACAAAACTAGTGACAGAAGCAAGAGCAGAAATTATTTTTTCCCGCAACTCCAAGTACTTCATGGCTTATCTGGAGTCAGGAAGATATTCGCTCAAATCCAAACTTAGATACTTACCACCTAGGTTATCCTGGGCAAGTTACTTAATTTTGTCTCAGTTTCTTTACTTGTAAAGTGTGGATAATAAAAACACCTACCTCCCAGGTTATTGTAAGGATCAAATAACATCTCATTTGTAAAGTGAAGAAGTGGGTACTGAACTCTCATCCTCTGGCTGAAGATTCAGGACTCTTTCCACTGGACTCGTGGCTTCCCTACATCATCTCACTGAGAGGTGATGTAGTTTTTAAAATTCTATATAAATGCTAGCCATCATTACTGTTGCTATTTCTAGTTGAATGTAGTTCAGAGACAATCTTAAAAGTCATAAATCATTAAACCTGAGGGAGACATTAGGGTTATCTGATCCAACCTATACATTGTACAAATAGGTATATGGAATCCCTGAGAGGGGGTGTAAGTCAAGATCACACAGGAAAAATGGGGCACCTCTAGGAGTCACTAAACTAAGCTTTAAGTCTATGAGTCCATGAGATAGATGGGGGAATGGAAGATGGGGTACATCAGACCTGGAAGGAAGAAATCAGACTCACTGATCTTTCATACAATCAGTGTTGTTGATGGGATTCCTAGGTGGAATTGCCCTCACATCTCACACACACACACGCACGCACGCACACACGCACACACACACACACACACACAGCTTCTAGGGTAGTGAGGTGGAGCTAATGGGAAAACATTCCATATGTTCTGATTAGATATAACCTCATTACCATGCTTCCTCTTACAACAAAATCCTTTGCTTAATGAAATCTGGTTCTGGAACAAATGAGCTCTTGCCGAAAGGGGGCTCCAATGGGGACTGCTAGGCCTCCTTTTTTTCCAAGGAAGGAATAAGAAAGCAAGAAGGAATTTTTTTGAGGGGAAAAAAAGAGGCAAAACTCACAAAAGCCCCAAAATCAAAACAACAGAAGCTGCAACTGCTATATTTCAAAGCCAGTGAAAATTAGACTAAGCGTCCGCAGAAGCCAAATGGAAGCTGTAATTCTTCTAGTCTCTTGCTGCTCCGACACGTGTAATGGGTTTGGCAGGGAATCAAGAAAAACAGGGGCCAAACCGTGGAGTGTTTTTAAAGAATCTAAAGGCTGCTTGTTAGACAGAAGCCAGATTTCTGCACTGCTCTGAGGGGGATGTCTGGACCCAGAAAGTATTACTTTAGCTTTCTGTCTATTCGCTGGATGGGAGAGATGGGAAGGGGCTTCTTGCAGAAGCCTAAGTAAGACAAGGCAAATAGGGATGTTGGCATAAGGGGCTGATTTTGAAGGGAGTCGAATTAGAGGACGCTGAGTTTAGAAAGGACTAACAACACATATCCAGTAGCATAGAAACAACAGTTAGCAAAAAAAAAACACAACCCCTCATTAGCAAGAATTATTAGTTAAAAATGGTGAGCTGCAAGATGGTGGCCAGAAGTGTTTCAGGTATGGTTTATGGCACTTGCCCTGGATACAAAGATCATAGCTCTGACCTCAGGTGCCCAAAGACTAGAAAGTCAAAATGGGGAAAGCTTGTGAAACATACACAAATATTTTATCCAGCAAAAGGATAATGGGACAATGGAAAAAGCACTGATTGACTGAATCTAGGTTTAAATCCTTCAATCACTCATTATGAGTATGAAATTGAGCAAGACTCAACTGCCTAGACCCCTGTATATTCCTCTGTAAAATGAGCTACAGGGTATCTGGGGTCTGTTCTATTTCTATGTAGACAAGTCTATAAGAGCTAATGAGGAAGAAATATACCCCCCCAACTCAGACCTGGAGTGGATTTCACAGATTAATAGTGAAATGACTCTCCCAAGGTCATGCAGCTAGTAAACAAGTGGGGAAGAAAAAGTTATTTAAAATGATATTATCTGGCTCTAAACGTAGCCCTTTCAGACCTAGCAAACTGAAGCAATGGAGCAAATGTTAAGATCAGTCCCTCTAGGCATGGACTCCTCTGTCTGCTCAGAAGTGGCAGATGACAATGGAAAGGAAAATATAGGCTGAGAGGACTCTAAAGAAAAGTAGCCATGCATCAGCCTCCCCCAGGGAAAGGGGTATCTCATAAGACCCAACTCTTATTTCAATGATTCAATAAATATTTACTTGACAGGTAGCTAGGGGGCAGAGTGGATCAAGTACTGGAATTAGAAAGATTTGTTTGAATTCTGCCTCAGATTCTTGCTGGCTAACAGCATGATACTGGGCAAGTCTCCTAACCTTTCTTGTCCTCAGTTTCCTCATCTACAAAATGAGGGAGCTGGGCTTGATGGTCCCTAAGGAGCCTTCCGGCTCTCCGTCCATGTAGAAGACACTGTGCTAGAGTCCAAGGATAAAAAACTAAATCACAGGATCTGATCACTGGAAGGGACCTCCAAGTGGTTTAGCCCATCCAGGAAGGCCCCCATGAACCACACCCAACAGGAACTGACAAGCTCTCACTTGAGGAAAGGGAAACCACAAGCTCCCTTGTGACCCCATTCCACTTTTGAGTAACTCTAAATGTTGGGAAGATATTCTTTCTTTGTATGAAGTCCAAAGCAGCAACTTCACCCCATCCCTGCCACTGTGCCTTGGTCCTCCCTCTGGTCCAAATAAAGAAATCTGTTCCCTCTGCCACATGATAGTTCTTCAAGTACTTGACAGCAGCTATCAATGTCCCCTCAAGTCTTCTCTTTTCCGTGTTAAACATCTGCTGTTACATCAACCAATACTCCTATGGCTCAATCTCAATGACACTCCTCATCTGACTTCCCTCCTCTAAATGTTCTCTGGCTTATGAATGTCCTTCCAAAATTGTGGAATATGGCAATAAACATATATAATCTACCTTGAATCTGAGCAGGGCAGACTACAGTGAGTCTCTTCTCTCACTAGCTCTGAATCAGGGGTGAGAAACCTGTGGCCTCAAGGCTATATATGACTCTCTAGGTCCTCAAATGAGATCTAAGTTTTACAAAACAAATTCTTTTATTAAGGAGATTTGTTTTGTAAAGTTTAGATTCAATCAAAGGGCAGTACTTGAGGACCTAGAGGACTATATGTAGCCCCAGGGCTATGGATACTGCATCTCCCTTAATGCAAACTAAGATCACAGTAGCCTTTCTTTTACAGTCATGATGTGCCTCTAAGTCCACTGAACTTCCCGCCCCCCCTTTATGTGAATTGTTGCCTACCCAAGCTTCTCTATTTTGGAGCCCTGAAGCTGATTTTTTGAACCTGTCTGACACTTTACATTTATCTCTATTCAATTTCATCTTTACTTCAGGAAGCATTAATTAATCTATGCAAATGGAAGATACAAAGATGAAAAGAAAAGTGTTACTTCCCTTAAGGAACTCTCATGCTCCTAGGGTTCATTTTAATCTTTTAGAAGCAGATGAGCATTCTAACCTGCCAAGATCCATCGGGATCTCCACTCTGTCAGAGTTAGTGGATAGTGTTAGCATTCCCTCCCAACTAGGGATGATCTGCAGATTTGGCAAGCATGCCATTCAGGTCTTTCTCCAAGTAAATACATAAATATCTAGCAGCATGGGGGCAAGATCACTCCAGTAGAATCCATCCTCCACATTGGCATTGACATAGTAATGATCACTCTATTTTGTAGATAGGACATTAATGTCAAGATACAACTCAGACCCTACTCTCAAAGAGTTTATAATTTAATATTGGAAAGAGATACATATTTCTAAATTGTGGTATAAGGGATAATGACAAATGCAAAGGAGAAGTTCAGAAAAAACTTCAAAAATTTTGAGGATAATAATATTATTATAATTAATACTATTTTAATAAATTAATATTATTAAACTTTGAGAAAAAGAACATGTATTATTTACATACTGCTTTGTGGTTTATGAAACATTTTATAAATATTATTTCATTTGTTCCTCACAACAACCCTAGGAGGTAGGAGATATTATTACTGTCATTTTACAAATGAGAAAACTGAAGCATACAGAGGTTAAGTAATTTGTCCAAAGTCTACAACTAGTCAGTGTCTAAGACTGGATTTGAACCCAGGTCTTTCTGACTCTGGGTCTCATCCACTGGAGATGGCTTTCTCTTAGAAAATCAAGGAAGGCTACACAGAGAAAGTGGTATTTGAGTTCAGTCCTTCAGGAAGGAATGTACTTCAACAGATGAAAATGAGATGGAAGAGTCAAATCTATTTTAAGCTTGACTATTGTCAGTGACATCAGGGAGCTAGGAGAGGGTAAGACTAGAACGGAGTGAGAGATGTTGTCTGAAACAGAGTGCATGAAATGAAATTGTACGAGACAAAACTGGAAGGTAAGATGGAGCTGAATTGTGGATGCCCTTGAATGAAAGAGTCAAAAGTGAAAATTTCATTCAGAAGAAATGAGAGGCTACTGAAGATTGTTGGATAGAGATGCAGAGTGATTGGAATGTTCCTTTGTGCTAGTTAATTGAACCAGAGCGTGAAAGATGAGTTAGAGGAGGTACACACTGAAGCTAAGAAAGTCAAATAGGACTCCAAACAATGAAGCCAACATTCTGTTTGCTGGAATAATACTTCTCTCCCTATTGCTCATTATTCCCCTACGACACTATCGCTGCTTCTACTGGGGATGGCAGGATGGATGTTCTAACTACTTCGGTTGCAAATTAGACCAGAAGGCAACATGGTATCATGGATAGAGCACTGAATTTGCGGTCAGGAAGATCTGACTTTAAATGACCTACGTATGAACCTGGGCAAGTCTCAAAATTGCTTGGATCTACTGATTTCTCTTCTTTAAAATGGGGGGGGGGTAGACTCAAGTACTTCTATGTTCCCCTCTAGTTCTAAATCTATAATCCTATGGCCATGTGATTCACTCTCTCACTCCATGACCTCTGAATACTTAGTCAGAGAAGTAACTAGCCTTGTTCATAAGTCTTCACCTGTCCTGACCAATTCTTCAGAGTGATCCTTGCTTATGAGGAAAACTGGAGTTGGAGAGATAGGAGGAAAGGGGGAGGGTGGAAGATGATGAAAATAATGAGTTGACAGAAGAAATCATCAACTTTCTTAGAATTAGAGAGAAGGGAAATAAGCAAACACATTATGACCATTCACAAAGTAACTTCATAGGGAATATTCATGAAATGACATTTGATGCTTTGAAAGAGCCATACTTTCATCAGTACACTCCCTTATACTAGCAAATTCTACTTTTTCCACATTTTATGAGGTACAGTGAACTAAAAACCAACTTCTCTGACCAACAGTATTCTCTTCTAAGAAAAAATAAACAGGGGTAGAAAAGACCATTTCTGAAATATCTTACAGATCCAGGTCCCATATCTCTATGAGCCTCTGATCTCCTAGGGGCCAGGGATTTTGTTTTGTTTTGTTTTGTTTTATGCTAGATCTCTTGCCGCAGAACCAAAGAAAGGGTACAGCGGTTGTAGCCAGCACCACCTTCCAAAAGAGTGGTGTCTCATTCATGAGAAAGGAAGGGAAGAAAAGGGAAGACAATAGAGGGAAAAGGGAGGGAAGGGGAAGGGTTGGAAGAGGAGAGATAAGAAAGAATTTACTATTTACTATATGCCACATTGTGCTAAGACCTTCAGATAGAGATAGCAGTAAGACCTGCTACCAAGGAGCTGCTATTCTAGAGATGGGAAATAAAGGGTAGCTAGAAAAGTTATTGCGGGCATGAGGGAGTTTCCCCTATGACATGGTGTGGCAATGGCTAGAAGGAGGCAAGGATGCTGGATTCCAAGCAAGATCAGGTGAAAGCTCAACTGTCAGAGTCCAATAATTGGTTATGAATCCAAGATTCTTGGGTGAGGAGAGAAGAAGATGAGCATTCTGGCCCAAGAGGAGGCAGACTTGTTTGGGAAGAGGGAAGGAGAGAAAAGAGAAAGGAAAGAAACACCATTGATAGACCTTGAAAAGTCTCCCCTCAAGTAGATGATAGATATGAGGAAAGTCATGAGCCCCCTTGTTGACACCCTGCAAATAGGGGCTCCTGGAACCATGCTTTCGATTTGAAAGTAACAACTGCAAGAGGGAAACAAACCCCTGTAGTCCATTCATCAAGGGACAGAACATCTTACAGTTGGAAGCAGGGAGGTGGCAGGAAAGTTATACATGAAGCCCCATCCTTTTGGAGAAACCAGCAAGGTCTCTCTGTCACCAGCACTTCTACTCAGTGAGGACTGAGGTGAAGATTCAACTAAAAACGCTGAAAGAGGTTAATGAATATCCAAGGAACTACATTTAGAGGGAAACATGAGCTTCATAAATCACTGTTTAGCTCCAGTCCTGGTCCAGTTCCCTGCGTCTTCTTTCCTCCCCAGATTGCCTGAGTCAATATCAAAGTGATTTCATATTCTAATACCATTTAATATTAGAACTGGAGGAGCCTTAGAACAGGGAATATCAGAGGGGTGAAGGGCCTTAGATCAGGGAATGTCAAAGGTGAAAGGGGCTTAGGAACAGAAAATATCACAGCTGAGAGTGGCCTGAGAACAGAGAATATCAGAACTGGAAAGGGCCTTAGGAAATATGAGAAATGGGAGGTGATTTAAAACATGAAAAATTAGAACTGGAAAAGACTTTAGAATTCATCTATTCCAATTCATTCATCTTATATATAAGAAAATTGTCACCCACACGGCAGAAATGACTTACCCTCAAAGCCATAAAATTACATAAAACTCCTAGCCCGCAGCTGTTTCCACATAATACCATACTATTACTCTGATTCAAAGCAGTCACCTTAAAAATATTTTAATTTAAAGAGAACATGAGTTCATATCCCAGTGGAATTCAATTGTATTCCATTCTACAAATGAGTGTCTACTGAGCATGAGAAAGGAACTATTTACTACCTGTGTAACCTTAGGTAAATAACATTCCCTGTGTGAGTCTCAGCTTTTCAGGTATAAAGTGATTTCATTGGACAGGGTGATTTCTAAGGTTCCTTCGAATTTTGAAACTCTTGATCCAGTGGTTTCCCCATGATTATCTACAAGTGACACAGTTGATAGAGCATCGAACTTGGAGTCAGGAAGACCTAGGTTTGAATCCTGCCTAAAACATTTACTAGCAAGATGACCCTAGATAAGATACCCGACTTTTCTTGGGCTTAGTTTCCTCATTTGTAAAATGGAGATAATAATAGCACTTGCTCCCAGGGTTGTGGTGATGAGCCAATGAGATCTTGAGAAGAGCTTTGCAAAGTTTAAAGTGTTGTCTAAAAGCTATTATCATTTTAGTCCAAAAATAAACTTTATTTGAGAATGGGGGAGGCTAGTCCAACTTTTTCTTTTGTAAATACTCCCTTCAGTGCCCGCACCATGCCCTTTTCTGGAAACAGCTGGAAACTTTCATGCCTCATATTAGAAACCTTCTTACCCAGGGTTCAAATCATTTCTATTTCCCCCTCTCTAGACCTCAATTTTCTCAGATATAAAATGAGCTAAATGACTTGCAATATTTTTTCCTGTTCTAGATCTATGGTTCCATGGTCCAGGCTTCTACAATAGGAATTTTCCTTGAACATTGCCTGGGGTCACATTGTCCTCTGGATGATGTCTGGATTGATGTCTGGATGACATCAAACTCACTGGACCCAAATGTCATCTTCTTCTTATAAAGCCCATGGTCCTTCTAGCCAGGGCATGAGGTCACAGAGTAAAAGCTGCAGGGCACCTTAGAGGTCATCATTTTATAGAGGAGAAGACTGAAACCCAAAGAGACACACAATCTACAGTCACATAGTTAGTAAGTGCTTAGGACAAGGTGTAGCCTTCCCTGACACTGTTGCGGAGGCACCATCAAGCTCTCCTGGTTCTGTTCCTCCCTTATTCCCCTTTCCACAGTGCTCTTGATGAGGAATGGGCCCAAGCCAAGACCTTCATTCCTTACCCCAAAAGAATTTGAGTCCCATTTGTTTGAGGGGGGAAGATGGGTAAGGATCCTGGAAATCCCACCTTCAACTTTCCCACATGGCCTATTGACCATCCAGTAATCCCTTCAACTGGCTTTTCATTGTGACTCCACCCTAGATCTTCATCCTTAATTCCATCTAGACCCATTCCACATGCCCCAAGTCACTTGCATTCTCCTGGGGCACCCAGCCCTTCCTGGTCCTTCTCTGTTACCTCCCAGACTACTTGACTATTCCTAGGTCACATTCAGATCTTCTCAGTTCTTAAGTATATAAGATTCATCTTGTCTCCACTAAAGAACTCAGATTTTCTAAGAGTCTGGCCAATGCTCAGATTCAATCTGACCCGCTTGTGTCAATTATCACAAATATGGCAGATGCTTAAAATCTTGCCTACCTTGACCCATGTTCTAATAAACCTTATCTTTCACTGAAAGAAAACTTGGGTCAAATTCATTTGAGGCAGGACCTGCACCACTTGCCTTTGAATTTTGGAGTCCCAGCCCTCCTAGACCTCAACATTCTTACCTTCAGATATCTTCTGAAGCTCTAAGTTTTCTCTCTGTGAAAAAGAAAACCCATCTCATAAAGGTTTCCTCTTTTAAGCATTGGCCACCATCATTATTTTGCAAAAATATCCTTTCACTTGCAAAACTACCATGACAAAAATAGGACTGAGTCTGGGAGATCCACTCCCTGAACATATACATGCCCCCCACACACACACACACACAAAGATCCCTGGGAGGTATGAGTTTAATCTCTGCTTAAACCTTCCAAGTAATGGGCATGTCCACCCTTTCAAATTCACCCTAGACATATCTTCATTGTACATAAATATTTGCATGTTGTCTCTCATTAGAATACATGCCTCTTGTGACCATGGTATCTCCAATATTCAGCATGGTACCTGGAACATAGTAGGTGCTTAATGCTTATTGACAATTTGTTCAAGATTTACATATATACATATATGTGTGTATGTATGTATATGTGTATTATATATGTATATATGTATGTATGTATATGTGTATGCGTGTGTACATATATATATATATATATAACACATACATTTTGGTCTTCAAAGGCAGACTCAGAGCTATATAGAATTAAATAAATCTTATTTCAACCTCATACATCATTCATGATTCTAAAAATGCTTATTTGCAGTATTAGCTGAGAAGCCCCTTTTAGGGATTTTCTGCCTTCTCAGATACCCAATATTGCAAATAACCCCAAATAAAGTGCAACTTCTATTGTTATTAATTATGGAAAGAGTCCTAAATGGAGCAATACTGACCCTCCTGGGACTTTTTTAGCCAGGGATTTTCCTAGACTATCCCCTACAGACTCCATCTCCTAGATTTCTCTTTAATAGGAGACTTTACCAAATGTATAAACCAAGCGCTTTCTTCATCTGGAGGATGGTGACAATAGAGTCAAAGAATCCTGGAGCTCAAAGTAATTTCAGGTAGAAGTCACCTAGGTCAGATCTTACTTCACTAGCAATTCTCTGTCCAACCACCCTGCGAAGTGAATGTCCAGTCTGAAAATGAGCAGCTATGGTAATGGACCCTTCACTAGTGCAAGAGTGGCCCATTCCATTTTGAAGCAGTCCTAATTGCTAAGTTTTTCTTTCTGTCAAGTCAAAACCTGCCTCTCAGCAGCTCCCATTGTGCCCTCTGGGGCCAAGCAGAATATCCAATGCCTTTTCCACATGACAGCCCTTCAAATACTTGAAGACAGTGACCACCAGAACCCTCATAAGTCTTCTCTTCCTCAGTTTCTTAAATGAATTCTCTGATGACATGTTCCTCCATTCTGTCATAAGGCCTGTGAAAACTGAGTTAGTTAATGTTTCCAAAGCTCCATGCAAAGAATTGTAATAAGGAAACCAGGGAGTGGTGATGCTGTCTGAGAAGCCATGCATTACTTTTTGAATAAATAACATTTTCCATTATCTTCATTTCTCAAGTCAGAATTTTTCCTGTAAATAATTCACAGAGTAGACTAGATGGGGCTGGGCACAGGCGGGGGAGGGGAGAGTGAAAGTAAATTATTTACAGCAATAAAAAAATGTTGAATCAAAGCCATCATTAAGGATGTGTCTGAAAGGGTGGGGCCAATGGGAAGACCTCTAGAATCTTAGAATTCAGATCCAGAACGTGTCACAGTCCATTCTGGACTTGAAGGTAGGTATGAAACACCTGGACTCAAATCCTGCTCATGATGCTTGCTACCAGCATGACTCCAAACAAGTCATTTCTCTTATCTGGACCTCATTTTCCCCTTTTGTAAAATATAAAAATATAGCTTCTAAAGACTAATCCAGCTCCAAATCTATGATTCTGTGGTCTATGCATGCCATTTGGAACAGCAGTGGGATGAGGAGGCAGGAACATAGAGGACACAGAAATAATTCTTCCATATATATACATATATATTCACATTCCATGTATATACCTAACATAATTGTCATAACAGATTGTTTCTCTGACTCTGTCTTGTTTCTCTCTGTTGGTCTCTATGCTTTTCTATCTCTTCTTCATTCACTCATACATTCACTCTTCCATTTCTATCTTTGTCTGCTTCTGTATCTGTTTCTCTCTGCTCATCTATCCCTCACAATATTCTTTATTATTTTCTTTATCTCTGCTCCTCTTCACCTGTCTCTGAATCTCTCTGCCTCTTTCTCTCTCTTCCTCATTTTTAATGTATATACTCTAATGAGAAATCCATCCTTTCATGGGATTGGGTTAAGGAAGGCCAAGAGAAAAGCAAAACCTCATAAGAAGACTTTGAGAAGAGGAAAGTGAGAATCGATATGTTCAGTTTTGTCCTAGAGAGTCTACTACTGAGATGAGTCATTAGCAAACTAATGGACAACCAAGCAAGAAAAATTCAATGTGTTTTTGCTGCCCAATTCTAAAAGATGAGTTAGGAGAGAGAAAGGGACAGTCCTCCACCTTTTCTCATGATACCAAGAACCAAACTAATTTTAGCCAACATTATACAAATGTCTTTCAAAACTCCCTTATCAGATCCCTGAGCTAACATGGGGAGAAGTCATGAACCTTTGGAAGTCTTTCGTTGGGGCAGAATTAAGATGAATACTTAGCCAAGTTTCTCCTGTGATTTAACCCTCTGACCCATCTCTGCTTCTTTTTCCGTTTCTTTCACTTTCTTCCCAGTTGTTCCTGGCACATGACTCCCTAGCTTATTCTTTCATCTTTGTGGGTCCTTTCTATGACCCCGCTTCTGTACCTACTTGGCCCTTTCTCTGAAGGTCCTTTTTCTCCCTAAGTTACTCAGTTGGATCATGAAGA
This sequence comes from Bettongia penicillata ogilbyi, assembly GCA_023548195.1. NCBI lineage: Eukaryota > Metazoa > Chordata > Mammalia > Diprotodontia > Potoroidae > Bettongia > Bettongia penicillata. Next base: position 1,079,541 of record JAJHZJ010000150.1, read on the forward strand.
ATCCACTTTCATCTGAGTGGCTGTCTCAAAAGTCAAGTTGACAAGCGTTTATTAAACGCCTACTATGTGCCCAAGCACTCTGCTAAGCACTGAGAATGAAAAGAAAGGCAAAAGGCAGTCCCTGCCCTCAAGGAGTTCCCAGTCTCATGGGAGAGATAGCATGCAAACAACTATTTATAATCCAGATCTATACATGCTTAGATATAAATTCAAAATAATCCCAGAGAGAAGGCACAAGCAGTAAGGGTGACTGGGAAAGGCTTCTTGTAGAAGATAGCATTCTAGCTCAGATTTGACGGAAACCAGGAGACAACAAAAAAAAAAAGTAGCTCTCAATCAATCAACCTATAAGCATTTTCCAGATTCCTGTTGCATGCCAGATACTATGGGGATACAAATTCAAAGAAAAAAACTAATCTCTACTCCTAAGAACCTTACATTCTAATAATTTGAGAGAGCTTAAACGAGCTTCAGGCTAAACAAGGTAGACCAACTGATGGCTAGTCCCAAACTAACTGCATCCTACTTTCAAGTTGGGGTTATTATTAAAGTCTAAAAAATACTTTCCATTTAACCACTCATAGAATTAGTGGCAGAATGGTCCTCAACTTTCATCTAATCCAAACTTTTCACCTTACAGATAAAGAAATTGAGGTTCAGAGTGAAATTCCAAGCCAAAAATTGGACAATCCATTAATGAAACAATCAATAAGCACAATTTGTGTCAACTATGTACCAGAGGTTCTGTTGACTGCCAAGGATATGAGTGTAAAGGCTAAAAGGCTCCCTGCTCCCCAAGAGCATACATATAGCTAGTAAGTAGCAGGGCTGGGATTCAAACCCAGGTCCTCTTTCACTGAGCCACACTACCTTCATCATTTTAGTCGTGATTGTGTGGTTGTGGTTTGTCCTTCATCTCAAAGAGGACTATGTCATTCAGGGAGATGATGACATGACTTTCAATTGAACTTGATGTGAGGAGGGCTGTACAAAGTCACCAGCCTCACTTTCTCTTCCATAGTCATCTGGGTGCAGTGGCCAGATATCAATCAGAATGACTGCAGATGGCCCAGGATGCTCATCTCAGTCAGAATATATAGGAAGCACCAGCTCATATGTCCAAGGCCTAATAGTGGGTAAGGCTAGGGCCTGGATCTATGACTTCATTGAAATAAGGAGCTCTCAAATGAGGAAAATCCTTCTACCCCACAAGTTGGCACCTTCTCTGCAACTTCTAGCCCTAGAAAGATGTGTGTATGTGTGTACATTTCATCATTCATTCTTAAAAGAGAGGGTCATGTCTTGACTTATTTGGATTTAAATGAGGCACAGCTATACAAAGTCAACAGCTTCACTGTTACCTACAATACTAAGAAGCAAAGTCACATAGTAGGTAGTCAGAACTTGAACCCAGGTCTTCTCGACTCTAAAGTTGACTCTCTCTTTAGGAGATACTACTGGTAATGCTGATGCTGCTGCTGCTATTACTACTACTACTATTACTGCTACTACCGCCACCACCACCAGCACCACCACCACCACTACTACTGCTATTAATAATAATAACTGACATTTCTATAGTTTTAATGTTGACAAATTGGTTTACTGATAGTATCTCATTTGATCCTCATAAAAGTCAATAGACTTTTAAATGAGTATGTGTTCTACTAAAATGTAAACTTCTTGAGGGCAAGAATCATTTGATTTCTATCATTGCATCCCTAGTGTCCAGCATAGTGTCTGGCACAGGTAGACTTTTACTAAATGATTGTAAACTGTGTGAATGAATAAATGAGGAACACTCTTTCATAGGTTGGTTCTACAGGGACCAGACAGACCTGATCAACTTGATAAGGTTACAAGAGGGGGAGCACTTTTGGGGGATGTTAGTTACAGATCCCTAGTGAGGGTGAAGGGCAAGCTTCATTGAGTAGAGTATTGAGCATTGAAATTGATTCATTGAGAATTCATTCTTCATTGAGAAGACTGAAAGAACCTCCTGGAGTGTCAGCCATTCACACCTCCTTGAAGATGTGCATCTAACTCTCAGTGATGGAGAATGACTTAATTAGCCCAAGCTACATGAATCAGAGCCTCTCTTTTGTTCTAAGGCAAAATAGTTTCCTACAGGTATTATTTTCCCTATTTCACAGGTAAGAAAACTGAGTCTGGGAGAGGTTAAGTGACATTCCTATAGTCAGAAAGCCAGAAGGGTCAGAGGCAGGATTTGAACCCAAGTGTCTCTTGACTCCAAGTTTAGTGCTTACTCAATTGCACCACACTGACCAAAGTAGAAATCAGCTTATATTTACTAGAAACCAAGTAGCTAACCAAAAATATTTTAACTTATAACTATGGTCAAATATAATTTTTCTTTTCTAACAGCTACCTTATGGTTACATAAGATTTAAGAAATAAGAGAAAGAAAATGGAGCAACTAATATTGACCCCTAATAAATATTTAATCTCTATTTATTGCTGTGAACCCCTAGAGAACTGGATAAGAGGACCTGAGAAACTGAAGGAGACCTTAGAGGTCATAAAGTTCAACCCTAATCTTAATTTACAAATAATAAAATAGAGAGCTCTACTGAAGAAGTGACTTGCCCATGGTAATTAATACAAGTGGCAAGTGGCAGAACCTGGATTTGAATCTTGGTCAAAAGATTGGTCAATAGATTCAGTACTAAAAAGGACATCACAGGTCCAATCCCCTTATTTTACAGGTGAGGAAACTGCATCCAAGTGGGGTAAAGGGATTTGGCCAAAGTCACACAGATAATAAGTTGTCAGAGGTGGGATCTGACCCCAGGTCCTCTGTCTCCAAGTTCTACACTCTTTCCCCTGCAACAAATTTCTGTTTGATGTATGAGATGGGTAAGAGTTGGGAGAAAGATTAGGAAGATGTCAAACTCATACCTTTTGTTCAATTCCTGCTTAGACTGGGGATACACAGAAATCTGGGCAGAAGGATTCTGTCTTAGACACTAGGGCCTTTTTATTTGCCTAAGTTCTGTTGCAAGGCAGTAAGTGATTCACAGCCCCCCACTGGGGTACAAGATATCCTGACAGATGGCAGAACCAGAGACGGGGAATAAGAATGGATTTCTTCTCAGTAAAACTTGCCAGGGATGCAGGAATGATTGTACTAGGCGGTCAAGTTAGATTCAGTGTCCTTGGGTCTGGCTTCAGTACTGTGAAAGCACAGCAGTGAAGATTCCTGACAGCTCTTATTAACTAATGGAAAGGGAATATGCTTCTTCCCTCAACTAGAGGCAGACATCGAAAGGTGTTATATACTGTACCCACAAGTACAGGCTTGCACAACTGAAAGAGGAGGAGAGGGAATTATAATTAAGACAGGGTACATCTTGATGAACATGAATGTGATAGCGAGGAATCAAATTAAATTAGAACCTTAATGTTCTATGGATGGGGAAGTGGGAGAGAAAAGTATTCAAGTTTCCAATTCACCACCCTTACCATTGCCCTGAGAGCAATGGGGAGCTGTCCAGCTCAGCCCTAGAAGGACTTTCAAAGACTCACCTATTTCCATGACAGATCACTCAGATGTTGGAAAAAGTTTAAAAAAAAAAAAAGTCCTCTACATTTCACAGAGATGAGAAGGGATCTCAGAAGACACTCAATAAGCTCTGAGTTTCTAGGAGGTTTCTATTAAAATATAAATATGCTTAGGAAAGAAACCCATCAAGTCATTATTGACCACCAATATCTTCTTGTGAGTTTCTTTATCAGGAGTGAATCCAATACTTTGCAAAATACTAAAGGAATGAGATGCAGGACGTGTAAATTTTGACAGGGTATGTGGAAACAAAAACTAGTCAATTTTTTTCTTCTCTTCTACGTCAAGAAGGAATTTGATATGGGGGGAAGAGCATAGGGTTTGGAGACAGAGGATGTCATTGGGTGGCAATGAGTGGCCATTGATGGTTTCACAGTGTCAGAAAGAATAAGACTATTAATCAAAGAGCAATTACTAAGAATTTAGTATGTTCCAGGCTTTGGGTAAAAGGAGAAACACATGACTCCTGTCCTCAAGAAAATCCCATTCTAATGTGGGAGACAACATGCAAAGTACAATGTACCTATAAAATACATCCAGCGTAAAAAGGTAAGGTATTAGCAGGCAAGCAGGCCACCCTCTTATTTTAGAGTTGGGAAACCAAAGCCCAAAAGGATGCAGTGACTAGTCTACTTCCACATGGTATGCTAGATGATGCAGTAGAGTCTTTTAGCTCCAAATCCATCACTCTTTCCACTTACCAAGAAAACCAAAGTTGGTCATCGAAAGATCACAGTGGAATGGAGAGCATGACACTTTGAAAAATGATGCAAGAAAGGTGGGGAAGAGTATTGAAAGTTTATCTCACAACTTTCCCCATTCATAAAAAATGATAAGGGTCAAATATTCACTAGTAGTAATGAGAAAGTCAGAATGAGGATGAGAGCAGGGCAGGGGTGTGCTGGTAGATGTTTAACAACTTGTTTTTAAGGAAAAAGAATATTCACTGGTATAAACTTTTAAGTGTAATCCGCATTAGTAATATTTTCTCTATCACTTTCTTAAGTCTAGACAATGAAACAATAGATCAAGCTTCGATTTGGAGCACATGTTTATTTCCAAGCTGCAAATGTTCACACTGAAAATTTAACAATCAGCTCTTGCTGGAGGTAGGAACTGACTCCAGAACATCACTTGGTTTGTTTGCTGATTTGTTTAGTCATTTTCAGTCATGCCTGACTCTGTGATGCCATTTGGAGTTTTCTTGGCAGAGATGCCAGAATGGTTTGCAATTTCTCCAGTTTGTTTTACAGATGAGAAGACTAAGGCTCAGAAAGTGAAAGTGACAGCATCATAGGATCCACGGTTTAGAATAGGAAAGGAACTTGGATTGAATCCAACCTTCTCATTTTTAAATCTTTTTCAGTCCTATTTTTTCTTTTGAGTTTTCTTGTCAAAGATATTGGAGTGGTTTGCCATTTCCTTTTCCAGATCATTTTACAGATATGGAAACTGAGACAAACAGAGTGAAGTGACTTGCCCAGGGTCACATAGCTAGTAAATGTCTGAGGTCAGATTTGAACTCAGGAATATGAGTCTTACTGACAAAAGGCCCAGCACTCCATGCTTTGTGTCACTGACCTGCCCTGAATATCCCTGGGCTAGGAGGAAATATAGGGATGCGGAAGTCACATCATAAGATCATAGAATGTCTGAACTGAGGAGGACCTTATAACACAGATCACTGGTACTGAGATTGTTTGGTCCAAACAATTCAATTTATAGATGAGTAAATGGAAAATTTGAGAGGTGAAGCCATTTGCCTCAGGTCGCTGAATCAGTTAGTGGCACATCCAGAATGGAAGACCCAAAACCATCCTCCCTATGTCTAAAACTTATTTTAAACATTGACAGACACTCATGGTCTATATGGTATTCCCTGACCAATTTTATTTCATAATAAAGTTATTAAAAAAAACTCATCATACTGTAAGAAACCCCCTGGGATATTGTTTGCCTGATCCCCCTTAGCACAAATTATTCACAGTATTTCTAAGTAACTGACTTCCCTCAGTAATGTTGTTTCACTTGATGTCTTGCAATATTGTAGTATTCTGTGTGTATGTGAACTAAATAATCATCACCTAATGTAAAATTGCAAGATACAAAAAGTGGGGGAAAGGATGGTATAAAGAGCTGTGAATTTGCTACCTATAGTTTTCTATGTAATGCATGTATGTATGTATTCATACACACATACACATACACACACACACACACACACACACACACACACACACACTGGTGTCCTAAAAATCTTGGTGCAATTTTTAGCTTTTGCTTATGCATAGAGTTTTAAAAGGTAGAAGCAAAATTGCTCTGTGTTCCTTTCTTCATCTTCTTTTTTGTTAATTCTATGCATTTAAAAATGTTTTATGGATGCTTGATTTTTATCAATAGTAATTGATGCTGATTTTTATTTTTCATGAGTAATCACTGCCCATTAATCCACATTCTCTGTGCCCATCCTTTCCAAGTAGAATCAATCTCTTACGGAAAAAAAAGTGTGTGTTATAGCAAAATGAACACATTGGCTCTGTGGGAAAATGTGATTCTCTTTTTATACTTTTTGTCTATCATCTATTTGTCAAAAGGTGGAAAACAGGCTTCATTATCAATATTTGAACATCACAACTGGTCTTTACTTTGGTCAGAGTTCTGAATTCTGCCCAAGTTGTATCCCCTTATGTTTTCACAGTAGATACAAAACTGCGAATCTTGAAAAATGGAAAGATTTTGTACTTTTTCTCTGCCATCGTAGCTGTATTCCAGATCAGCTGATGGTAATGTCTTCTTTGGAAGCTGGCTAAAGGCAGGCAAGAGAACCTCAGGAAAGTCAACTTCAGGTTCTACTAAGGGCCCTGCCAAAGGCAACATCCTGGCCAGGGAGAATTTCAGAAGGACTAAAATTATCAAGGAACATGAGTTCATAAATAAGCCACATCAGCTTTCCAGCCTTGAATCTACATCCTTTGGACTCTCTATGTCCCTGTCAAAGATCATAGTCCATACTTTGGGGTAGAATATTTTGTATCAAATATTCTCACTTAGCACTTTAATAAATACACCTTACTAAAAGCCAGCTGTCTTCCTGGCTAATTCATATAATTTGCTAATTCCTGGCAGGAGAACATTGGTGGGGGCTCCTATGTCATAGTATCAGGGAAACTATCCCACTCCCTTAGGGTTAACCCTAGAAGCCTTAGAAGAACAGTAATCAGCCCCCCTCTCTCTCTCTTGAGATCCTGCTGGCCAATGTGAATTAGGGTTTGGGATGGACTAGTCCCAGAGACTGTACAGTAAGTGCATGTGAAAGGGTTGGCCTTGGCAAAGAGAAGGGTCACCTCAGTATCAGAGAATGGGGAAAAGGAAAAGAAAGTAGGATTGATGTCAAGGGATTTTGAAGAAGAGAGAAGAGAAAGCTCACAGCAAATGACTCCAATTTACTCAGTAAAAAGGTGAGGTCATCAGGCAAAAGGGTGGAAGGAGGAGATGTGTGACACTGGAGGAGAGAAGATATAGGACAGGTCAAGGAACAGTACAGTCAGAGACTCTCAGAGACAAACATGAAGAAAAGAAGGTGAAAATCATCCAGGGATGGAAAGACTAAAGACATGAAAGAAATACACAGACCAAAACTATCAGAGCTATGTTTAATCTCTTTCAACCAGGGACAGCTTAGCTGGGTGTAGAATTTCTCCATTTGCTGCCATTTCTCCATATGGTTACAGAAAATCAAAGACCTATTCAGATGCACAGTCAGCCAACAGCCTGTGAATGTGACCAGAGAAGGTGGTACATTCAAAGAAAAAGCTTAGCGACCGCTGGGGCGAGGGGTGGGCATTGGGGTGGAGGTAGACAGTGTAGGGGTCCACACACTGAAACTCAGGCAATTGTGAGTTTTCCTCAGAATCTCAAAAGGGCCTGCACTGTCCTCCACGCTGAGCTACTAAATGAGTTTCCATCAAGATAAGCAGAACAGGGAAGGAGAAAGAAAAAGAAAAGGTGGCACCAATGACTTCCCTCCATGATGATTGGAATGTAATTGTGTCCCTGGGCTGGCAGCTGCTCCCTTCCTGAGGACAGAGATGATGATTTCTGTTTCTTAAGAGGAATTTATCTAAAAACAAATAGCAAATACTGATCTCCATTCCAATCTCCCCACCTTTTCTAAAACAAAAGGGAGCGGGGAGCCAATGAGAGATGATTGGCCCAGGCATCCCCCAAATAAAGTCAAAGGGAAGAAGAGCCAGTAAAGACATGAGAGTTAGAAAGGATGCATTTGAGATGAGCTGGGGAAGGCTCGATAATAGAAATGGACTGAAGTACACAGAATTAAAGGGATAAATAAAACATCTATTGCCCATTAATGGACATGGCATGGGACTCATATCTCTATATGAAATTTTCCAGGGGGAGCCAGCTTTTGATGGGCTTTTGAGTGCTGTATTACCAAAAGGTAGCCAACAGTCATGAATTTCTATTTGGGATCTCAGCTTCCTTCAAAGTAGAACCTAATAAAGGAGGTTAGAGGTGGGGAAGTAAGGGCATGTTTAGGGCATGGAGAATAGTTTAATTTGGCTAAAGCACAAAGTACAAAACAAAAAGTAGATGGCCTTTTCTCTCCACCTCCACTGTAGGACATGGAGGATGATGATGATGGTGATGATAACTAACATCAATATAGAACTTTGAGGTTTGCAAAGAATTTTATAAATATTCTCATTTTGGCCTCACATCAACCTGGGAGGTAGATGCTATTATTATCCCAATTTTACAGATGAGGAAACTGAGGCATACAGAGGTTAAGTGACTTACACATAGTCTTATGGGTACTAAATGTATGAGGTAGAATTTGAATTGAGGTCTTCCTGATTCCAGATCCAGCAATCTATCCACTGTTCTACCTAGCTGCTGTTCAGAAATCCCCTGGAAGCTCTTAGATGGGGGTGGGGCAAATTAGAGGAGGGGGGACAGGGCCATGACTCCATTAAAAATCCCTTTAGGTCCAAGCAGAACAAGCCTAATCTCTCTTCCAGCTGGACAGTCTTTCAAAAATTCAAAATCAATCAATGAGGAAGTATTTTTAAGCCTATACTATGGTCCAGGGGCTGGAGCTCCAAGTACAAAGATAAAATAATCCCTAGATATAATAATAATGCCTAGTCATAATAAGCTTCTATTCTAATGGGAAAGATGATGAGCATATATAAAAATATCTGAAGCAGAAATATAAAGTGAATAAATACACATACTATGTACAAAGTAATTAAATGCAGGGTCATTTGAGAGGATGGGTGCTAGGAGTTGGGTGATGGGAAAAAATTTCATACAGAAGATTGCATTAAAAAGAGTAATCAACTCATAATGTAATGGAGCGTAGAGTCAAGAACGTGGAGTCCCAGGATCTGAATTCGAACTCTGCTATTTAGCACCTATTTGACTTTAGGCGAGTTACTTCATATTTCCTAGCCTCAGTTTCCTCATCTGTAAAATAAAAGGGTTGAACTAAATGATCTCTTAAACCTCTTCTAGTTCTAGGTCTAAGATGCTATGTTCTCTCTAACTCCCACCACTACAGGAGATCTTAATCATTTTATACGTCCCAGACTCCTCTGGCAGGCAGTCTGCTAAAGCCCATGAACTCCTTAGGATCAGGTTTTTTTTCTTAATCTATAGAGTAAAATACACAGAATTGTAAAAGAAGACAATTAAATTGAAATATAATGACCAAAATATTATAAAAAGGAAGTTCCTGGACCCCAAATTACGAACCCCTGCACTATAATAATAACATGGATATAGCACTTTACAAATACCATCTCATTTGTTCCTCACAACAAATCCATGAAGGGATACTATTACTCCATTCTGCAGGTGAACAAACTGAGCCTCAGATAGGTTAAGTGATTTGCCCAGAAATCCACAGGAAGTTAGCACCTAGTGCAGACTTGAACTTTGATCCTCCTGACTACAGCTTGCTGCAATAGTTGTTATAACGACAATAACGATATTGTATAGTAACAATAACCCTGTAACATTCTGTCTGACTATCCTGAGCCTTTGCCTTTGGGTTGAATATCTTCTGTTCCAAACCTCAGACATCAGTATCTCCCCATGTCTTCCTTTGTCTTCCAGGACAAGGCAATGGTAGAGGGGAAATTTTCCTTAAGAGAGCAGATTAAAAGATCCTCCCACCCCCACATAATAAACAAGACAATATTGAAGCAAAAAATTGCAGAAAGAATCATAAGTCAAATGCAATAATTAACCTATGCACTGGTGTCTGATGGATCATTGTCAGTAGACAGGTCTGGAGACTGAGGTATGTCACCAATCAAGAGGGGAAGAAAGAAACAGAGATTGGTGGCTGGGGTGGGGGGAGTTGAGGAGGGGATGGAGAGAAGCAGAGTCACTTGACTTAGGGAATATGGCATTCACAACTGGTTTGGCTTAACTGCAAGTGATGTCAGTCTCCAACACCACAAACTTCAATTGCTTCCTCACTGGAATTTGACAGGGAAGAATTCCAAGATCAGGGTCCAAGAACTTGCTTCCAAATTCCAAGGCAGGATTGTGGGATTCTATATTAATCATGCACCTTTCCCAGAAGCATTTATTTGGAAAATTCTTCATACATATCTCTTTGTATAAGCCTATATGCACACTTGCCTAGCATCATTATGAAAAGAGTTTTGACCTTGTAGATCCCCTGAAATAGCCTTGAGGTCCCCTGGACCACACTTAGAAACCAACTGCTTTAATCAGGAAATAGTCAAGAATTCCTGTGAAAAAGATATAGAAGTCTGCAAGCTCGATATGAGTCAATCAATTAGAGGAACAACTGAGTCTATCAGTCAGTCAGCAAGCATTTATTAATAAAAATAATACTTGTTTAAAAAACTGCTTATCAAAGTGCCTGGCATACAGTTGGTGCTATATAAATACTTATTCCTTTTTCCCTATTAAAGTGCCTACTATGTTATAGATAATGTACTAAGCTCCTGCCCTTAAAGATCAACCTTTGGGGACATAACGACAAAGTTCAAACTTCCTCAGCCCTCAAGAAGCTTCTTTTAGATACAAACGTGCATATTTGGAATTTGTACAGAGAGAAGTTAGTTTAGGGAAAGAGGGGACTTTAGGGAGGCATCAGAAAAGACTTCATGTAAACAGTAGAGCTCAAGCTGACTTTTGAGGAAAATTCAGGATTCCAAGAGGCTCAGGTGAGAAGGAACAGCATTCCAGGTAGGGGGACCAGGCTGAGCAAAGTCATGGAGAAAGGAGATGGAGTGCCATATATGAGGAGCTGCAATAACTTGATAGGGCAGAACCACAGAGGCAGTGAAGAAGAGAAATGTGTATAAAGAAGACTGGAAACAGAGGAAAGGGACAAGTTGTGAAGAACTGCAAATGCCAAGTAACTTGACAGGACAGGACCACAGAGGCAGTGGAGAAGAGAAATGTGTATAAAGAAGACTGGAAACAGAGGAAAGGGACATGTGAAGAACTGCAAATGTCAAGCAGAGGAATTTCCATATGATCACAGAGGAAGTAGGGAGCCGCCAGTGTTCACTGAGTAGTATGGGATGGACATGGGCAGACCTACTATACTTTAGGAAAATCAGAGGTAAGAACACACAGCAACCAAGAAATTGAATATAGTTGATGGTTTTCTTAAGAGAAGAATGGTGCCCAGGAGTGGTGGTTGCATGGTATTCTGCTTGATAAGGTGACACCAGGAGCACCATTGCTCAGTTCTGGGGGCTATGTTTTAAGAAGGAAATTAAGGAGTTCTGGTATGGATAAAGAGAAGCAACCAGTGTGGTGGGGGGGACTAAAGAATAAACCATATGAGGAAGCTTATCCTGAGGGAGAAAAAAAAGACATGAGAAGATATGAAACCAATCTTCAAGTGTTGCAAAACCCACAACATGGAAGAAGATAAGGTTGGCTGTATTGGCCCATAATGGAAAAAACTAAGGCCAACGGATAGAAGTCACAGGCAAGCAATAACTGCTGCTGTTCAGATGGAAGAGATTTCCTCCAGAATTTGGTCTCTGTCCTAGGAGTGCTGACTTTGTCCCTGGGTTCAGTTCCTGGCTCTGATGTTTATTATCTGTATAACCAGAGGCAAGTCCTTTCCTTCCCTGGATTTCCTCATTTGGAAAAGGAGGGGATTGGATTAGACAGTCTCTTCAATCCCTTCCATCTCTAACACTAAGATCACCTGATTTTTACCATCCTTCTGAGTTAAGCAAATAGCTCCCCTAATTAGAGACCATAGAGTTTAGAACTGGAAAGTACCTCGAAGTCTAATCTCATTTTACAGATGAGGAAACTAAGGCTGGGGAGGAAGGTTAAGTGACTTGCCCAAGGTCACCCAGCTAATGTGTCAGAAGTAGGATTCAAACCCAGATCTTTCCTCCAACCCTAGAGTTTTACCCACTGTGCCTCCTAGCTGACCCACTTGGGTCATCTGCCAATTTATGCAGCCAGTCCAAGTCAGTTTCCCCTCATGCAGAGCTGGATCATTAGGGGCCTGGAACTTGAGAAGTCTAATTCTGGTATTTGCAGTTGGTCTGAAAGCTGCTGCCTGGCTTCCATTGTGAAGCTTGACAGAGTCCTTTGAAGCATGCATCATTTAAATAACCCCTAACCCCAAACTAGCACAAGCTCAATGTTCAGAGAGCCCACATTTGCAAATTGTAAAACAGCTCTCTGGTCTTTTCCTAGGGACCCTGGAGCAGATAGGAGGAGAATCAAAGGAGCTTAGCAGCTTTCTCTACTGTCTCAGGGTGTGTCAGCCCAGGATCTACATTAGAATCCACAGGGAGATAAGTGTCAAAAATATCCCCTAACAAGGAAAAGTTGAGGGACTGCTGCTAGGCCCTCACAAAACCTTTCTGATCCTGTCTCTCACTTTTACATACAGGACCTGTCTTAGGATGACCCAGGATTTCTTCTGGCAAACAAGCTGAATGTGGAATTATCAAAATGATTAAAAAACATGGCAGGTGAATGCTTCCTCACGGACAGAGCCCAAGAACACCATGGAACTTCCTCATGGAAAATAAGCTGGAGACAGTGACTATACAAGATCCTTAGAGACTGTTTATTAGAAGGCTGTACATCCACATCTACTTGCATATGCTTATGTATGTAAGTTGTATTATATACATACATATGTTATGTAGATATGCATGTATGTATATGGATAGTTAGGTGGTGCCATCCTAGAGTTCTGGGCCTGTAGCAAGGAAGACCTGAGTCCGAATCCGACCTCAGATACTTTCTAGTTATGTGACCCTGTTTACTTAACCCTGTTTTCCTCATCTGTAAAGTGAGGTAGAGAAGGAAATGGCAAACCACTCCACTACCTTTGCCAAGAAAATCCCAAATCAGGTCACAACTGAAAAAAAATGACATAACAACATGTATATGAATAAAGACAATCATCTTTCCCAACTGTGAAGACATGGCTGCTAACAATTATTCAGCCTAGTACTTGATATATTAGTAGGTGCTTAATAAATGCGTGTTGATTTGATTTGACTTTTTCCTGTCGAAATTAGAGTGTTGGTAATAACAATGGCTTCCATTTACCAAGTTATAGATTCCTTCCCCTTCCTCTCCCCTCTTCTTCCCTTTCCCCAGGTTTCACAACGAAAAGAGTCAGTTAGCAAAAGAGCTCCATGATGTTCCCCCAGCTCAGAGTCCTTACTAAGGGATGCCTCTGATTGTGGGGGATTCCACTGCTTCTTTGGCCAAGGGAGGAATTAGGCTTTTAGGCCTTCTTTCCCAATAGTTCACATCCTCTAAAGGGGGAAATATACTAAAGCTTAGATTTGGGAGCTTTTCAAGTTCAGTTAGCCAGTACTAACAATGTGGTAGGCAGGCACTGAACTAAGCCCTGAGGATACAGAAGGGCCACAGGATGGTCCTTTCTCTCAATGGGGCTCACAGTCTGATAAAGGAGATAACATGCTAATAACTGTATATGTACCAGATATACATGATGTAAATGGGAATGACCTTGGAGGGCAGACGTTGAGCTGGAGGGGTGGAGGGGGTGGCAGGAAAGAACTCTTGCAGAAGGTAGAATCTGAGCTGAGACTTGATGGAAAGCTGGAGGGGTAGAGGGAAGTGAGGAGGGGGAATGTTATGGATGGAGGTGTGGAGGGGAGGGGAGACAGTCAATGAAAAGGCCTCTTCATAACTGAGTCTTGATCTACCAGGTACTTCACTATGTGCAAAGCACTATGCTAAGCACTGGGGATACAAATAAAAGTAAAAAACAAAAAACAGCACAGTCCCTTCCCTCAAGGTGCCTATATTCTCATGGGTGAAAATGGTTAAAGGGACCTTGGAAAAGGATGGGGTGGGGGAGGTTCCCAGTGCAGTGGTTTTGGGACAAGCCTGGGAGAATAAAGACAGGTGGACTTGGAGCCTTCCCCAAAACGGAAAGACTTGGGAATTTTTAACCAGCCGAATCTGTCTAGCAAAGGGACCCACAAGGCAGAAGAATTGCTCCTGTGTGTCTCACATTACTCCACTGTCCTCACTTCTCACAGGCTATCTATAGTTGTTTTGTTTCCAGAGGGCTTTCTGTCCCAGGAGGGGAGAACAGAAATACCTTCTTACTTCAAAAATCAAAAGCACTGCTTTGATTTCCTTCTCTCATTCTCCAAAATAACAACAGAATATTAGATCAGAAAAAGACCTTGGAACAGAACAGGTTAAAACTAAGAGGAGTTGTAATGCTTCAGAGTTGGAAGAGACCTTAGAACATGAAATTTCAGCAATGGCAGGGCACTTAGGACATACAAAGGCAAAAGTGAGAGGGACCTTGTGGCATAGAATGATAGAATATAAAATACTCTAAGATAGAATATAAAATGCTCATAAGACATCCCTCTCACTTTGAAAACAAAGAAATGGAGGCCTGGATAAAAGAACAGGAACACACCTGAGTGGCAAATAATCCTAAGAGCCAACACTCAAAAGAAGGTCTTCTGATTGCATTTCCAGGGCTCTGATTACTATCTCATGCTGCCTTGTACCCATCTCTCCTCCATAAACCAATGTTAATCCTTTCCCTCTCCTCCTTTGGGAATTTGGAATTAAGCATAAGAGCTCATTTACTGAAAATGAAATGCGGAGAAAACTATAGGGTGCCCTTGACTTCCAACTGCCCTAAAAGCTCCTGGGCCCATCCATGAAAAGGCTTTAGAATGGTCACCTTTCCTATATTCTAGATTTTCTTCCTATTTTATATTCCAAGGGTCTCCAAATTAGAGGGTAGGACTGGAAGACTTCCAGGGTTTTTTCCATATTTAAATCAATGAAAAAGCAGATACCCCAAAAGGTTTTCCACACAGCTAAAATTTTCTCATTTAATCCCATTGCTCTCCCCATTAACCTGCCATGAGGATTATCTGTGGACCCAATGCTTCTAATTCATGTTATTTTCAAAGGCCAACTTGGAGGACTCCCACCTACCCAACTAAGGAGTGTCCCTAGACATGCTCACAAGGCCCATTAAAGTATAGCAAAGAAGGAGGTCATTAAAGCAATGTAATATCCAGAAGAAGGCTAACATACTCCCTCCTGTCGTAAGGAGCTCATGAATAATGGATGAGCAAAACTTCAGCTGTTTTAATTAATTTGGTCTTGAAATTAATTCCATCCACAACAAAATTAGGAAGCAGTTAATGTGGTGGCCCATATGATCCAAGACCCAGTGATGGTGATGATGTAAGCTTGACAAACAAGACAGCTCTGACCAAAGGTCATTCTTTACTCTTACTTGTAAACAAACAAAAATGAAGCCCCCTCTCCCCATGCAACCCAGACCTTCCAGGTGCTGAGTGGTTAAGGCGGAGGCATTCCCCTTTATGGATCTCTTCTTGTAATTACTATATTGTCACTAGGTATTTCAGCACTTCCACGTCAGGACATTCTAGGTCAGGGTTCTAAATATATAACAAGATTATGTTGGGTCCTGATGTTTGCTTTGAAATCTATAGAGATAGATAAATCGATAAGCAGACAGACAGACAGACAGATTTTTTCTAATAGGTGATCTCTACAATCTATCAGTAAGCATTTAAGGAGAGCTCAGTATGTACTGAGCACTGCCAGAGGAGCTCAGACTGGCACGTATGAAGTTGAGACAGTTACGAGGAACCTACTATGTGCTAGAAACTGGAGCTTGCAAGTATGAAGTAAGGCAGGGCTGCTCTCAAGGAGGTTGTCCTCTATTTGAGGGGAGGAAGAAATAGATAGCTAAATGAAAATTGAATGCCCAATGATTGGGGGTAGGAGGATATTTCCATCTGGGGGGGTCTAAGGAAATATCTCTTGAAGGTGTCACTTCCTGTGAGACTCACAGGATACTAGGGCTTCCAAGAGTCAAAGGCTAAGAAAGACCACTCCAAGCATGAGGGGAGGGAGGCTGTACAGAACTGCAGAGATGGGAGATGGAGTGATAACATAACTCTAGAGCTGGAGGGGACCTCACATGGCATCTAATCCAGACCCTCCTCATTTTACAGATGAGGAGACTGAGGGCCAAAGAGGATACGTGTTTTGTCCAAGGTCAGACATATAATAAGAGTCAGAGCCAGGATCTCAAAGCATGTCTTCTGACTCCACTCTATCATGATGCTTCCGTGTTATATGTGAGGAACAGCCAGCAGAACCATGTGACTTCAATAGAGACTATGTGAGGGGAAGTGAGGTGTAATTAGCCCAGAAAGTTAGGCTGCAGCAGACTGGAAAGGGTTTTAAATAACAGAGAAGTTTGTATTTGATTCTAGGTACAATGGGGACCCACCAAAGCTTCTTGAGTGAGGGATTGATGTGGTCAAACCTGGGCTTTAGGATAAATCAATTAGACTTTTGATTAGAAGCCAGATTGATGAAATCAAAGACTACATACAAGACAAAGAATAAGAAGGCTGTTGGGATAGTCCAGGAGAGAGGTGACTGGGTCATAGGCTATCACGACCGTGGTGTGAGGAAGAAGAGGGAGATAGAGCCAAGAGATACTGAAAAGGGAGAATTTACAAGACTAGGAAATTAATTGGACATAAAGGTTGACTGAAAGGGAAGGGATGATGACTCCAAAGCTGTAAACCTGAGTAACAAGAGAGATGTTGATGCCCTTGACAGAAAAATGGAGACTTAGGGTGAATTTAGAGGGAAAGATGATGAGTCATTTAGAACACACTGAGTCTGGGAAGCCTAGGGGACCCCCAGGTAGAACTTTCCAACAGTGAGTCAGAGATGCAGAATGAGAGTCCGGTGCAGAATGTGACAGCAGGTGTCAATGCAAGACTTCACAAAAGGCCAGTAAGCCGTGAGTGGCTTAGGCTTTACTGTGCTTTGCTGTTCACATGTTGAACATATTCTCTGAGCCATTATCCACTTCTTGTTTATGCAAGGTCTATAATAATAGTCTATCTTAAAATAGTGGGTTGTTATCTTCCCCTTGCAGATTTTGGCATTCTTCATGAACATTTTCTCCTTAACCCTCACCATACTCTTTCAAAACCTGTAGGTGGCGAAATGTAGGTGGCAGAAACATCACTAAGCAGAATTGGCAAATGGAAAAGCCAAGGAACAGAGATGGGCAAGGATATCTCCTACACAAAACAGCAGAGGCAAAAATAGCATGTGATTCATTGTCACTGTGGCATCACGATATATATTTCATTTGCACTCAGTTCATTCTGAGAAGTAAATTACAGAAGATAGTTAGAGCCCTTTATGTTATATACATGAGCACAGAAGCCTCCTCACTTGTCTCATTATTGAAATGGAAGTAATATGCTAGCAATACAGATTCTTCATCCCTTGCATGCTCAGTGTATTTCAAAAGTGCATATACAGTCTATACTTATACTTGGGTTAGAGTGCACAGACCCCTTCCTTTAAGTCACCTATAAAAGAAAATCCGGATACGGAGTCTTGGGCGACATTGGTTATGGAATGGGAGACTCTCTAGAGTTTGTCAGAAGAGCTAGGTTCAAAGCTTGTCTCATATCCTAATCTGAGTATTCAGGGCTCAGGATCTAGAGTTCACTACAGATGAAGTTCTCATAGGGAGGAAAGCCTGGTCCAATGGAAGAATAAGCATGGGTCTTCTGAAGAGCCCTGGGTCCACTTCCTCTCCAAGAGTACTGAGTCTAGATTATACAAAGCAGAGGAGAACATGATTATTGAAGGAATGTAGGGGTGGGAAAATCTAGAATTTTTTAAGTGAAAGTTTCCCTAGTGATCATTTTACCCATTCTCCACATTTGACAGCTCACACACCACCAGAAGCAGCTCCCCTTTAAAAAGAAAATAGCTCTTTGAGCACTGAAAGAAGAATTATGGTGGGAAAAAGTGTTGGCTTTGGAGTCAAGGATCTGGGTTCAGATCTCAGGTACTCCACTTCTTACTGGCCTACTCACTGAACTTCTCTGCCTACTCTCTGATAAATTAATTTTGTATTACTTAGTGTATGTGTGTATAAGTATAGATATACACTCACATAGATATATATAGAGATATAGATAGATAGATAGATATACATCTATGTAGATATATACATATATACCTATATGCTCATCTCTCTCTATATATATGTGTGTGTGTATATACACAGAATTACTTATTTGTATATATGTTTGTATGCAGAAGAATGCAATCTTCCTGAAGATAGCAATTTTTTCTTTTGTCTTTGTAACCAGTTACATATAATAATAACAATAATTTGTCTAATAAAAATAATCACTTGTCTAATGCTCTCCTATTTGTCTTAGATACATTATCTCATGTATCACATTTGAGCCTCACAACAGTCTTGTAAATTCAATACTATTATTAGCATCTCCATTTTTACGGATAAGAAAATTGAGGCTGAAGTGGATGAAGTGACGTGTCCAGGGCTATTCAGTTAGTAAGTGTCTGGGCAAGATTTGAACCCAGATCTCCCTGACTCTGAGTCAGTCTAAATTCCATACTCTATATCAGATTAACTCTGAAGTAGGAACTTAGTCACTCTCTCAATCGGCAAGCATTTCTTAAGCATCCCCAATGATATATGTACTGTAAAAAACAGAAAGCAATCTCTATCTTCAAAGAGCTTCCATTCTTTTGGATTCAATAAATGTTTCTCAAACTCAATTGAACTGAATTGGATTGAACTGTTTCTAAAGTCCTAGGCAGCTATAAGTCCAGTATCTCAGCACTGAGAGATAGATTATAGAATACAGAATTGGAGGAGACTTTAGAGATCCAGAGAATCTCTTATAATAAAGTAAAACAATTAGACAAAACAAACTTCCACCTCCATTATGCCTGGCAGTGTATGCAACCTTCTGCAGCCATGATCCACCACCTCTTTTGCAGAGAAGAGAGATGGTTTCACCATCAGTCCTCTGAAAAGACACTTTGGGCCTCAACAGTGATCATGATGTCTTTCAAATTGTTTGCCTTTTCATAGTGGTGGTCATTGCTTATTGGTCTAATTCTGCCCGCTTTCCTACAAGTTTTTTCCAAATTTCCTTTAATTCTCCCAATGAATCATTTTTCTGGCACCATACTATTCCATGACATTAAGATATCATTGATTGATCAGTCACTCTCCATTCAATAGGCACTCATTTGGGTTCTAGTTTATGGTTGCCTTAAAATAATATTTCTAGGAACATTTTGCATTTGTGGGCCCTTCTCTCCTCTCCCTGCTTTGATCCAGTTTGAGCATGTGCCCAATAATAGTATGTTTGAATCAAAGGGAGTGAACAATTTAATCTCGTTGTAGCTGTTGTTCAACATTAACTTGCTATCATGTCCAAAAAACCTAGTTCTTCCTTAGCTGAAGGACAAAGCCTGTCTTAATTAAGAATCCACTCCAGAGTTTCATCCAGCTTTGCTGTCTTATGTAACAGCACCTGCGGCTTTTCAGGGACTTCTGGAGACATCCAGGCAGAAGGAATGTTTTCAGTGAAGTGTCTACCTTTCTCTTCCCTTCTGTGGTAAGGTTTTGGTATATTAACTATACACCCTTGACATTCAGACGTAGTCAGCAGAGATATTATTTACATGCAAGAAAGGAAAAGCAGGTACAAGAAAGGGCTGTCTCTAGCAATGACAGAGTCATTTCAGGAAATAGGCACAAGTTTAGAGTCTGGGCTCATTAATACTTTAATGGGATTGTTTTCTTCCCTAAAAAGAGAGACCAATGTCTTTATGACCTGATGCCTACATGAGAGAGGGGGATGCTAAAAGAGAAGAAAAAGATTCAGACAGGGGAGAGAGAGTTTTGTAAAATAACCCACACTCAAGTTAGTGCTACAAAATTTTGGATCTATAACTCACTACCTCTTTCTAATAAGAGAAGTTTCTAAAATTACCTATTTTACCTAGATCCTATCCTGATCCCCATATCTCATCCTCTGCCACTGTGAACTTTTCCCTCTCCTTTCTCCAATTTTTTCCTCCCCCTTCTTTTGCTCTCTTCACCTCTTCTCATGTCTCTTCTCTTCTCTTCTCCCATTTCCTTTCCCCTCCTCTTTCTCCCTCTTCCTCCTCTCCTCTTTTTCCTCTCCTCTCCCCTCTCTGCTCTTCTCTTGTCTCCTCTTCTCTTCTCTCCCACTCCCTCCCCCTTCTCTACTTTCCTCTTCTCTCTTCTCCTATTTCATGTTATACAAGGTCTTCCCACTCTTATCATACCAGAGTGAGATGCTGATCTAGCCTAAAGCTTAGAGGAATGTAGTGGCAACAGTTAGAAATGCTGAAATATAAAAACAGAAGAAACTAGTTACACTCAAAAGGAGGGGAGAAGAAAGGAGAAAAAAATTTAGAAAAGGTTTTAAAAAGAATGTTTCATCTTGTAACCCCTCCCAGATCACAGAATCCTAGAAGGTCACATTCAGAGGGGACATTAGGGACCACCGACTCCAACTGTCTTGCTTTACATTTGGAGAAACTGAGGTCTGAAGAGCCTTCCTTATATCATTTACTAAATTGGAACCTCCCTCCCAACAAAAACAAGCCTAGTCAGACTAGGCATCTTCCTGAATGATGGGAAGTGAAAGGTTAAGGTTGTTTAAAAAAATAAAAACAAAACACTCTTATTTTGGGAACCAAGCTATATCTACCCTTGATGCACACATTATTGTGGAAAGGTTCTAGAACTTAGGCACTATGTTCAAAACTTATCTCTGATCCTTAGTTCCTTTGTGGCCTTGAGCAGGGACAGTTTCCAATCTGTAAAATGAGAGAGTTAGACTGGATGGCATCAAGTCCAACTCTAGACTGAGGATTGTGTCCTCTCCCTTTAAAAAAATCACTGACATGATGAAGTATCCACACTAAAACTTTCATACTGGATCATCAATGAGCACTAATTGGCAACTTCCTTCTTGTGATGTCGAAAGTGAGAAACTGATCAGATGGTTCTGGTCAAGAACCCGAACCACTGCACTCTCTGCCATGGTGGCTGAAATTTCACTTCCCAATTAAAGTTCATCTCTATGGTGTATCGGTTCTGGAGAGAGGTGCAAGCTATGAGGTGATCACTTAGAAAACTTGAAAGTCTTATTTACCTCAACAATTTCATTCATCAGGACAGGTAATTTGGGGAAATAGGCATTCCCTAGAGGCTGGGGAATCAGGAAAGACTGTGTGTACACATATACATGTGTGTATACATGTATAGGAGTGATAAATACATATGTACATATATAGAAGCGATTCTATGAGTCAGTAATGAGAAAGGGGCACATACTAAGAATGAAGCAGGGGCAGAGCAAAGGTACAGAGGTGGGAGATCATCTTTGAAATACATTGTGGCTGAAATTCATGACCTTGCTCATAGCCATGGATAAAGGGCAATAAGAAAACTCCTCCAAAATATTCTGAATTACCTATAACCCTTCAGCCAATCTATTAGTTAATACCTATGGAGATGAAGAACCCAGAAATAAGAAAAACCTAGATAAATGACTTGGCTACACTGGTCCTCAGATGACACGCACATAACAAAATTGCTCAGTGGTCCTCTGTTCAAAGAGCTCCTGGGATGCACAAGGTTTGCAAGCATAGCCTTCAGGAACTCAAAGTGTCCTCTATACTAAAAGGGGGCATCAGAGGAGAAGTTTCAGCTGGGTAAAGTAATCTATTATTAAAATTATTTTCATTCCCATCATTCTCAGTGGAGTTCAGATAGAAGTGGTCCTAGTACAAGTAACCATCCTGCCCTGATTCTTCTGCATTTAATGTTTAGTGAACTATTACCCAAGTGGATGAAATGACAGCTCTTTTAAAATTGATAAAAGTACTGGGATTTAAGCTCATTAGCCCTAGACTCACAGTTAGAATAACTCCACTATCAGATAAGATCACGGGAATAACAAGACTTCATTCCACTCTCACATAGTTTGTATTACTTCTGCTAAGTCTCTATATTTCGAAAGCTTTGTGCTCTCAGCCATAATTACCTTCTACTTGTGTACATGATATCATCTGACTTTAGAATGTAAGGTCCCTGAAGGCAGGGACTTTTGACTTTTGTCCTTAAATCTAAAATGCCAGCTCAGTAACTGGCATATAGTAGGCACTTAATAAGTGTTTGCTGATTAATCAATGGACTATTTTTGCATGACTGGCATCATCTATTCAAGATATTCTTAAAATGAGGGTGTGGACAATCTATGTTCATTTGATATGACTGTAGGTGACAGTTTTGTCTATGTTAATGCTCTAATTTTAGTACGGTTTATTTAATGAATTATCGATATTAGTTTGGGGATCTCTGAATGGAGCCATGTATTACAGGGATTTGTCACTTGTATGATTACAAGAGATCATGAGTTTCTGGTACATCATCCTGGCCACATGCTGTCTATGTGTATTCTAGGTATTCCATAGATGATAAATTTGTGCAGCCTGAAACAATGTGTTGTACCATTTCTTTTACTTTGTTGCATAGTCTACTTTGGCCAATAGTTCCTGGGCTCTTAAGAAACACTGGTATAATAATCTAGGGTTAGTGCAGAGGCCATGTAATCCAATCCCTTTATTTTACAAATGAGAAAACTGAGGCCCAGAAAAGCTAAGTGATCTTCCCAAGGTTACACAAGTAGTATGTATTGTATCAGAAGCAGAATTTGAACCTAGGTCCCCTGGCTCCAGAGACAGAGCTCTTTCCATTGATACACAGTGGATGAAATCTCAGGTCTACTACTTAATATATATGTGAGTCATCTTCCTCTGTCTAAACCTCACTTTCCTTCTCAACAAGATGGGCACACTAGACTAGGTAACTGCCACAGTACAACTCTGGACAAATCATTGTATTTCTTTGGGTCTCAATATCTTCTACTTCTGTATGATAAGAAAATGGACCAGTCATCCTCTATAGTCCCTTCTAGCTCTAAACCTAAGAGCTTGTGATCTAGAACCAAGATATTAAACAAATAACCCACAGGATGCAGGTGGCCCCCACTACTCCCAAGTGTAACCTCAACCAGAAAAATATGGGATTGGAATATTTTTAAAAATGAGTCAAAATATTAGACTATATCAGTGTGTGATTTTCTAAGTCAATATGGTAGCAGCTTGGTAGCGCAATAGATAGAGAGCTGAACCTGGAGTCAAGGAGACCTAAGTTCAAATCTTGCCTCAGACACTTAGAAACTGTGTGAACCTTGGACAAGTCATTTAAACTCTGTTTGCTTTAAGTCACTGGAAAGAAAAAAACTATTCCAATATCTTTGCCAAGAAAACCACATGGGTGTTCAACTAAGCAACAGCAACAAAGCCAATGTGGTCCCCTGGGATCCTTCAGCAAAGTTTAGTGGCTCCTGTTTTTGAGTTTGACACCACTGATCTATCCCAGACAGTCCTTTCTGATTTCAGATCACAGGGATAAAAAATTTGAAGGTCTGCCTTACTAGAAATCAAGCCTCTTTGTCTAATTATCAGAAAATTCAAGGGATCAAGTAATATAGTCTATTCTTTTCTATTAACACTCAAAACAAGGTCCTGAGATGCCCCCATCAAAGGGTAATAATGGCACTGTATAGTAATCAGCATCCCCCACAGCCACCCAAGCTAGCCAGTAAGCCAGCACAGTTGGCACTTGTAAGGTCAGGCCTAGGAAGCATCTCTCCCTTCTCTCCCTTCTCTCCCTTCTCTCCTCTCTCTCCCCGCCCCCCCTCTCCCTCTCTCTCTCTTTCTCTCTCTCTCTCTCTCTCTCTCTCTCTCTCCCTCCCCTCCCTCTCTCTCTCTCTCCCCCCCTCTCTCCCTCTCTCTCTCTCTCCCCCCCCTCTCTCCCTCTCTCTCTCTTTCTCTCTCTCCCCACCCCAAGAAGTAATTAGTGTTAGGGGCTAGGTGACGGATACAAGTAAATACCATGCTCCAGTAACTGAATGAGTTTGAACCTTCTTACTTTCAGCAGGAGCTGGAGATGATGAAGATTGGTTCAAGATTAAGCAATTCTTTAGAGATATGGGTGATGGGTCTTAAGAATGTCTGGAAAATGAAACTGTGAGAAATGGATTCTCTTTCCATTCCCCAGGGGAATATATAAATTGCTGAAAGAAACGCTTTTTTTCTAAAACATCCCCACCACTTCCCAAAAAGGGAGATGATTCTTTGTGGATTTTCCTTGGAGTTCATGTCATAATGGTGGGCAAACATAGAGTCAGGTTTCAGCAGAGGAAAGGAGTTTCAAGTCCATCTAATACAACCCCCTTTATTTGGAGATGAGGAAACTGAGTCCCAGAGCAGTATTTTGACTTGGGCTTGTTCCCATACGGAGTAGCAAATCCAAAATCTGAACCCAGATCCTCAGAGTTAAAAGTTGGTGTTTCTCTACTATACCATGGATCATCGGCTTCTCCTAGGTGGAAAAATCCTCAGCTTGGAAATCAGAGATGAGAATTATGTAATGGAGGGCAGACACAGTTTCTTCCCCACTCTTGCCCTATGCTTGCCAAAAGGACAATGGCTGAATCTTGTAGGGAATACTGTCAGTGATGAGTCTACAGAGTAATTTGAGATCTGGTATCAATGACTGCTCAATGAACCAGATAAGGATCTGCTCCTGGTTCCCTCCCGAGCTACCTAAACACAAAAAGAGAAGAACAAAGCAACTCTGTTCTCCCAGGGATATTAATGAGCAAAACCCTTCTCTCTTGTATCCAAACCCCCAAAGGGCTGACCTGGAAAGAAACAAATATTCAATTTGGTTAGAGAGAGTTTAGCCACCAAACACCACTGAATAGTGATCCATGAAGAAATAATCTAAACTCAAGGCCAGTAATGAGCATTGTTTAAATACCTAATGTGTGAATTTCTATGTTTGACAAAGTAAGGGGAGGGGATACAAGGTTCAGATAAGATACAGCCCCTGCCTTCACAGATCTTTCAGTCAAGTAGGCAGATAAAATACAAGCACAGAAAGTTATGTTACTCACTAATATATAAGTGAATTGGAGAGGTCCAAAAAAAGTTCTCAGTTATATCCAAGAGAATCCCATCCCGCCTATATCTCCTTAAAGTATAGCTGTAGGATCGGGGTGTGGCCACATTGGTGGTGGTGGTAGCCTTGTTGGCAGTCCCACATTCTGTAGCTAATCCCAGACACATGAACTTTCTGTGTGAACACAACTTTTTTTTTTAATAAGAAACTTATTTCTAGTTTTCAACATTAACTCCCATAATATTTTGAGTTTTTAAATTCCCCCTCTCTTTCCCACCTCTCTTAGATGTGTGCAATCTGATATAGGCTCTACTTAGACATTCATATTAAACATATTTTCACATTAGTCATGATGTAAAGAAGAACTAGAACTAATGAGAGGAACTACAAGGAAGGAGACACAAAGCAAAACAGCAAAAGAAAAGCAAATAATACGCTTCCATCTTCATTCAGACTCCGAAGTTCTTTCTCTGGATGTGGATGACATGTTCCATCATGAGTCTTTTGGATTTGTCTTAGATTCCTGCATTGCTAAGAAGAGTTAAGTCTATCAAAGTCAGTCTTTGCACACTGCGGCTATTATTATGTACAATGTTCTCCTGGTTCTGCTCACTTCACTCAGCGTCAGTTCATATAAATCTTTCCAGATTTTTCTGAAATCCACCATTTCTTATAGCACAGTAGTATTCCATAACATTCATATGCCACAACTCATTCAGCCATTCCCCAATTGATAGACATCTCCTCAATTTCCAATTCTTTGCCACCACAAAAAGAACTGCTAAAAATACCTTCCTACATGTGGGTTCTTTTCCCTTTTTTATGATCTCAATGAGATACAGACCTAGAAATGTTATTTTATAGTGCAATTTTATGGCCCATTGGGCATAGTTCCAATTTGCTCTCCAGAATGGCTGGATCAGTTTACAACTCCACCACCAATGCATTGGTGTTCCAATTTTCCCACATCGTCTCCAACATTTATAATCTTCCTGTTTTGTCATGTTAGTGAATCTCATAGGTGTAATGTGGTACTTCAGAGTTCTTTTGATTTGCATTTCTCTAATCAATAGTGAATTAGACTACATATGACTATATATACATATATATATGAATGACTATTAATAGCTTTAATTTCTTCCTCTGAAAACTGTCTGTTCATATCCTTTGATCATTTATCAACTGGGGAATGACTTGAGGTGAACATAACTTTTTCAGGTTTCCCATTACAATATCCTTTAGAAAAGAAGCCCTCTAGGCATGTGATCCAGATAACTGATTTCTCCAAAATGGTTAACTACCCATAATCTTTTTATTATTGACCACTAACAACTTCAGCAACAACAGGCAGCTAGGTATTGACAGTGAACAATGCCGCACCTGGAATCAAGAATATCTGAATTTGAATCTGACCTCAGACATTTACCAGGTGCCTCAGAGGCTGAGTTGTATAGGACCCCAATCATGCCTCATTGCATACTCATTACTGACAAAGCAGCAGGCTTCTATATTTATCAGGTCCAGGGAAATGGACCCTTTCCACAGCCAATTCTTCCTCTCCTCTGGCACCCTGTATCTTGTTGTCATATCCTCTATCCCATCTGGTCCAGGGTAGATCCCTTTTGCTCAGCCTTGGTTCTTCTCCTATCTAAGCTGTGATGGTGGGACCACCTCCTGAAGCTTTGTGGATGGGACCCATATGAAATATTCCCTGCTCCTTCCCATGCCAATGGAACAGAGGTAGTAGAGAGTTACAACTATAAATAAGCTCTATTGTGAGGTAATAAATGAATTGGTTCCAGAAAAAGAAAAGACCTGTATCAGTAGATGATGCAAATTGAAGTGGACAGAACGAGGAGAACCATTTATAACAGCATTAAAGACAAATAATTCTGAAAGCACTTAAGAATTCTGATCATTTCATCATCATCATCATGAAGAATTCTACCTGCTTCTTGAAAGAGAAATGATAGATTCAATATAAAGAATGAGACACATTTTTGGACACAGCCAATACAGGAATTTGTTTTATTTGACTGTGCATATTTTTTCAAGAGAAAAAAATTTCTCAGTAGTGGGGGAGGAAGATTGATCAGAAGAGCAAATATATGTGTGTTGATCTTAAGAATTCATTTAAAAATAATTGTAAAGAAACCCTTTCCCTATAGTTTACCTTCACAAGAAATTAGACTAAAAGAAGATGTAAAAGGGTGGTAGCTAAGATACCAGCTGGAGGTTAAAGAGGTCAGCAAAGTGTCTGTGGAAGAGCATCAGAATTTTCACCCATTCTCTGTTTATTGAGTTTCCATTGTTATCTTTGGGATTTGTTTTTTTTTTCAAGTTCTTTTTCCCTTTAAGATTTCTGTCTTTATTGGGATGTAAGAGAGACTCAGCTGGATAGTGAATCCCAGTAGAAAAACCTAGCAGATGTCTCAGCTGCCAGACATAGAAATTGAAGTTGATTCAGACTCCAGGGAGAGGAAGAGGTCAAGTGGACTGTGCAGCAGGATAAGGCCAAAGGGATTCCTTTCATTCTTGATTCACAGCAAACAGTACCAAGCTGGGGTCATTTGGGCAAGCAGAGGTTGATAGTTCCTGCCCCTGGATTTATGAAGCAAAATGCTCTTTCCATCCCTAGTGAACACCCTTGACATTCACTAGGTTTGTGCCTAATAAAAACTGTAAACTGGGCTGGATTTTCTTACTACACATGATCATCCAACCTCATCGGGGCAAGCTTTGTAGCCCACACTTAGCAGCACTTACCATATATCACACAGACAAACCTCTTGGTCCATCTTATCCATCTAAATCCAAGAAAGCATCATGTAGACTAGTTTTAGAAGCAATTTCCCCAGATTTCAACTTTCTCACTAAGAAAGGTCTGGTATTAAAACTTGTTACCACCCAGAGTTACTTCTGTCTTTGTGGGAGAAATCCGTGGTAAGATCATAGATTTTGTACCAAAAGAGAACTCTGTGGTAATCTAGCTTAAGACCTTCACCTTGCACAACAACCTGACAAGTGGTACCATGCTGTGTCCTCCTTTTGCCAGCACTAAGGAATTCATCCCCAATTCAGTTTGTACCTCAGGTCCTTCTTCCCTTCCCAGTCTAAGATCTACTAATCTACTTGAGTCTTCTGGGCTTGTTTTCTCTCCACAAGATTTAGATTTTCCTTTCTCTCTTCCTAGGTGTTGCCCACCTGCATAGGGAAAACAAGGAATACTTGAAGGACAGCCTGTGTTCTCCATTGATACACACACACAAACACACACACACACACACCCATACACACACAATAAATGATCTAAAGATCTAGAGGAAAGCCCTCAGCATACAGAATGGACCGACACCCTGTGGAAGAGATATGGAATAATATGGACAAGAGATGAGAAGGTATAAGTGGATTGCAATGTACACCATCCAAGGGACTGTCTACATCAATAAGGTCCATTTAAGGGGGTTCCACCAGAAAAATAATTGCTGACATGTATACCTTTGGGACTTGGAAAGCATTTTGCATTCATTATTTCATTTAATCCTCATGATAACATTGTGAAAGCGACCTTTTAATATCTTCATTTTATAAATTAAGAACCTTAGACCTTCAGCTACTTGCCCAGAGTCACACATATAGCAAGAATATGATGCTGGATTCAAACCTGCCTCTTCTGGATTCCAAAGTCAGTGCTCTGACCACTCTGTTCCACAATTTCTCTCCAGGAGAAAAGATTCAGGACCAAACAGAAAGCTAACTCTTTCCTTCCAACATCTCCATACTGCTGTCTGAGGCTGCCTAGCATGATGCCATCCGTCCATGGGAGGAGCAAGGGGTAGGCCCAGCTCTCACCACCCTATAGAAACATTGTCTCACTTTAGATAGATGTCAATGGAATCTGAGAGGAAGACAGAAAAACTGGTAGATGAAACCAACTCAGGCCCACTCTCTCCTCAGAGGAAGGAAACATCGGAGACTGCCAAAGATTTTTTTTTTTTGCTAATTCTCAGTTTGTCTTGCTTTTATATTTCCCTCATGTTATAATACCATGGTATTTATGGTAATTTGCATTCTCAAGAGAATATCTTTGTAAAAATGCCTAACAACTTATAGAACATTTTTTACCCTCCTTGGCTAATTATTTTTTCTCTCAGTTTCTGTCAGCCATTTTTGAAAGGCTGAAAAAGATTCTTGAATCCAGAGGGCCTAATAGGACATGAGCCGTCAGGACCAAATAAAGAGCGATCTAATGGAACAAAAAAAATACATCAGATCATCAGTCAAAATATTGGCAGAAATCTCAGTGTAGGGAGAGAAGAATTTTCTAGGTGTTCTAGATGGATCCAGATCACATAGGTAGAAAGTGCCTGATCTTGAGCAGTCTAGGTGGGGAAATGAAACAAATGAAAAAAGAAGTGATTTCACAGAGTAATATGTCAACAAATTCAAGTATATATATATATATATATATATATATATATATATATATATATATATATATATATATATATATATATATATATATAAAATCTGAGGGTGTACTCACTAAGGGAAAAGGGCTGGAAAGGGTTACTAAGGGATGGCTTCCTGGAGGTGGTGAGTCTTGAGCTGAATCCAAAGGGAAATAAAGAACAGTAGTTAACTGAGGTGGATGGGACCAGTAAACCAGGCTAGAGCAGTAGGGAGGCATTGATGAAGACAAATCAATTATGTAGGGGAGGTTGCCAGGAAATTGGCTCAGCAGAAACAAATGGTATCGGTCAAGAATGTATTTCCTAGGGAACAGACTGAATCTGAAGAAGAAAAACACGCCAGTATATCTGAGGGCCTGGGGAATCCTTTGAAACCTTGCAGTCAGTTTCTCCTCTCTCCATCACCCTGCTAATCCTAGGTCAGGACTTGGGGTAAAGAGATCTGAATTTAAAACGTGGCTCTGATACTGAGGATCAGAGATCTTAGAATCAAAGAGTTAATGATGAATTATTGGTGAATTAAGAAGCACTTATTAAGCACTTACTGTGTGCCAGCCACTCTGCTAAGCCTAGGATATACTAAAATATGCAAAAATAGGCCCCTACTTTGAATCAACTTATATTTGATGGTATACATACATACATAAACAAGTTTACAAGATATATAGAAAGAAGATGGAAGGTAACCTTAGAGGGGAAGACACTCGAATCTGGAGAGAGATGTAGTGATGGAAGGGACTTTAGATATCATCTAATCCAACCATCTCATAATCCAACCTCATTATACAGATGAGGAAACTGAGGCTCAGAGAGATGAAGTGCCTGTTCCAAAGTCACACACACATACATGTAGTAAGAGCCAGAGCCAACAATTGAACCAAAGTCTATGACCATGAATTCACTAAAATTTCCACTATATTATTCTGATGGGAGGTGATAGATGAAGGAAGGAAGGAAGGAAGGAAGGAAGGAAGGAAGGGAGGAAGGAAGGAAGGAAGGAAGGAAGGAAGGAAGGAAGGAAGGAAGGAAGGAAGGAAGGAAGGGAGGAAGGAAGGAAGGAAGGAAGGAAGGAAGGAAGGAAGGAAGGAAGGAAGGAAGGAAGGAAGGAAGGAAGGAAGGAAGGAAGGAAGGAAGGAAGGAAAAGAAAGAAGGAATAAAATTGTAAAATTTTAGTTAACTCATAGTTCTATAACTATGTTGAATAAAACAGTTTGTTTTAGATTACCTCTATGTGGTAGGTAGCAGAGTAAGCTAATTCCTGTTTTATAGATGAGGAAATTGAAACTCATAAAGGTGAAGCAATTTCTCCATAGTTAAATAAGTAGAAAATGTCAGGAGGAAGAAAGAGGGAGAGGGAAGAGGAGAGAGAAAGGAAGAGGGCAAGAGAAAGCATGTGTGTGTGTGTCCGAAGTGCCTTGTTTAAGAGCAGTCACCTAATAAGAGTGTGGATAGAAGCCAGGAATTCTAGAAGTTGGAGATGAGAAGCCAGTGCATTCCAGATGTGGAGAATCCCCTTTGCAAAGATGTGGAGGAAGGAGGTGAAATACTATGTACAGGGAAAAGCCAGTGGACTGCTTTCAGTAGAACAATTGAGTACATAAAGGCGATGAATCTGAAATGACTGGAGAGGCGGATATTAAAAGGTTTTAAATGTTAGTGAGAAATTTGGACTTTATATGAATAGGGAGCTCCTCAAGATTTTGGTAAAGGACTGATAGGGTCAGCTTAGTGGTTTAGGAGCATCATTCTGGCATCTGTGTGGAGGTTGGATTAAGTAGCAGAGACACAGGGGTCAGGAAGACCAGTGAGCGGCTATCACAATAGTCCAGGCAAGAGGTGAGGAAGACCTGAACAAGATTCCAGCTGTGGGAATGAAAGAAGAGAACACATCTACAGAGGAAAACTTGACAAGTGATTGGATAGGGCATGCTGCTGTTAGTCAAGTCCGACTCTGTGACCTCATTTTGGGATTTTCTCAGCAAAGATCCTAGAGTGGTTTGCCTTTTCCTTTTCCAACTTATTTTTACAGATGGAGAAACTGAGGCAAACAGAGTTAAGTGACTTGCCAAGGGTCACGCACTAGTAAGCGATTGAATATGGGAATGATGGAAAAGGAAAGGTTAAAAGGTTAAAGAAGATGGTGACTCTGGAAGACAGTGATTGAAGTGATGATGGTACCTCCAAAAAGGGAAAAATCTGGAGGAGGGAAGGCTATAGTGGAAAGAGCACTTTCTAGAGCTCCAGAGGAGCTGAGTTCAAGTCCCCCCTTTGCCACATATTGGCTATGTGGCCCTGGACAAACCACTTCAACTCTCATTGCTCTGGCCAACTCTCTAAGAACTCTCTATGTTGCAGAGAAGGTAATTTTTCCTCCCTTAAACCTTTCCCTCTCCCTCACCCCATATCTAATCACTTACTAGTATGTGACCTCAAGCAAGTCATTTAACCCTGTTTGCCTCAGTTTCCTCATCTGTAAAATGAACTGGAGAAGGAAATGGCAAACCACCCTAGGAATTTTGCTCAGAAAATCACAACTGGGGGCACTAATGTTGGACACAGTTGAACAACAGCATGACCTAGTCCCTATATCTATAAAAACAAAAGCTATCAATAACTTTTTAAGTGATCTTGGGAAAGTCACTTACCTTCCATAGACCTCATGAGTATATTGACAGGATTGGACTAGATGACCTCTACAGTCCCCTCTAGCTCTAAATCTAATTCCATGATCATGAGTTCTATTCTGGACATGAGTAGTTTAAGCTAATAGCTCTCATTCTCTATCCATAATTAAATTTGGTTTGATTTTTTTCTTAGTTGATAAAATTAATCAGAAATCACTTATTATTTATTGCACACACTATGTCTTTGACAAGTGCTAGGTAAGAGAGATTAAACAATCAAGCAAGAAACATTTATTAAGCCCCTACTCTATAGTAGACCCTTTTCTGGGGCAGTAGAGATAGAAAGCCAGAAATGAATCCACTTCTCTCCTCATGGAAGTAGCAGGCAAGCGTGGAGTCTGTTTTTACTAACCACATCCCATGGTCAAGGCCATCCATCTCAGCCTCCTCATCAGATAAAGGAGGAAATGAAAGGATAGAAAAGCAGAGTAACTTAGGCAGGGTCACAGAACAAGTCAGGGACAGAACAAAGAAACAAAGATTTGAACCCAGGCATATGTAGCCTGTAGGCACTGGTCTTTCTTCTGTATCCTGCTGCCTCCTCCAATTATTAGCAAGAGCATCAGCGGTCCTCACTATTACTGAATCCATCTGCATCAGGTCCAGTGGCTCTAGCTGGTACGCCACAACAGCACAAAAACAGCTAGGTGGCACAGTAGATAGAACACTAACCCTAGAGTCAAGATCTGAGTTCAAATTCTGCCTCAGACACTTCCTAGTTGTGTGCCCCGGGTAAGTAATTTCATGTTTGTCTGCCTCAGTTTCCTCAACCACAAAATGAGAGAAATAGCAGCACCTACCTCCCAGGGTTGTTTAGTTGTAAAGTGCTTAGTATAGTGCCTGACACAAAATCAACAAAACATAAACGTTGGCTGTTATTATTATTAACTTTCACATCTCAAGGTATCAAGGAGAGTCATCCCAGAATTTAACTTCAGCCTTACTACAGTCTCTGCACAAGATTTGTGTCTCTATTCATGAACCAAGAAGGATCTCCCAACTCATTTTTGCTGTTGCTCAGTCACTTCATTTGTACCCAACATTTCATGCCCCTTTTTGGGGTTTTCTTGGGAAAGATACTGGAGTGGTTTGCCATTTTCTTCTCTAGCTCATTTTACAGATGAGGAAACTGAAGCCAACAGGGCTTAAATGACTTACCCAAGGTCACATAGCTAGTGAGAGTCTTAGATTAAGAGTAGGGAGAGACCTACCATTTTACAGATAAGGAAACTGAGGCCCAAGGATGGGAAGGGATTTGTCTTACATTATATTGCACTTCCGACTCCAAGTTCAACTTGCATTCCACTAAAGCTTATATTTGTTCAAAATAGATGAACCAGACCCCCCACACACAAATCCCTACTTGTTAGTACTTTTTTCCCCTCAAATGATCTTTTCCTTTACTTTTCTGCATATAAGTTGCAACCTTCCTCTACCTGAGTAGAATGAAAGTTCCTTAAGGCCAGGGGCTAGCTCTAATTTTGTCTTTGCATACACTATCTGATCCCTGATAGTACTGGCCATTTTAACTTCTCAGCACCATAAGAGGAGCATCTCTCTGAGAGAATAAGTTGCAGAGAAGGTACTGATCTGCATCAGTGAAGGAAATTTCCTCACTGGGAATTTGCAACATGGATGAAATCACAGATTCGGTCCAGAGTCCTAGGAACAGATATTTAAACATAGGATATATTTAATTAAATCAATCACAATCACAGTCCTTTTAATATAACATATACTTAATCAAAGCTGAATCGAACTCAACTGAATAGAATTGAGGAGGAGAAATTACAATTCAGTCATGAAAGATGTTTTTCAAAGAGATTTTTACTGACCTATTATCCAGATTTCCCCTGTGCCCCTCCTCTTCTTTCCTCTTAGACAGGCATACATTATGACAAAGAATTCTTTAAAAGAGTAAGCGAAAAAATATCCCACAAAAGCAGTTGATCCATTGACAAAACTGCAATCTGTGCAATCTTCTTCCCCATGGTGTGCAGTGTTTCATACCCATGGATTCCTATCACTGCAAAGGAATACGTGAAGATAGGGAAGCTGTTTTCATTAGGTATTCTTTGGAGTAGTAAAAACAAGTATACGTAAAATTAACAGAATCCTAGGATGTCACAGCTAGAAGGGTCACTAGAGATCATCTAGTCTAACCTGCCTAATTTTACAGATAAGAAAACTGAGACCCCAGGAGAGAAAATAATGTGCTTAAAAGTACACCTTGAGTTAGTCACTTAAGGAAATAAATCCCAAATCCCGTGATTGCCAGTCCAATAATCTTCCCTGATACTGCACTGTATCTCTATAAACCAACACCCAAACCATGCTTCAAATAATGAAGACCCCTGAAATAAATTACCCCATTCTCAGCCCCCATTCTAAGAAGATTGCTGTTTACTTCTGAGAACATCCAGAAAGTCTTCCAGATGATACTAAGTGCCACATCCGGCAAATGACTTCCTGTTCCCTGGTCCATTTCTGCTCTCCATCTGACCTAGGGGATAACAGTGGAAATCTTCCTGAGCATAAGGATGCAGAGATGCTCTCCCAGGGAGGCCAGGGATGGAGAGGTAATACAAATGGAATTCTCCCATGATGAGTGCTTCCTTTCCATTATCCCGCTAGCTGAAGCAATTTGGAAAGTGAATATTATCATTTTAACTTTAGCTCTCTTCTCATGGTACTAAATGTTTCCAGTTGAAGCTAAATTCTCAAAGATTCATCCTCAGAGGTTCTGTTTCTCAGGAAATGAGAACTCTTCCTGAGAATACCATTGATTTGCTCCACAAAAGAAAAAGGCTTGAGTTTTATCTGGTAAATATACTGATAGAAAGAGCAACCCATATCTTAGAGAGTTGGAGGAAACACACAATGCAGACATTACAGCGAGGGACCTTTGAACACTGAGCCATTTGAACCATCAAACCATTGAAGGCACCTCAGAGGTCACGTAGTCCAGTCTCCTCATTTTACAGGGAAGGAAACTGAGATCTAAAGAGAGAAAGAGGAGGGCTTTCAGTCTATGCCATATAGTTTGGAGATGCTTGTCTTGAAGAGAAGACTGAGGGAGAACAGAAGAGCTGCCTCCCAGTATCCAAAAGAATATTATGTGGAAAAACAATTAGATTTATTTTGCTTTGCCCACAGAGGGCAAAACCAGAAGTAACTATAAGGAAACAGATGGAAATAATTGATGAAGGCATATCAAGTCTGGACTCTGCTCCTGTGTGACTTTGGGCACATGGATTAACTTCTCTGGGCCTCAGTTCTTCATCTTTAAAATGGAGTTTGGGCTGCATTATACTATATTCCCTTCTGGCCCTAAACCTATGAACTCATGCCAGGGTCACACATCTAGCTGGTAACAAAGGTAGTGTTTAAATCCAGGCCTTTGTGATTCCAAGTGCTCTATCCATTCTGCCAATAATAGAAGGAAAGAACTTGGTTGTGTCTTCATGGCCTCATCTGAAATTTTCTTGGCAGAGATACTGGAGTGGTTTGCCATTTCCTTCTCCAGCTCATTTTACAGATGAGGAAATTGAGGCCAATAGGGTTAAATGACTTGCCAAGGGTCATACAGCTGTTTAGTGTCTGAGGCTGGATTTGAGTCCAGGTCCAGCTCTCTATCCACTGTACCTCTTAACTGGGTCATTCATGAGTCCAGCTCTTTGATTCAGACACAGGTGCTAATACATTCATTCATTCATTCATTCATTCATTCTCTCTCTCTCTCTCTCTCTCTCTCTCTCTCTCTCTCTCTCTCTCTCTCTCTCTCTCTCAATAAGTCCTGCTACCTCAAACCTTGGCTGCCCAGAGAAGAATGGTGTTGGCCTCTCCTTGCCCCCTCCAAGTTTCTGGTCCTCAAGCCATGTCCCTGCCCAATGATACCTCCACCTAAGTCTAGAGGAGCAAGAGGAAGGGGAGCAGGTGAAGTACCCTTCAATCAGCTTGGTTACTGAAGGGTCATTCTGCCAGATGGTTCTGAGTGCAAAGGGGTTGAAATTGTACCTTCAGAATTGAATGTTGCAGCATATCAGTGATTTCCCCTTCTCCCATTCCATCTCAAATCTATTCCCAGAGACCTCGAAGTACTCACTCTCCAACAGCCCCATACAGGCATGTAGCAGGTAGACTGATGGTCTTTTCCCCAGGAGTCAGGCCACTGTTGGCAGGCTCATTCCTATCCAGCATCTACAAACTGATCCTGCTGCTACCTTAATGTAATTATAATACCTAACATGTGTTCTTGGGCTCATGTTGCAGTCTGAGTATACTCACCAGAGAAGAACCCTTCATCTGCTCCTAAGCACAAGGACGAAACAGGGAGTGACTTAAGGCTCTTGTGCTTCATGAGGCCAGGTGGGCACAGTAAAGAAGTGCTTATTAAGGCTACCATGGGGTAGGGGGAGGATAGGAAGAAAGAGGAGCGGGGAGCTTGGACCAAGGGCCAGGAGTGTATATAGATGCTAATAGGATGGGAAGCATTTTTCTGGCATATTCTAAAGGAAATGTGCAATCACAATAGGGAGGGGGTGAACGCTGTAGCAAAGGGCAAATGCGTGGCCCAGAATAACAATAGATTGTATTTTCCTGGGTTTTACAGCTTACAGCTGGCTTTCACATGTATTATTCAGGCCCTAGCACAGAGATTAGTATATCTTATGCACTTCATTTATTCACCATAGTACAAGGGAAAGAACATTGGATCTGGAGTGAGAGGATTGCGGCTCAATTCAACCTCTGACATGTGCTGCCTATGTGACCTTAAACAAATCACTCAACTTCACTGAGCCTCAGTTTCCTCATCTGAAAAATGAGTGGGTTCAATTCAGGGGCATTCAATTGCATTAGAATTCAAAGTCTGAGCCCTGCCCTTGAAATATGATGATCCTAAGCATTATCTGTAATGGGGATAAACTTAAACCCCTCCTCCACCAAGAAAAGACATGAAGCAAGGATACCAATATCATCATTATTATTCAATATTGCATTAGAAAAGCCAGCTATAGAAATAAGTCAAGGAAAAGAAATTGAAGGGATAAAAATAGGTAATGAGGAAACTAAACTGTCACTCCATGCAGATGGTAAACTTAGAGAACCCTAGAGAATCAACTAAAACCTAGGTGGAACGACTAGCAACTTTAAAAAAGTTGCAGGATAGAAAAACAAACTGACATAAATCATCAGCATTTCGATGTATTACCAACAAAACCCAGCAAGAAGAGATAGAGAAATTCCATATAAAATAATTGCAGAAAATATAAAATACATGAGTCTACCTGCTAAGATAAACCCAGAGACTATATGTGCACAATTGTAAAATCCTGTTTTTACACAAATAAAGACAGATCTAAACACCTGAAGAAATATTAATTGCTCATGGGCACTCTGAGCCAGCATAATAAAAATGACAATTCTACCTAGGTTCACTTACTTCTTCACTGGCATACAAACAAAAAATTGTTGTATGGAGCCGGAAAAAAATAATAACAAAATTCATCTAGAAGAACAAAAGATCAAGAATTTCAAGGGAATTGATGAAAAACAAATGTTAAGGAAGCCAGCTTAGCAGTATCAGATTTCAAGCTATATTACAAAATATTAATCATGAGAACAATTTGGTACCAGCTAAGAAATCGAGTGGTAGATCAGTAAAATAGGTTAGGTACATAATATACAGTATAAATGACCATAGTAATCTAGTTTTTAATAAGCCCAAAGATCCAAGTTTTTGAGTTAAGACCTCACCATTTAACAAAGACTAATGGGAAAGCTACAAAGCAGTTTGGAAGAAACTAGAAACAGATCAACATCTCACACTGTAGACCAAGTAGGGTCAAAATGGATAAATGATTTAGGTGTAAAAGGTGATATTATCAGTAAATTGGGGGTAATGGAAAATTTTATCTGTAAGATCTATGGAGAAGAGAAGAATCCATGACCAAACAAGAGACAGAGAAGAGTTCAAGAAGTAAAATGGATAATTTTGTTTACATGAAATTTAAAAGGGTTTGTAGAACTAAAATTAATATAACCATATTAGAAGGAAAGTTAGAAACTGGGGCAAGGTGGTGGGGAGGAGAATACAGCAATTTTCTCTGATGAAGGCCATATTTTCAAATATAAGGGAAATTGAATCAAATTTATAAAAATACAAGCTGATCTCCAGTCAATAAATGGTCAAAGGATGTGAACAGGCAGCTTTCAGAAGAAAAAAATCAATAGTCATAAAAAAATTCCCTAACTCAGTATTGACTAGAGAAATGCAAATTAAAACAACTCTGAGATACCACCTCACACCTATCAGATTAGCTAACTTGACAGAAAAGGAAAATGACAAATGCTAGAGATAATGTGGAAAAACTGGGACACTAATGGACCATTGGAGAAGTTGTGAACTGGTTCAAACTATTCTGGAGAATGATTTGGAATTACAACCAAAGGGCTATAAAACTGCACCTGCCTTTTGATCCAGCAATAACACTACTAGACCTGTACTCCAAAGAGTTCAAAGAAAAAAGAAAAGGAGTTATTTGTTCAAAAATGTTTTATAGCAGCTCATTTGTGGTGGCAAAGAACTGCAAATTAAGGGGGTGCCCATCAACAGGAGAATGTCTGAACAATTGTGGTATATGACTGTGATGGAATACTGCTGTGCTGTAAGAAATGATAAGGGTGATGGTTTTGAAAAAACCCAGAAAGACTTATACGAATTGATGCAAAGTGAAGTGAGCGCAACCATGATAGCATCAATATTGTAATAATGATCAACTTATAGGACACTCCCTTCCCCAAATTGGGACAGGATTATTCAGCTAATAAATGAAGTGGCCAATAAGCATTACATTCTAAGAAAGGAGAAATTCCTGAATCTGTCTAGTGAGGCTTGCACAGGTTCATGGGACTGTCGGACTGGTGCTGGAAGGATGTTCAGAAGCCATCCAGTCCAACCCTTTCATTTTCCAGGTGAGGAAACTGAAGCCTAGGGGGGCTCAATGACTTGCCCAAGGTCACATAGGAAGAAAGTGACAGAGAAGGTTTGAAGCCTAGAAGAGTAAGTAAAATTTAGATGGAAAGGGGGAAAGGAGGTAGAGCATCTGCAGTGTTGTAGAGTATAGAGATCAGTTTTGATATTCCTGAGGAAAAGGTCACGTCATCTGTCTCTGTTTGACCTTTAAGTCTGTACAGCTACTGGTAAAAAGTCTAGGGAATGACAATTATCAAACATTGCAGCACGATAGAACAAGCATTAGGCTTACATTCAAGGGTCCTGGGTTTTATTGTGAGCAAACTTAATTTCCCCAAGCCTACCAATCCTCATGCATAAAATGCATATAATACAGTAGTCCCTATTAAAAAACAACTAGCATTTCTATAACCCTTGTGACATGTTAGCTCATTGGATCCTCATTATAGCCCTATAAGGTAGGAGTTACTAACATACCCATTTAACAGGTAAAGAAGCTGAGCCTAAGATCAGCTGAGTGGATTGTCCAAGGCCATATAAGTGAAGCAGAATTTGAATTCAGGTCTGAGTCCAAGACTAGGAACTGTTACCTACTCTGCCACAAGTAACTATGCATTTTGAATATAAATATGTAGCAGCTTGTTACCTATAGTGATTTTCTATGTATCATAGGAAAAGAGTAGCCTGCAGCAATGGAAGCAGACCTGACTCTGGAGTCAGAGGAACAAGGATCAAATCTACTACCTATGGCGATTATAGTACCTACCAATACTGCCTATGGGATCGTGAGAGAATCACTCACCTTACCTGTGCCTCAATTTCCCTATCTTTGAAATAAGAAGGATTGGAGTAGAGAAGCCCTAAATCAGAGCTGGATCCTGTGTTCTCTTCCTGAAGTTGTACAATGTGTTTCAGTTAAGGAGTAGTTTTTCTCACAATAGCCTTGGGGCATAAAGACTTAAACATGTCAGTGAACTCACTGACATTGTCATTGATACATGCACTTCTTGCTCATGTCTTTCCATGAATCCTCCATAATAGATCTACTCAGCACACTTGGTGTCTTTTTCTTATTCAACACATATATCCTGGGAGCCAGGAGAGCACTTGCCCCACCTAATGAGAACAGAAGCTCCTTGAGGACAGGACTTTTTTTCTTTTTATTTCTTTGCACCACTAGCACCAAGCACAGGAGCAGACCCTTAGTAAATGATGGTTGAATTTAACTGAGTTGCCATATAATCATGGGATCCTAGGTCATGCAATCTATAAGAGGAAGAGTCTAAATTTGAACCCAGGTTCTTTGACCCTAAATCAAGTACTCACTTCACTTCATCCCTCCCACCAGCGGTTTTCTCTTATGGACCCACACACCAGGCAGGCCCTGTGGGTCTAATTTCTACCCACATCCATGGAAGTGCAGGCCAATTCTCTTTTCTACAATTTCCCCTACTCCACATAGCAGAGACTATTCAATTGGCCCTTCTCTGATTCACCACTCATTTGGGAGTTATTTCTGTTGTTTTTAACTTTAGTATGATACATCATTTATGATTCACTTTTGTTTTTAATGGCAACAACCTGTAAGAATGAGCATATTCATAACTATTCATAGCTGGAGCTCTTGGGGCGCAGAGAGTGGGGGGAGGAGGAAGGGAATGCCTAGAGATGGGTAAATGCCAAACAAGTTTTGATAACTACAGTCCAAATTTTGGAAACAGGGAATGAGCAGGAGAAAGAATGAAAGAAAATATACCTACAGGGATTTCACTAGCTAGAACTACATACATTTTTTTCTAATTCAAATAGAATTAGAATAGTAGCATACAAGACGAGTCTTCTGAGTCTCCAGGCTTGCTGGGAAAGATAAAAAGCTTTTTATTCATCAGAATTATCCACCCCTAGCAAGGAAAGTCATACTGGGAGAGTTAAAGCTAAAATTTCATCAAACTATGATAAATGTAAAAAGGTTTCCTCCTAGAAGGTCCCAGAACTATTTGGGTACTCTCCTGACTCCTGTTCATGACCCTCCTCAACCTCCTGGCTTCGTCTCTCTCCTACCTTGAGATCAGTGGAGCATAACCCTGCAGCTAGAAGGGGCCTCAGAGATCTAGTCTGACCTTCCTCATTTTATAGGGAAGGAAACTGAGGCCCAGAGAGATGGGACCCAAAGTCCCACAGGTACTCTTCTAATGGTCTCCTAGCTCCTAGCTTCCCACTACAATCAACCCTTCAGGCCCGCATAGTATTTCCTGCCTTAAAACTGTCAGACAGATAGAATGTGATGAGGCAAAGAGTTAATCTGACCATCAGCTGCCACTGCAATAATAATATCAGCTGGTCACATTTTTCCACGGCACTTTTAGATTTGTAATACATATTGGCAAATGCGGTATAGGATGGGAAGGGAAAGGGAAGTGACTTTATTATACCCATTTCACAAATGAGGAAACTGAGACTCTGAGGAGCCATGTGAACCTAAAGAGAATTAAGAGGCCCTCTAGTACAACCCGTTACTACTATAGGTGAGGAAACTGAAGCCAGAAAAGGTGAAGTAACTTGCTCAATGTCACACTGCTAGTAAGTAGCTAAACTGTGATTCGAACTCAGGCTTCTATTTCTACAGTTAAGTTCTCTAAGGTTGCAAAACATTCTCCTCACCTGTGATGCTGATAAACGTAAGTACTGTGCTCCCCAGTTCTGCTCCCTA